>CM045988.1:68751851-69951851 GCA_025175895.1 Wurfbainia villosa
TTCATATGATGGACCATCAGGATTAGGTTCATGTGATGAATCAAATTGGATTAAGAGTAATCCAAATTAGACTAATTGAGTTAGACTCAATTTGATTCAAGTATTGAATGAGTCTAATTTAGATTTGATTCATTGAGTCAATTTAAAATAATGAATAGAGATTCATTAAATCAAATTGACTTGAATCAAGTGGTTAGATTTGATCAACCATGGGAGATAAGAGGTCAAGTTTGACTTGACTTGAGAGGGAAGATGAATTGTCAATTTTGACTTGACCGATTGCCATGTCATGGTGACTTGGCATGGGGCCGACCAATGATGGTGTTCCACATCATCATGGACTTATCATGGGGTGCCACCTCATTAGAAAGACCAAGAGCCATTGGCTCTTGGAGTTACATGCATGCATGTAACCCCCCAAATAGAAGTGGCCGACCACTTTACTTTTGGCATTAGTGTGTAAAGTTATTTTGGTGTAACTTCATCATCTTCTTCCTTGCTCCTCTCAAGCTCTCTCCCTCATCCTCTTCTTGCTGAGATTCCTCTGGGTGCTAGCACACTCTAAGGTGACTTCTCCATCATTTGTCCGTGTGGATACTTATAGAGGAGTGTACACTTGACACTCTTCGAGATCTGACAAAGCGTTTGGACGAGCGGGATAAGCGAAGGGCGTCGCTACGAGGGTAACACTCTCATCATGTAGATCTAAGGTAGATCTAGGTTTCCATAACACGTACATGAATTTTTTTTTATATATCTTCGCACAGATCCGTGGCCCGGCTTCCAAGGTTTCCTCAATGCAAAAAGCAATTTTTGCGGCTCGTAAAGTCCAACATTAAAAACCCAAGTCGAGATGTGGATCATCATCCAGATCGGATTCTCACTACCTACCAACGAAGAAGACGAGTTCCTAGATCGTGACAAGTGGACCAACACCGTGAAGCGTCAAGTGGAGGTTGATGCAAAGGCTACACAAATTCTGCAATGCGGTCTGTCCAAGGAGCAGCTCAACTACATCGGCCCGTTCATAAGCGCAAAAGACCTATGGAATAAGCTCATTGAGCTTCACAAAGGAACCACACATATGAAGGTATGTAAAAGAGACCTTCTCTTGAATAAGCTTTTTAATCTAAAAATGTAGGAACACAAGACCGCTATACAATTGCATGCGAGAATCCAAGATATTATGAATGACCTCCACTCGATTCGACAGAAAGTCAAAAATCGAGATGTAATCAGGTACACCCTTAATGCTTTTCTTAGGACCACCTTGTGGGCATCCATGGTTGATACCTATAAGGTATCTAAAGATTTATCAAAAATTATACTAGATGAACTCTTTTCTGAATTTGAGCTACACGAACAATCTAACTTGACCCCAATCGAGAAAGGTATTGCATTAGGTGCAGGTCGAAAGAAGAAGGCGAAGAGCATACACCTCCCGAAGAAGAAGAATAGGAGTACGAATCGGAGGTGCACGATGAGATGGAGACCGAACTAGTGAATCTATTTTGGAAGTTGATCAAGAGTAGAAGATGACCCATCAAGCAATCCAAGGAAAAGAGACCTGAGCAAAATTTGAATTACAAGTGTTACGAATGCAATAAGAGGGGTCGCATCAAATCGGAGTGCTCGAGACTAAAGAACAAACCATTACAATCCAAGAAGGTGCTCAATGCAACTTGGGAGGAGTCATTGGAGAAAGAAGACGAGCTCAACAACCTTGCGTTCATGGCCAAGCCGACCGAGCCCGAAGACGAATCTGAACTCGAAATGGGCTACGAGTCCGAGACCGAGTCCGAATTCGTATCCGACGATGAACTCCAATTCAAGACAAGCCACAGATACATATCTGATTCAAGAGATTCGATCAACGTAAGTCGGTCATTAATTAATACTCTTTATAATGCAATTAAGTATTTAACTAATAAATTAGCTAAGTTTGAATTCATAGTCGAGACCTTAGTTGAGGAGGTTAAACTCCTTAAACATGAGGTCTCCCTAACCTCTTCGACTAGTTAAGTTCGAGAGGAGAATTCAATTCGAGTTGAAGAACTTGAAGAAGAGAACTCCCTCTTGAAAGGACAAGTTAAAGACCTTAGGAAATAATTGTAACGCCCGTAAAATTCCTAGCAATTTTACAAGAATTTTTGGCTTGATGATAATGGGCTTTATGTAGGCCTTTTTCCAAAACAAAAGAAAATAAGCCAAAAATGGATACAAGACCTAGGAATTGAACTCCAGACCTCTAGAGATAGCCAAGCCCTATAGATGTACCCACTAACCATAAGCCCAATAGGATTGTATGATTAAGGAAGGGGGGGAACTATAGATAAATGGGACTAAGGGTAAATGAAGAGGCATAGAAAAGAAAAGAGGAACTTCTCTTCCTCCTCCCTTTATAAAGAAGAGGGAAGATTGAAATTGTTTACTTCCTCTCTTCTCACCGAAATCCTAAGGCTTTTCCTCTACATTCCCTCTTTTGGCCGAATCCTATCCAAGCTAGAGAAAGCTAAGTGTTGATCTTCTTTAGGTTATCTTCCCCACCCCAAGCAAAGCGAAGGATGTAAGTATCCTCACTGCATTTAGTAGCCGGTTGCTGACGTTTTATAAAAGAAATCTATATTGTTATATTCGGCCAAGATATGATCTAGGGTTTCCATGAAGTTGTATGCCATGCTTTTGTAATTAGATGATGATGTTAGGGCTTAAAACGGATTAGGTCAAAGTTAACCCTAGGAAACCCTATGAACCATTCGGCCAACATGGGTTTTGTTGGTGTTTTATTGAAGTTATATCTTGTTTTTGCTTGCAAGTGATGATGTTAGCATGTTATAGGGATTAGGATAAAGATCTAACTCTAGAGGCCTCCATGACCCATTCGGCCAAGTCATGAACTAGGGTCTCAAAGAAGCTCTATGCTATGTTTATTCTATGTTTTATAACTAGATTATGATGTTAGGGTTTAAAGTGGGTTAGAACAAAAGCTAACCCTAATGAACACTATAGTTCTATTCGGCCAAACCCTACTTTTAGGGTTTCAATGAAGTTCCATGCCATATTATGGGAACTAGATGATGATTTTAGGGCTTAAAGTGGGTTAGAACAAAAGCTAACCCTAATGAACACTATAGTTCTATTCGGCCAAACCCCACTATAGGGTTTCAATGAAGTTTCATACTATGTTTTGTAACTATATGATGAGGTTAAGTTTTAAAAGGGGATTAGGTCAAAAGTTAAACCTAAAGGCCCTACATGGACCATTCGGCCACCTTTGGTTCTTAGGTTACAATGAAGTTCATACCATGAATTTTATGGAATTTGTATGCATATGTATGTTACTTGAATTAGGATTAAGGTCTAAACCCTAAAAAGCCTATAAGGGCCATTCGGCCACCTTTGACCTCTTTAGGGTACAATGAAGTTCATACCATGAATTGTATGCTATGTTATGATTAATGAAATCAGTTATGTTGTTATGAAATAAAGTATGTCATGCTATGTTGATGAAATAAGTTATGTTGTTATGAAATGAAGCATGCCATGCTATGTTAATGAAATAAGTTATGTTGTTATGAAATGAAGTATGCCATGCTATGTTAATGAAATAAGTTATGTTGTTATGAAATAAAGTATGCCATGCTATGTTAATGAAATAAGTTATGTTGTTATGAAATGAAGTATGCCATGCTATGTTAATGAAATAAGTTATGTTGTTATGAAATAAAGGATGCCATGCTATGTTAATGAAATAGGATATGTTGTTATGAAATGAAGTATGCCATGCTATGTAAATGAAATGAAGCCTGATGTGTATGAAATGAATTATGCCATGTTATGAAAATGAAATGAAGCATGATGTGTATGAAATGAAGTATGCTATGCTATGTTAATGAAGTGAAGCATGAGGTGTATGAAATGAAGTATGCTACGCTATGTAAATGAAATGAAGCATGATGTGTTATGAAGCAGTATGCTATGCTATGTTACTAAGACATGTAGTAAAGTAAGCATATAAGTATTTTACCTTCTGCATGGCTTGTACCAAGATCTTAACAAGGTCCAAGAAGGGATGGGCTCCTAAGATGCCCTAGGTCGATGGAATAAGACTCGGGCCTAGGACGGGCTTCTATGTATGATTGCCCCTAGGTCGATGGAATAAGATTCGGGCCTAGTACGGGATGGGCTCCAAGATGCCTTAGGTCGATGGAGTAAGACTCGGGCCTAGGATGGGCTTCTACGCTATGACGATTGCCCCTAGGTCGATGGAATAAGACTCGGGCCTAGAAACCTATTAGGTCCGAGACTTGCTACCTCGGGCCTATTTAGGGATGCGCGCTATGATAATGAAGAAGTGGTACAATGCCGGGCCCAAATATGTTGAGATTTATATTTACGTACCTAGCATATATGTTTTCAAAAGCATCTTGCATATGTATGTCATGATTGTTAAGTTACATGTTATGTTAAATAATATGCCATGATTGTTAAGTTACATGTTATGTTAAATAATATGCCATGATTGTTAAGTTACATGTTATGTTAAATAATATGCCATGATTGTTAAGTTACAAGTTATGTTAAATGATATGCCATGATTGTTAAGTTACATGTTATGTTAAATAATATGCCATGATTGTTAAGTTACATGTTATGTTAAATAATATGCCATGATTGTTAAGTTACATGTTATGTTAAATAATATGCCATGATTGTTAAGTTACAAGTTATGTTAAATGATATGCCATGATTGTTAAGTTACATGTTATGTTAAATAATATGCCATGATTGTTAAGTTACATGTTATGTTAACGATATGCCAAGAATGTTAAGTTATATGTTATGAAAATTATGTTTTATGATATGTTATGAATGTTTACATGCTTACGTTAGATACGTTATGAAAGTTATGCTTTATGATATGCTATGAATGTTTACATGTTTACGTTAGATACATTACAAGTTATGTTGATGATACGGTGATCCATGCTATATTTCACTTACGTTACTTATGCTACATGTTAAGTTGATGACACCAAGTATGTTACATGTTATATTGCTTCTATGTTGTGAATGCTGCATGATTAATGATAATGTATGGTTTTAGTGAGTAGGACAGGATCTTACTAAGCCTATGTGCTTATAGTTTATCTTTCCCTCGTACTGCAGATAAGGGTAAGGGATGGATAAACTAAAGGGAGCAGCAGGAGGGGCCAATGTGTGTGGTAGTGGCATGGTGGAGAAGATCCGTTAGGTCTAAACATGTTTACCTATGATGAAGATGTCTATTCATGTCCTCACTTATGTCTCCTTATGATGATGATGTTATGAATTTACTAAGCACTAAGTATCTGCATATATGATGCATGCTCTATGTTAAGAAGAAGAAGTAAAGAAGAAGTAAGAAGAAGTATCTATCCACGCTATGAAGCATACTCTATGCTAAGAAGAAGAAGTATGTATATATATATGTATATATGTGTTAATGCATGTTTATGTTTAAAAGAAAAAAAAAAAAGTATTAAGAAGTATGTCTAAAGTCTTCCGCTGTGAGAATTAAGAAGTATGTATAAAGTCTTCCGCTGTATGTAATGTATGAACGGTCGCGTCACGCGCCGCCTCTCCGGACATTTAGGGTCCCGGAAGGGCGGGCGTGACAATAATTGGAAAGGGTTACTTTGGGATCCAAGGGTCTTGACCTACTACTTGGATCACAAAGGGTCATGTATAATAAGGCCGAACTTGGATTTATATCACCCACTACAAACAAGTCTTATATGTTGATTGTAAATCGAAATAGACAAAAAGTCCAAGCATGGGTCCCTAAAACCTTTTTGATTTCACAATTAGGATCTACTAAGTATTGAGTTCCCAAGGACCAAATCCACTACGTGGAAAGACCGCATCGGTTCAATGGTCCAGGTGGAGCTAGTACTAAACTTGTTTGCTCTATTTCTTGATTTAGTTTTGCATGCTTAATTAATTTTTATTTTAATTTTTAGAATGGCTAGATAGGATAAATAGTTAGTCAATCTTGATAATATAGTATTAGGACACGACGAGATGATAGTACGTTAGAGAAATGAAATCTTGTGTGTCCAAGCTAGATAAGGCATATCTAGCTTGGTGCACTCGGCTAAGTTGAACTAGCTGAACCTTCCTCGCCTTATCCAAAACTAGTTAGATTAGGAAGTAATCTTAAGCGACTTAAGTGAACAATTTCTTGAAATTGACTTTGTTAGGAAGTGGTCGTTGTTTCGATCAAAGAAGGCCTTTGTGCCTCGCTACGACCTGGAAGCCACTTTCTCGAAAAGTTTACTTAACTAACTAAGGGTTAAATCCGAATCTAACCCAAGGCTTAATCAAGTAAAATTGAAGTCATCTCACAAAACATATAAGGTTAACATGTTTGATCATGTAGAAAGGGTGAGATGATTACTAGGCTAAAATATTTAACCAACTTTAAAATTTCAATATCCGATCCAACTAGTATATGTGTAGGATCAATGGATGTTAGACAGTGGGTGCTCCCGACACATGATCGGAGATTGACTAAAGTTTTTGAAGCTCAGATTCAAAAACCAAGGATTGGTAGCATTCAAAAATAATGAGAAGCTCAAAATCATCAGTTCAGGTGATATTTAGCTAAACTCGAACTTCTACATTCGTAATGTTCTTTTAGTTGAGCATTTTGAATTCAATTTACTTAGTGTTAGTTGTTGGTGCAATCAACTCAGTCACGATTGACCAGATTTGAGTTTGACTCGAGTAGTAGTTTGATGTTAGTGTTTTGATGTTTGCTATTGATATTTGACAACGAGTTGACCTGTTAGTATCAACCCTTAGTGCAAATCATAAGATGATTGATTAGGAATTATATGTATTATATTTCATTAATAATAGGCAAAGATTGATGATTATATTTATTTTATGCATGTGTCAGCCAAATAAATATAATAATGATCTTGAATAATAGGTTCTAATCTACATTATATCAATTGGTAGAATTGATTATGAGAAGTTGTAGAGAACACTATACATAAACATTTCTAGTCAAATATTATATTAATAGACAAAGGGATATATTGATACATTGAGACTAGCATGTAGGTCAATGGATGACTTGATCTCACAAGTCATGGATATGTGATATCACATTGACACATAGGTATATATATTGGAGAATATATGTACTGAATTGACTCATCATGAGAAAGTATCATGGATCATTATATGAGTGTCATATACTTTCTCATATGACTATTGATATGAATAGTCCTTAGACCTGAAGTCACTACAGTTCCCTACATAAGGAGTTATGTATTTTGATATCGTCTAACGTCACCCATAATAGGGTGCTCTATAACGGTGATTGTTGAGTATGTAACGAATTATGCGGAGGGATGTGAATGATGTAGATGGAATTTATCTCTCTCATATAACGGGAGTGATATCTTTGGCCTCTTGATAGAGTATGACCACGAAATGCATGCCCATACTCAAATGAGTCAATATGAGATATTGAGCTCATTTGTTTGAGTGAGTCTACTTGGGGATCAAGAAACATAAAGATGGATAAGATGATGACATGGTCTATGCCTCATTGATCGATCTAAGATAACAAAGATAGAAGGACACCGTCATACATGATAATAGCCATGAAAGGTTGTCAGATCTCGACTTTCTTGTAACTTGGGTAGCAATGATGTATTGCTAGATGTCACTCATTGTTTATGCATCTAAAAAAAGTTTTAGACACATTGCCAACGTTACAAGAGCCTATTGGGTCACACACAAATGATATTCTATTTTGGAGATGGTTTCTTTTAGTTGACTAAAAGAACAATTGAGCAAATGGCCAAGACTTGAGTTAGACTTAAGTTAAAGCATGGAAGATGATTCATCATGCAGAAAATCCAAGGGTCATCTATCATCATGCGATTAATCATGCAAGGGAATACCAAGTATTCATGATGAGGAGATGAGAGGTTTTCATGCATTAATGAAAGGGAATACCAAGGGTCTTGGTATTCATGTGGAGATAGGAGAGTTGATTTGGATGTGTGGCTATGAGGTGGATGTGCAAGCCAAGGTGGGGCTCTCTTTCTTCTCCTTCTTTCTTCCAAGTGTTCTTGGTGGTTTGCTAGGGTTGCTAGCATAATGTGACTCCAAAACTGCTGAGTGTTAGTGTGGATACCGTGGAGATATGGTTGTCCTTACTGTATAGAGATCTAGTAGCGCTTGGATTAGTGGGATTGTAAAGGGCTGGCATCGAAGGTATATTTTTTCTTCTAAAAAAGATCTAGATTAAACTAAGAAAATAATTTGTATGTTTTGCATGGATCTCTGGAGGGATCCGATTTGTATTTTTTGTTTCCGCTGCAGTTGTGCGAAGTATTTCGCCCGCGATGTCGTGAATGTCATGATCCGGATTTCCCTACATGACCATTGTTTGACAATGGGTTAACTATATGGTTGACATGGGGTTGACCATATGATGGAGAAGTCTAAGTGGGACACTTGACAATGGAAAGTCTAAGTCTTGTGTACTTGGCATGAAAAGTCAAAGTCTTGGGTATTTGACATGGAAAGTCCAAGCATGGGTCTTGGCAAGGGAAAGTTCAAGCTTGAGTCTTGGCAATTGGAAAGTCCAACATGGGTTGACATGGAAAGCCCAAGCATGGGTCTTGGCAAAGGAAAGTGTAAGCTTGAGTCTTGGTAAATGGAAAGTCCAACATGGGTTGGCAAGGAAAGTCCAAGGGTTGATATTGACAGCGTAAAGTCCAAGATGGAGTCTTGGCTGTTGGTGCAACAATGCTCCAAGCATTTATATGTTTTGATGTTTGGATAATCATCTAAGTTAGGCAATGTTTTGTGATCTAATTACGAACATGTTTAAGTGACAGGAAAATCCAAGGATGAAGACTTGGTAAAAGAGAAGTCCAAGTATGATCTTGGCAAGGAAAGTCCAAGGCAGACTTGGCGATAAGGCCAAGCTTGTAGTCTTGGCAGCGTAAAGTCCAAGTGAACCTTGGCAAAGGAAGACCAAGTATGATCTTGGCAAAGGAAGTCCAAGGGATGGACTTGGCAGCGTAAGACCAAGCTTGTAGTCTTGGCAGCGTAAAGTCCAAGTGAACATTGGCAAAGGAAGTCCAAAGTAAGGTCTTGGCAGCATAAGTCCAAGCTTGTAGTCTTGGAGGCGTAAAGTCCAAGCATTTGACAACCCAAGATATGACGAAAC
The DNA here is from genome assembly GCA_025175895.1 of Wurfbainia villosa. Taxonomy (NCBI): domain Eukaryota; kingdom Viridiplantae; phylum Streptophyta; class Magnoliopsida; order Zingiberales; family Zingiberaceae; genus Wurfbainia; species Wurfbainia villosa. The sequence continues at coordinate 68,761,093 of CM045988.1, forward strand.
CGAAGGAAGCTCTTGGAAGCAAAGCGCAAAGGATGAATAAGTCGCGGACTCGGAGGGATCCTGGAGGCGCAAGGCTTAATGAGGAGCTAGAAGGTTGAGTCTAGGTCTAGGGTGTAAAATAAAGTGTGAATTACTCATACTTGATGAGTATCGATCGATACGATATATCGATCGAGTCGGTGCTCCGACTAAGTCGGTGAAACCACGACTATCGATCTTTGCTTTAGCGGATAAATGATCGTGATGTTGCAATCGATCGCCAGCTGGCGATCGATCGATCTGCAAAAATGAGCACAGAATGTAGTCGCACTCGACTGCGACCTACGATCACTCGACTGATCACTCCATCAGTCGACTGATGGAGGGATCAGTCGACTGATCACTTGGCCATTGGAAATTGTGGCTAGGAATCTCCATGGATCTGATGGTTCAGAAGTCGTTGGCTTCAGCGGCAGTCGACTGATGGTAAGCATCAGTCGACTGATCAGACCCCAATGGGAAAAACAACCCCTCTTCTATAAGAAGGGGCCTTGGGGAGCTTGGTGAAGCTAGTGCTCTCATTCCTAGCTATACCCTCATGCTCACCAAGCTTTCCCAAGTGCTTTAGTGATTCTAAACCTCCTCTTCTCTAGATTTTAATCTTCCATCATTGTAAAGAAGAGGAGAGCATTGTAAGAAAAGGTTTCTCCACCTTGGTTCATCCAAAGGAGGTTATAGTGAAGATTGGCTAGGGCTAATCCACCTTACGGATTGTCGTGGAGTAGGAGCGTCATCTCCGAACCACGTACATCGGGTGTTAGCATTGCTTTCATTGTTTTCTTATTCGTATTATTATTTGTATTTGTATTGCTTCCGCTAACGTATTTGTAGAAACGAAGAAAGGCTAATCACCCCCCTCTAGCCATTCCAAAGATCCTAACATTGGTAGCATAAGTCCAATGGTTTGACAGCGTAAAGTCCAAGCGGTAGTCTTAGTAGCGTAAGCCCAAATGTGCCTTGACGGTATAAACCAACTTAGCATGACAATAGCCGATGGAAGCACCTGAAGTCTAGCGTATGGATGAATAAGTCATGGATGACTTGGAGGGATCCGATAGGCGTGAGGCTGATGGAGGTGGCTAGAAGGCTTAGATCTAGGCTAAGGGTGGTCTAGCAAGTACGAGGGCATCATACTTGGGATTAAACCTCATGGTTGAGGTTATCAGTTGACTGTGGCTTTGGACCAGTCGATTGGCCAAGTGTTTTGACACTTAGCAACCGAGTCAACTTGTAGCAGTCGATTGGGATTATAACTAGTCGACTAGGGTTCGATTGTGGCAAAGGCCTTGGTAGTCAACTGTCAGTATTGAGCAGTCGACTAATGGCTTGAGCAGTCGACTGTCATGGATAACAGTTGACTGCTGGTGCTCATAACGCTCGATAGTCGACTGATCAATCGACTACGAGGTTGGCAGTCGACTAATGGGTAATGACAGTCGACTACTAGTGTATCCGTTGGCTTGAATGCCGACATGGATTAAGTTCATTATGAGACAATGACACTGTTGGCAGTCGACTGGGGCCTTATGGCAGTCGGTTGTCAGATGGAAATCTAGGTCACACGGAGGCATAAAAGGAGCTCAATGGGGAGGTTTTCGCCAGCGATTTCTTGGGAGATTTGGAGCGATTTACTGGTGCAAATCGGGGTCTTCAAGTGTGGTTCAAGCAACCAAATAAGCAAACATTCAAAGTAATTATTGTAAAGTTTTTTTTTACGTTGTTTTGTGTATTTCATTTGTATTTGCTTGTTTTATCGTGTATTGCTTTTGTAATCCTTGTACGAAGTTTCTCCGCCTCTGACTTATTGTCGAGAAGGAGTGTTTTTGATTAGTGGTGACATTTGCATTGCTAGAGCTCATTTGAACTCAATCCGTGGAGTATGAGCCCTAATATTTGAACCATTGTTCAGTTGTATTGCTGTAGGAGTTTTTTGAACCATTACTCTCATTGTATTACTTGTATTTTTGTGCCTTTATTCTCTTTTATGTCTTATATAGTTGTGCAAGTACGACAAAGTCAATCAATCAGTACATAGTACCCTCAGTGAGTCCTACAATTGGTACTTGAAGGCTGTAGTTACTTCACTCAGAGACCTAAGAAAGAAAGAAAGATGATTGAAGAAAGATTTATCTTATCCCGCAGTCTATGAGCATTTTAATCTATTCAGAATGAAATATTTTCATTGATTTTAAAATGGATTAGGTAATCAGTAGGGTCCCCTAGGACAAAGAAGGAAATTGAAGAAGAATTGGAGCAAGAACAACACATTACAACATAAATAACAAGGGTAATGACTTGTAATGCAATTTCTAATGATGTTTTGTGTAGATTAGGAGCATGTAAGGATGCAAAGGAGATTTGGAGCGAGCTAAACTAAAGCCAAAAGAACGACTCAAGATAGAGGAATAAGAACCATCATTGACTCGAAGAGGAAGAGGTGAAAACAAGCTCATCCTCACAAGAAAGTGAGGATTCGGAGATCGTGGAGTTTTCAACATTCGAGGAGGAAGAGGAGGTGGAAGAAGTAGGAGAAGTCTCCACTTCTAGGATTGAGGGGGGAGGAAGTTAGATCACCGGAGCTGGAGAAAGAGCAAGAAGTAGCTTCAACCTTTAGAAGAAGTGAAGAATCAACTCCGGCGTCTGTCACCATTGACTTAGGTAACTCAAGCAATTTAGTTAAAAATAAAAATTATATAATTTGCTTTGAGTGTAGGAAATATGGGCACTATAAGAGCAAGTGTCCTAAGAAGGTCAAGAAAGCTCAACTGACACCAAAGGTCAAGGATGTCGTTGCCCCAACACATAAGAGCAAGGAGCATGTAATTTACTTCAAGTGCCAACAATCGGAGCATTATAGGAGTCAATGCTCTAGAGGGAGGAAGAAAGGCCAAGAAGGAGAAAACCTTAAGGTATATTTTAGTAATGCACCTTCTAGTTTTAATGTAAAAAAACATGCTATAAATAATTTAAATACTCTTTCTATTGTTCATGAAAAGCATGCTAGAAATCATAGACTTTGTTGCCTAGGTGCTAAGAGTTACAATTTTAGAAATAAGGAGAAATTTAGGTCTAATATCCCATAAACAATCCTACCTAGGAAAACTATTAGGAAGGTAGAGGACCACCTAGGAATTAATCCTAAGAATCATAGATATATGCCTAGGAAAGGGAAAAATACTCAAAGAAATAATGGGCTCATAAAATTTGAGAAATTAGCCGTTCCAGTTACGTATTGCTTGCTAGCAGTGTCTACACCGCCAATGGCACATTTGATTGAGTACGATTAAATTTCAAGGGTCTAGGAGTCAAAACCTAGGGTCTAGGAAGCAAGTCCTCCCAAGGGCAAGAAAGGTTTGGGTCACAAACCAAATTCTAAGGAGACCTATCATAGTATTCCATTCGATTATGGAACACAACCTAGGTCTAGGAGAGCTAAGGTTACTAGGAAAGTTATCCCTAAGGGTAACCAAGGTGTATGCATAGTGGTTAAGATTCCAAGGAAACCTAGGGAGGCCACTAAGAAGGTTACATAGGGAATCACCCCTAGAGTTAACTTAGGGAAGACCACAATGACCAAGGCTACCAAGCTTAGGAGGGTCATTAGGAGGGTATATAGGGAGGTCATCCCTAAGGAATACCTAGTAAATTCAAAGAGCTCCAATAGGTATTGATTTTCTAAGAGCGTGATCGATTCATGCTAAATGGATTAGGTTGTGTCAACCTTGATTGGATGGGTAGTTAACTCAACCATAGCAAAGTGTTGGATCAGCGGATCACTAGAGGGAAGGGTGAATAGCGATAAAACCTTTCGTTCGACTTCGTTCATTAAAACACGAGTACCCACAGCGGAAGATAAATTTAAAACAAATGAGACAATAGACATGAGGGTTTTTACTTGGTTCGTAGCTGAAGGCTACTACTCCAAGGCCCTAGTGGTCCTTGACCATGCACGAAGAGCAGAATACTAAAGGACTCCTCGTTGGAGGTAGGAGTTAAACGGATACACGAAATCACAAAAGCTCGAGGTAGAGGGACACTCCCCCTCTCCTCTTTATAATGAAAGCTTTACAAGACAAGTAAAATGAAATACAATAAACACTTTTGTTACCGACAACTTCGAAGGTTGGAGGTTAAAGCTCTAGTCGTTGTCTCGGTAGTGCTTCGTCATAGGGATGTCGGAGAGTCATATCTTATCGGAAGCACTTAGAGGCGTTTTGAATTGATGAAAAACCCTTAGAGAAACCCTCCTTTTATAGGTTTTGAGCCCCTTATCGAATGAGTCTTCAACCAATCACAAATAGGCACAAAGCTCCTTGGAATGAGGTGATAAGGCTTGACTCCTCGAAGCTGATCCTTGACCATCAGTCGACTAATGGCAGTGCCAGTCGAGTAGCAACACCCAGCAGTCGACTGATTTAAGGCAGTTGAGTGGCTCTTGTGGGCAGTTGACTGATGCTTGCTAAAATCACAAGTTAGCTTAACAAAAACATAATTTCGACAGCCGCTGACTGCCCGATCTCGACCTAGACCATTCATGAGATGTCTTTGGTTGGATCTACGCTTAAAACCATCCCCGCAAGGAGGATACGTCCTCACTTACGCTCACACACACGAGCTTACCTTGATACTTACTTGGTAGCTCTTTCTTTCGGCCTTCCACTTGATTCCTTTGGCTCCCTCCGAAGTCACTCGAGTGTCGCCCGACCACCATAACTTTCTCCAGGTGTCGCTAGCCTTCATCTCCAGCTTTAACACTTTTCTGCACACTCGATTTAGGTCGTAAGATAACAATATGAGCTTAACTTTGTATCATTTTCTATAATCAAAACTCAGGTTCGACTTAGGTGCCTACTGCACCAACAATCTCCCCCTTTTTGATCTATGGCAAACCCACATACAAAGTTAAGGAAATAATATGCATGAAAAATAATAATATGCATGAGAATCAAGAATAATAAAGATTAAGTAGGAGTAGTAGAGATTTTCTTCAAGTACTCCCCCTTGAGGAAACATCCTCCTTGATCGAGGGTGAGTCTTGAAAGAAGATCTTAATCCTCCCCCTTGATGTTGCTATTTAGGAAGAGTTTAACCATTACTTAAGGTTTAAGTTAAGAAGACTTCTTAACTTGGCCCTTTCTCCCCTTTCTTAAGTAAAGCATTAACGTTTGGCCATAGTATTAAAAATAAGTTTAAGTTAAGAATTCCCTTAACTTGGCCTTTATTTCCCTTTTGTTAACTAAAACAAGTTAAGTTGCAAAAATTAAAGTTAAGTAAATTTGCAAAAATTATTTTTTGGCCATGAGAATAAGTATGAAGGCCATATGAAGGACTAAGTTAAGTTATAAAAAAAAATTGATCCCTTAACTTTGGCCTTTTTCTCCCCCTTTTGCCATATATATCGAAAGAGTGGGGGTAGTTTTGAAAAAAAAGAAAATATAAGTATTAAGTTTAAGTTTTAAGTCTAAGCATGTTCCATATTATTTTGAAAATAATATACTAAAAATAAGCTCATCTATTGAATGTTCAACTCTTATATGACTTGATTGATATGAAGGATCAACAAGTCCTAGTCAGAGTCGGTTAATATATATGATTATACTCCGTAGTTCATGGCGATGCACTAGCTCTACATCTGGAACCAGGAGTAAGGTCCTAACATCTCACACCCATCTATGTGGCTAAGTACACAAACACATTAGTCCTATGTGTTGTGAGATGTATTAGCTCCTTAAATCTATAGGTGCATGATATCTAAGGTATGTCCTAAGCTAGTTCCATGAACATGAAAAAAAAATAAAAAAATAAAAATAGTAATAAAAAAATATAATTTGTAAAATCCTACTCTACTATGCACATGCCCAATTTTCGTCTTAATAGACTGAATTCGGCTTCGGGTAGGGGTTTAGTAAATAGATCTGCCAAGTTTGATTTCAATTCGACGTACTCGAGTTATATGGCCCCGTTGGCTACATGTTCTTGAATGAAATGGTGTTTGACCTCTTTATGTTTGGTCCTAGAGTGACATATTGGATTTTTAGTTAGGTTAATTGAGCTAATGTTATCTACATAAATTTTAGTTTTTGTGAAATCTAACATAAAATCTCAGAGAGTGTGCTTCATCCAAAGAAGATGAGTGACACACTCACCCATCGCGATCTATTCAGCTTCGGTGGTAGATAAGGCAACACAGTGTTGCTTCCTACTGCACCAACTCACTAGACTCGAGCCGAGAAGTTGACAACAACCACTCGTACCCTTTCTATCGAGCTTACTACCGGCATAGTCCGAGTCGGACTAGCCGATTAGTTCGAACTTGGTAGATCTAGGGTACCAAATATCGACATTAAGCATACCCTTTAGATATCTAAGAATACACTTAACTAGAGTTAGGTGAGATTCCTTGGCACATGTTTGGAACCTTGCGCAAATACTTATTGAAAATAAGATATTATGTCGGCTTGTAGTTAAGTAAAGGAGACTTCCTATCACGCTCCTATCGTATTTTAAGTCAATTGAATTTCTGGTTACATCTTCTATATTTATATTTGTTGCCATTGGGGTATTAATAATTTTAGCGTCTTGTATTCTAAAATGTTTAATTAATTTCCTAGTATATTTGCATTGATGTAAGTATATTCCATCTTTAGTTTGTTTAATTTGTAGACCTAAGAAGAAACTCAACTCACCTACTAAATTCATTTCAAATTCACTTTCCATAAGTGAAATGAATTCGTTTAGTAAGATCGAGTTGGTGGTTCCGAAGATGATATCGTCTACGTAAATTTGGGCTATAAATATTTTCTTACCTATGGTTTTTACGAAGAGGGTTGGGTCGACTAAACCTTGGTTAAATCCTTTGGAATTAAGATAAACCGAAAGCCTCTTGTACCAAGCTCGTGGAGCTTGTTTGAGTCCATAGAGAGCTTTCTTTAATATAAGGACATGGTCAGGTTTTTCTAAACTTTCGAAACCGGGGGGTTGACTAACATAGACCTCTTCCTTAATATATCCATTCAAGAATGCTGACTTTACATCCATTTGAAATAACTTAAATCCTCGATGTGTAGCATATGCTAATAACATTCGGATGGACTCTAATCTAGCTACTGGGGCATAGGTCTCGTCGTAATCTAAACCTTCGACTTGACTAAACCCTTTAGCGACTAATCTAGCTTTATTTCTAACTACACCTTTATCATCAAGTTTATTTCGAAACACCCACCTAGTTCCAACGATTGTTTTATCTTTAGGTGGTGGGACTAATTCCCATACTTCGTTCCTAGTGAATTGAGCTAGCTCTTCTTGCATTGCAATAATCCAATTGGGATCAAGAAGAGCTTGATCAATGGTTTTGGGTTCAATTTTGGAAATCAAGGAGATTTGACTAAGGTTTCGGTATGAAGCTCTAGTTCAAACTCCTAGGCTTGGATCACCTATCACTTGGTCGATAGGATGATTCATTTGAGTCCTAGTTTGACTTGGGTTAGAGTCACCTATTGCTTGGTCGATAGGATGACTCGTTTGAGTCCTAGTTTGACTTGGGTTAGAGTCACCTATCGCTTGGTCAATAGGATGACTGAGTTGACTTAGGTTAGGATTAATACTAGACTCGATCTTCAGATCGGAGTTGAGTCTGGTATGAATCAGCTCGATAATTGGGGTTGCCGGGGGTTTTGTAGATTTGTGTCCTTCATCAAACACTACATTAATAGTCTCTTCGACTCTAAGGGTGTCATGGTTATATACCCTATAGGCTCTACTTGTAGTCGAGTATCCTAAAAAGATTCTTGTAGAGGTTTTGGATGTGAATTTCCCTAGGTAATCCTTAGTGTTTAAGATAAGTACCATACATCCAAATACCCTAAAGTACTTGATGTTAGGTATTTTATCGTGATAAATCTCGTAAGAGGTCTTAAGGTGCCTCTTTACGATAAGGATCCTATTTTGGACATAGCAAGCCATACTAACAGCTTTTGCCCAAAATCTGTCGGGTAGGTTATACTCGTTTAACATTGTCCTAGCGGTTTCTTGTAGGCTTCTATTTTTACGTTCTACTAGACCATTCTGTTGTGGGGTTCTAGGGCATGAGAACTCATGGTGGTATCCATTTAGGTTATAGAATTTTGTAAACCTGTGGTTCTCGAATTCTCCACCTGTTGGGATGTATACTGAAAGCCTAGCTCTTTTGTATGAACATCTTTATTTTGAAATAAGAATCACATGATCATTGTTTGCATATTTTTATGGTTATGCAATATTGTCTAATACCTTACATTGTAGATAACATGGTGTGTGGTGTCACACGGGAGATCATGTTATCGGCTCCTTGTAAAGTATAAGTAAAGGCTCACAACCGAGATGGCTTTGGACAAACCATCGGAATAGTTGTAGTGTGATTTGGTATTGGTTTGTCTTGACCATAGAATCACACTAGTGCACTTTGTGTGTATTGAGCAGGACCGACACAGAGGTGATTCGATTTATTGCTGACTACATAATCGAATCGGACCTCAGATATTATTTAGTACATGCTCTTAATCCCGATATAATAACGGGCACATATACTTGGTACTCATCTCTTTGATTTACCAATGGGCGAGATTTATAGATTAAATCGATAGACTCGGTAAGTTGGGAGATGATATTATTTATATGGTGTGCCGTTGATTATAGGAGGAAACCGTGTCCTATATATTAGGATGATGATGTCCCCTTGAGGAGCTCATAAGGTTCATCATGTAAACCCTGCAGGTGGACTTGGTCCGGCATGATGAAAAGGTTGAGTGGTACTACTCATGGAGTTAGATGTTGATAATTAATGGTTAGTAAATTAATTAATCGACGGACATTCGAGATCTTAAACACGGGGAGAAAATGTACAAATAATATATGGAGCCCATATTATCATATGGGGGTTGGTGAGGTAGATCAATGATGGACCTTTAGTGGATTGGACCATCATTAGTGGATCGGACTTTATGTGGGCTTGATCCATGGGTGGCCAAGACCCAACTCCTCCTCATGGTCCCTAATGTAGCCCATTAACACCTCAAGATGCTTAGATCCAATGGATAGAAACAAAACACTAAGATCCATTGGTAGAGATTAAATCTCTAAGATCCACGGTTGAGATTAAATCTCTAGATCCGGATTGAGATTAAATCCTAGAGCCAATGGAGGAGATTAATTCATGACTTATCCCTAACTCTATAAAAGGAGGGCATGGGAAGTGGTCGTGGATAACATCATTGAGAGGGAGCAAGGCTTGGGCGGCAAGAATAGGGCAATCCTAGTTGAGATAGGATTGGAATTAGGGTTAGGGTTTGGAAGCAAGGGTGGCACCAAATAAGGCAAGTTTTCCTTCTTCTTCCTTGCCTTGTGGCCAACGTCCAGCAGCTATTCCAGCCCTTCCCAGCCCTTGGCCACGCCCAAAACACTCCCCTCTCTTCTCCATAGGTGGTGGAAACAAGATATAGGGTTTCCCTTGGTGTCTTGGTAGTTTTCCATCGTCTTCTTCTCCTTCTAGTTGGCCGGCGGCAAGAACTTCTATAGTTCTTTGTTGGTTGAGTTTTTGAAGGAGAAAAACATTGTTTCTCTTCTTCCTCTTGCTTGGGAAAAGCAAGGAAGGAAGTTTTGCGATCTAGGAACTTCGACTTTTGGTGGATCGTCGCCCACACGACGTCCAAAAGGAGGAGGGTCATACATTAGAAGACCAAGAGCTATAACTATTCTTCTATCTCTTTTATTCATTGCTTGTGTTTGTTTTTCAAAATATAAGCATGTTATATTTCTGTAAATAGGCTAAATAATACTTGGATCCCGAGTATAAATACAAAAACCGGCGATCCGGACATCGTCTATTCCGCGGCTACTCGTAGAATAGAGAATGGTCGCTTGAACAACTAGTTTGTTCAAGTGACCTCTCTAAAAGAATAGCACGACGATGACTTGGTTGCTTTGGGAATCCCTTTTGTCTAGGATTAAATTTTTTAATCCGGGGACATCGAAGGGATCACCATGGTCAAGCAACCGAGGTGAAGGGGAAGCGAAGTTTCCCCTCACGGATCAACCCCAACAATTGGTATCAGAGCCAAGGATTCCAGTTTTGTGTGTTTAGGATTCGGTTAATTTTTATGCACTTTTCATATATTATATGTGCGGATAATAGTAGGATATCGTAGTTTAACTCTTTGGTTGCGCATAAGATCCGACTATTATGGTGTGTGTATGTGATTGTATGTGTGTAAATATTTATTTTGTTGAATCCTCGGGGTTGTGAGGCTAGTATTTAGTTTTTGTAAATTAAATACGGCATTGTTTAACGCTCTTTATTTTATTTTACTTCGATCTAGATTTCATGTACACTCCTGTGGAGTATAGGATCGATGGATGTAAATTAAAATAGGTTTTAGTCTCGGCTCGGATCTCGGAGGGCTTGTACATGGCGTAGGAGGAAGCGGGCCGAGATAGCGATCTTGACAGGAGCCATATTGAAGACAAAGGCCATAATAGTTGGAAAATAATTTATTTTTCATATTTATTGCTTTTTGTTTGATATGCATGTCGTAGGAAAATTCCTCATTTTTAATTTACTAAGTGGGAGAGGGATATTTTAATTAATTCCCGCGGCCTCCATTACAATTTGACGTGTGATGCAACAAACTTGCGTGTTGGCTCTGAGTGCCTTCCTCCCTGCGGATGAGTTTGTTTGCGGATCACTAGGTCAAATAATGGTTATAGGAAATTATCTAGGAGCATGTGTACTTCCACAGCGGTAAGGCACATAATCCGAAATAATTCCCTTAGTATCGTATAATGGTGCACACTTAGATGCAAATAAAAAGTATCCTCCCCATCGGAGTCACTGCTTTTATTTGTAGGGCCAAAGAGGAACCAACTATTAATTTTATTTGTCAAAAAGTAAGGTTGACAAGATAATAAAATTAATGGGTAAAACCTCCTCTTACAAATGTAGAATTCGTATACGTCCACACTGCGTGGCATGCGATATTCTCGGTGTTTTGAGGTGTTGGTTGATATCAAAATTTTATTGTTTGAGGAATCAATAATTTTTTGAAATCTAAAGTAATGATCTATGTGATTCTTAGGATTTTCAAAATGACTTTCAGTCCACTTGTTGTGATACTAAAAGAAATAAACTTACTGTACCCAAATAATGTTGATTGGAAATGAATCCAAATATTGTCTTATCTGCTAGTATGCAATCTTCGAAGAGTGTCCTCAAGCCATCATTGCTCAAAAGAGTTTCTACTTCTAGGCCGAAAGGCAAGAAGAAGAAGAAACAAGGTGAAGCAAAGATGGTGCGAGGATCTCAGGGAAGAGTGAAGAAGCCGAAAGGCAAGTACTTCACTTACAAGCAGGATGGACATTGGAAGAAGGACTGTCCCAATCCAAAGCAGAACAAAGATACATCCTTTGAACTAGTCGTTGAAACATGGTTAGCGGTGTTATCTACCGGTACCTGGAGTGTAGATACAGGAGCCACTAATCATGTCTGCAATACTTTGCAGGGGTTCCAGGAAACCTGACGACTAGCTAAAGGGGATATTACCATTTACTTGGGCAATGCCATGAAGATGGCGTCTATTGCAGTGGGAGATGTTTTATTTATCTTTTGAGAAAAAAAGTTTTTGGTTCTTAAGAATTTTCTTTATGTACATTTATTTAGAAAGAATTGATTTCGGTTTCTAAATTATGGATGGATAATCTATTTCTTTTAATGACAGATTTGTTATAAAAGGAATAGGGACATTATCTATTCAGGTACATAGATAGGAAATTTATAACTTGAACCACTAGCTCCCACGATGCAAATAGAAGTTATTAACTCATCTTCTAAGTCTAATAAGAGAAAAGAACCTTGAAGATGAACCAAACATATCTTTGCATCTTAGTCTTGGTCACATTAACCTAAGCGAAATTGAGGTTGATAGGTGATGGACCTTTGGGTTCATTAGTGGTGGAGGATCTCCCAACTGTGAATCTTGCTTGGAGGGTAAGATGACCAAGAGGCCTTCAAGGCCAAGGGCATAGAGCCAAAGATGTGTTAGAATTGGTTCATTCTGATTTGTGTGGTCCTATGTCTATCCAGGCTAGAGGTGGTTTTGAATATTTCGTCTCTTTTATAGACGATTATTCAAGATATGGATGCATTTACTTGATGCGCCGCAAGTCTGAATGCTTTGACAGGTTCAAAGAATTCAAGGCTGATGTGGAGAACCGTCAAGGTAAAAGTATCAAGACCCTACGATCTGATCGTGGTGGTGAATACCTCTTGGGAGAGTTTAGGAATTACTTATCGGGTGGGATTCAATCCCAATTATGCACTGGCACACCCAATGAGAATGGTGTAGCGAAGCGAAGGAATAGGACTCTTATGGAGATGGTTAGATCAATGATGAGTTATTCTGACTTGCCAGATTCGTTCTGGGGATATGCTCTAGATACGGCGGTATACATTCTGAACTTGGTTCCATCTAAATCAGTGCCTTCTACTCCCGTAGAATTGTGGACTGGGCGAAAGCCTAGTCTAAGACATATTCGGATATGGGGGAGTCCAGCACATGTCTTTGAAAGGCGGATCTTTGGTAAGTTGGAACCTCAAATGCAGTGTGCATGTTTGTTGGCTACCCTAAGGGAACGAAGGGTGGTTTGTTCTATAGTCCTAGAGATCAGAAGGTGATCGTGAGTACGAATGCCAGATTTCTAGAGGAGGACTATGTGATGAACCACAAGCCCACGAGTAAAATTGTTCTGGAGGAGTTAAAAGGGGAAGTCACTTCTTTAGTACCACCGTACAAGAGGATATACCACATGTCACTTTGCACACGTGTCATGAGGATGCCAGTGATACCTCGTCGTAGTGGGAGGGTTGTGAGGCGACTGATAGATTCATGTTCTTGGGAGAATCTTACGATTTGGTCACTGGCGAACATGAACTGATCCACTGGACATATGATGAGGCAATCCAAGATAAAGATCGATATCTTGGCGAGTGCAATGAATCTTTGAGATTGAATCTATGGATTCAAATCAGTGCAGGAGCTAGTAGAACCACCCGATGGTGTAAAACCATTGGATGCAAGTGGATCTACAAAAGAAGAGAGGAATAGATGGGAAGGTTGAGACCTTCAAGCGAGGCTTATTGCGAAGGGTATACTCAGAAAGAGGGTATCGATTATGAGGAGACCTTTTCGCCGGTAGCCATGCTTAAATCTATCCGGATTCTCTTATACATAGCAACTCATATGGATTATGAGGTGTGACAGATGGATATCAAGACAGCATTCCTTAATGGAAGTCTTGAGGAAAACATCTACATGAAGCAACCAGAGGGATTCATTGCTAAAGGCAAAGAGCATATTGTATGTAAGCTTAATCGGTCCGCTGATGGACTGAAGGAAGCTTTGAGGTCTTGGAACATCCGCTTTGATGAGGTAAATCCAGACTTATGGATTTATTCAAAGTCCGGATGAGTCTTGTGTATACAATAGATGTGACGGAAACGTAGTGGTATTTCTTGTACTATACGTAGATAACATTTTGGTAGTTGGCAACAATATCAGAGTGTTATCAGACGTAAGGGTATGGTTGTCCAAACAGTTTGATATGAAGGACTTGGGAGAAGTGGGACACATCCTTGGGATCAAGGTTATAAGGGATCGCAAGAAAAGGATGTTGTGCTTATCCCAAGCTTCATACATAGACACGATTATGGAGCGTTTTAGCATGCAGAACTTCAAGAAGGGTTTTCTACCTTTCGGGCATGGAGTACCTCTATCTAAGGAGATGTGTCCTAGATCATCGAGGAGATAGAGGAGATGAAGCGTTCCTTATGCTTGATAGGAAGCCTCATGTATGCGATGCTCATGCGAGACCAGATATCTGTTTTGCCGTGGGCATGGTCAGCAGATATCAGAGTAATCCAGGACAGGGACATTGGACTGCGGTAAAGCATATATTGAAGTACCTGAGAAGGACTAGGGATTATATGCTGGTTTACCGGGCAGACCAATTACTCCCTGTGGGTTACACGGATTCCGACTTCCAATCTGATAGGGATAACAGTAAGTCTACCTCAGGTTTTGTGTTTACTTTGGGAGGTGGAGCCATTGTATGGAGGAGTGTCAAAAGTGCGTGGCGGACTCCACCATGGAAGTGAGTATGTGGCGACCTCGAGGCGGCCAAAGAAGGTTATGGCTCAGGAACTTCCTGATGGACTTGGATGTGATTCCTGGTTTGCCCAGAACTATCACAATTTATTGTGATAATAGTGGTGCAGTTGCAAACTCGAAGGAACCACGAGCCTATAAGGCTAGTAAACACATAGAGCGCAAGTACCACCTGATACGAGAAATCGTAAAGGAGGTAGAAGTTGTTGTCGCCTAGATTGCATCAGAGGATGACCTGATAGACCCTTTCACTAAGGCCCTTCTAGCGAGAGCTTTGATAGGCATATGGAGGGAAGGGGAATCAGATGTATGGCAGTATAAGGATAGCATAGTCTTTTAGTATAAGTGGGAGATTGTTGGGATGTATACTGAAAGCCTAGCTCTTTTGTATGAACATCTTTATTTTGAAATAAGAATCACATGATCATTGTTTGCATATTTTTATGGTTATGCAATATTGTCTAATACCTTACATTGTAGATAACATGGTGTGTGGTGTCACACGGGAGATCATGTTATCGTCTCCTTATAAAGTATAAGTAAAGGCTCACAACCGAGATGGCTTTGGACAAACCATCAGAATAGTTGTAGTGTGATTTGGTATTGGTTTGTCTTGACCATAGAATCACACTAGTGCACTTTGTGTGTATTGAGCAGGACCGACACAGAGGTGATTCGATTTATTGCTGACTACATAATCGAATCGGACCTCAGATATTATTTAGTACATGCTCTTAATCCCGATATAATAACGGGCACATATACTTGGTACTCATCTCTTTGATTTACCAATGGGCGAGATTTATAGATTAAATCGATAGACTCGATAAGTTGGGAGATGATATTATTTATATGGTGTGCCGTTGATTATAGGAGGAAACCGTGTCCTATATATTAGGATGATGATGTCCCCTTGAGGAGCTCATAAGGTTCATCATGTAAACCCTGCAGGTGGACTTGGTCCGGCATGATGAAAAGGTTGAGTGGTACTACTCATGGAGTTAGATGTTGATTAATTAATGGTTAGTAAATTAATTAATCGACGGACATTCGAGATCTTAAACACGGGGAGAAAATGTACAAATAATATATGGAGCCCATATTATCATATGGGGGTTGGTGAGGTAGATCAATGATGGACCTTTAGTGGATTGGACCATCATTAGTGGATCGGACTTTATGTGGGCTTGATCCATGGGTGGACAAGACCCAACTCCTCCTCATGGTCCCTAATGTAGCCCATTAACACCTCAAGATGCTTAGATCCAATGGATAGAAACAAAACACTAAGATCCATTGGTAGAGATTAAATCTCTAAGATCCGACGGTTGAGATTAAATCTCTAGATCCGACGGTTGAGATTAAATCCCTAGAACCAATGGAGGAGATTAATTCATGACTTATCCCTAACTCTATAAAAGGAGGGCATGGGAAGTGGTCGTGGATAACATCATTGAGAGGGAGCAAGGCTTGGGCGGCAAGAATAGGGCAATCCTAGTTGAGATAGGATTGGAATTAGGGTTAGGGTTTGGAAGCAAGGGTGGCACCAAATAAGGCAAGTTTTCCTTCTTCTTCCTTGCCTTGTGGCCAACGTCCAGCAGCTATTCCAGCCCTTCCCAGCCCTTGGCCACGCCCAAAACACTCCCCTCTCTTCTCCATAGGTGGTGGAAACAAGATATAGGGTTTCCCTTGGTGTCTTGGTAGTTTTCCATCATCTTCTTCTCCTTCTAGTTGGCCGGCGGTAAGAACTTCTATAGTTCTTTGTTGGTTGAGTTTTTGAAGGAGAAAAACATTGTTTCTCTTCTTCCTCTTGCTTGGGAAAAGCAAGGAAGGAAGTTTTGTGATCTAGGAGCTTCGACTTTTGGTGGATCGTCGCCCACACGACGTCCAAAAGGAGGAGGGTCATACATTAGAAGACCAAGAGGTATAACTATTCTTCTATCTCTTTTATTCATTGCTTGTGTTTGTTTTTCAAAATATAAGCATGTTATATTTCTGTAAATAGGATAAATAATACTTGGATCCCGAGTATAAATACAAAAACCGGCGATCCGGACATCGTCTATTCCGCGGCTACTCGTAGAATAGAGAATGGTCGCTTGAACAACTAGTTTGTTCAAGTGACCTCTCTAAACGAATAGCACGACGATGACTTGGTTGCTTTGGGAATCCCTTTTGTCTAGGATTAAATTTTTTAATCCGGGGACATCGAAGGGATCACCATGGTCAAGCAACCGAGGTGAAGGGGAAGCGAAGTTTCCCCTCACGGATCAACCCCAACACCACCATGATCACTCCTAAGTCTTTTGATTTTAAGGTTTTGTTGATTTTCTATTAGTTTAAATAGTTTGATTAATTGATCTAGGGTATCACTTTTGTGTTTGATGAACCTAACCCAAGTAAACCTAGAATAGTTGTCAATTATGACTAAGTAGAATTGACTCCCATTAAGTGACTTAGCTCCATGTGAATCAAATAGATCCATGTGTAGGAGCTCAAGAACACTTTTGGTTCGTTCTTGATTAGTTAATTGATATTGTGTCCTAGATTGTTTACCTTATTGACAAGCATTACATATTTTATTATCCAAGTTGTTGAGGTTAGGCAAACCTCTGACTAAGTCATTCTGACTTATCTTGTGGATGAGTCTTGGGTGCGAGTGACCGAGTCGTCGGTGCCACAACCAAGATTCCTCTTGCCGTGTCATAAGACACTTGGTTGAGGAGTTAGTTAAATTAATAGTATAAATATTGTTATTTCTGGTTCCTTTAAGAATTGTTTTAGAGGTTTCATTTGTATTAATTACACATTCATTTTCTAGAAATATGACCTTATAGTTATTATCACACAATTGGCTTACACTAAGTAAATTATATTGGAAATATTTTACCAATAAGACATTTTGAATAATAAAGTTAGAGTTGAGCTCAATATCACCTGATCCGATGATTTTGAGCTTGTCGTTGTTTTCGAAGGCTACCGATCCTTGTCGTTTGAATCGAAGCTTTGAAAACTTGAGTCGATCCCCGATCATGTGTCGGGAGCAACCATTGTCCAACATCCATTGATCCTACACGCAAGGTAGTTGGATCAGATATTGGAATTATTAAAAGTTGGTTGTAAATTATTAGACCTAAATATGTTAGTGAAAGCCCTAGAGCCAATTATGTGATGATTGTTGTATGAACTTGTTGTATCATATTCCTATATTCATAAAGACATTTCTTTATAGTTATTATACTTACTTGTATTGGTGCCAAATAACTAAGTATAATAACGTCCTTGAGTAGAAGGTTCTTATCTATATCAATCGATTGGTTGAATCGATAATGAGGTGATATAGAGAACACTACTCTTAATCATTCCTAGTCAAGTATTAACATTCAGGGACAATGTTAATGCGAAGAGACTAGCATGTAGGTCAACTCGATGACTTGATCTCACAAGTCATGGATATGTGATATCAAGTTGACACATGGGTATGCATTGGAGAATGTATACTGAATGACCCGCCATGAGAAAGTATCATGGATCATTATATGAGTGTCATATACTTTCTCATGTGACTATTAGTATGACTATTAGTCCTTGGACCTAAAGTCACCATGGTTCCCTACATAAGGAGTTGCACACTTTGGCTTCGTCAAATGTCACCCATAAATGGGTGGACTATAAAGGCGATTATTGAGTATATAATAAATTATGTAGAGGGATGTGAGTGATGTAGATGAGATCTATCCCTCCTATATGACGGGAGTAACATCGTTATTCTTGATAGAGTGAGACCCCTAAGTGCATGGTCATGCCCAAATGAGTCAATATGAGATATTGAGCTTATTTGATTAGAGTGAGTCTACTTGGAGTTCAAGATATAGATTGTACCGAGGATGACACGGTCTATGCCTCAATTGGTCAATCTAGATGTCAAGGATAGAGGGACATTGTCACATATTTTGAGAGTCACAATTAGTAGTCACAAAGGCGATGTTGGATCTCAACATTCTTGTAACTTGGATAGCAATGATGTGTTGCTAGATACCGCTCATTGCTTATGTTTCTAAATCGGTTTAGGGACATTGCCAACGTTACAAGAACCTATAAGTCACACAAAGGGCAATTAGATGGAGATTAGGTTCATATGATGGACAATTAGGATTAGGTTCATGGGATGAACCAAATTAGATTAAGAGTAATCCAAATTAGACTAATTAAGTTGGACTCAATTTGATTCAAGTGCTGAATGAGTTTAATTTAGATTTGATTCTTTGAGTCAATTTAAACTAATGAATAGAGATTCATTAAATCAAATTGACTTGAATCAAATGGTTGGATTTGATTAACCATGGAAGATAAGAGGTCAAGTTTGACTTGACTTGAGAGGGAAGATGAATGATCAATTTTGATTTGACCAATTATCATGTCATGGTGACTTGGCATGGGGCCGGCCAATGATAATGTTCCACATCATCATGGACACATCATGGGGTGCCACCTCATGAGGGAGACCAAGAGCCATTGGCTCTTAGAATTACATGCATGCATGTAACCCCCTCCATGAAGTGGTCGACCACTTTAGTGTTGGTGCAATAATGCCCCAAGCATTTATATGTTTTGATGTTTGGATAATCATCTAAGCTAGGAAACAAATTGTGATCTAATGGTGAACATGATTAAGTGACAGGTAAAGGCAAAGTCCAAGGTAAAGGTTTGGCGGCATAAGACCAAACATGTTGTCTTGGCGGCATTAAGTCCAAACGGACCTTGGCAAAGGAAGTCCAAAGGCAAGTCTTGGAAGCGTAAGTCCAAGCATGTAGACTTTGCGGCGTAAAGTCCAAGCACGCCTTGGCAAAGGAAACCCAAGACATGACAAAACCAAAGGAAGCTCTTGGAAGCAAAGCGCAAAGGATGAACAAGTCGCAGACTCGGAGAGATCCTGGAGGCGCAAGGCTTAACGAAGAGCTAGGAGGTTGAGTCTAGGTCTAAGGGGTAAAATCAAGTATGAATTACTCATACTTGATGAGTATCGATCCGTCGGTGCTCGGATCGAGTCAGATGAAACCACGACCATCGATCAGCTTTGATCATGCGGTCGATGATGTTGATATCGATCGCCAATAGTGGCAGTCGAATGATCAAGGTAAAAACGAGCACAGAGTGGAGTCACACTCGACTACGGCCTGTGATCACTTGTGGGCGGAAGCGGTCAATACCGCTTGCTATATCCAAAATAGGGTATTGATTCATAGGTTTTTAGGAAAAACTCCATTTGAATTGTGGAATGGTATAATTCCAACAATTCATTATTTTAAGGTCTTTGGATGTAAAGTTTATATTTTAAATACCAAAGACAACCTAGGTAAGTTTGAGTCCAAAGTGGATGAGGGAATCCTAGTTGGATACTCATCCACTAGTGTAGGATATAGAGTTTACAATAAAAGGACTCAAAAGATTGAAAAATCTTCAAATGTCCAATTTGATGAAACTTCCAATACATACCCTAGGAAATCCCCTATTGATGATGATATTAATAATGAAAATCAAGAAATTACCCAACAATTTCAAAATTTAACCTTAGGGGGTAATGATCAAGGGGGAGGATTGAATCAAGGGGGAGTAATAGGTGATTCCGATGATGAGAAAAGGATTGAGGTTAATCATGATCAAACTCAAATTAATACACCTCCTAGAACTATAAGAGTTCATCAAAATCACCCCTTAGATCAAATTGTGGGTGAATTATCTCAAGGTGTTAGGACTAGGTCATTTCATAGGGATCTCACTAGTCATATTGCTCTAATTTCTCAAATTGAGCCCAAAACAATCAAAGATGCATTGCTTGATCCGGATTGGATCTTAGCAATGCAAGATGAATTGGCTCAATTTGAAAGGAGTCAAGTATGGGAGTTAGTTCCTAGACCTAATGAAAACACCATCATTACTACAAGATGGGTCTTTAGGAATAAACTAGATGACCAAGGAAATATCACTAGAAATAAAGCAAGATTAGTTGCAAGGGGTTTTAATCAAGTTGAAGGACTTGACTATGATGAAACATATGCCCCGGTTGCTAGATTAGAGTCTATTAGAATACTATTAGGGTATGCCTCCTATATAGGTTTCAAACTCCATCAAATGAATGTCAAATCGGCATTCTTAAATGGATTTATTAAGGAAGAGGTATATGTAGAACAACCTCCCGGGTTTGAGAATATGGACTATCCAAACCATGTATACAAGCTTAGGAAAGCTTTGTATAGTTTGAAACAAGCTCCCCGGGCTTGGTATAAAAGATTATCATCTTTCTTAATCTCTAAGGACTTTAAGAGGGGTAGTGTATATCAAACTCTATTTATAAAGTCAACATCAACGGACATCTTTGTAGCCCAAGTCTATGTTGATGACATTATTTTTGGGTCAACAAATGATTAACTTCTCTAAGACTTTATTAAAAATATGGAAAAAGAGTTTGAAATGAGTCTAGTTGGGGAATTAAATTTCTTCCTAGGATTGCAAGTCAAACAAACTAGTGAAAGTATTTATATTTATCAAACCAAATATGCTAAGGAAATGATTAAGAAATTTGGTTTAGAAAATGCTAAGGTAGTTTCAACTCCAATGGCAACCAATACTAAAATAGATAGTGATAATGAAGGAAAACAAATTGATCTTACACTTTATAGGAGCATGATTGGTAGTCTTTTGTACTTAACCGCTAGTAGACCCGACATATTATTTGCGGTTGGTATGTGTGCTAGATATCAATCATGTGCTAAAGAATCTCATTTAGTTGCCATTAAGAGAATCTTAAGATATGTTAAAGGCACACTAAATGTAGGATTATGGTACCCTAGGACTAGATCTTTTGATTTGATTGGGTACACCGATTCCGATTATGCCGATTGCAAATTGGATCGGAAGAGCACTAGTGGTGGATGCCAATTCCTTGGGTCCTCCCTAGTTAGTTGGAGTAGTAGGAAGCAACCTTGTGTTGCCCTATCCACCACCGAAGCCGAGTATGTGGCTATGGGTGGTTGTGTAGCTCAATTACTATGGATGAAACATACCTTAGAAGATTATGAGCTATCTTACTCCAACATGAAAGTATTTTGTGATAATGTGAGCACCATTAACTTGACCAAAAATCCGGTGCATCACTCTAGGACCAACCACATTGAAGTTAAACATCACTTCATTAGAGATTATGTGGCTAAGGGGGACATTGAGCTTAATTATATTGAATCCAAGTCCAACCTAGCTGACATTTTCACCAAGGCTCTCCCCGAGGTAGAATTTTCATCACTTAGGAGAGAACTTGGAATGTGCTTGGTTGAGTAAAGGTATAGGCTTGCATGATCCTATAGAAATACTAGGATTTATACCTTTAAGCATCTCATAAAATACCTAAGAAACCATGATTTTTGTATTGAGCCACTTAGACAACATGTGAGATGTTAGGAAGATGCACTTGGTTCATCATGCTTGTTATGATACATTACTATGGACCAAAGTGTCATCTAGAGACATTAATCCTTAATTGGACCAATCATTGGGAAGGCTTATACACAATTGATGTGTATATGACTCCAAGAACATGATTGGAAATGTCAAATAAAATATATTTTAAACTATGTTTATCATATTTTGAAAAACAGTTTTCAAGTGAAACACAAAAGTGATACAAAGTTTACAAAAATATTAGAACTTTTGTTAGTTTCCATGTTTGTATCAATCTCGAAATCTGGAAAATATATATTTTTCGAAATATTTTTCCTTGATAAAGTATGATCTCAGAAATGTGTACGCAAAATTTCTTGATTTTTTGAGGTTTCTGGAATTTCTAACGCATTTCTGAATTTGGTGAAAAAAATTTGAAATTTGGATTCGGCTTAGCGATCGGGGTTCAAACTAGTGTTTTCTAATAAATAGCTCCATTTTTTGATATTTAGTATATCTTTGATCTCCTAAAACTCTAGCATGATAATACTGGGTATGAAAGCTTTTAGGACTGTTTAAAACGGTGTTTTAGGGGGAGTTTCATAAGATGTATCTTTTTTATTCCCAAATTTACATTGTTGGTGCAAAGTTAGGATTTAAACCTTCAAATTGTTGATAGACTTTTGCTCCACATGTATTTTACTCATCATGAACTATATCTTGGATTAAGGGGGAGCTATATCTCAATTCTATACCTTAGTTCAAGATTACAATGCATTCAATTCTTCTATGAAATATATGATTTCTTCTCTTTTTGATGTATGTCAAAGGGGGAGAAGAAATGTTTAAGTTAGAATTGGATACATGATTATGTGATATGATTATGTGTATCTTTAAAAAGACCTAACTTAAATGATTGCCAAACATCAAAAAGGGGGAGATTGTTGGTGCAACAATGCCCCAAGCATTTATATGTTTTGATGTTTGGATAATCATCTAAGTTAGGCAACAAATTGTGATCTAATGGTGAACATGATTAAGTGACAGATAAAGGCAAAGTCCAAGGTAAAGGTTTGGCGGCATAAGACCAAGCATGTTGTCTTGGCGGCATTAAGTCCAAACGGACCTTAGCAAAGATAGTCCAAAGGCAAGTCATGGCAGCGTAAGTCCAAGCATGTAGACTTGGCGGCGTAAAGTCCAAGCACGCCTTGGCAAAGGAAACCCAAGATATGACAAAACCAAAGGAAACTCTTGGAAGCAAAGCGCAAAGGATGAACAAGTCGCGGACTAGGAGGGATCCTGGAGGCGCAAGGCTTAAGGAAGAGCTAGGAGGTTGAGTCTAGGTCTAAGGGGTAAAATCAAGTATGAATTACTCATACTTGATGAGTATCACGATCGACACGATGTATCACCGACCGTCGTGCTCGACCGAGTTAGATGAAACCTCGACCATCGCTGATCTGATCATGGCGATCGATGTTGATATCACCGACCGCCAACGCGGTAGTCAAATGATCAAGGTAAAGACGGGCACAGAGTGGAGTCACACTCGACTACCGTGTGATCACTGGGATCGACTTACATCACGATCGATGGATGGATCACGATCGATGAGAATGTCGTGGATGAAAACGACTCGGAATCCTCGCAAATCGCTATTCGTAAGCCATTAATCATGTGTAGTAGATGATGTCGCGGCATCACCGATCCGATCATGCTCCAACGGGAAAATCAGCCCTCTCTCTATAAAAAGAGGGCTGGTGGAGGTTTTTCGGGTTAATGCTTATTCTCTGATTTTTCTCCAAAGCCTCCACGGGTTTTCAAGTTTTCTAAGTGATCTTAAATTCCCTCCTCCTCTCTCTAAGCTAAACTTTCATTCTTTGTAAAGAAGAGGAGGTTTGTTGTAAAGGAAAGCTTCTTAGTGGAATTGCTTGGGTTGATCCACCTTAAGGATCACCGTGGAGTAGGAGCGTTATCTTCGAACCACGTAAAGACTTTGTTAGCATTGTTCTTTCATTTTTACTTATATTATTTTTGTTTGCTTCCGCTAATCATTCTTGTAGAAATGAAAATGCGCTATTCACTCCCCCTCTAGCTTCCAAACAATCCCTAACACCACTTTAGTTGCGAGATGAGTGTGAAGTTAAGTTGTGTAACTTCATCTTCTTCCTCCTCTCTTCCCTCAAGCTTTCTCCCCCTCCTTTTCCGTGAGCCTCTAAGGGTGCTAGCACACTCTAGGTTGCTTTTCTCCACCTATTTCTCGTGTGGATACCGATAGAGGAGTGTACACTTGACACTCTCGAGTTCCGGCATACCGTTTGGACGAGCGAGATAAGCGAAGGGCGTCGCATCAAGGGTAAAACTCTTAACATGTAGATCTAGAGTAGATCTAAGGTTTTTAAACACGTACATGTAATTTTGTTTATATTTGCACAGATCCGTAGCTGACTTTCGGGGTTTCTGCAACGCAAAAAATGGTTTTTGTGGCTCGGATAGTCCAATAAAATCATCTCACCCATGTCTACATGATCAAGCATGTTAACCTTATATGTTCTTGTGAGATGACTTCCAATTTTACTTGATTTAAATTTAATGATTTGAACACTTGTCAATCTTGTGTTAGATTCAGATTTGACCTTAAGTTCATCAAGTCACCTTTTCAAGATCATGACTTCTAGGTCGTGGCGAGGCACAGGGGCCTTCTTTGATCGGAAAAATGACCACTTCCTTAGACAAAGCTATTTTCAAGAAAATAGAGACTTGACTCACCTAAGACCACTTCCTGGTCTAACTAGTCTAGGATACGGTGAGGTAGCTTCAGCTAGTTCCACTTGGTCAAGTGCACCGAACTAGATACGCCTTATCTAGCCCGAATACACGAGACTCCGCTTTCTTAGCGTACTATCATATCGCCGCGTCCTGGTACTATGTTACCAAGTATTGATGAGTTATAGTCTTATCTAACCATTCTAAAAATTAAAATAAATAAAGGACCTAAGCATGCAATTTCAAAGTTAAAGCACAAACAAGTTTTGTACTGGCTCCCCCTGGACTGTTGAATCGGTTCGGTCTCTCCACATAGTGGATTTGGTCCTTGCGAACCCAGTACTGGTTGGATCCTAAGTTTGAAATCAAAGAGGTTTTAGGGACCCATGCTTCGACACATTTTTTATGTTGACTTACAATCGACATATACGACTTGTTGGTCGTATTTGAGCTAAACCCTAGTTCAGCCTTGTTGTACATGACCCTTTGTGATCCAAATAGGAGGTCAAGTCCCTTGGATCCCAAAGTAAACCTTTCCAACATGTTCCTAAGATTTTTGACTTGACTTTTCAAGAGTGAGTTCTCAACTTCGAGCTTTTCAACCCGAGTTGAGTCCTCCTCTTGAACTTGACTAGTCGAAGAGGTTACGGAGACCTCGTGTTTGAAGAGTTTAACCTCCTCAACCAGGGTCTCGACCTTGGACTCGTACTTAGCTAATTTCCTAGTTAAGAATTTAATTGCACTGTAAAGAGTACTAATAAGAGATCGACTTACCTTGAGTGTATCTTTTGAACCGGATGCGGATCTGTAGCTTGTCTTGAATAGAGCTTCACAGTTCAATTCGTCATCGGATTTAGACTCGTGGTTCAGTTCTGACTCCGTCTCTGATTCAACCGGTTTAGCCATGAAGACGTGATCATCATCTTCTTCCTCGGACGCTTCTTCCCACGTAGCGTTGAGTGCCTTCTTGTGTTTCGGTGCTTTGCTCTTGAGCTTCGGACATTCAGACTTGATATGTCCAAACTTGTTGCATTTGTAACACCTAACATTAGAACTTTTAGGCTTACCTTCCTTGGGTCGAGTGACGGTTTGCTTTCGGCCCTTGACCATCCTCCGAACTAGGTTGACTAGTTCGGCCTCCATTTCCAGGTCGATCTCCGAATCGGACTCATCTTCCTTCTCCTTCGGGGGTGGTTTGCTCATGGTTTTCTTCTTCCAACCTGCAAAAAGTGCTACACCCTTCTCGGGTTCCGAGTTAGACTATTCATGGAGTTCGAAATCCGAAAACAACTCATCTAATCTAAGTTTTGAAAGATCCTTAGAGACCTTGTAGGCATCGACCATGGATGCCCACAAGGTGGTCCTAGGAAAAGAGTTTAGTACATACCTGATAAGGTCGCGATTTTTGACCTTCTGTCCGATTACGTGTAGGTTGTTAACAATATCTTGAACGCGAGCGTGAAGTTGCATCGCCGTCTCGTGTTCCTGCATTTTTAGATTATACAACCTATTGAAAAGGAGATCAAGCTTACATACCTTGGCTTCATCGGTCCCTTCGTGTAATTTGACCAACTTTGTCCACAAGTCTTTGGCACTGATGAATGGGCCGACGCGATTAAGCTCCTCCTTGGACAAGCCGCATTGAAGGATTTGAGTCACCTTAGCGTCGGCTTCGACTTGTCTTTTTGTACCATTGGTCCATTGGTCATAATCCAAGGATTCACCCACTTCGTTAGTTGGAAGTGTGAATCCCATTTGGATTATGATCCACATCTCGATTTGGGTCTTAAGGAAGCACTCCATCCGACCCTTCCAATAACGGAAGTCATCTCCATTGTAAAACAGAGGTCGGACGGTGCTAAAACCCTTGAGATGGGCCATTGATACAAAAAGGGCAAAAAAATGAAGAAGAGGAAAAACCTAGCAACGACACAAACGAGCGAAATGTACCAAGACTCACATCTTGGATTAGTAGTGCGGAAGAAAAATTCAATGAATGAAAGATAAAAAAATCGAAATAAAAGGAAAGAAATCTGTAGAAAAGCTAGATTGGTGGTTTCACCAAATCTTAGCACCCCTGGCTCTGATACCAAGTGTTGGATCGAGCGTATCGCTAGAGGGGGGGGGTGAATAGTGATAAAACCTTTCGTTTGACTTCGTTCGTTAAAACATGAGTAGACACAGTGGAAGATAAATTCAAAACAAACGAGATATTAGACACGAGGGTTTTACTTGGTTCAGAGTCAAGGCTACTACTTCAAGGCCCTAGTAGTCCTTGACCACGCACGGAGGGCATAATGCTAAAGGACTCCTTCATGTTGGAGGTAGGAGTTAAACGGATACGAAATCACAAAAGCACGAGGTAGAGGACACTCCTCTCCTCTTTATAATGAAAGCTTTACAAGACAAGTAAAATGAAATACAATAAACACTTTTGTTACCGACGACTTCGAAGGTTGGAGGTTGAAGCTCTAGTCGTCGTCTCGACAGGGATTCGTCGTAGGGATGTCGGAGAGTCGTAGCTTATCGGAAGAACTTGGAGGCATTTTGAATTGATGAAAAACACTTAGAGAAACCCTCCTTTTATAGCTTTTGAGCCCCTCATTGAATGGGTCTTCAACCAATCATAAATAGGCACAATGCTCCTTGGAATGAGGTGATAAGGCTTGACTCCTCGAAGTTGATCCTTGACCATCAGTCGACTGATGGACATCATCGATCAGTAGCAACACCTAACATGCGACTGATTAAGGCAGTCGAGTGGCTCTTGTGGGCAGTCAATTGATGCTTGCTGAAATCACAAGTTAGCTTAACAAAAACATAATTTCGATGGCCGCTGACCGCCCGATCTTGACATAGACCATCCATGGGATGTCTTTGGTCGGATCTATGCTTAAGACCATCCCCGTAAGGAGGATACGACCTCACTTATGCTCACACACACGAGCTTACCTCGATACTTACTATGTTGCTTTCGCTTCCGGCCTTCCACTCGATTCCTTCGGCTCCCTCCGAAGTCACTCGAGTGTCGCCCGACCACCGCGACTTCCTCCAAGTGTCGCTAGCCTTCAGCTCCAGCTATAACACTTTTCTGCACACTCGATTCAGCTCGTGAGATAACGATATGAGCTTAACTTTGTATCGTTTGCTATAATCAAAACTCAGGTTCGACTTAGGTGCCTACTGCACCAACACAAAGTTGACACTTTAGGTCATTTCTAAGGTAATAGGATACTTGAAAATAAATATGAATTTTAATCCTAAAGGTTTTTAGGATGTTCCAATATTATTTAAGAAGTTTGATAAATCGATCAAATTGACACAAATTAGGTCTCAGAGTCATAGTGAGTCATTTTGGATTTTTGGCATACTGGGAGGTAAGTAGTAATATGACAAAATGAATTTAATTCTAACAAATGATAATTAATATTAAAATTTAGGTATTGTTATACCTTTATATTTTATTTTCCATGATTTGTTTGCCATTGCCATGTCATACCATCATATTTCTTTTTAATCATATTATAAGTCATGATAATGTTTAGGTCTATTTGTTTTATGTCATGTGTATTTAGATTTAATCATATGCCATAACATCATGATTATTGACATATATTTCTATTTATGCTATCATTTATGCCATAATCATCATTCATGCATTTATGATTTATGAAAATTGATATAAAGATAATTGACATGATTTGAAGTCCCATGATAAGAGAATCAAATAGTGTTGTCTTAGAAAAATATATGAGACATTAGTTTAGGATGAACAAAATCCACATCTCACATCACTTTGACATGTGTGTATATTGATACACCCTAGATACATGTGAGAAGCTAGGAAATGAGTTAAGTTCAAGGTGCCTAGTTTTTGCATCTAGATGAACTCAAAATCATCTTATACCATGGGTGGATTATGGGGAAAGCTAATGTACAAGTTATGTGCATTGAGCCTATTGATCATGATACAATATAGGTTTTCAAAAATATTTTAAAATTATTTTAGAAAACCTTGGTTAAGTTTATCTTTTGATAGTAATCACCATTGATGAAGTTAATACAAAGTAGGGTCAAAACATTGAAGTTTTTTTTTTGCTGTTGAACTTTGTATCAATTTAAATATTTAATGGGTAATTTAATTTTTAAATATTTTTCACCCATTGTATTTATTATAAGTAATATACATATGAATTTTCAAGATTTTTCAAAATACATATTTTTACTTATGTATTTTCAAATTTTAATTTTTGAATCTGATTTCTGCATTTGCAGAAATCAGTCCACTGCTATATATGGCAGTCGACTGTTGAATGAAGGAGTTGACTGTCAGGCCTTATTTTGGGTAAACAAGATTTATTTAGCCTGATTTCAGCTATGATAGGCTACCCTAACTGTTCCTTACCCTAGGATATGCTTTTAAATTTAACCAATCACGGATTAGTTGCGAATTAAAAAAAACGACGTGTTTAGCGTGTGTATCAATTTTAAGGTGTGTGAAAATTCAAGTTTGAAGTTTCAACATTAATTTTGATGGTTTAGTATTCCTATAGATTTAGGGACTCTCCAAAGACATTGTTGGTGCAATGGTCAAGGGAGAGCAAGCATTTAGGGAGAGGTTATCCATCATGGGATGATGGATGTGTTCTTCCTCATGAGGGGGAGAATTAGAAAATAGGAGAATGTGAGTTGCCCAATTTGAAAATTGAGAGAGTTTGAAGGATTGCCTCTCGTTAGTGATATGAGACTTATTATTAGGAAGAGTGAAGACATCTTAAATGTTTTTGGACTAAGAGGGAGATTGTAAGATCTCATTGGATATGAGACATTGACACTCTTGGGGGAGAGTCTTTTTGATGTATGTCAAAAAGAGGGAGAAAATAGAATTCCCAATTTGGGAAATTGGGTGGATTGGATTGAGTTAGTGTTGTAACTTAAAGGTATTGGTTTTTGTCAAACAACCAAAAGGGGAGATTATTGGTGCAATCGACCTAGATCATGATTGACCAGACTTGAGTTTGATTCGAGTAGTAGTTTGATGTTAGTGTTTTGATGTTTGACATTGATATTTGACAATGAATTGACCATTGTTTGACAATGGGTTGATCATATGATGGAGAAGTCCAAGTCTTGGGTACTTGGTATGGAAAGTCCAAGCATGAGTCTTGGCAAGGGAAAGTCCAAGCTTGAGTCTTGGCAATTAAAAATTCCAACATGGATTTGCATGGAAAGTCCATGCATGGGTCTTGGCAAGGAAAAGTTCAAGCTTGAACCTTGGCAAATGGAAAGTCTTCATATTCAATGGTTGAATATAAAAAGGGATTTGATGAGACTTTGGGATGTGTGTGTTTTTTGTGTGATCTTCCTCTTCTTCTTCTCCTACCTTCTTGGCCGAACCAACCTTGTGGCTAGCACCATACTTTGGTTGCTCTTCATCTCACGATTCGTGTGGATACCGTGGAGGCGCGAACATACTGACCACGCTGAGATCTGGACACCTTGAACACAAGTGTTGTTGACGGGATAGCGAAGGGCATGCATCGAAGGTAACTACGATTCAAATATGATAGAATCGATCAACCGAGTATAGTTTTCGCATGGATCTTTAGAGGGATCTTATTTTTTTGATGCTTAGTGCTTGTAAAATATTTCCGTGCGCACTT
Organism: Wurfbainia villosa; assembly: GCA_025175895.1. Lineage (NCBI taxonomy): Eukaryota > Viridiplantae > Streptophyta > Magnoliopsida > Zingiberales > Zingiberaceae > Wurfbainia > Wurfbainia villosa. The sequence goes on from CM045988.1 coordinate 68,791,187, forward strand.
AGATTCCCCACACTCACAACTCAGAAAACATATAAACTACTCAAGAGTTATACTGATCACTCAGGAAACAGACTAACTGATTAAAGATCACATTCATGGCTCATAAAATATGCCAACTGCTCTAAAATCATACTAACCACTCAAGAAACATACTAACTAAACAAAGATGATATTGATGACTCTGCAAACATGCTAACTGCTCGAGAATTACACTGATCATTCAAGGAATACACTAACTGACCAGAAATGATACTGATAACTCTAGAGATGTACTGATTGCTCGGGAACTACACTGATCATTTAGAAAACATATTGATGGCTCGTGAAACATACTAACTTATCGAATTATCCTCGATACATTCTAAAAATATACTAAGTATCCTAACTAAAAATCCCGACCCCATCAAGTTTAATTGTTTAGTTATTCTTGGATTCTACTATTACGATTAACAAAAGATAGATATAATCTATTTTTTGATTTAGTTTTGAATCTAAGTCCGGTCTTATTGTACACAACTCTTTGAGACCCAAGCATGATGTTAAGATTTTTGGAGCCCAAGGTGAACTTTTCCAACAATCTCCTAAACTCTTGAACTTGCCCTTTCAACAAGGAATTCTCTTCCTCAAGCTTTTGGACTTGAGTTGAGTTTCTTTCTTGAACTTGACTAGTTGAAGAGGTTAGGTTAACCTTTTCCTTAAGGATTTTAACTTCCCTAAGTAAAGACTCAACCTTAAAATTGGACTTAGTTAATTTCTTTATTAGACATCTAATCATTATATATAACTTTTTAATTAAAGAAGAGGGTACCTTGAGAGAACCTTCTGAACCGGATATGAATCCGTGGCTTGATTTAGACTCAGCTTCTGACTCATATTTGAACTCGCATTCAGATTCAAACTCAGATTTGTACAAGGATCTAGTCATGAGTTCTAAGTGGTTGGCTTGGTCATGTTCCTCCTCATCTGATGACTCATCCCATGCATCTTTAAGTACTTTCTTTGATTGATGTAGTTTTGACTTTAGATTAGAGCAATCGACTATGAAATGTCCTTTCTTGTTACACTCGTAGCATACATTGTCTAGTTTTATGTTTTGTCTTCCTCTGGATTATTTCTCCTTGGTTTTTTTGTCATCCATTTCTTCCTCTTGATTAGCTTTTAGACGAGGTTGACTAATCTAATGCCTTATCATCATCTAGCTTTGATTCAGACTTGTCATACTCGGATTTGGATTTGTTCTTCTCCTTCTCTTGTCCTATAAATAAAGCAATACCCTTCTCGAATGTTGTAGAATTAGTTTGCTCATGTAACTCAAATTCAAAAAACAACTCATCTAACCTAACTTTTGACAAGTCCCAAGATACTTTGTATGCATCAACCATTGATGCCCACAAAGTTGTTCTCGGAATAAACAAAACTGAAATAAAATAAAACAAAATAAGAAAAGTAAATCTATCCTAGGTTCGATCCAATTATTCGCTTCTCGATTTGATATCGAATCAATTAGTCCCCGACAACGACGCCAAAAATTTGATGCACGCAAATGCGACCTCAAATCTTGCGATGGAGACCATCGAGGACTCGAAGCATGCGCTCGCGCTCAACGCCCGCAAGTGCACGGATGTCATCAAGTAATAAAAAGATTGTCGATCCCACAGGGACTGAGATTTGAGTATCGATTTGTTCGGTGGATGTAATTGTTCAGGACTAGACTCTAAGGGTTGTGAATATGATGGTTATCGGTGGTCCTACTCAATACAAAGGTCACCTGAGGAGGAATAAAGGTGTTTGCCGCGAGATCTTTTAAAGGGATTCTAGGATTTTGATTTTGCTTGTGTGTCGCAAAACATGCTATTAACTGGGCATTGTCTAAACGTCTAACTATGGTCTTGTGGAAGGGATATCATACACTCTCCCAATGAGTTACCGCATCTATTCGGAGCTATCTCTGCCTTACAAGGACTGGATAGGCGGTACGAGGATGCCGAATCAATCCCTGTGATGAACCGTTTCCAGTTCTATCGTATCCTTCTACCCACGGGTATAGGAGATGAGGCCAACCCCTAGGTTCCTTGTATAAATCCCCTAAATCTTAGATACGAGAGCTGTCACCCCTCATATCGGCTAAGCATTGTAGATAGAAAACCAAATACACATAGATATCGATCTAAACTAATTCCAATTGCAAATTCAAACTCAATACCAAAATTAAATTTGAAGCAACATATCCTGCGCACACAAACTACTCCCTAATCCTAGAATCGAAGAAACTACTCCATAGATAGGAGAGGAGAAACACAAGGCATGTTCATGTTTGAATAAATAATAGATAAAGTGCAAGAAAAAAAATTTACAATGCCAATGTGCCATTCTCTCTGGCATTGAAGTGCAGAACTCGGATCTCCGACGATGTTCTTCCTTCCCATTGCGAGTTCCCTAAGCTTTTGAGGGCTTCGGTGTGCCATCCCAACCGTCTTGCCTCCTAGGGTTTGGGCATAGCCTCCTTTATATAGACATCAACCTTGATCTCTTTGAAATCTGGAAAATAACCGACTTGTGTCGAAATCGTGCAGTGCCACACGACCATGTGTTTCCACACTGCCAGGCCGTGTGTGGCACTGGGATGGCTGATTTTGCCCCTTGGACATAGCCGTGTGCAGCCACACACCCTGGTCGTGTCCCCTTCTCCGTCTAGTGTAAAATTCCCTTCTTTTTGCTCCAAAGCATGCCTTTTTCCCCACGAAATGATATCCTATACACAAAAGTACAAAGGGCAGATCTCCGAATCAGAAAATAGGAAATGCATGCAAAAAATATGCATGAAACTAACATAAAATGTAATGAGATGTGAGAGAAAATTACTCCTAAAACCTTATATGTTTTGCTCACATCAGACAACTTGAATCTCTATGCCTAATATGACAGTTTAAAGCTCTGCGACTAATATGACAGCTAAGGCTTAATATGGTAGAGTATTCATATCTCAATAAGTACTTGTAAAACTTCACTCAACTTCGCTCTTCAATTTTGCTAAAGAGGAGGAACTTATGATGGGTTCATAATTTTTTGATAAAGTAAATTATTTGGTACATTTTCAGAATATCACTTATTATTTATAAGGCATTTAGTGTATTTTTAGAGTATTCAGTATGTGTTCAGAACATTTTGGGTGTTGACAGAGTGTTCATATATCAGTAAATACTTGTAAAACTTCACTCGACTTCACTCTTCAATTTTACTAAAGAGGAGGAATTTATGATGGGGTTTGGATTTTCAGTCAAGATACTTAGTACATTTTCAAAATGTATCGAGGATTTTTCGATCAGTTAGTATATTTCCTGAGTCATCAGTATGTTTTCTAAATAATCAGTGTAGTTCTCGAGAAATTAGTAGATCTCCTGAGTTATCACTATCATTTCTGGTCAGTTAGTGTATTCCCTCAATGATCAGTGTAATTCTCGAGCAGTTAACATGTTTGAAGAGTCATCAGTATCAACTTTGGTCAGTTAGTATGTTTCCTGAGTGATTAGTCTAATTTTAAAGCAGTTGGCATATTTCTTGAGCCATGAATGTGATCTTTAATCAGTTAGTCTGTTTCCTGAGTGATGAGTATAACTCTCGAGTAGTTGATATATTTTCTGAGTTGTGAGTATGGTTTCTGATCAGATAGTATGTTTCTTGGGTGATCAATATATTTCCTGAACAGTCAGTATATTTCCTGATCTATCAAAATAGTCTTTGATAAGTTAATATGTTTTCCGAATAATCAATACAAAACCCGAATGGTCAGTGCATTTTCCGAGCCATCAGAATAGTGTTTGATAAGTTAGTATGTTTCCCGATCGGTTAGTGTATTTCCCTAGTGGTTAGGCTATGTCCAGAGTTAAATAAGAAGGCTAGTATGTCTGATACAAATTTGCAGAGTAACCAATATATTTCTTGGGTAGTTAGTATGTTTCTAGAGCAGTTAGTGTATTTCCTGAGCAGTTAGTATATTTCCTGAGTAGTTTGTATGTTTTTTGATCGGTTAGTGTATTTCCTTAGTGGTTAGTGTGTTTCTAGAGTTAAATAAGAAGGCTAGTGTGTCTGATATAGATTTGTAAGGAAACTAATATATTTTTCGGGCGGTTAGTATGTTTTCAAAGCAATTAGTGTATTTCCTGAATAGTCAATGTATTTTCTGAGTGGTTAATGTATTTCCTGAGTAGTTAGTGTTCATTTCTTGAGTGATATATATATTTCTTGGGTGTTTTCTGAATTTGGTGAAGAAGGAGATATGGGTATTTTTGGGTACATGAAGTGACAGAGAATTTCTTGAATAAAGAATATTATTGACAGGAGATATTTTATTATTATTTATTTGATTAAATATTGGCAGGAAAGATAAGGGACATGTAGAGAATATAAAGGGATTTATTTTGAAAAGGAGCGGGAAAATTAGTTACAACCTAATGGATTGGTGAAGGTATTAAAGTAAATTCCCTTTGAATTAAGGCAGTATAAATCTCCTATAAAAAGGAACAGAGGTGGGAGGAGGAGAGGATGGATGGTTCTTTCTTCTGCAAGTGGTACACAAAGTTCTCTTTCTAATCCTTGTTCTACAACATCTTATTCTTTCTTCCCAATTCTAACTTGAGCATTGAAGGGGCCGTGCCTATAAAATACCAAAAAAAAATAATAATAATAAATATCCTTGTTAATTAAGAAATTTTCTTATGGAATTTTCAGAAATTTTTAGAAATTTTTCTGGATTTAAACGGAAGTGTTATGGACATTTCACGGGGATAAAGTGGATAGACTTTTATAAAGCCTATTTAGACTATCTACTAGGAATTAATGGGTTTAATAAAACCATTTAATTTCTCCCCTATCCCTTCCATTTTCCCCGATCGACCATTTCTTTTTACTTCACGCGTCGTGATTCCTTTTACTCCTTTCGATTTCTCCATCGCCACTGCTCCTCCTCCCGACTTCTCACGCGCAACTGCAGTTCTTCTCCTCTTCACTATCGCCAGCGTCGATCTTCGCCTGATCTCTGCCCCGAGCTTGTTGCTTCCGCCGATGGCCACCTCCTCGAGCCGTTTGTCTCGCACCCTACCGCACCGCCGTCGTGCTGATCGTCGTTGCCACGCTGCAAGCTAGATCCACTGTCGCCGTGAGTTTAATGGATTGTTGCCGCTGCCACTCCTCTTCGATGGCGTCTTCGGCCTTCTAGATTTATCCGGCATCACACCGGTAGCACCGTCGGCTTCTTCCTCTCTTCGACGATCCAAGGTGCTCGGAGTCTCTTCTTCCTGATCTCCACTACGAGCATGCACTGTAGGCCAACGTTTGTCGATCTCTTCGTCCGTTGGTCGTTGCCCCATCACCAGCCACCAAGATCCGCATCGCCACTCTCTTCTTCCATGGCTCGATCGCATAGTAAGGGTTCTTTTCCTTTTTCCTATTGTCCAATGCATTTTATTTGGATCGATGTCGTTGTTAACCTTTGTGGTCTGTCGATGAACTATGATCTATGGGGTGGGTTTCCTTTGGTGGAGCAAGCTGGACAGTGTTTTGTTTGGGGGTTTTATCGGCTGTGGCTGAGTGAGAAGGGGGATGAGCATGGATGCGAGTGGGAGGGGCTGTGAAGCTGTGTCGACTGTGATGAGTGGATGAAGTTGTGCTGGGGATCGAATCGGGATAAGCAGTGTGTGGTAAGCCTTGATCTGAAAATGGCATCAATAGATACGATGCTAGTTTATATATATGTTAGCTGTGGATTCTTGATTTTGTAGGTAAGAAGGGCAATCAGATCAAGGGTTGTGATTGAACAAGTTGATCATTTCAGATTTGGAAACCTCAAATTGTTGAATCTAAAAGTTGAGTAGCTTGGATCGATAAAGGTAAGTTTGATCTGGATGATTGATGATGGTATGCTATGAATTACAATTTATGGTATGATAATTATAGTGGATGTTCTAGTTGAATTGAGGATTAATAGCTAGCGAACGATGTTGTTCTATTGGAGAATACTAATTGTGGATTTATGGTAATAGTCTTAATGGTGGATTTAATTGCAATATGGGGATAAGATGAATTGTGTAGTGTTGATTTTCAACTAGTGGATTGTGATATGTGTTCAAAGTAAAATTAGATTCGATCATTCAGATTATGATGGACTTATTGTGTTCTATGCATGTGCAGGTATCTGGTTCGATGTAAATTCAGGAACGTGAGGATCAACAACATGGTTTTTATATGAGGTGGGTAATTTCCTACCCTGGTCAGGTAGATGTAATTGCATTCAAATTTAGACATAGATATGAGCATGTTATATGTTCATATTATCTTGACCCTGCTCTTATTTATCGGTATGCTTGATACTTGTCGTTGGCTATATATGCTCAAATGTTGATATCACATTTTCCTTTAGCATGATTGAGGAGTTACATATGTGATGTAAGTAGATCTATAAATATTTATTAGCGTGTAGATGTTGGAGTACGGATGATAACCTGATTTGTGAATTGGGTAAAAGTTCATCCACGGGTAGGTAATGCCCTAAATGTCGGATTTATTCCAATACCCGTATGTTGCATACTTGTTGCCAACCATGCGTTGTGTAATGGTTAAGTGAAGGGTGATTAGTGTGTCGCTACGGACCGGTGGTCCCAGCTTGATATGATTAGTTGAGTACAACTCTCTATAGGATAGAGAGTGCGTCGATCAGTTGAGTACGACTCTCTATTGGTAGAGAGTGTTATGATCAGTTGAGTACGACTCTCTATCGGATAGAGAGTGCGTTGATTAGATTGGTACGACTCTTTATATAATAGAGAGTCTGTGGTAGATGTCTGTATGTGTGACCGTACTTTCATGTCATTTGCATGCATACTGACGACATAATCTCCCTTAGGATTGAGAGAGTCATCAGTCATCCTGCCTCCCAGGTTACTCCCAGAGGAGTAACTGGTGTGAGGGCAGAGCATTTGTTGTGCCACACTCTACCACTATAGACGGTGGTAGTTGGAGTTGCGTGCAGTTATCCTAGGTGCGTGTCACTCGACCACTCATAGGTAGTGTCAGTCGGAGTGACCAGTAGTAGGGACCCCCATTATGTAGCGAGCTCTTTACGCTCATATGCTACTTTATCATACTGGCCACTCGGCCACTCTAGAGCAGTGGTTGGTGTTGAGTTGGGACAGTGTTGGGTTTCCGGCACCGCGGCGTGTGTGTGTTCGATCATGTTTCATAAACATGAGCACAGCGGAAGCAATAAAAAATAATAAATACTCCTATTTATTACAACACACACAACACACGCATGCTATTACAATAAGTGTAGACATAACAGTAAATTAAAATTGCAATAAAAGGAAATTAAACTACGTTATACCTTCCGTATGACGTGTAGCGGGAACGGCATCAACCGGAACGATCCTCGTAAGAATCGTCTCTATCCGTATTCACGCCGAGCTCCTCGGGATGACTTCGCTAAGTCACGAGCTTCATCTTTGTACGGGTTACTAGCCTCGTGTTGAAGACGACGTGATCGAGAGATGATCACGATCCGAATCCAAATTCGGATCCAAAACGAGTTCTCAAAACTCGCTTCTCCGGAGAGGTATTCGTCAACCGTTTGACGAATCCTTCGTCCTCCACCTCAGAGGATTACCGGAGATCAAATCCCCGGTATGTTAGCCGCTGTCGGAGCACTAACCGTCGTCAAAACGACGCTCCGACGAGAGGAGGAGAAGCTGTCCAGAAAACTGGACAGCTTGGTGGAGGAGTAGGCGCCGGCCAAAACAAGGAGAGAAAAGCCTCACCTTGATGCCAAACCTATAGGAGATCACCGGAGGGTCACCGGAGGTTCACCGGCTGAAGCTTGGTCGCCGGCAAGGAGCTAGACGGCAGCACAATCAAGCTGGGCGGCAAGGAGGTTGGGCGGCACAACCAGGTTGGGCGCCCTTGGAGGCTAGGGTTTTGATTTTGGATTAGGGTTTAACAATCCCTTAAGCCCACTTTTATAGAGAACTAATTCTCTTAATGTTTAATGGATCATATCCATAAAGCCCGTTAACCCGCTCCATTAAGATAAGTTAAAATAAACCAAACCATGATGGTTTATTTTAAGTTAAAACGAACCGAACCAACCTTTGGTTCATTCGTTTAATATAAACCAAACCATTTGGTTTATTCTCATCCATTGGATTAGAACCAAATCATTTTGGTCCATCCATTATGTCTTCATAAGACACGGCCCATCCACGCTTCCATTGCGACTGAAACAATTTCATGCTCGCTTTATGTTTGGTCCAACCAAACATAGTTTCTCTCAGTCTGAGAATCCCATTCTCAAGCTCGTTTTAAATCCTTTGGATTACACTCGTTGTGCATGTGACCAAATAGGTTCTCGGTTTATGTTGGCCATCTATAATTAACCATTAATTATAGAACGATCATGAGTGGCACCTAGTAGTACATCATGATCCCCAATTAACCGAAAAGATCAACGGTTGATCCAGAACTATTTCTGAAACCCTTCAGTAGCTCGAATGAATCGTGCCCCATTCCCTTCACTCATCTTATACCCATTTGGTTCAGGACATGGTCTATTGTGTCAGTCCCCACTAGGCTGACTACGTCACACCTAGCCCAAGTATCATTTCCTCGTCCTACGGATTCTAGTTACTCCACATGTATCGAAGAGTACTTTACTCTAAACATGTAATGCTTTGGCCAAAGACTTTAGTAACAATCCGACGAGAGGCCATGGGTATACATCTCCTCGCAAGGAGTGGTGAATCTTTTATAGGATATTCAAACACCTTCGATCACTTCGACTTATACCCAATCATCCCGGGTCCACATCTCCTTAGAGATGTTTGCTTAAGATGTCAAAGCATAAGTCTCCATGATCAAGATGACTTGAATACCGCAAGTCAAAGGAACATCGCACTTAAGCCACAGTAAGAACTTCATTGACATATCTATATATGTAGAGAACCATATGAAGTCTTACGGCTGGTCACTCCAATGAACTAGTTACCATAACTAGCATCCACGATTAACTCCGGACATCACAATGTCTCCAGCCAGTGAGAATCAGCTGCTTGGATACACCAAGGAGTATACCTCGTGCTAGTCTCGGCGAATTGATGGTGTCCAAATCCATCAATTCATCGACTAGGGATAATTCCGATACATCACAATTACACATGTAGAGATACTCACTAGTTGTGATCCAATCACAAATTCTCTCATGCTGTGAATCGTATCGTGGACATTCAGTAAATGAGTTTAAGATCCAATCAAATACATAAAACATGTATACTCAAATAGTGAATCTTCATTTATCATATAAATGGTTCATACATAAGGCGATTGCCTTAGGACATCTCTCATATATTACTAACAGACTCCCACTTGGCCTAATGCCAATCGCTACGGTATCCAATACCATAAGCTCGAACATGACCCTCAAACTTATTTTGAGGTAATGCCTTAGTCAAGGGATCCGCTAAGTTCCTTTCAGTGGGAATTTTCTCGATTTGTATTTCGTTCCTACTGATGATCTCTCTGATAAGATGATAGCGGCGAAGCACATGTTTGGATCATTGATGAGACCACATCAAGTTCATAGATGAATTTCTTGATCCAAACCGCTTCCTTTGCTGCTTCCAAAGCTGCAACGTATTCTGCCTTAGTGGCAGAATCCGCTATAGTGTCAAGCTTGGAACCTTTCCAACTTATTGCGCCTCCATTCTAGGTGAATACATTCCCAGACTAAGACATGGAATCATCCTTGTCTGTCTGGAGCTGGCATCCGTATACCCACGTATCACCATGTACCCTTCTCCATATATTAGGAACGCATCCTTAGTTCTTCTTAAGTACTTAAGGATCGTCTTAACAGTCACCCAATGATCCATTCTTGGATCAGACTGGTATCTGCTCGTGACACTCAGAGCATACGATACATCGGGCCTCGTACATAACATAGCATACATGATAGATCCTATTGCGGATGCATAGGCAATCTTACTCATGCAAATCCTCTCGTCTTCTGTGCGCGGACACATAGACTTTGAAAGGTGTACCTCATGCCTGATGGGTAGGAAACCTTTCTTGGATTCCGACATGCTAAACCTCTTTAGCACTCGGTCTATATATGTAGACTGCGAAAGACCAAGCAACCGTTTTGATCTATCTCTATAGATCTTAATCCCGAGGATGTAGGTTGTTTCTCCCAGGTCTTTCATGGAGAATGTCTTGGATAACCAAACCTTAACTGACTGTAAGATTGACACATCGTTTCCTATAAGTAATATGTCATCGACATACAATACTAGGAACACGACTGTACTCCCACTAACCTTCTTGTACACACAAGGTTCATCTGGATTTTGCGAGAAATCAAACTTTTTGATCGTCTCATCAAAACGGATATTCCAGCTCCTGGATGCTTGCTTCAATCCATAAATGGACCGTCGCAATTTGCATACCTTGGTTTTATCAACCGATGTGAAACCCTCAGGTTGTATCATATACACGTCCTCGAGCAGGTTTCCATTAAGGAAAGCTGTTTTCACATCCATCTGCCATATCTCATAATCATAATGAGCCGCTATGGCCAGGAGCATCCGAATGGATTTAAGCATAGCTACAGGCGAATAGGTTTCGTAATAATCAACACCTTGTTTTTGACGATATCCTTTCGCCACCAATCTAGCCTTATAGGTAATCACATTACCATCCATGTCGGTTTTCTTCTTGAAAACCCACTTGCACCCTATAGGCTTTATCCCTTCAGGTGGGTCAACCAAGTTCCAAACTTGGTTTTCATACATGGAATCCATTTCCGACTTCATGGCACCAAGCCACTTATCCCTTTCTGAACTTGTCAGCACTTCTTCATAACTGGTAGGCTCCTCATCATCAATGAGTAACACGTCGTTCGATTCACTTACGAGAAATCCATATCTCTCAGCAATATTGCGTGTTCTACCAGATCTACGAAGATGTGGTGTTACAATAGGTCCAGCCGATTGCTCATCACTATGAGTTGTCGGCTGTTGTGCTTCACCAGGTATCTCATCAATGTCTATTTGAGTCTCTCGTGCCTCCTCAAGCTCGACGACACTCCCAACTTTCTTGCAAGAGAAACTCTTTCTCTAGAAACACAGATGCCTTGAAACAAACACCTTTTGTTCCACAGATGATAGAATTGGTAACCCCTTGTTTCCTTAGGGTATCAATAAATAGACATTTATCGGACTTAGCATCCGGTTTATACGTCTGATCCGCTTCACATAAGCGGGACAACCCCATATCTTCAAGTAAGATACATGAGGTTTCTTACTATTCCATATCTCATATGGAGTAGTTGAGACTACCTTAGTAGGCATTACATTTAACAAGTAAATGGTATGCAAGTGCATAACCCCAAAAGGACTTGGGAAGAGTCGCATGATTCATCATTGGACGACCATGTCCAACAAGGTCGATTCGCCTCTCGGATACACCATTATCTTTGTGGTGTATATGGCGGAGTTCATTGAGACAATATGTCATTGTCTCTTAGATAATCAAGAAACTCTTGACTTAAGTATTCACCACCTCGATCCGATCGAAGTATTTTAATACTTTTGTCATGTTGTTTCTCTACTTCATTTCTGAATTCTTTGAACCTTTCAAAGGCTTGGACTTGTGTTTCATCAAGAACACATACCCAAACCGTGAGTGATCATCGGTGAAGGTAATGAAGTAGCTATAGCCTCCTAATGCTTGAGTTGACATAGGTCCACATACATCGTATGTATTAGACCTAGTAACTCTCCCACTCGTTCACCTTTTCGGTAAAGGTAACTTAGTCATCTTGCCTTTTAAGCATGATTCGCATGTATCGTATGAATCCAATTCAAACGATTCCAGAATTCCACATCGGTGTAATTCGGACATGCGTTTCTTGCTTACATGGCCAAGACAACAATGCCACATGTAGGAGTCTATTTGATTATCCTTTCGAGCACTCTTGTTGCTCGCTTCGATATTGCAAATGTCACTGGATACGTCCAACGTATAAACACCATTGCTTAAAGTTCCAGTCCCATAAAGAACCTTCATTCAAAGTTATGTAACAACAATTGTTACTAAACGTCAAATGGAAACCATTTCTATTTAAACAAGAAATAGAAATGATGTTCTTTATCAACAAAGGAATATAAAAGCAATTGTCCAGTTCTAAGACAAGTCCTGCAGGGAGTTTCAACAAATACGTTCCGATGGCGAGTGCAGCAACCTTTGCTTCATTCCCAACACGTAAATTTGACTCTCCCTTGACGAGTCTTCTTCTATTCCTTAGCCCATGTATGTCATTACATATATGTGAGCCACACCCAGTATCCAATACCCAAGTGTCTAAGGAAATAGAATGACAATCAATAAAGAAGATTTCTGAAGAAGATGGGGCATCCGATGCCTTATCCTTCTTCACGGACTCAAGATAAATCTTGTACTTTCTTCGCAAATGGCTCTCCTTGCCATAATGATGGCAAGTTTCCTTTTGTGCTAGTTCTACCTTCTTAGCCCTTCTCTTCTTTCCCTTCTGCTGTTCCTTTGACTTCCTCTTAGAACCTTTCTTTGAGGAATCAACTAACAAGACACCGCCCTCGCTCATGCTTCTCGAGAGGACTCACATCTTGCATATTGAGCAGTACCATAGATGAACCTCCTAGCATCTCAGAGGTGAAGAGGAGCTTTGAGACTTCGAACCTTTCGAATCTCACTTGCTCATCAACCAACTCACAAAGATGAAGGACTATGATATGAGCATCCATATGCTCATTCTGCTTTCGTAGCTTGGGTTCCATCGCGGCTAACATGATGCAACTCTTTTGTTCAGAATCACTCACATGTTTCTGATAGGCCAACAATTGGTCCAGAGTTGCATCGTCACTAGGACGGGCGGGAAGAGGCGCTTCGAGGACATTTGCAAGCTTTTCAACCTTGAGAACAATTCTCAAGCTTCTAAGCCAGTCCAAGAAGCTCGGCCCAGTCAATTTATTCGAATCCAAAATGGAACGCAATTCAAAGACATCATGATCAATCTTAGAAATACAAAATGAGCATATATGAGAAAGATGATTTTAAAATGCATCAATATACATTTATAAATCCCATTCATTTTTCGAATTCAAAAACCCCAAAATCACTTCGGGAGATCGTAGGTCCATCTCCGAATGGGCTGATATCCATCATAGTTATGAACAACCTTGGAGAGAGTCCAACAAGCCATTCATAACTACGACGGTAGGTATCATCTATACCAATAGCATATCCCGTATATGCAACTATCACAATGTGCTATCAACTAATTGAATGTTCACACATACATCGGGTTGTTAACACATTAACAAGTATGCATCATATGCATAGCACCCAACTTCACCTCCCTTTACATCGACCTTGGAGAGAGTCAACAATAGATGCTCGAGTTAAAGCCAACCCATTAATCGGGACATAGTTTTAATATGGTTAGGCGCATTCAACCAATTAGCCCGGCTTGGAGAGTCAACAACCAAAGCTAACGATTGACCTCGACTCTTACCATATTAGTATTAAACTATTCCATGGTTTGAACATATTGAGTTGAGCCGGGCTTGGAAGAGTCCAACAACCCAAACAAGCGGAACTCTGGTTCTAACCATATTAATGGAAGGTGTAGGCTTTAATATTGTTTAAGGGTTTTATGTCTCATCCTCTTTGCATGCAAATAACTATTATCTACATGGCATGGCATACATGGCATACATCTACATGTCACGACATGGCATAATGTTATGCATCTAATGCAATTACATGGCATACAATTATGTCATGTATATATTTCCTTATATGTCATAACTATTTATGGAAATAAAATATGTTTAAGATTTGATTCTCCAAATCAAATCATAATTAAATTAGAAACAAATTTCCAAATCTAATCACATATTTTATTCATGGAATTATTTGATTAAGGAAAATCTATTTAGAAACCAATTTCCTAAATCATTAAAACTACTTATGGAAATAAAATATTTTAAGATTTGATTTCCCAAATCAAATCATGATTAAATTAGAAACAAATTTCCAGAATCTAATCAAATATTTTATTTATGGAAAATATCAATTTCCATAAATACTTCCAACTTTCCAAAAGTGGAAGATTTCCATAAATACTTCTAGACTTTCCAAAATTGAAAAATTTCCATAAATACTTCTAAATTTCCAAAATTAGAAAATTTCAGAAATACATTATGACTATCATAAAACCATTTTACGATTATGTGAAACACAACACAGGCTCTGATACCCTTTGTTGGGTTTGGCACTTGCATGGCGTGTGTGTGTTCGATCATGTTTCGTAAACATGAGCCAGTGAAGCAATAAAATAATAAATCTATATTTATTACAACACACACACACGCATGCATATTACAACAAGTGTAGACATAACCGTAAATTTAAATTTGCAATAAAGGAAATTTAAACTCGTTATACCTTTCATTATGGCGTGTGGCGGGAAACGGCATCAGCACGGAGCGATCCTCGCTAGAATCGTCTCTATCCGTATCACGCCGAGCTCCTCGGGATGACTTACGCTAAGTCCACGAGCCGTCTTACGTGCGGGTTACTAGCCTCGTGTTGAAGGCGGCGTGATCGAGAGATGATCACGATCGAATCAAATTCGGATCAAAGCGAGTTCTCAAAACTTCGCTTCTCGGAGAGGTATTCGTCAACCGATTGGCAGATCGCCGTCCTCCACCTCAGAGGATTACGAGATCGAATCCCGGTAAGTTAGCGGCTGTCGGGCTCTAACCGTCGTCAAGCGATGCTCCGGCGAGAGGAGAAGAAGCTGTCAGAAAACTGGACAGCTTGGTGGAAGGAATAGTAAGCGCCCGGCCAAAACAAGGAAGAAGCCTCACCTTGATGCCAAACCTAGGAGATCACGGAGGGTGGCGGAGGTTCACGGCTGAAGCTTGGGGCGGCAACAAGCTAGGCGGCACAAGGGTGGCGGCAAAGGAGGTTGGCGCCAAATCTTTTATAGAGAACTAATTCTCTTAATGGTTAATGGATCATATCCATAAAGCCCGTTAACCCGCTCCATTAAGATAAGTTAAAATAAACCAAACCATGATGGTTTATTTTAAGTTAAAACGAACCGAACCAACCTTTGGTTCATTCGTTTAATATAAACCAAACCATTTGGTTTATTCTCATCCATTGGATTAGAACCAAACCATTTTGGTCCATCCATTATGTCTTCATAAGACCTTTTGCCCATCCACGCTTCCATTGTAGTGAAACAATTTCATGCTCGCTTTATGTTTGGTCCAACCAAACATAGTTTCTCTCGATGCAAGAATCCCATTCTCAAGCTCATTTTAAATCCTTTGGATTACACTCGTTGTGCGTGTGACCAAATAGGTTCTCGGTTTATGTTGGCCGTCTATAATTAACCATTAATTATAGAACGATCATGAGTGGCACCTAGTAGTACATCATGATCCCCAATTAGCAGAAAAGATCAACGATTGATGAGAACTATTTTGAAACCCTTGATGCTCGAGAATGAATGCCCCATTCCTTCACTCATCTTATACCCACTTGGTTCGGGACATGGTCTATTGTCGATCCCCACTAGGTGACTCGTCACACTAGCCCAGTATCATTTCCTCGTCCCTACAGTTCTAGTTACTCACATGTATCGAAGAGTACTTTACTCTAAACATGTAATGCTTTGGCAAAGACTTTAGTAACAATCCGAGAGGCCATGGGTATACATCTCCTGCATGAGTGGTGAATCCTTTATAGGCTATTCAAACACCTTCGATCACTTCGACTTATACCCAATCATCCCGGGTCCACATCTCCTTAGAGATGTTTGCTTAAGATGTCAAAGCATAAGTCTCCATCATCAAGATGACTTGAATACCGCAAGTCAAAGGAACATCGCACTTAAGCCACAGTAAGAACTTCATTGACATATCTATATATGTAGAGAACCATATGAAGTCTTACGGCTGGTCACTCCAATGAACTAGTTACCATAACTAGCATCCACGATTAACTCCGGACATCACTATGTCTCCAGCCAGTGAGAATCAGCTGCTTGGATACACCAAGGAGTATACCTCGTGCTAGTCTCGAAATTGATGGTGTCCAATCCATCAATTCATCGACTAGGGATAATTCTGATACATCACAATTACACATGTAGAGATACTCACTAGTTGTGATCCAATCACAAATTCTCTTATGCTGTGAATCGTATCGTGGACATTCAGTAAATGAGTTTAAGATCCAATCAAATACATAAAACATGTATACTCAAATAGTGAATCTTCATTTATCATATAAATGGTTCATACATAAGGCGATTGCCTTAGGACATCTCTCATATATTACTAACAGACTCCCACTTGGCCTAATGCCAATCGCTACGGTATCCAATACCATAAGCTCGAACATGACCCTCAAACTTATTTTGAGGTAATGCCTTAGTCAAGGGATCCGCTAAGTTCCTTTCAGTGGGAATTTTCTCGATTTGTATTTCGTTCCTACTTATGATCTCTCTGATAAGATGATAGCGGCGAAGCCCATGTTTGGATCATTGATGAGACCACATCAAGTTCATAGATAAACTTCTTGATCACTTCCCTTTTGCTTCAATTGTTTCTTGCCCCAGTAGACTGCATAGAATCCGCTATCTAATGTCTTATATAAGCTGGATATGATGTAGAATGTCAGTTTGATTTTCGACTCGGCATACTCTCGGAGCGTGACAACTTTAGTGGTATCAGAGCCCTAGGTTTTGCGATGCTATACAATGATTTTATTTTTTAGTCTTTGATTCTCGGGAGTCGATTTGTTTCGATTTTGGGTTTTCTGAGATGAGATGGACAACGACCAGAGCTCCAAGTAGCACGAGGAAATAATTCCTAATAACTTATGGTTTAGTGGATATTTATCTAAATTTTATCAATAAGTGCATACAGTGAAAGGTATGACACCTATACAGACTCGTAGTAGGGGTCGTCCATCGAGGTGACCAACTGGAGTTACCTTTAGTGTTTATACTCCCGGTTTTGTTGACTATGCATTTATTGTATATAATAGGAATAACCTATAGTGTGTGTTGGTTATTGTGTCGTGGTATGAGTTGACCACGGAATGACCTATTTGGGTTTGTTAGTCTTGAACTTTGTAATAAAAAAGGTGATTTACCTTTGAGAGTAGATCTGAGTCGAGAAAAGTCATCATCACATTTCTTGTGGAAATCAAGACTACAGTCTTAGAGATTTTCACTAATTATGCTAGTCCAGATCATTACATTGGGTAATGGACACTAACGTGTATACAATTACTCGATGGAGGGTTAGTATAAGGTGTTTCATAGGGATCACTGTTATTTTACTAGGTTGTATAACTTTGAAGGTACTTTTAAGTACTTAACTCGTATTATACAAGTAGAGTTAGTTATATACCATTATCGAGGATCGGTACTTGGAGGAAGATGCATAAAATGATCTTTGGGGAATAATATATCACTTGATCATGGTTTAGTGATGTTGAAAGAGAGTACTTCCCTGCGTTACTTTCAGTGACACATTGTAAAGAATTCTTGAGCTTCAAGTAGGGTGATCATCGATAGCAATACCATCATGCAGTCGTTAGACTTGCGAGTTTACACTCACTTAATAGATCAAGAATGCGAATGAGTGTTTTAAGCCACCCATGATTATTGGCTTACTTTTGGAGTAAGATCTTGGATCTGGATCTTCAAATCAAATCCTCGTTGGGCGTTGGATTAGTCGGGGAGTTTAGAAATGACTCCGTACAAGTATTTAAGAGTTGGAGATCGATAAGAAGATATTGTAGGTCAACTTATTAGAGTCAGAAGTCTTCGACTATTGGATAAAAGGAGAAAGATCGAAGTCATAGGCCTTGAGCTATTTTTCGATTATAGAAGACCAACCGTAGATCACATCAAGTACTAAATGTGTTAATTGAAGATTTTAAGGCAAAAGCTACAAATTGAGGCGGATTTGACCAGAGAGAATCATGTGGCTTAGTCAACCTAATTCCAAGCCATAAATGAGCTTAAGTAGCGTAAGTCAAGTAGTATTTTGATATAATTCTTATTTTTAGACTCAATTGCTATCCTTATTTAGGTTGTAATGGTGACTAAGGTCAATATAGCTATATGAGTCTACATAGGCCTTTTCTAAATGGTCTTCCTTTTTGGCCTTTTAGGCTTTTTAGGTCACCCTAAGCTATAAATAAAGGGGTGGTGGCCACACATGTAATCTTTAGTTATTTTCAATCTATAGCATGATGAGGCTCTCACTTGTTGGTTCTTAATTGAACTAGAACTTATAGAAGGCAATCCCTTGTGGCATTGAAGAATATCAACCTCAATCCTAAGGTTGTGACATCTTCCATCTTCTATACCAAGGTTCGTGGTTTCTTAAGCATTGGGTCGAGGTTCTTTCCATCCATCTTATCGATTTAGACTTTCCTTGTTTCTTCTTCAATTTGTTGTGGGTTCTTGAGACTTTATTCTCATCGGGTTCACATCAGTTGGTATCAGAGCCAAATTCTTTCTAAATCGATTTGGTTATCTTTTCTCTTGTGCTTAAATCTTTGTGATACTTCTCATTTATTTTGTTCATCTTTTGATAATTTTTTCTTATTATTAGAATTTTTTCAAGTCTTATTTGCATTTTTTCTATCAAAAGAAAAAGAAAAAAGTGGTGATTTTCGGGGAAAAAAAGGCAAGAAGTGTTGGGAGTATGGGGAATACAATCAAAGTCCCACATTGGTAAGACATGGAAAAGATCATGTGCTTATAAGAAAAAAGATATCTCCATTGGCATGAGGCCTTTTGGGTAAAGCCCAAAAATAAAACCATGAGGGCTTAGATCCAAAGTGGACAATATCATGCCATTGTGGAGATATGTGGAGCTTATAAGCACCAACAATTGGTATCAGAGCCATGGTCCATGTCAAGCCATGAACCTCGAACGAAGGAAGTTGAGCTCCCACGTCCGGATCAAGAGAACCAGACATCAGGAAGGAAGTCTAGTTGGGTGAAGGGACGAACAATTTGGGAAGTCTGGTGGAGTTGAAGATCGGACATCAGCGAGAGAAAATCCTTGAGGAGGATAGGCTTGAGGGCCCAATGTGGTCCTTCGTTTGAGGGATTGTTGGGAGTATGGGGAATACAATCAAAGTCCCACATTGGTAAGACATGGAAAAGATCATGTGCTTATAAGAAAAAAGATATCTCCATTGGCATGAGGCCTTTTGGGTAAAGCCCAAAAATAAAACCATGAGGGCTTAGACCCAAAGTGGACAATATCATGCCATTGTGGAGATATGTGGAGCTTATAAGCACCAACAAGAAGAAGAAAAAAAAACAAGGGAAAGTCGAAATTTAAAAAAAAATTGGAAAAAAATAAAAAAAAAAGAAAGAAAAAAAGGTAGAAATACTTCTCCTACTAACTTTAATATATCAATTCTGCATATTTCTTTAAGTGCTGCCTAGATTCAATTCTGGAAATTGCCTATATTCAATTCTAGCAAATTTCTTTTAGAACTTATTTTATCCCAACCTTTAAATTCAGTGTTTCCTTTAAGCTTTGCCAAAATTAAATTCTGGCACTACCTGCCAAGATTAAATTCTAGCAAATTTATTTTCAGCACTTATTTTATCCTTACCTTTCAATTCTACATTTCCTTTATGTTTTGCATTCTGACACCACTTGCCTGGATTAAATTATGGCAAAAGTCATTTTAGCACTTATTTGAAGTATCTTTATCTTTCAATTTCGTATTTCTTTATGTTCTGTCAAGATTCAATTCTGGAACCTGCTAATATTTCATTCTCATAATTTCTTTTCTGCACTTAATTCAAGTTTATCCTTCTACTAAGTACATTTTTTTCTTTCAATTCCTATCTTTTATCATAATCCTTACTCTATAGCCTTGAAAAATTCCTATTAGTCGACAAACGCTTACAAGGATTTGCTTCAATTCTAAGTTCTTTAAAGAGCTAATTGTAGTGAGTTGAGTGATTGAGTGACAATATATTTCTATAATGGTGACCGGTGGTGAAGAAACTAGGTTGGGTGAATCATTTGAGCAACATACTTTGAAACACCACTTAAGAGTGCAAGGAGATCAAATTTAATCAAATCTTAGACAAATTGAAAAGATAAGATGCTGTAATTACAAGATTTCAAAGGAGCCAAATTGGTGGATATCCTACACAAGGGACTTGGCAACATAACCTTGAGGAGAGTGAAGATGAAGAAAAGTATCCAATTGAAGGTGAAGCCCCTATCATTAGTCATGCTCTAAATGTGTAATTGAAGGAAGAAGGTGAAAAACAACGAAACAATCTTTTTCATATTCGTTGCCACATTAAGGACAAGGTATGTAGTGTTATTATTGATGGAAAAAGTCACACAAATGTAGCTAGCACAACTTTGGTTGAGAAGTTATGTTTACCTACTATTAATCATCCAAGGCCTTATAAGCTACAAAGGCTACATGGGTGTCGAGAAGTTATGGTCAACAAAGAAGTGTTAGTTTCATTTTCCATTGGTAGGTATCATGATGAGGGGCTTTGTGATGTAGTGTCAATGCATGTAGGTCATTTGCTTTTAGGTAGACCATGGCAAGTTGATAGAAAGATCATGTTGTTAGTTATATATGAGAGATGTCTTAAGACAATTATCTTATGATTGTACTATTTATTTGATAAATGAATATTCCCTCTTTGAGTGTACATGCTATCATGTATTTGATTGGATCTTAAACTCATTTACTGAATATTTGTAATACGATTCACAGTATGAGAGAATTTGTTATTAGATCACAACTAATTGTAGGGGATCGATCGGCCTGCTAGAGGGGGGTGAATAGCCCTCTTTCGTTGGATGAAGCAATTTGCTCGTCTACAAAACGTCAGCGCAAGCGGAATATGTTGGTGCAGTGGGCACCTAAGTCGAACCTATGTTTTGATTATAGCAAACGATACAAAGTTAAGCTTATATTGTTATCTCACGAGCTAAATCAAGTGTGCAGAAAAGTCTCAATGCTGGAGCTAAAGGCTAGCGACACCCGGAGGAAGCCGCGGTGGTCGGGCGACACTCGAGTTACTTCGGAGGGAGCCGAAGGAATCGAGTGGAAGGCCGGAAGCAAAAGCGACAAGTAAGTATCGAGGTAAGCTCGTGTGTGCAAGCGTAAGTAAGGTCGTGTCCTTTGTACGGGGACGTCCTTAGGCGACGATCCAACCCAAGACTTCCCATGGAAGGTCTATGTTGAGATCGGACGACAAGTGGCCGTCGAATTCACTTGTATTTTGAGCTAAACTCCTTTTTTAGTCAAAAATCGTGGCTGCCAGTTCAACCGGCCAGTTCAGCCGTGGCGATTCAGCGGCGATTCAGCCGTGGCGATTCAGCGGCAGATTCAGCCGGTGGTCAAAAATCGGCCTCGGTCAAGCTTTATCACCATTTTTCAAGGAGTTTTGTGCCCATTTGTGATTGGTTGAAGACCCATTCGTTGAGGGCTTAAAGGCTATAAAGGAGGGCCAAACCTAGGGTTTTTCATCAATTCAAAAGCTTCCAAGTGCTTCCGATCGCTCAGACTCTCAGACATCCCTACTGACGAAGCTTCAACCTCCAATCCTTGAAGTCGTCGGTATAATCTTTAATTTTGTATAAGTTGTCTTTATTTTCAAGCTTTAAATCATATCAAGGAGAGAGTGTCCTCTACCTTGAATCTTTATTGAGTTTTGTATTAACTCCTATCTCTATCGAGAAGGAGTTCGTTTAATATTGCCCTCGTGCGTGGTCAAGGACCATTAGGGCCTTGGAGTAAGTAGCCGTAGGCTATGAACCAAGTAAAACCCCTCGTGTTTTTATTTATTTATTGCTATCTTTCCGCTGCGTTTACTCATTGCCAATTGACGATTACGAAAAGTTTTTTCTTATCGCTATTCACCCCCTCTAGCGCTCAAATCGATCCAACAATTGGTATCGAGGCGGGGTTGCTAAGATTTGGTGAAACCACCAATCTAGCTTTTTTACAGATTTATTTTCTTTTAATTCTGTTTATTTCTATTTATTTTGTTTGTTAAATTCTCTCCTTTTCTAATCCAAGGCGAGTCTTGGTACTTATTTTGAGTTTTTGTCTTTGCTAGCTTTTGGTCTTCGTCTCTTTTTGTCTTTTTGTTTCAATGGCCCATCTCGAGGTTTTAGCACCGTCCGACCTCCGTTTTATAGCGGAGATGACTTCCGTTATTGGAAGGGTCGGATGGAATGCTTTCTCAAAACCCAACTCGAGATGTGGATCATAATCAAGCGGGTTTCACACTTGACTAATGAAGTGGGTGACTCCTTGGATTATGATCAATGGACCGTTGCAACAAAGCGACAAGTCGAAGCGACGCCAACAACACAAATCCTCAATGCGGCCTATCAAGGAGGAGTTAAATCGCGTCGGCCCCTTCATAGCGCAAAGGATCTTTGGACTAAACTAATCGAGTTACGAAGGATCGGATCAAGCCAAGGTATGTAAGCGTGATTTGTTATTCAATAAATTGTACACACTAAAAATGCAGGAACACGAATCGCGGCGCAACTCCACGCCCGTGTCGAGACATAGTCAACAACCTACATAATCGGGCAAAAGGTGAAAACGCGACCTTATAAGGTATGTTCTAAACTCTTTTCGAGGACTACCTTGTAGGCATCCATGGTCGATGCCTACAAGGTCTCAAGGATCTTTCTAAAATTAGGTTAGATGAACTCTTTTCCGATTTGAATTACATGAACAATCTAACTCGGAACCCGAGAGGGGTATAGCTTTATTTGCGGATCAAAGAAGAAGAAAATCAAAGCAAGCCACCACGAGGAGGAAGGCAGTCAGAAGAAGAAGTTGACCGGAATTGGTTGGAACTAATGAACCTAGCTCGAAGAATAGCCAAGGGGCCGGCGAACCACGACTCGACCCAACCAAGGTAAACCTAAAAGTTCTAATATTAGGTGTTATGAGTGTAAGCGAGTTTGGACATATCAAGTCCGAGTGCCCCAGCTCAACCACCAAGGACCTAAGCACAAGAAGGCCCTCAGCGACATGGGAAGAAGCGTCATCCAGAAGAAGGCGAAGACCATGTCTTCATGGCGAAATCAATTGAGTCAGACACGGAGACCGAACCCGAACTTGAGTCAGAACCGGAGGATGATTCGGACTACGAAGCAACCTTCAAGTCAAGCCACGGATACGCATCCGGTTCAAAAGATACCCTTAAGGTGAGTCATACTTTATTTAATACTTTACATAATACGGTTAGGTTTTTGTCTAGGAAGTTAGCTAAGTCCGAGTCCAAGGTCGAGACCCTGGTTGAGGAAGTTAAACTCCTCAAACACGAGGTCTCCCTAACCTCTTCGACTAGTCGAGTTCAATAGAAGGACTCAACTCGGGTTGAAAAACTCGAAGTTGAGAACTCACTCTTGAAAAGTCAAGTCGAAGATCTTAGGAATACGTTGGAAAGGTTTACTTTGGGATCCAAAGGACTTGACCTCCTACTTGGATCGCAAAGGGCCGTGTACAACAAGGCCGGACTAGGGTTTAGCTCAAACACGACCAATAAGTCGTATATGTCAATAGTAAGTAGACATAAAAAATGTGTCCAAGCATGGGTCCCTAAGACCACTTTGATTTCAACTCTAGGATCTAACTCATCTTTGGGTTCCCAGGACCAAATCCACTATGTGGATAGGCCGAACCGATTCAGCGGTCTAGGGAGCGATTACAAAACATGTTTGTGCTTTAACTTAGAAATTGCATGCTTAGTTTTTTTTTGTTGTTTTTTTTTAACTCACTTGGAATACACAAATAACCAACTAAAATCCTTCGAAAAGATTGAGCCTCGGGGAGCCTCTTTTCAAAAATAACTAGTTAGACTAGGAAATAGTCTTAGGTGAGTCAAGTCATCATTTTCTTGAACATGGCTTTGTCAAAGGAAGTGGTCGATGATCAGATAAAAGAAGGCCACTGTGACTCTCCACGACCTTGAATCAATGATCTTGAAAAGTTAAACTTGACAAGCCTTGAGTTAAATCAAATCTAGCACTTGAACCTAAATCCATAATCAAACTTAATTGAAAATCATCTCAACATAAAATTACTTGAACCTAAATCCACTTAATCAACTTAATTGAAAATCATCTCAATATAAAATTACTTGAACCTAAATCCTAATTACTTGAACCAAAATCCACTTAATCAATTTAATTGAAAATCATCTCAACATAAAATCACTTAAACCTAAATCCACTTAATAAATTTAATTGGGAGTCATCTCACAAAAAACACATAAGTATAACATGCTTGATCATATAGACTCGGGTGAGATGACCTAGGTTTAACAACTTACAACCAATTTAAAAATAAAAATCTAACATCAATCCAACCACCTTGTGTGTAGGATCAATGGATGTTGGACAGTGGTTGCTCCCGACACATGACCGGGGATCAACTCAAATTCACAAAGCTTCGATTCAAACGACAAGGATCGGTAGCCTTTGGGAATAACGGCAAGCTCAAAATCATCGGATCGGGTGATATCGAGCTTAACTCGAATTTTGTTATTAAAATGTATTACTTGTAGAGAATTTTGAATATAACACCTTAGCGTAAGCCAATTGTGTGATAATAACTATAAGGTCGTATTTTTAGAAAATGAATGTGTAATTAAAACAAATGAAAGCTAAAACAATACTCAAAGGAACTAGGACAAATAACATTTATACAATGAACTTAATCAAATCCTCGACCAAATGTCTTATGACACGGAAGAGGAATCATGGTTGTGTGCACCGACGACTCGGTCACTCACAAGACTCGTCCACAAGATGAGTCGAGTGGCTTAGTCGAGGTTTACCCAACCTCAACAACTTGGTTAATAAAATCTGTAATGCTTGTCAACAAGGAAAACAACCTAGGACACAACACAAGTTAACTAACCAGAGCAGAACCTCAAGTGTACTTGAGCTCTGCATATGGATCTATTCGATTCACATGGAGCCAAGTCACTCAATAAAAATCAATATTGCTTAGTCATAATTGGCGGACTACTCGAGTTTACAGGTTAGGTTCATCAAACATAAAAATGATACCTAGATCAATTAATCAATCTATTCAAATTAATCGAGAATCAAAAAGACCTTAAGGTTAAAAGACTTAGAAGCGATCATGGTGGTGAATTCGAAAATCAAGGTTCACCGACTTACGTAACCTAAGCGGATACCACCATGAATTCTCTTGCCCTAGGACCCCTCAACAAAATGGCCTAGTGGGCGGAAAAACCGAACTCTACAAGAAGCCGCTAGGACCATGTTGAGCGAATATAACCTACCTAATAGGTTTTGGGAAGCGGGTGCTGCTTGCTATGTCGAGAATAGGATCCTTATGGTAAAGAGGCACCTTAAGACCTCGTGAGATTTATCACGATAAAATACCTAACATCAAGTACTTTAGGGTATTTGGGTGTAAGGTACATATTCTAAACACTAAGGATTACCTAGGAAATTTACATCCAAAACCACGTAGGAATATTTCTAGGATACTCGACTACAAGCGAGCTTATAGAGTATATAACCACGACACCCTTAGAGTCGAGGAGACTATCAATGTAGTATTTGATGAAGGACACGAACCTACAAAAGACAACCCCAATTAGTGAGCCTACTCATACTAGACCTAACTCGACCACGAGATCAGTCTAATCCACATCAACCAACTTCTCTTGTCGACCAAGTGACAAGTGATCCGAGTCAAACTAGTGTTCAACCAAGTCACCCCATTGATCAAGCATTAGGTGACACAAACCCAACCCAATCTAGGATTCAGACTAACCACCCTATCGATCAAGTGATAGGAGATCCTAATCTAGGAGTTCGAACTAGAGCATCCTATAGGAACCTTAGTCAAATTTCCTTAATTTCAAAGATAGAACCCAAATCAATTGAACAAGCTCTTCTTGATCCCGATTGGATTATTGCAATGCAAGAAGAGCTAGCTCAATTTACTAGGAATGAAGTGTGGGAATTAGTACCACCACCTAAAGACAAAACGATAATTGGAACAAGGTGGGTGTTTCGAAATAAGCTTGATGATAAAGGTGAAGTAGTTAGAAACAAGGCTAGGTTAGTCGCCAAAGGGTTTAGTCAAGTCGAAGGCTTAGATTACGACGAAACCTATGCCCCAGTAGCTAGACTCGAATCCATTCGAATGTTGCTAGCTTATGCCGCACATCGAGGATTTAAGCTATTTCAAATGGATGTTAAGTCGGCATTCCTAAATGGATACATTAAAGAAGAAGTTTATGTTAGCCAACCCCCCGGATTCGAAAATCTAGATAAACCCGACCATGTTCTAAAACTTAAGAAAGCTCTCTATGGACTTAAACAAGCTCCTCGAGCTTAGTACGAGAGACTTTCAATCCATCTCAAGTCAAAGGGTTTAACCAAGGCTTAGTTGACCCAACTCTCTTCGTAAAACCTTAGGTAAAGAAATATTCATAGCTCAAATTTACGTAGGCGATATAATTTTTGGAACCTCTAACTCGGCCTTACTAAGCGAGTTCGTTTCACTCATGGAAAGTGAGTTTGAAATGAACTTAGTAGTAGTTAAGTTTCTTTAGGTCTACAAATTAAACAAACTAAGGATGGTATATACCTATATCAACAAAAATACACTAAGGAGTTAATTAAAAGATTTGGAATGCAAGGCTAAGATAATAAACACCCCAATGGCGATTAATGTTAACATAGGAAGACCTAGAAAGTAAGTCCATTGACTTAAAGTACTATAGGAGCGATAGAAGTCTCCTATACTTAGCTATGAGTCGACCCGACATCCTATTCACAATAAGTATGTGCGCCGGAGTTTCCACATGCTAAGAGTCTCACCTAACCCTAGTTAAGCGTATCCTTAGATATCTTAAGGGTACACTTAACGTTGGTATTTGGTACCCTAGATCTACGGAGTTGAACTAATCGGCTACTCGATTCGGATTATGCCGGTAGTAAACTCGATAGAAAGAGCACGAGTGGTTGTTGTCAACTACTCGGCTCAAGTCTAGTGAGTTAGTGCAGTAGGAAGCAACATTGTGTTGCCTTATCTACCACCGAAGCCGAATACGTTGCGATGGGTGAGTGTGTAACTCAGCTTCTTTGGATGAAGCACACTCTCCGAGACTTTAGGTTGTACTTCACCAAAACTAAAATTTTTGTAGACAACATAAGTTCGATAAATCTAACTAAGAACCCTATATGCCATTCAAGAACAAAGCATATAGAGGTAAAACACCATTTCATTCGAGAACATGTAGCCAACGGCTCCATACAACTCGAATATGTTGACTCGAAGTCTAACCTAGCAGACATATTTACTAAACCACTACCCGAAGCCGAATTTAGTCTCTTGAGACGAAAATTAGGCATGTGCGTAATAGAATAGGTTTTGCAAATTATATTACTACTATTTCTTACTTTTTCATAAAACTAGCATAGGTCATACCTTAGATATCATGCACCTATAGATTTAAGGAGCCAATACATCTCACAACACATAGGACTAATGTGTTTGTGTACTTAGCCATGTAGATGGGCGTGAGATGTTAGGACCTTACTCCTGGTTCCAGATGTAGAGCTAGTGCATCGCTATGAACCATGGAGTATAATCATACATACTAACCGACTCCGACCAGGACTGGTTGATCCTTCATATCAATCAAGCCAAATATGAGTCGAACATTTCATAGATGAGCTTATTTTCAATATACTATTTTAATAAAAATGTGGAACATGCTTGGACTTTAAATTTAGCAATTATTTTGATTTCAACACACACCTTACTCTTTTCGATATACGTCAAAATGGGGAGATAAAGGCCAAATTTAAGTTTTCAAATTTTTTGATAACTTAACTCTTACTTCATGTTTAAACCAAAAGTTAACTTTAGGTTTTGAGAACTTATTTAACTTTTGACAAAAGGCCAAGTTAAGAGAATTCTTAACTTATTTATGTCGTTAGTGTTTTACTTAAGGGGGAGAAAGGGCTTAACTAAAACGTTTTACTAAAGCTAATTTTAAAACGTTTTACTGAAGCTAATTTTAAGTAATGTTAATTACTTAAAGCAACCCTCAATTGGGAGGATTAAGGTCTTTCTTCAAAGACTCACCCTCGGTCAAGGGGGAGGTTTCCTCAAGGGGGAGTACTTGAAGAAAATCCTTACTACTCCAACTTAATCTTCATTTTTTTTTCTCTCATGCACATTATTATTCTTCATGCTTGCTTAACTTTGTATGTGGGTTTGCCATAAATCAAAAAGGGGGAGATTGTTGGTGCAGTGGGCACCTATGTCGAACATATGTTTTGATTATAGCAAACGATACAAAGTTAAGCTTATATTGTTATCTCACGAGCTAAATCAAGTGTGCAGAAAAGTCTCAATGCTGGAGCTGAAGGCTAGCGACACCCGGAGGAAGCCGCGGTGGTCGGGCGACACTCGAGTTACTTCGGAGGGAGCCAAAGGAATCGAGTGGAAGGCCGGAAGCAAAAGCGACAAGTAAGTATCGAGGTAAGCTCGTGTGTGCAAGCGTAAGTAAGGTCGTGTCCTTTATGCGGGGGATGTCCTTGGCGACGATCCAACCCAAGACTTCCCATGGAAGGTCTATGTTGAGATCGGACGGCAAGTGGCTGTCGAATTCACTTGTATTTTGAGCTAAACTCCTTTTTAGTCAAAATCGTGGCTGCAGTTCAACCGGCCAGTTCAACCGTGGCCGATTCAACCGGCCCGATTCAGCCGGCCTTCAACCGGTGGTCAAAAATCGCCTCGAGGAGTCAAGCTTTATCACCATTTTTCAAGGAGTTTTGTGCCCATTTGTGATTGGTTGAAGACCCATTCGTTGAGGGGCTTAAAGGCTATAAAAGGAGGGCCAAACCTAGGGTTTTTCATCAATTCAAAAGCTTCCAAGTGCTTCCGATCGCTCACTCTCGAGCATCCCTCTGACGAGCTGACGACTAAAGCTTCAACCTCCAATCCTTGAAGTCGTCGGTATAATCTTTAATTTTGTATAAGTTGTCTTTATTTTCAAGCTTTAAATCATATCAAGGAGAGGGGGAGTGTCCCTCTACCTTGAATCTTTATTGAGTTTTTGTATTCGCTTAACTCCTATCTCTATCGAGAAGGAGTTCGTTTAATATTTGCCCTCCGTGCGTGGTCAAGGACCATTAGGGCCTTGGAGTAGTAGCCGTAGGCTACGAACCAAGTAAAAACCCCTCGTGTTTTTATTTATTTATTGCTATCTTTCCGCTGCGTTTACTCGTGCCAATTCGAACGATTACGAAAAGTTTTTTCTTATCGCTATTCACCCCCCCCTCTAGCGCTCAAATCGATCCAACAGAATATGCAAATACAAAAAAATAAAAACAAAGCAAAAGATACACAAGAATACAAACAATGCAAACACCGCGATGTAACGTGGTTCACAGCTACGCCGCTAATCCACGGTCTGATTCATCCAAGGTGAATCACTCCTTAATCTTTCACTAGATCTCTCCTTTGCACAAAGCTAGGTGGAGGTAACCTCTTTTACACAAAAACACTCCTCTTACAAATATAATGGAAATAAGCTCAAGTAAGAGGATGGAGAGCTTTAGGGAACTTTGGGAGAAGATTAGAGCATAAGCATTAGACTCCCAAAACCCCACACCATTCCTCTTTATAGAGGAAGAGGGTTTCTTCCCGTTGACACAGGAGCAGTCGACTGATGTCCCTATCAGTCGACTGGTCCTGTAGCCATTGCCCAATAACGGCTGCTTTCCATGTTGGATTTCATCCAATGGCACTGGCATCAGTCGACTGATATGCCCATCAGTCGACTGATGCTCGATCAGTTGAGTGCTCCGTGAACTCGACTCCATTCTGTGCTCGAAACTCTTGCAACCAGTCGACTGATGCCTTCATCAGTCGACTAGTGGTCTTGCAGTCGACTGTTGACACTTGAACCGGACTCGAACACTAGTCGAGTCACCGTCGACTTAGAGTAGTCGACTACCATTAACATGGTAGTCAACTGATGTCGGGAAATCCCATCCGACACTTAGCCAAATGGCCAAGTTTCACCTAAGAGCTACTACCCCTTCCCGGGTTACATTCGTTCACTCTCATCTCTCGGAGTCCCTCGCCTTTGAAGTTATCTTCGTCCAACCAGGTCCCTCAGATGCGCCAAGTGCACGGCTCTGCAGCGCCATCCTTCGCGTCTTGCCCTGAAGTCTACTTCCTCCGGCTTCACTCCAAGCTCCTCGTCCGGTGGTCCCTCGGATGCTCCAAGCGCACGGCTTCCGCAAAGCCATCCTTCACCGACTCAAGGACCGAGTCATGAGAGGTGAAACTCTCCAAGGCTCCATGTGCGAATTACTAAGCCCTGCAAGACTCCAACGCACATATGAAATCATAATAACACTCTAACTTAAACCCTTTGCCACACACATCAAACCCATATCACGGCAAGAGATTGCCCTAACAATCTCCCCCTTTTTGATGTGTGGCAATCCGTTTAAGTTAGGTAAAAACATTTGATAAAACTATTAAAAGAGGAAAGCATGTAAGTAAACATGATTAGTAACTCTCCCCCTTAATACATGAAACTCCCCCTACATATATTCCCCCTTACTTAAACTATTCTCCCTTACTTAAACATAACATTTCTCCCCCTTTGATACCATCAAAAATAATAAACAAGGTTTATACAAGCATGACATCAAGTCTAGAGGTAAACAAAAGCAAAAACATGCCTTAAAATTTGATACAAAAGGTTATTGGGCATATTATCAGGCTACCAGTCGAATGGTTCAGACTACCAGTCGACTGGTACAAGCATTTCGGGATTTTCAGGTTTTCAGAATGAATTTCAGAAATGCATTAGAAAATCTATAAAATTCGAAAAATCATGAAATTTAGGAAACATATTTCTTGTAAGTATATCTATCAATGAAAAATTTTTTCGTGAAAAATCATTGTATTTTCACGTATTTGCCAAAAATCCAAAAGCTTTAAAAACCACTAGGTTTTTGATCATGTTAGTATCTATTTTAACACCTAGTCTTGCTTTGAATTGTTTCAAAACATGAATACACAAATTTTAAAGTAAGAAATTGTTTTGAAAACATATGAAATATCCAACCATGATCTTTGGGCAATATGTCTATGAATTAAACATAAGCCTTCCCCATGATTGGTCTATTATTGCTATTTTGATACCTTAAATGACCATCTAAATGCCATAGGCACCAGTGGACATTTGTATCATCCTAACATCTCACTCATGCTAAATTTTCAATCAAGGTAGCCTATGGTGAGTGTGAGATGTATCCTAAAGGTATTTGTAGATACTTAACCATTATTTTCATGCAATTCTATCAAGGTTAAATATCATCCTATCATTCCACATGATCATAAAGACATGTATGAATTAATTTTCACATTATGATCATGATACACATCAAATTGTTATCATGCATTAGGTATTACATGATGATAAAAAGGTAAACATTACCTAAAGCATGATTTATCTACTTATAGGTGCATTATCATCACCTAACACTATTTCAAAAATGTTGTCCCGCCATCCTAAGTCAACCAAAAATATGATATAGGTAAAGTCCTTATGGTTGACTATCCTAGGGTTTTCCTAACCCTTTAGGATGGATTTTAGAACCCAAAATAAGTTCTTTCCTATGGGGTTCACTAAAAATTCCTTAGGGATCCATTTTCTAGCAATCACCTTCTTCTTGTCTTGACCCCTAGCTATTAGGCATTTATAGGCCTTTTCATTTTTATTTTCTTTATATCCTAGGCCTTTCTTGTTGAAACTTGCCCTTTGGCTATTATCATATTCAAGGTGTTGGAGCTTATAGTAAACTTTTCTAGGGCTTTGGTCAAATAGTCTACCTTTTCCCTTAAAGCCCTATTTTCTTCTATGCATGCATCATCAACATTGAAAGGCATATATTCATGTGAGCATGCATCATTTAAACTAGAAGAAATATTATCATTATCATTTAAGCATGCTTTTTCTAATTTTTCTTCTAAGTCCTTAATTTGATCTAGCATGCACTTATTCTTTTTCTTTGCTCTAAATAAATCCTTAGTGAGGCTAGAAATCATTGACATAATTTGCTTAGGGGGTAGATTTGTTACCTCACTTACCAAGTCCTCTTCCGATGATGAGGATGTAGAGGAGGCTCCCCCTTCACTTGAGCTCTCTTCACTTGAACTTGCTTCTTCATTTTCTTGCTCGGAGGAGGAAGTGTCTAGATCGTCAAACTCCATTAATGCCAAGTTGGTGACAAAGGCATTCTCCTCTTCCGATGATGATGAAGATGATGAGGAGGGGTCATCCCAAGTTCTTGCCTTTAGTGCCTTTGTCTTTCCCTTTTCTTTGGCTTTCTTCTCTTCTTATTTCCTCTTGCTACCCTTCTTTTTTTTCTTTTCTTCTTTCTTCTTCCTCTCTTCTTTGCTCTTGTTTAGGAGAGGACAATTGTCCCTTATGTGTCCCTCTCCTTGGCAATTGTAACAAATTACCTTTCCCCTTGGTCTTCTCCTCCTATCATTAGATTTATTAAATTGAAAACCTTTTAAAGCACGCCTTACCCTCCTTACCATGTAGGCTTCTTCCATGCTATCCATGGAGGAAGAGGAGGATTCTTCATCGGAGGAGGAGGGGATCTCTATCTTCTTCTTCCCCTTATGTGCCATCAAGGCTACTCCTCTTGAAGGTTGAAACTTTGGCTCTTCTTGTATTCCTTCAAGCCTCGTTTCATGGAGCTCCATTGTTGAGAAGAACTCCTCCAAGGTGCTCACTTCTAAGTTCTTGGAGATGTAAAATGAGTCCACCATGGAGCTCCATATTGATGACCGGGGAAAGACATCTATGACCTTCATTATCATATCCCGGTTGGAGCCTTTCTCCTACACTTGTTAGTCAATCAAAATTTCCTTAAACCTAGAATGCAATGATGTTACCTTTTCTCCCTTTTCTAATTTTATGTTGGATAGTTGGGAGCGGAGGAGGTCTCTCCTTGCAAGTTTAGCCTCCGAAGTACCTTCATGAAGCTCTATTAGCTTCTCCCACATCTCCTTCGCACTAGAGCATTCCCCTATCCTATTCACCTCTTGTTGGGGGAGTACATTGTAGAGGTGGTGCTTGGCTTTTGAATTCGCCAAATATTCTTCTCTTTGCCTCTTGCTCCACCTTGATTTCTACAATAGTTCCCCTTCTTTATTCCTAGGCATCTCGAAACCGTTTTCCATTATCAATAAAATTTCAAATTCGATTTCAAAGAATACCTCCATTCTCTTTTTCCACCAAGAGAATTCGCCTTCGAATTTTGGTGGGTGAATGTTTGAGCCGGCCATCCTTGAATGTGCTTGTTGTGGTGGTTAGTCCTCGACAAGCTTTCCTTGGCTCTGATACCACTTGTAGGGGATCGATCGGCCGACTAGAGGGGGGTGAATAGCCCTCTTTCATTAGATGAAGCAATTTGCTCATCTACAAAACGTTAGCGCAAGAGGAATATGCAAATACAAAAAAAATAAAAACAAAGCAAAAGATACACAAGAATACAAACAATGCAAACACCAAGATGTAACGTGGTTCATACATTTCTGTTGCTAATCCACGTATGATTGCCTTAATCTTTCACTAGATCTCTCCTTTGCACAAAGCTAGGTGGAGGTAACCTCTTTTACACAAAAACACTCCTCTTACAAATATAATGGAAATAAGCTCAAGTAAGAGGATGGAAAGCTTTAGGGAACTTTGGGAGAAGATTAGAGCATAAGCATTAGACTCCCAAAACCCCACACCATTCCTCTTTGTAGAGGAAGAGGGTTTCTTCCCATTGACACAGGAGCAGTCGACTGATGTCCCTATCGATCGAAGTCCTATAGCCGCACAATAATAACGGATCGCTTTTACATTGAATTTCATCCAACAGACCGCATCGATCGATATGCCCATCAGTTGACTGATGCTCGATCAGTCGAGTGCTCCGCGAGCTCGACTCCATTCTGTGCCCGAAACTCTTGCGACCAGTCGACTGATGCCTTCTTCAGTCCACTGGTGGTCTCGCAGTCAACTTTCATTCCATGGCAGTCGACTGTTGGCACTTGAACCAGACTCGAACACTAGTCGAGTCACCGTCGACTTAGAGTAGTCGACTACCATTAACATGGTAGTCAACTGATGTCGGGAAATCCCATCCGACACTTAGACAAATGGCCAAGTTTCATCTAAGAGCTACTACCCCTTCCCGGGTTACATTTGCTCACTCTCATCTCTCGGAGTCCCTCACCTTTGAAGTTATCTTCGTCCGGCCACATCCCTCGGATGCGCCAAGTGCATAGCTCTGCAGCACCATCCTTCACGTCTTGCCCTGAAGTCTACTTCCTCCGTCTTCACTCCAAGCTCCTCGTCCAGCGGTCCCTCGGATGCTCCAAGCGCACGACTTCCGCAAAGCCATCCTTCACCGACTCAAGGACCGAGTCATGAGAGGTGAAACTCTCCAAGGCTCCATGTGCGAATTACTAAGCCTTGCAAGACTCCAACGCACATATCAAATCATAATAATACTCTAACTTAAACCCTTTGCCACACACATTAAAACCATATCACGACAAGAGATTGCCCTAACACTAATGAGTATATCTACATGTGTAATTGTGATGTATTGGAATTATCCCTAGTCGATGAATTGATGCATTCGGACACCATTAATTCTTTTGAGATTGGCATGAGTTATACTCTTTGGTTTATCTAAGCAGCTGTTTCTCACTGGTTGGAGACATTGGAATGTCCAAAGTTAATCGTGGATACTAGTTATAGTAACTAGCTCATTGGAGTGACTAGCTGTAAGACTTCATATAGTTCTCTGTATATATGGATTTGTCAATGAAGTTCTTACTGCAGATTAAGTACGATGTTCCTTCGACTTGCGGTATTCAAGTCATCTTGGTCATGAAGACTTATGCTTTGACATCTTAAGTAAGCATCTCCAAGGAGATGTGGATCTGGGATGATTGGGTATAAGTCGAAGTGGCCAAAGGTGTTTGAATAGCCTACAGAGGATTCACCACTCCTTGCGAGGAGATGTATACCCTATGGCCTCTCGTCGGATTGTTACTAAAGTCTTTAGAGTATGATACTCTTGGATACATGTGTAGTAATTAGAATCCAGAGGATGAGCAAGTAATACTTGGGCTAGGTGTGACATGGTCAGCCTAGTGAGGACTAACATAATGGACCATGTCCTAAACCAAGTGGGTATAAGATGAGTGAAGGGAACGGGGCACGACTAACTATAGCTGCTGAAAGGTTTCAGAAGTTGATCTAGGGTCAACTGTTGATTTTTCTGTTAATTGGGGATCATGATGTACTACTAGGTGTCACTATGATTGTTCTATAATTAATGGTTAATTATAGACGGCCAACATAAATCGGGAACTTATTTGGTCACACGCATTATGAGTGTTATCTAAAGGATTTAAAATGAGATTGAGTATATGATTCTCAGATTGAGAGAGACTTGGTTTGGTTGGACCAAACAAAGTGCGAGTATGAAATTGTTTCAGTCGCATCGGAAGCATGAATGGGCCGAGTCTTATGAAGACACGATGGATGAACAAAATCGGTTTGGTTCTAATCCAATGGTGGAAAATAAACCAAAGTGTTTTGGTTTGTTTTAAACGAATCAACCAAAATTAGTTTAGATCATTTTAACTTAAAGTAGACCAATGCGGTTTGATGTATTTTAACTTAAGTTAATGGAGCGGGTTAACGGGTTTTGATTGTGAACCAATAACCCTTTGAGAAAAGGTTTTCGAGAAAAGACTTTAGAGAAAAGGTCTTGAGAAAAAGTCTCTTAATGGTTAAGAGATACGTTCTCTATAAATAACGGGGTTGAGAGATTACCCGTGTTGGATTTTAGGTTTTTGAAACATAACCTTTCCTTTCCCTCCCTTTGCATAGGCGTCTCCCATTGGTTGTTGTTGCCTCCCAAGCTTAGCGATCAGCCACCTTCAGCCATCGGCTAGCCACCAAGCTACCAGCCATTCATCGGCCAGTCCAGCCGCCGGCCACCTCTAGCCGCTAGCCACTAGTTTGGATGACCATCTCCACCAAGCTGTCCATTGCGATGAGAGCATCGTTTAGCTGACGTTCAAAACTCTGGCAGTGACCTCCTTGTCGAGGATTGGATCTCTAACAATCCTCTTTGGTGGAGGATTGAAGTTTTGTCAATTGGTTGACGAAAACCATTATCGAGAAGTGAGTTTACAAAACTCATTTTCGATTCGAATTGGATTCAAATTGTGATCATGTCCTGGATCACAACATCTTCGATACGAGACTAGTATCTCATGTGAAGATGGGGCTCGTAGTTTGTTGAAGCTATCCCAATGATGCTCGACATGGATACGGATAGAGGCAAAACTTACGAGGGTTGCTAAGGTTAATGTCATTTCCTCTTCGCATAATCCGTTAGATATACCTAGATTAGTTTTCTTTTATTGCAAAATTTGAAATGATGATTATGTCTACACTTGTTGTATCCTTGCATGCATATGGTGTGTGTGTTGTAATAAATCAGTTTATTACTTGTTTTTGCTTCCCCTGTGTGCATGTTTATGAAATGTGTTCGAACACACACCCACGTCGGTGCCGGGGAAACCCAACACATGTATGATAGGTTCAAAAATAAGTATTCTTTTGTGTTGCATGGTAAATAAATCACTCTTGTGCCATTAACTTCCAGGCAAGTATATGAAGATCAATTGAGGATAAAAAAATGAGAGTCAAAAAAGGAATATTTGTGAGCAAAAAAAGAATAAGAAGGAAAAAGATAATGACAAAACAAAAACAAGTTGAAAAGAAAAGTGTGAGAAAAGAAAAAGTGAGGGTGAGAGGAGTGAAAAAAAAGAATGAAAAAAAAGAAAACTTTCTAAATCAAAGAAAAAAAAAAGAGATTAAGAGAGTTTGTTTCAACACTAACAATCTTAACCATACTTTGCATAGTATTGTTAAATCTTTTTTGCAAAAATTTAAAGATGTATTTCCTAATGAGGTTCCTAATGTATTGCCACCATTTTGAGGAAAAGAGTATCAGATTGATTTCAATCCTAGAGAAATAATTCCTAATAAACCGGACTATAGGAGCAATCCTAAGGATATAAAGGAGCTTCAACATGTTGAAGAGTTGACAAGAAAATGGTATGTTAGAAAAAGTTTGAGTCCTTGTGTATTTTTTTTTCTCGTGTTTAAGAAGGATGAAACTTGGAGAATGTCGTGCACATCTGCGAAATTAGAAGAAAGACTCACAAGTTCTTGGATTACTGAAGGGAAACTTGAAGTACAGGACTTTTGAAGACTCTCGACTCTCTGGACTCAGAAACCCCAATGTAAAGCTCAAGTAGGTGCTTCATGTACTGGTGGTATGTATGGAGAAGCCACTGTGCTTGTAGAGTATACTTGTTGCTCATTCTGGGCACTAATCAGACATCGAATGGAGGGATATTCCATTTCTATTTCTATCCCTACTGCTATAGTCTCTTGACTGGTCTCTGCAAAGGGGTTGCACCAATCCTCATCTTCTGGATATTCATCCCATAGCGGTTCAAATGCCGTGGGGTTTGCCAATGCAGCTAAGTATTGTATGTGCTCTAGGTAGTCATCTCCCTGCTCTGAGGTTTCAAGCACACTAACCATGGACCGGAGTATAGTGACCCCAGGGCTTGTAGCTCACTCTCTTGATTCCTTGGATGGGGTGATGAACCTTCTGCCTCCATAAATGTGTGGATGGCCAAGTGTCGATTCATTAGGTCTTGCAAAGTGGTGTAGCCTGGTCGCTCTGAAGGAGGTGCTGGTCCTTGCTGTGGCTCTTGATCCTTTTCTCTGGGCAACAACTAGGCAAATATTGTCGGAACTTTGACAATCCAAGTGGTTGATGTTGATTCACCATAGTGATTGCAATTGCATGCATTGTGGTCATCTTCACCATAGCTGCATCCATCACAACACATAGAGCATCTGGTGCAGTTGGGGTCGTGCAAACAAGGGTCTGGATCCTCCGGGTACTCTGCCCTTTCAGGATCCGGTATCCAAATTAAGGGATGATTGTAGCTGTAATGAGTTACCAACTAGGCGATCAACTGGCCCTGATAGACATATATCGGAGAGTCAGTTAGGTTATAAACTATTACCTTAACCTCCCCGGTGTAGTGACTGTCAATTGTACTTGTCTCAATGCTCATGGGGTTGTCTCTGTATGAGAGTGACCTGGCGGTCACCTGTCCATATCTTCCTTGGGGAAATTCAAAGCTTACTCCCGTCGAAACTTGCCTCTTTGTCCAGGGGATTACCTCACAATCTTCATTAGCCATTAGACAATAGCCCGCCTCCCCGCTGTGATACTGCTTAGGCATTCAGGCTGTAGGGGATAATAATCTCACCAGAACGGTTGGTTCATCCTATTCTAGGACATATGCTGCGTCTCCTTCTATTATCACGGCCAAGGAGTGCATCCGTAGCTCCTCTTCATCGCTCTGGATTTCTTCGTCTTTTGCGTTGTAGCATGGTCTGCCAGAGGCAGATGGGGCAATATATCTGTCAAAGGAAATAAACATTCTCCCATTGATTAGGTTTTTGCTTGTGATTTCTATTGGTTGAAGGGAATTAATGGTTCGTGCTGGTTGGAAGATCCAGCTTAGGCCTTGCAATGTTGATGTGGAGTATCTTCTCCCTTGGAGTGCTCTTACCCTATGGTTCACCAGGTAGTCGACCACCCCTTGGACTTCGTAGAGGAAGCCCACATTTGGGGTGTGTTAAGGCAATCTCTTGCCATGATAAGATTTTGATGTGTGTGGCAAAGGGTTTAAGTTAGGATGATATTATTATTTGATATGTGCGTTGGAGTCTTGCAGGACTTAGTAATTCGCACATGGAGCCTTGGCGGGTTCACCCTCACAACCTCGGTCCTTGTGTCGGTGAAGGATGACTTTGCGGAAGCCGTGCGCTTGGAGCATCCGAGGGACCGCCGAACGAGATGACTTGAAGTGAAGCCAAGGAAGCAGACTTCAGAGGCAAGAGACGCGAAGGAGCATTGCAGAGCCGTGCGCCTGATGCTGCCGAGGGACGTGGCCACGAACGAAGAGAGCTTCGGTGAGGGACTTCGAGTGAGATGAGAGAATGAGTGAAATGTAAGTAGCTCATTAGGTGAACTTGGCCGAATGGCTGAGTGTCGGAGACTTGACTGCAAGGGTTAAGGTTTACTCGACCGCCGGAAGCTCAAACTTATGTTAAGTTTGAGTTTCACATGACACCAGTCGACTGCCATGGAATGGCAGTCGACTGCTCTGAGTCGAGTGGGTTCGACTGGTATCCGATTGATGGGTTTATGCCCAACAGTCGACTGCTATGGAATGGAAGTCGATTGCCAGAGAATATCGCGGGCACAGAACCGCTCGTAGCCGACTGGGTAGTCGACTACGGAGGCAGCAGTCGATTGGTGAGGTCCATCAGTCGACTGCCAAGAGTTTCGTTGGACTACAACGGTCGGGATCCGACGTGTTCGGAGGCCGTTGAAGTGATGGCAGTCGACTGCCAAAGGCAGCAGTCGACTGGTGGCGGCCAACGGGAAGAAAACAACCCTCTCTATAAAAAGAGAGGGTGTGAGCCTTTGAGAGGCTAATGCTTATGCTCTAAGTGATCTTCCTAGTGCCCCACAAGCTCTAAACTCTTCTTACTTGTTTTTACTCTATTCTTATTGTAAGAAGAGTGATCTTGATTGTAAAGGTTACCTCCACCTAGCTTGGTGCAAAGGAGAGACCAATAGTGATTGGCTTTGAAGTAGTGATTCACCTCGGACGAATCGGGATTGTGGATTAGCGGCGTAGCCGTGAACCACGTTACATTCTTTGTTAGCATTTGTATTTTCATTTATTGCTTTGTCTTTATTGTTTATGCTTCCGCTTGCGCTAACGATTGTGTAGACGTTTTGTAAACGAATGAGAGAATTCCGACATCCATCGGAAGAGGGCTATGTTAGTAATATATGAGAGATGTCCTAAGACAATCGCCTTATGTATGAACCATTTATATGATAAATGAAGATTCACTATTTGAGTATACATGTTTTATGTATTTGATTGGATCTTAAACTCATTTACTGAATGTCCACGATACGATTCACAGCATGAGAGAATTTGTGATTGGATCACAACTAGTGAGTATCTCTACATGTGTAATTGTGATGTATCGGAATTATCCCTAGTCGATGAATTGATGGATTTGGATACCATCATTACATTCGAGACTAGTTGGTGTATCAAGCGGTGATTCTCACTGGCTGGAGACATAGTGATGTCCGGAGTTAATCGTGGATGCTAGTTATGGTAACTAGTTCATTGGAGTGACCAGCCGTAAAACTTCATATGGTTCTCTGCATATATAGATATGTCAATGAAGTTCTTACTGTGGCTTAAGTGCGATGTTCCTTTGACTTGCGGTATTCAAGTCATCTTGATCATGGAGACTTATGCTTTGACATCTTAAGCAAAAATCTCTAAGGAGATGTGGACCCGGGATGATTGGGTATAAGTCGAAGTGATCGAAGGTGTTTGAATAGCCTATAAAGGATTCACCACTCCTTGCGAGGAGATGTATACCCATGGCCTCTCGTCGGATTGTTACTAAAGTCTTTGGCCAAAGCATTACATGTTTAGAGTAAGGTACTCTTGATACATGTGGAGTAACTAGAATCGTGGGACGAGGAAATAATACTTGGGCTAGGTGTGACGTGGTACCTAGTGAGGGTGACACAATAGACCATGTCCGAACCAAGTGGGTATAAGATGAGTGAAGGGAATGGGGCACGAATCATTCGAGCCAAGAAGGGTTTTGAAATAGTTATCGGATCAACCGTTGATCTTTTGGGTTAATTGGGGATCATGATGTACTACTAGGTGCCACTCATGATCGTTCTATAATTAATGGTTAATTATAGACGGCCAACATAAACCGAGAACCTATTTGGTCACACGCACAACGAGCGTAATCCAAAGGATTTAAAACGAGCTTGAGAATGAGATTCTCCGACCGAGAGAAACTAGGTTTGGTTGGACCAAACATAAAGCGAGCATGAAATCGTTTCAGTCGCAATGGAAGCGTGGATGGGCGGAGTCTTATGAAGACGTAATGGATGACCCAAAATGGTTTGGTTCTAATCCAATGGATGAGAATAAACCAAAGGGTTTGGTTTATTTTAAACGAATGAACCAAAAGTTGGTTCGGTTCGTTTTAACTTAAAATAAACCATCATGGTTTGGTTTATTTTAACTTATCTTAACGGAGCGGGTTAACGGGCCTAATGGTTATGATCCAATAACCATTAAGAGAATTAGTTCTCTATAAAAGAGGGCTTAATGGATAATTAAGCCCTAATCCAAAACCCCTAGCCTTTGAGTTGCCGCCCACCCTTGGAGTTGCTCGGCGCCAACCCTAGGCTGCTGCCCAGCTTGTTGTGCCGCCTTCATCTCCTTGTCGGCATCCAAGCTTCAGCCGGTGAACCCTCCGGCGACCCTCCGGTGATCTTCCTAGGCCTCGGTGAAAAGGTGAGCACTTGGCTTCCTTGTTTTGGCCGGCGCCTACTCCTCCACCAAGCTGTCCAGTTTTCTGGACAGCTTCTTCTCCTCTCGTCGGAGCGTTGTTTGGACGACGGTTAGAGCTCCGACAGCAGATAACTTACCGGGGATTCGATCTCCGGTAATCCTCTGAGGTGGAGGACGAAGGATTCGTCAATCGGTTGACGAATACCTCTCCGGAGAAGCGAGTTTTGAGGACTCGTTTTGGATCCGAATTTGGATTCGGATCGTGATCATCTCTCGATCACGTCGTCTTCAACACGAGGCTAGTAACCCGTACGAAGACGAAGCTCGTGGCTTAGCGAAGTCATCCCGAGGAACTCGGCGTGGATACGGATAGAGACGATTCTAGCGAGGATCGTTCCGGTTGATGCCGTTCCCGCTACACGTCATACGAAAGGTATAATGTAGATAAATTTCCTTTTA
The DNA here is from genome assembly GCA_025175895.1 of Wurfbainia villosa. Lineage (NCBI taxonomy): Eukaryota > Viridiplantae > Streptophyta > Magnoliopsida > Zingiberales > Zingiberaceae > Wurfbainia > Wurfbainia villosa. Next base: position 68,833,415 of record CM045988.1, read on the forward strand.
TTGCAAATTTAAATTTACGGTTATGTCTACACTTGTTGTAATATGCATGCATGTGTTGTGTGTGTTGTAATAAATAGGAGTATTTATTATTTTTATTGCTTTCGCTGTGTTCATGTTTACGAAACATGATCGAACACACACACGCCGCGGTGCCGAAAACCCAACAGTGGTATCAGAGCCCAGGTTGTGTTTCGACATAATCGTAAAATGGTTTTGCGATAGTCATAATGTATTTCTGGAAATTTTCTAATTTTGGAAATTTAGAAGTATTTATGGAAATTTTTCAATTTTGGAAAGTCTAGAAGTATTTATGGAAATCTTCTACTTTTGGAAAGTTGGAAGTATTTATGGAAATTGATATTTTCCATAAATAAAATATTTGATTAGATTCTGGAAATTTGTTTCCTAATTTAATCATGATTTGATTTGGGAAATCAAATCTTAAAATATTTTATTTCCATAAGTAGTTTTAATGATTTAGGAAATTGGTTTCCTAAATAGATTTTCCTTAATCAAATAATTCCATGAATAAAATATGTGATTAGATTTGGAAATTTGTTTCCTAATTTAATTATGATTTGATTTGGAGAATCAAATCTTAAACATATTTTATTTCCATAAATAGTTATGACATATAAGGAAATATATACATGACATAATTGTATGCCATGTAATTGCATTAGATGCATAACATTATGTCATGCGTGTCGTGACATGTAGATGTATGCCATGTATGTCATGCCATGTAGATAATAGTTATTTGCATGCAAAGAGGATGAGACATAAAAACCCTTAAACAATATTAAAGCCTACACCTTCCATTAATATGGTTAGAACCAGAGTTCCGTTTCTTGTTTGGGTTGTTTGACTCTCTCCAAGCCCGGCTCGAACCCGAACATGTTCAAACCATGGAATAGTTTAATACTAATATGGTAAGAGTCAGAGGTCAATCGTTAGCTTTGGTTGTTGGACTCTCTCCAAGCTGGGCTAATTGGTTGAATGCGCTCTAACCATATTAAAACTATGTCTCGATTAATGGGTTGGCTTTAACCTGGAGCATCGGCTTGTTGGACTCTCTCCAAGGTCGATGTAAAGGGAGGTGAAGTTGGGTGCTATGCATATGATGCATACTTGTTAATGTGTTAACAACCCGATGTATGTGTGAACATTCAATTAGTTGATAGCACATTGTGATAGTTGCATATACGTGATATGCAATCGGTATAGATGATACCTACCGTCGTAGTTATGAATGGCTTGTTGGACTCTCTCGAGGTTGTTCGTAACTATGATGGATATCAACCCATTCGGAGATGGACCTACGATCTCGAAGTGATTTTGGGGTTTTGAAATTCGAAAAATGAATGGGATTTATAAATGTATATTGATGCATTTTAAAATCATTTTCTCATATATGCTCGTTTTGTATTTCTAGGTCGATAAATTGATCATAGCGTCTTTGAATTTGCGCACTATTTTGGATTGAACAAAGCGGGCCTAACTTCTGGGTGGCTTAAAGCGGAAAAGCTTGCATATGTCCTTGAAGAGCCTCTTCTGGCCGTCCTAAGGGCGATGCAACTCAGACCAAATGTTGGTCTATCGAAAGCATGTGGCGGTCGAGGGTGGCGAGTTGCATCATGCTAAGCGGCGATGGTACGAGGCTGCAGCATATGGATGCTAATACTATGGTCTTCCATCTTCATGAGTTGTTCGATGAGCAGCGAGATCAAAGGTTCGAGGTCTCTAGGCTCCTCTTCACCACGAAGATGCAAGAAGGTTCATCTGTAGTGCAGTTTGTGCTAAAGATGAACGGGTACATCGAGCGGCTAGCTACCCTCGGTTTTGTGATGGATCATGAGTTAAGTATTGACTTAATTCTGCATTGTTTGCCCAAGAGTTTCATTTGTGATGAACTATCGGATGAACAAATTGGAATCCACCATTCGAGCTCCTCGATATCTTTGAAGGCTATGGAGCCTTACATGAAGCATGAGGAGAAGGCGGTTACATTAGTTGATTCCTCAAAGAAAGGTTCTAAGAGGAAGGCAAAAGAGCGAAGAAAGGAAAGAACAAAAGGCAAAGAAGGCGGAACGGTATAAAGGGCACTTGCCATCACTATGGCAAGGAAGGCCCTGGCGAAGAAAGCTGCACTTGAGTCCATGAAGAAGAAGAAGGCATCAGATGCCCCATCCTCTTGAGTATCTTCGTTATTGATTGTCATTCTATTTCCTTAGACACTTGGGTATTGGATCTTTGGGTGTAGCTCACATATATGTAATGACATCTGAGGGCTAAGGAATAGAAGAAGACTTGTCGGAGGAGTCAAATTTGCGAGTTGGCAATGGAGCAAAGGTTCTTTGATGCGCCATCGAACTTATTTCTTTGAAGCTCCTAGTGGACTAGTCTTGGAAGCTGGACAATTGCTATTATGTTCCTTCTCTAATAAAGAACATTATTTCTATTTCTGTTTAAATAGAAATGGTTTCCATTTAACGTTTAGTAACAATTGTTGTTATATAACTTTAAATGGCGTACTTTATGGGCTGGAACTTTGAGTAATGGCATTTATCGTTGGGCGTATCCGGTGACATTTTCAATATCGAAGCGAGCAACAGCGTGCTCGAAGGATAATCAAATAGACTCTTATATGTGGCATTGTCGTCTTGGCCATATAAGCAAAAAGCATGTCGAATTACACCGATGTAGGAATGCGGAATCGTTGAATTGGATTCATACGATACATGCGAATCATGCTTAAAAGGCAAGATGACTAAGTTACCTTTCTTGGAAAAGGTGAGCAGTGGGAGAGTTACTAGGTCTAATACATGCTTGATGTATGTGGACCTATGTCAACTCAAGCATTAGGAGGCTATAGCTACTTCATTACCTTCACCGATGATCACTCACGGTTTGGGTATGTGTTCTTGATGAAACACAAGTCTCGAAGCCTTTGAAAGGTTCAAAGAATTGAAATGAAGTAGAGAAACAACATGACAAGAGTATTAAAATACTTGATCGGATCGAGGTGGTGAATACTTAAGTCGAGTTTCTTGATTATCTGAGACAATGGTATATTGTCTCAATGGACTCCGCCCTATACACCACTGACATAATGGTGTATCGAGGCATAGGACCTTGTTGGACATGGTCAGTCAATGATGAATCATGCAACTCTTCCCAAGTCCTTTTGGGGCTATGCACTTGAGCTATTTACTTGTTAAGCAGAATGCCTACGAGGTAGTCTCAACTACTCCATATGAGATATGGAATAGTAAGAAACCTCATGTATCTTACTTGAAGATATGGGGTTGTATCTGCTTATGTGAAGGTATGTCAGACAAATTGGATGCTAAGTCGATAAATGTCTATTTATTGGATACCCTAAGGAAACTAGGGGTTACCAATTCTATCATCTGTGGAACAAAAGGTGTTTGTTTCAAGGCATCTTTGTGTTTCTAGAGAAAGAGTTTCTCTTGCAAGAAAGCAGTGAGAGTGTCGTCGAGCTTGAGGAGGCTCGAGAGACTCAAATAGACATTGATGAGATACGTGAAGCACAACGGTAGCAACTCATAGTGATGAGCAATCAATTTGGACCTATTGTAACACCACATCTTCGTAGATCTGGTAGAACCATAATATTCACGAGAGATATGGATTTCGTAAGTGAATCGAGCGACGTGTTACTCATTGATGATGAGAGCCTACAGTTATGAAGAAGTCTTGACAAGTTAGAAAGGGATAAGTGGCTTGGTGCCATGAAGTCGGAAATGGATTCCATGTATGAAAACCTTTGGAACTTGGTTGACCCACGAAGGATAAAGCCTATAGGGTGCAAGTGGGTTTTCAAGAAGAAAACCGACATGGATGGTAATGTGATTACCTATAAGGCTAGATTGGTGGCGAAAGGATATCGTCAAAAACAAGGTGTTGATTATGACGAAACCTATTCGCCTGTAGCTATGCTTAAATCCATTCGGATGCTCCTGGCCATAGCGGCTCATTATGATTATGAGATTGTTAGTAATATATGAGAGATGTCCTAAGGCAATCGCCTTATGTATGAACCATTTATATGATAAATGAAGATTCACTATTTGAGTATACATGTTTAATGTATTTGATTAGATCTTAAACTCATTTACTGAATGTCCACGATACGATTCACAGCATGAGAGAATTTGTGATTGGATCACAACTAGTGAGTATCTCTACATGTGTAATTGTGATGTATCGGAATTATCCTAGTCGATGAATTGATGGATTTGGACACCATCAATTACATGAGATTAACAGTATACTCCTTGGTGTATCAAGCGGTGATTCTCATTAGTGGAGACATTGTGATGTCGGAGTTAATCGTGGATGCTAGTTATGGTAACTAGTTCATTGGAGTGACCAGCCGTAAGACTTCATATGGTTCTCTGCATATATAGATATGTCAATGAAGTTCTTACTGTGGCTTAAGTGCGATGTTCCTTTGACTTGCGGTATTCAAGTCATCTTGATCATGGAGACTTATGCTTTGACATCTTAAGCAAACATCTCTGAGGAGATGTGGACCCGGGATGATTGGGTATAAGTCGAAGTGATCGAAGGTGTTTGAATAGCCTATAAAGGATTCACCACTCCTTGCGAGGAGATGTATACCCATGGCCTCTCGTCGGATTGTTACTAAAGTCTTTGGCCAAAGCATTACATGTTTAGAGTAAGGTACTCTTCGATACATGTGGAGTAACTAGAATCCGTGGGACGAGGAAATGATACTTGGGCTAGGTGTGACGTAGTCAGCCTAGTGGGGACTGACACAATAGACCATGTCCTGAACCAAGTGGGTATAAGATGAGTGAAGGGAATGGGGCACGATTCATTTGAGCTACTGAAGGGTTTCAGAAATAGTTCTGGATCAACCGTTGATCTTTTCGGTTAATTGGGGATCATGATGTACTACTAGGTGCCACTCATGATCGTTCTATAATTAATGGTTAATTATAGACGGCCAACATAAACCGAGAACCTATTTGGTCACCACGCTGCGAGTGTAATCCAAAGGATTTAAAGCGAGCTTGAGAATGGGATTCTCGGGCCAAGGAGAAACTATGTTTGGTTGGACCAAACATAAAGCGAGCATGAAATTGTTTTGATGCAATGGAAGCGTGGATGGGCCGTGTCTTATGAAGACATAATGGATGGACCAAAATGGTTTGGTTCTAATCAATGGATGAGAATAAACCAAAGGGTTTGGTTTATTTTAAGCGAATGAACCAAAAGGTTGGTTAGGTTCATTTTAACTTAAAATAAACCATCATGGTTTGGTTTATTTTAACTTATCTTAATGGAGCGGGTTAACGGGCTTTATGGATATGATCCATTAACCATTAAGAGAATTAGTTCTCTATAAAATAGGGCTTAAACCCTAATCCAAAACCCTAATCTATTTTGGCGCCCTAGCCTAGAGTTGCCGCCCACCCCTTGTTGTGAATTGGCGCCCAACCCTAAGTGCCGCCGCAGCTTTGTGCCGCCGTCAAGTCCTTGCGGCGTCAAGCTCAAGTGAACACTCGGCGACCCTCGGTGATCCCCTATAGGTTTGGCATCAAGGTGAGCTTTTCTTTCCTTGGTTGGCGGCGCCTATATCCTCCACCAAGCTGTCCAGTTTTCTGGACAGCTTCTTCTCTCTCGTCGGAGCGTCGTTTGGACGACGGTTAGTGCTCCGACAGCGGCTAACTTACCGGGGATTTGATCTCCGGTAATCCTCTGAGGTGGAGGACGAAGGATTCGTCAATTGGTTGATGAATACTTCTCCGGAGAAGCGAGTTTTGAGGACTCGTTTTTGGATCCGAATTTGGATTCGGATCGTGATCATCTCTCGATCACGTTGTCTTCAACACGAGGCTAGTAACCCGTACGAAGACGAAGCTCGTGACTTAGTGAAGTCATCCCGAGGAGCTCGGCGTGGATACGGATAGAGACGATTCTTACGAGGATCGTTCCGGTTGATGTCGTTCCCGCTACACGTCATAAGAAAGGTATAACGTAGATAAATTTCTTTTATTGCAAATTTTAATTTACGGTTATGTCTACACTTGTTGTAATAGCATGCGTGTGTTGTGTGTGTTGTAATAAATATAGATTTATTATTTTTAATTGCTTCCATTGTGCTCATGTTTACGAAACATGATCGAACACACTGCCTTGTGATCTTAAACCCAACAGTGGTATCAGAGCCCAGGTTGTGTTTCGACATAATCGTAAAATGGTTTTGCGATAGTCATAATGTAGTTCTGGAAATTTTCTAATTTTGGAAATTTAGAAGTATTTATGGAAATTTTTCAATTTTGGAAAGTCTAGAAGTATTTATGGAAATCTTCCACTTTTGGAAAGTTGGAAGTATTTATGGAAATTGATATTTTCCATAAATAAAATATTTGATTAGATTCTGGAAATTTGTTTCCTAATTTAATCATGATTTGATTTGGGAAATCAAATCTTAAAATATTTTATTTCCATAAGTAGTTTTTAATGATTTAGGAAATTGGTTTCCTAAATAGATTTTCCTTAATCAAATAATTCCATGAATAAAATATGTGATTAGATTTGGAAATTTGTTTCCTAATTTAATTATGATTTGATTTGGAGAATCAAATCTTAAACATATTTTATTTCCATAAATAGTTATGACATATAAGGAAATTATATACATGACATAATTATATACCATGTAATTGCATTAGATGCATAACATTATGCCATGCGTGTCGTGACATGTAGATGTTTGCCATGTATGCCATGCCATGTAGATAATAGTTATTTGCATGCAAAGAGGATGAGACATAAAAACCCTAACTCAATATTAAAGCCTACACCTTCCATTAATATGGATATAACCAGAGTATTGTTTCTTGTTTGTGTTGTTGGACTCACTCAAGCCGCTCGAACTGAACATGTTCAAATCATTGGAATAGTTTAACTCTAATATGGTAAGAGTCGAGAGGTCAATCGTTAGTTTGGGTTGTTGGACTCACTCCAAGCACTGGCTAATTGGTTGAATGCGCTCTAACCATATTAAAACTATGTCCTGATTAATGGGTCGGCTTTAACTTGGAGCATCGATTTGTTGGACTCACTCCAAGGTCGATGTGAAGAGAGGTGAAGTTGGGTGCTATGCATATGATGCATACTTGTTAATGTGTTAACAACCCAATGTATGTGTAAACATTCAATTAGTTGATAGCACATTGTGATAGTTACATATACATGATATGTAATCGGTATACTTGATACCCACCATCATAGCTAAGAATGGCTTGTTGGACTCACTCCAAGGTTGTTCTTATCTATGATGGATATCACCATTCGGAGATGGACCTACGATCTCGAAGTGATTTTGGGGTTTTGAAATTGAAAAATGAATGGGATTTATAAATGTATATTGATGCATTTTAAAATCATTTTCTCATATATGCTCGTTTTGTATTTCTAGGTCGATAAATTGATCATGCGTCTTTGAATTTGCGCACTATTTTGGATTGAACATAAAGTAGGGCCTAACTTCTTGGGTGGCTTAGAAACCTGAGAATTGTTCTCAAGGCGGAAAAGCTTGCATATGTCCTTGAAGAGCCTCTTCCTGACCGTCCTAAGGACGATGCAACTCCAGACCAAATGTTGGTCTATCAGAAACATGTGGCAGATTCTGAGCTGGCGAGTTGCATCATGCTAGCGGCGATGGTACCTGAGCTGCAAAAGCAGCATGAGCATATGGATGCTAATACTATGGTCTTCCATCTTCATGAGTTGTTCGATGAGCAAGCGAGATCCGAAAGGTTCGAGGTCTTTAGGCTCCTCTTCACTACGAAGATGCAAGAAGGTTCGTCTGTAGTGCAGTTTGTGCTAAAGATGAATGGGTACATCGAGCGGCTAGCTACCCTCGGTTTTGTGATGGATCATGAGTTAAGTATTGACTTAATTCTGCATTGTTTGCCCAAGAGCTTCTCGCAATTTGTGATGAACTATCGGATGAACAAATTGGAATCCACCATTCTCGAGCTCCTTAATATGATGAAGACTGTGGAGCCTTCTGTAAAGCATGATGAGAAGGCGGTTTTGTTAGTTGATTCCTCAAAGAAAGGTTCTAAGAGGAAGGCAAAATAACAGAAGAAAGGAAAGAAAAAGGCAAAGAAGGCGGAACCAGCGCAAAAGGGCACTTGCCATCACTATGGAAAGGAAGGCCATCTTGAGTCCATGAAGAAGAAGAAGGCATCCGATGCCCCATCCTCTTCAGGTATCTTCGTTATTGATTGTCATTCTATTTCCTTAGACACTTGGGTATTGGATACTGGGTGTAGCTCACATATATGTAATGACATACAGGGGCTAAGGAATAGAAGAAGACTTGTCAGAGGGGAGTCAAATTTGCGAGTTGGCAATGGAGCAAAGGTTCTTTGTGCCATCGAACTTATTTCTTTGAAGCTCCTAGTGGACTAGTCTTGGAACTGGACAATTGCTATTATGTTCCTTCTCTAATAAAGAACATTGTTTCTATTTCCTGCTTAAATAGAAATGGTTTCCATTTAACGTTTAGTAACAATTGTTGTTATATAACTTTGAATGGCGTACTTTATGGAACTGGAACTTTGAGTAATGGCATTTATACGTTGGGCGTATCCAGTGACATTTTCAATATCGAAGCGAGCAACACGCGTGCTCGAAAGGATAATCACATAGACTCCTATATGTGGCATTGTCGTCTTGGCCATATAAGCAAGAAACGCATGTCCGAATTACACCGATGTGGAATTTTGGAATCGTTTGAATTGGATTCATACGATACATGCGAATCATGCTTAAAAGGCAAGATGACTAAGTTACCTTTTACTGGAAAAGGTGAACGAGTGGGAGAGTTACTAGGTCTAGTACATACTGATGTATGTGGACCTATGTCAACTCAAGCTTTAGGAGGCTATAGCTACTTCATTACCTTCATCGATGATCACTCACGGTTTGGGTATGTGTTCTTGATGAAACACAAGTCTGAAGCCTTTGAAAGGTTCAAAGAATTCAGAAATGAAGTAGAGAAACAACATGACAAAAGTATTAAAATACTTCGATCGGATCGAGGTGGTGAATACTTAAGTCAAGAGTTTCTTGATTATCTAAGAGACAATGGCATATTGTCTCAATGGACTCCGCCCTATACACCACAGCATAATGGTGTATATGAGAGGCATAACCGGACCTTGTTGGACATGGTCAGGTCAATGATGAATCATGCGACTCTTCCCAAGTCCTTTTGGGGTTATGCACTTCAGACAGCTGTTTACTTGTTAAACAGAATGCCTACCAAGGTAGTCTCAACTACTCCATATGAGATATGGAATGGTAAGAAACCTCATGTATCTTACTTGAAGATATGGGGTTGTCCTGCTTATGTAAGCAATTATCGACGGACAAATTGGATGCTAAGTCGATAAATGTCTATTTATTGGATACCCTAAGGAAACAAGGGGTTACCAATTCTATCATCTGTGGAACAAAAGGTGTTTGTTTCAAGGCATCTTTGTGTTTCTAGAGAAAGAGTTTCTCTTGCAAGAAAGCGATTGGGAGTGTCGTCGAGCTTGAGGAGGCTCGAGACTCAAATAGACATTGATGAGATACAGTGAAGCACAGCGGTAAATGACTCATAGTGATGAGCAATCATTTGGACCTATTGTAACACCACATCTTTCGTAGATCACAGTAGAACACGCAATATTCACTGAGAGATATGGATTTCTCGTAAGTGAATCGAACGACGTGTTACTCATTGATGATGAGGAGCCTACCAGTTATGAAGAAGTGCTGACAAGTTCAGAAAGGGATAAGTGGCTTGGTGCCATGAAGTCGTAAATGGATTCCATGTACGAAAACCAAGTTTGGAACTTGGTTGACCCACCTGAAGGCATAAAGCCTATAGGGTGCAAGTGGGTTTTCAAGAAGAAAACCGACATGGATGGTAATGTGATTACCTATAAAGCTAGATTGGTGGCGAAAGGATATCGTCAAAAACAAGGTGTTGATTATGACGAAACCTATTCGCCTGTAGCTATGCTTAAATCCATTCGGATGCTCCTGGCCATAGCGGCTCATTATGATTATGAGATATGGCAGATGGATGTGAAAACAGCTTTCCTTAATGGAAACCTGCTCGAGGACGTGTATATGATACAGCCTGAGGGTTTCACATCGGTTGACAAAACCAAGGTATGCAAATTGCGACGATCCATTTATGGATTGAAGCAAGCATCCAGGAGCTGGAATATCCGTTTTGATGAGACAATCAAAAAGTTTGATTTCTCACAAAATCTAGACGAACCTTGTGTGTACAAGAAGGTTAGTGGGAGTGCAGTCGTGTTCCTAGTATTGTATGTCGATGACATATTACTTATAGGAAATGATGTGTCAATCTTACAGTCAGTTAAGGTTTGGTTATCCAAGACATTCTCCATGAAAGACCTGGGAGAAGCAACCTACATCCTTGGGATTAAGATCTATAGAGATAGATCGAAACGGTTGCTTATGGTCTTCGCGATCTACATATATAGACCGAGTGCTAAAGAGGTTTAGCATGTCGGAATCCAAGAAAGGTTATCTGCCCATCAGGCATGGGGTACACCTTTCGAAGTCTATGTGTCCGCGCACAGAAGACGAGAGGATTTGTATGAGTAAGATTCCCTATGCATCCGCAATAGGATCTATCATGTATGCTATGTTATGTACGAGGCCCGATGTATCGTACGCTCTGAGTGTCACGAGCAGATACCAATCCGATCCAGGAATGGATCATTGGGCTTGTTAACGATCCTTAAGTACTTGAGAAGAACTAAGGATGTGTTCCTAATATATGGAGAAGGGGACATGGTGATACGGTATACGGATGCGGACTTCTTCAGACGACAAGGATGATTCCGTGTCTCGATGCGGATACGTGTTCACCTTGAATGGGGGCGCGCGATGAGTTGGAAAAGTTCCAAACAAGAGATCGCAGCGGATTCTACCATCGAGGCGAGATATATTGCGGCCGGGCGAAAGGAAGCGGTTTGGATCAAGAAGTTCGTTCATGAACTTGGTGTGATTCGGCCATTGTTGAAGCAATACCGGTCTCTGCGACAACAATGGAGCAATTGCGACGAAGAGCCAAGGTCTCATCAGCGATCCAAACATGTGCCAGCGCTATCATCTTATCGGAGAGATCATAAGTAGGAAGAAATACAAATCGAAAATTAAGGAACTTAGCGGATCCTTTGACTAAGCATTACCTCAAAGTAAGTTTGAGGTCATGTTAGAGCTTATGGTATTGGATATCTGTAGCGATTGGCATTAGGCCAAGTGGGAGTCTGTTAGTAATATATGAGAGATGTCCTAAGGCAATCGCCTTATGTATGAACCATTTATATGATAAATGAAGATTCACTATTTGAGTATACATGTTTAATGTATTTGATTGGATCTTAAACTCATTTCTTGAATGTCACGATACGATTCACGGCATGAGAGAATTTGTGATTGGATCACAACTAGTGAGTATCTCTACATGTGTAATTGTGATGTATCGGAATTATCCTAGTCGATGAATTGATGGATTTGGACACCATCAATTCGTCGAGACTAGCACGAGGTATACTCCTTGGTGTATCCAAGCGGTGATTCTCACCGGTGGAGACATTGTGATGTCGGAGTTAATCGTGGATGCTAGTTATGGTAACTAGTTCATTGGAGTGACTAGCGTAAGACTTCATATGGTTCTCTGCATATATAGATATGTCAATGAAGTTCTTCGTGGCTTAAGTCTGCGATGTTCCTTTGACTTGCGGTATTCAAGTCATCTTGATCATGGAGACTTATGCTTTGACATCTTAAGCAAACATCTCTAAGGAGATGTGGACCCGGGATGATTGGGTATAAGTCAGTGATCGAAGGTGTTTGAATAGCCTATAAAGGATTCACCACTCCTTGCGAGGAGATGTATACCCATGGCCTCTCGTCGGATTGTTACTAAAGTCTTTGGCCAAAGCATTACATGTTTAGAGTAAAGTACTCTTGATACATGTGGAGTAACTAGAATCCGTAGGGACGAGGAAATGATACTTGGGCTAGGTGTGGCGTAGTCGACCTAGTGAGGTGACACAATAGACCATGTCTGAACCAAGTGGGTATAAGATGAGTGAAGGGAATGGGGGCACGATTCATTCGCTCTTGAAGGGTTTAAATAGTTCGATCAACCGTTGATCTTTTCGGTTAATTGGGGATCATGATGTACTACTAGGTGCCACTCATGATCGTTCTATAATTAATGGTTAATTATAGGCGGCCAACATAAACCGAGAACCTATTTGGTCACACGCACAACGAGTGTAATCCAAAGGATTTAAAGCGAGCTTGAGAATGGGATTCTCAGACCGAGAGAAACTATGTTTGGTTGGACCAAACATAAAGCGAGCATGAAATTGTTTCAGTCGCAATAGAAGCGTGGATGGGTCGTGTCTTATGAAGACATAATGGATGGACCAAAATGGTTTGGTTCTAATCCAATGGATGAGAATAAACCAAAGGGTTTGGTTTATATTAAGCGAATGAACCAAAGGTTGGTTGGTTCGTTTTAACTTAAAATAAACCATCATGGTTTGGTTTATTTTAACTTATCTTAATGGAGCGGGTTAACGGGCTTTATGGATATGATCCATTAACCATTAAGAGAATTAGTTCTCTATAAAATAGGGCTTAAACCCTAATCCAAAACCCTAATCTATTTTTGGCCGCCCAACATAGAGTTGCCGCCCACCCCTTGTTGGTGAATTCGGCGCCCAACCCTAAGTGCCGCCGCCCAGCATTTGTGCCGCCGTCCAAGTCCTTGCGGCGTCAAGCTTCAGCCGGTGAACACTCCGGCAACCCTCCGGTGATCCCCTATAGGTTTGGCATCAAGGTGAGGCTTTTCTTTCCTTGGTTGGCCGGCGCCTATATCCTCCACCAAGCTGTCCAGTTTTCTGGACAGCTTCTCCTCCTCTCGTCGGAGCGTCATTTGGACGACGGTTAGTGCTCCGACAGCGGCTAACTTACCGGGGATTTGATCTCCGGTAATCCTCTGAGGTGGAGGACGAAGGATTCGTCAATTGGTTGACGAATACTTCTCCGGAGAAGCGAGTTTTGAGGACTCGTTTTTGGATCCGAATTTGGATTCGGATCGTGATCATCTCTCGATCACGTTGTCTTCAACACGAGGCTAGTAACCCGTACGAAGACGAAGCTCGTGACTTAGTGAAGTCATCCCGAGGAGCTCAGCGTGGATACGGATAGAGACGATTCTTACGAGGATCGTTCCGGTTGATGCCGTTCCCGCTACACGTCATACGAAAGGTATAACGTAGATAAATTTCTTTTATTGCAAATTTTAATTTACGGTTATGTCTACACTTGTTGTAATAGCATGTGTGTGTTGTGTGTGTTGTAATAAATATAGATTTATTATTTTTAATTGCTTCCGCTGTGCTCATGTTTACGAAACATGATCGAACACACACACGCCGCGGTGCCAGAAACCCAACAGAGATATGGCAGATGGATGTGAAAACAACTTTCCTTAATGGAAACCTGCTCGAGGACGTGTATATGATACAGCCTGAGGGTTTCACATCGGTTGATAAAACCAAGGTATGCAAATTGTGACGATCCATTTATGGATTGAAGCAAGCATCCAGGAGCTGGAATATCCATTTTGATGAGACAATCAAAAAGTTTGATTTCTCACAAAATCTAGACGAACCTTGTGTGTACAAGAAGGTTAGTGGGAGTGCAGTCGTATTCCTAGTATTGTATGTCGATGACATACTACTTATAGGAAATGATGTTTCAATCTTACAGTCAGTGAAGGTTTGGTTTTCCAAGACATTCTCCATGAAAGACCTGGGAGAAGCAACCTACATCCTCGGGATTAAGATCTATAGAGATAGATCGAAACGGTTGCTTGGTCTTTCGCAGTCTACATATATAGACCGAGTGCTAAAGAGGTTTAGCATGTCGTTATCCAAGAAAGGTTTCCTACCCATCAGGCATGGGGTACACCTTTCGAAGTCTATGTGTCCGCGCACAGAAGACGAGAGGATTTGCATGAGTAAGATTCCCTATGCATCCGCAATAGGATCTATCATGTATGCTATGTTATGTACGAGGCCCGATGTATCGTATGCTCTGAGTGTCACAAGCAGATACCAGTCCGATCCAGGAATGGATCATTGGGCGGCTGTTAAGACGATCCTTAAGTACTTGAGAAGAACTAAGGATGTGTTCCTAATATATGGAGAAGGGGACATGGTGATACGCGGGTATACGGATGCCAGCTTCCAGACATACAAGGATGATTCCAGGTCTCAGTCTGGATACGTGTTCACCTTGAATGGGGGCGCAGTGAGTTGGAAAAGTTCCAAACAAGAGATCAGAGTGCATTCTACCACCGAGGCGATACATTGCGGCCTTCTGAGCAGCAAAGGAAGCGGTTTGGATCAAAAAGTTCGTTCATGAACTTGGTGTGATTCCGGCCATTGTTGAAGCAATACCGGTCTACTGCGACAACAATGGAGCAATTGCACAGGCGAAAGAGCCAAGGTCTCATCAGCGATCCAAACATGTGCTTCGCCGCTATCATCTTATCAGAGAGATGATCAGTAGGAACGAAATACAAATCGAGAAAATTCCCACTGAAAGGAACTTAGCGGATCCTTTGACTAAGGCATTACCTCAAAGTAAGTTTGAGGGTCATGTTCGAGCTTATGGTATTGGATACCGTAGCGATTGGCATTAGGCCAAGTGGGAGTCTGTTAGTAATATATGAGAGATGTCCTAAGGCAATCGCCTTATGTATGAACCATTTATATGATAAATGAAGATTCACTATTTGAGTATACATGTTTTATGTATTTGATTGGATCTTAAACTCATTTACTAAATGTCCACGATAAGATTCACAACATGAGAGAATTTGTGATTGGATCACAACTAGTGAGTATCTCTACATGTGTAATTGTGATGTATCGGAATTATCCCTAGTCGATGAATTGATAGATTTAGATACCATCAATTCTGTCGAGACTAGCACGAGGTATACTCCTTGGTGTATCCAAGCAGCTGATTCTTACTGGCTAGAGACATAGTGATGTCCGGAGTTAATCGTGGATGCTAGTTATGGTAACTAGTTCATTGGAGTGACCAGCCGTAAGACTTCATATGGTTCTCTGCATATATAGATATGTCAATGAAGTTCTTACTGTGGCTTAAGTGCGATGTTCCTTTGACATGCGGTATTCAAGTCATCTTGATCATGGAGACTTATGCTTTGACATCTTAAGCAAACATCTCTAAGGAGATGTGGACCCGGGATGATTGGGTATAAGTCGAAGTGATCGAAGGTGTTTGAATAGCCTATAAAGGATTCACCACTCCTTGCGAGGAGATGTATACCCATGGCCTCTCGTCGGATTGTTACTAAAGTCTTTGGCCAAAGCATTACATGTTTAGAGTAAGGTACTCTTCGATACATGTGGAGTAACTAGAATCCGTAGGATGAGGAAATAATACTTGGGCTAGGTGTGACGTAGTCAGCCTAGTGGGGACTGACACAATAGACCATGTCCTGAACCAAGTGGGTATAAGATGAGTGAAGGGAATGGGGCACGAATCATTCGAGCTGCTGAAGGGTTTCAGAAATAGTTCTGGATCAACCGTTGATCTTTTCGGTTAATTGGGGATCATGATGTACTACTAGGTGCCACTCATGATCGTTCTATAATTAATGGTTAATTATAGACGGCCAACATAAACCGAGAACCTATTTGGTCACACGCACAACGAGCGTAATCCGAAGGATTTAAAACGAGCTTGAGAATGAGATTCTCAGACCGAGAGAAACTAGGTTTGGTTGGACCAAACATAAAGCGAGCATGAAATCGTTTCAGGCGCAATGGAAGTGTGGATGGGCGAGTCTTATGAAGACGTAATGGATGAACCAAAATGGTTTGGTTCTAATCCAATGGATGAGAATAAACCAAAGGGTTTGGTTTATTTTAAACGAATGAACCAAAAGTTGGTTCGGTTCGTTTTAACTTAAAATAAACCATCATGGTTTGGTTTATTTTAACTTATCTTAACGGAGCGGGTTAACGGGCCTAATGGTTATGATCCAATAACCATTAAGAGAATTAGTTCTCTATAAAAGAGGGCTTAATGGATAATTAAGCCCTAATCCAAAACCCCTAGCCTTTGAGTTGCCGCCCACCCTTGGAGTTGCTCGGCGCCAACCCTAGGCTGCCGCCCAGCTTGTTGTGCCGCCTTCATCTCCTTGTCGGCGTCCAAGCTTCAGCCGGTGAACCCTCCGGCGACCCTCCGGTGATCTTCCTAGGCCTCGGTGAAAAGGTGAGCACTTGGCTTCCTTGTTTTGGCCGGCGCCTACTCCTCCACCAAGCTGTCCAGTTTTCTGGACAGCTTCTTCTCCTCTCGTCGGAGCATCGTTTGGACGACGGTTAGAGCTCCAACAGCGGATAACTTACCGGGGATTTGATCTCCGGTAATCCTCTGAGGTGGAGGACGAAGGATTCGTCAATCGGTTGACGAATATCTCTCCGGAGAAGCTAGTTTTGAGGACTCGTTTTGGATCCGAATTTGGATTCGGATCGTGATCATCTCTCGATCACGTCGTCTTCAACACGAGGCTAGTAACCCGTAAGAAGACGAAGCTCGTGGCTTAGCGAAGTCATCCCGAGGAACTCGGCGTGGATACGGATAGAGACGATTCTAGCGAGGATCGTTCCGGTTGATGCCGTTCCCGCTACACGTCATACGAAAGGTATAACGTAGATAAATTTCCTTTTATTGCAAATTTAAATTTACGGTTATGTCTACACTTGTTGTAATATGCATGCGTGTGTTGTGTGTGTTGTAATAAATAGGAGTATTTATTATTTTTATTGCTTCCGCTGTGTTCATGTTTACGAAACATGATCGAACACACACACGCCGTGCGAAACCCCACCTTAGTGAAAAGGGTCTACATGGTCATCCTCCTGATGCAATCTAGGCGACAACAACTTCTACCTCCTTTATGATTTCTCGTATCGTGGTACGAGAAATGGCCACTCAAACATTCATCCAGTTTGAAGGGAATTCGCAGTGGAAGAAGCGAATGGAGGTATTCTTGACTTTGAAATATTATTAATTATGGAAAACGGTTTGAGTTGCCTAGGAATGAAGATGGGAGCCATTGGAGAAATCGAGATGGAGCAAAAGACAAAGAGAGGAGTATTTGGCAAATTCAAAGGCCAAGCACCACCTATACAATGTACTCCCTCAACAAGAAGTCAACCGGATAGGAGAGTGTGCTAGCGCCAAGGAAATGTGGGAGAAATTAATAGAGATCCATGAAGGCACATCCGAGGCAAAGCTAGCAAGGAGAGATGTCCTTCGCTCCCAATTGTCCAATATCAAACTCGAAAAGGGAGAGAAGGTAAAATCTCTACACTCTAGATTTAAGGAAATTCTAACCAGTTTGACAAGTGTAGGTGAAAAGCTCTTCAACCGGGATATGTTAATGAAGGCCATAGATGCCTTTTCCCGATCCTCAAAGTGGAGCTCCATGGTGGACTCCTTCTATATCTCGAAGAATTTAGAAGTGAGCACCTTGGAGGAGTTCTTCTCAACAATGGAACTCCACGAAACAAGGCTTGAAGGAATACAAGAAGAGCCAAAGTTTCAAACTTCAAGAGGAGTAGCCTTGATGGCAAATAAGGGGAAGAAGAAGATGGAGATCCCCTCCTCCGATGATGATGAAGCCTCCTCCTCCTCCTCCTCCATGGATAGCACGGAAGAAGCGTATATGGTAAGGAGGGTAAGGCGTGCATTAAAAGGTTTTATATTTAATAAGTCTAATGATAGGAATAGAAGACCAAGGGGGAAGGTCATATGTTACAATTGCCAAGGGGAAGGACATATAAGGGATAATTGTCCTCTCCTAAACAAGAGCAAAGAAGAGAGGAAGAAGAAAGAAGAAAAGAAAAAGAAAAAGGGGAGTAAAAAGAAGGAAGAAGAAAAGAAGGCCAAGGAAAAAGGAAAGGCCATGACTCTCAAAGCAAAGACATGGGATGACCTTGCTTCCTCATCCTCATCCGATGAAGAAGAGCATGTCTACTCCAACCTTGCATTGATGGCTTTCGATGACTTGGATTGCTCCTCCACCGAAAATGAAGAATCAAGCTCAAGTGGAGAGAGCTCAAGTGAAGGGGGAGCCTCTACATCCTCCTCATCCGAAGAAGAGGATTTGGTAAGTGAGGTAACAAATCTACCCCCTAAGCAAATTATGTCTATGATTTCTAGCCTCACTAAGGACTTATTTAGAGCTAAGAAGAAGAACAAAAGCATGCTAGATCAAATTAAGGACTTAGAAAATAAGTTAGAAAAAGCATGCTTAAATGAAAATGAAAATATTTCTTCTTGCCATGATGATGCATGCTCACATGAATATATCCCATTTAATGTTAGTGATGCATGTATGGATGAAAATAGGGCTTTAAGGGAAAAGGTAGATTATTTAACCAAAGCCCTAGAAAAGTTTACAATTGGCTCAAATACATTGAATATGATTATAGGGAGCCAAAGAGCTAGCTTCAACAAAAAGGGCCTAGGTTATAAAGAAAAGAAAAATGAAAAGGCCTACAAATGCCTAATTGCTAGGGGACAAGATAAGAAGAAAGTAATAGCTAGAAAATGGATTTCTAAGGAGTATCTAGTGAACCCCATTGTCAAGAACTTGTATTGGGTTCCAAAATCCATCCTTAAGGGTTAGAAAACCCCTAGGGTAGTCAACCATATGCAATTGACCTATATCATATTTTGGTTGACTTAGGATGGCGGGACAACATTTTTAAATAGTATTGGGTGATGATAACGTGCCCATAAATAGATAATAATGCTTAAATCATGATGATTAATGTAATTGCTATGTATGTTTGAAATCATGATTTATGATTTTAATATTTGGCACATAATCATGAGAAATAGGGTTGAATCATGCTTTAGGTGATACTTTGTTTATTATCATCATATAATACCTAATGCATGATTATTATTTAATGAATACATGTATTTCATGATCATAATGTGAAATTAATTCATATATGTCTTTATGATCATGAGGATTATTAGGTTGATACTTAACCTTGATAGAATTGTATGAATATAATGGTTAAGTATATACAAACCCCCCCTAGGATGCATCTCACACTCACCATAGGCTACTTTGATTTAAATCTTAGCATGGGTGAGATGTTAGGATGATACAAATGTCCACTAGTGCCTATAGCATTTAGATGGTCATTTAAAGTATCAAAATAGCAATAATAGACCAATCATGGGGAAGGCTTATGTTTAATTCATAGACATATTACCCAAAGATCATGGTTGTATATTTCATATGTTTTCAAAACAATTTCTTACCCTAAAATCTATGTATTCATGTTTTGAAACAATTGGATGCAAAACTAGGTAGTTAACTTGATACTAAAATGATCAAAAACCTAGTGGTTTTTAAAGCCTTTGGATTTTTGGCAAATCTCGGAAAATATAATGATTTTTCTTGAAAACCTATTTTTCATTGATAGATATACTTAAAAGAAATATGTTCCTCAAATTTCATGATTTTTCGAATTTTCTAGAATTTATAATGCATTTCTGAATTTCATCCAGAAAATCAAAATTCCGGAATCCTTTGTGTCAGTCGACTGCCATACTGATAGCAGTCGACTGCTCACCTGAAAAATAGGCCAATACTTTCTGATTTCAGATTTTAATCATGTTTTTTGTGTTCTCTTTCTATTAGACTTGATGCCATGAGTTTATAAATTAGGATTAATCTTTTTGATGGTGTCAAAGGAGGAGAAATGTATGTTTAAGTAACGGGGAATATATTTTGGGGGAGAAATGATCATGCTTATGATAGGGGGAGAAAATTTTTTATGGGGAGTTTCATGGATTAAGGGGGAGTTGCATGTTGCTATATCATGTTTATGTTTACATGCTTTCTTACCTTAGAATTTTCATCAAATGTTTTACCTAACTTAAACGGATTGCCACACATCAAAAAGGGGGAGATTGTTAAGGCAATCTCTTGCCATGATAAGGTTTTGATGTGTGTGGCAAGTTTCGATATGTTGATGATATGTGCTGAAGTCGCAGACTTAGTAATTCGCACATGGAGCCGTGGCGAAGTTTCACATCTCATGACTCGCGGCCTTGAGTCGGTGAAGGATAGCTTATGAAGCCGCGGCGCTGGAGCATCCGAGGGACCACGGACGAGAAGCTTGGAGTGAAGCCGAGGAAGTAGACTTCGAGGCAAGAGACGCTGGCGAGCATTGCAGAGCCGCGCCGATGCCGCCGAGGACGGGCCGAACGAAGAGAACTTCAAGGCGAGGACTCCGAGAAATGAGAGTGAGCGATTGTAACCCGGGAAGGGTAGTTTTAGGTGAAATCTTGGCCATTTGGCCAAGTGTCGATGGGTTTTCGACACCGCCGATCGCTATGTCATGGCGCCGCTCGAGTCGAGTGAGTTCGACCGTATACCGATCCATCACGATCGGCAAAGAAGCCGATCGAGCATAAGGGTTCGCCATAATCGCTCGTAGCCGATCGGCGCGATACGGAGAAGAGCAGCCGATCGATGAGGTCCATCACCGACGCTAAGAGTTCCGCTGACTACAACGGCCGAGATCCGACGTGTTCGAGGCCGCTAGGTGATGGCAATGATCGCCAAGGGCGGCAAATAATCGATGGCGCAAACGGAAGAAGTTAGCCCTCTATAAAAAGAGAGGTGTAAGCCTTTGAGAGGCTAATGCTCATACTCCAAACAATCTTCCTAGTGCCCCACAAGCTCTAAACTCTTCTTACTTGTCTTTACTTCAATCCTATTGTAAGAAGAGTGATCTTGGTTGTAAAGGTTACCTCCACCTAGCTTTGTGCAAAGGAGAGACCGATAGTGATTGGTTTTGGCGGAGTGATTCACCGTGGACGAATCGGACCGTGGATTAGCGGCGTAGCCGTGAACCACGTTATATCTCGGTGTTTGTATTGCTTGTTTATATTTTGCTTGTCTTTACTTATAGTTGTATATTCCGCTTGCGCTAACGTTTTGTAGACGAGCAATTTACGACGTCCAACGTACGAGGGCTATTCACCCCCCTCTAGCCGGCCATATCGATCCCCTACACTCGGATGAGAACACTCTTCTCATTTGGGATAATATATTTTGAGTACCTTCTCTTCCATTTGCGGTGTTGAGGAGGGATTCGTATTCCACGGCCTCGAACTGAGAAGCGATCCATTCCTTCTGGTATCAGAGCTTGAAAGGAGTCTCGCCGCAAGGTAATCGTGTTACCGTGATCGCCTGCCAAGAAGGTGTTCGTGGTGAAGTCCACGCCTGCCGATCGAATCCAGAAGACAAAAGACGTAACTTCCATAAGATGCAAGAGGCACAGTTGAGGGATAAGTTGAGTTTCTGAGGTTACGGTGACAAGAAGTAGCCACTACCTTTGATGTCGGCAGCCGCAACAAGCACAATCCCGTTCAGCTCAGCCTTTGTTCAAGACCATCAAAACGCAAGGATGGAAGGATCCTACTACTTGGTTTGTGAGCAACATGGTTTCTATGAATACACAGGAGACTTCTACGAGGACCAAACGAACATCGAGGTCTGGAGTGACCCGCATCACGCGAGAGGAAGAAGTCAGGATTACAGTGACTATCCTTACGATCGCTTGTCTCCACAGCAACCAGTCTAGGATTGTTGTGCCCGCGAAGCGTCTTACCCATCTGAAGATGAACAATTACAACCCTATTTTCCGTGCCAACATGCTTCAGCATTTGGATCAGGCGATGATTCCCAGCGCTCTGAATCCGACGACAATCACACCTCGTCCGATTGGGAAACAGACGACGACAATAGCTCAGTGGCTAGCGATGCATCAGGTAAATCTTGCTTTGGCTCCACTGACCGCTCTGACTCTTGCAGGACTTCCCCTGAGTCATCTGCATCCGAATGGGAGATCAGAACCACTCAAGAGTCAGAATCATCATGGGAGATAGCCACGACCTGCTCCTATGGAGCAGCCTCGGTAGCATGCCTACACTGTAGATTGGCTGAAGATGAAGTTCTACTAAGATGGGATGACGAACCACCGGAAGATTCCCACTGTTCGCCGACAAATAAAAGGATGTCCCATCCTTTTTCGGAAGGTGGTGGGGACAGTGGTAGCCTAGTGCCACTTCCGCCTTCCTTGCGTCTTCAGAGAGCGCCACTACAAAAAAGGATTTTTCATCCGTACCATAGGCGCCTAGAGAAGATGAATAGCTCCGGCGTAGGGCAATGCCCGGAGAAAGAAAAGGTGACCGAGCAGAAGCGGGCCCGTGGGCCTTGTACTGTTCCAAAAGCCATCTTGACATCAGCAAATCCAATCGCGGCCCGAAGCCCAAGCCCAACCCAAAGAAAGAGGAGGCCAAGTAGACTGCACTTTCGTTGGTATTTCGTGCAGCAGAGGAAATGAAAAGCGACAGCAAGAGACACGGTGAAGATTGGTGACAGAGTTGTTGGTCCGTCAGACAAGAACCAAAGAATCACTCCGCATGACCCAAATAAAGGTCGTACGATTATCGAGTCAATAATGGAGCGTGGAGGACCCGATTTCCCACACATCGTGTCGAGGCGCCTCTGTTCTAACGTACGTGACTAAGACATCTTTTTTTGTCAGCAGTGCACGATAAGCACCCAAAGGTGGTCACCCATGTGTCATACTGTTCAACGGGGTCCACTTGGATTCTCGATTTTGTGAAAACATCGGGCGCTCATGGTTTTGAGCTCGTGGTTTGCGAGTCATCAGTGGCACTGTCCCGCCACTTGTCTTGACTTAGTGGAGAAGAAAAGAATCTGATGTCATGATGCCCAATGAGCACGACATGTGATGATTGACCTTTTCCTTCTATTTAAGTCCTTCTGTAATGGGTTGTAGAGTCTCCTTACTTCCTCTCGCTTTTAATAAAGACTATTTGCATTTTTCACTCTGATCTCTTACTATTACATCTTCGGGCCTCAAACTGAGAAGCGATCCATTCCTTCTGGAAAGCTTCTCAGTTCGAGGACGCAGGATGGAGCCGGTCCCTAGGGCCAAGAACAACGAGATAAGATGTAATAGAGAGACAGAGAGGAACACCAAAATGAGTCTTTATTAAAATAGAGGGAAGTAAGGAGATCAGGATCGCCGTCTACCTTGCAACCCATTACAAGAGGACTTAAATAGAGAAGGAAAAGGTCAATCATCACATACTGGGTGCTCATTGGGCCCCATCGTCACATGCGGAGATTCTTTTCTTCTTAACTAAGTCAAGACAAGTGGCGGGATAGCGCCACTGATGACTCACAAACCACGAGCTCAAAACCATGAGCGCCCGGGGTTTTCACAAAATCGGGAATCCAAGTGGACCCCGTTGAACAGTATGGCACATGGGCGGCCACCTTTGGGAGCTTATCAGGCACACTGTTCGACACGACAAAAGAAAAGACACTCGAGGCTGACTCAGCCACGTTAAAGACTGGGCCAACAAAGGCCGACACTGCCGACACAAGGATGCGTTGTGAAATCGGGTTCTCCACGCCCCATTATTGACTCTGATAATGTACAACCTTCATGCAGCAGGTAGTACGGAGCCGTCGCTTGTTCTTGCCTGACGGACCAGCAACTCCGTCACCAATATTCACAGTGTTTGTCGCTGTCGATTTTCATTTCCTCTGCTGCATTGAATACCAACGAAAGCGCAGTCTACTCGACCTCCTCTTTCTTTGTGCTGAGCTTGGGCTTTCTTTCTGGGCCGCGATTGGATTTGCAGGTGCCGAGATGGATTTTGGAACAGTACAATGCTCACGGGCCCACTTCTGCTAGGTCACCTTTCCTTTCTTCAGATGTCGCCCTATGCCAGAGCTGTTCATCTTCTCGATGCGCCTATGGTATGGACGCAAAATCCATTTTTGCACTGGCACTTTCTGAAGACGCAATGAAGGCGGAAGTGGCACTTGGCTACCACTCTCCCCACCAGCTTTTGAAAAAGGATGGGACATCCTTCTTTTTGCCGGCGAATAGTGGGAATCTTTCGGCAGTTCATCGTCTCATCTAGGTAGGTCTTCATCTTCAGCTGATAGACAACGTAGGCATGCTGTCGAGGTTGCCTCATAGGAGTAGGTTGTGGCTATCTCTCATGAAGATTCTGACTCTTCGAAAGTTGCAGTCTCCCATTCAGATGAAGATGTCTCAGGGGGAATCCTGCAAGAGCCAGAGCAATCAGTGGAGCCAAAGCAAAGTTTACCTGATTCATCGCTGGACACTGAGCTATTGCTATCATCTGTTTCCCAGTCGAACGAGGTGTGACTGTCATCGGATTCAGAGCACTGTCAACCTCCGAATTAGACTTATCTTCTTCCTCCTTTGGGGATGGTTTAATCACGGTTTTGTTCTTCGAACCTGCAAAAAGTGCTATACCCTTCTTGGGTTCCGAGTTAGACTATTCATGGAGTTCGAAATCCAAAAACAACTCATCTAATCTAAGTTTTGAAAGATCCTTGGAGACCTTATAGGTATCGACCATGGATGCCCACAAGGTAGTCCTTGGAAATGAGTTTAGTACATACCTAATAAGGACACAGTTTTCGATCTTTTGTTCGATTGCGTGTAGTTTGTTGACGATATCTTAAAGGCGAGCATGAAGTTGCGTCACCATCTTGTGTTCCTGCATTTTTAGATTATATAACTTATTGAACAAGAGATCGCGCTTACATAACTTGGCTTCATCGGTCCCTTCGTGTAATTCAACCAACTTTGTTCACAAGTCTTTGGCACTAATGAATGGGCTGATGCGATTGAGCTCTTCCTTGGACAAGCCGCATTGGAGGATTTGAGTCGCTTTAGCATCGGCTTCGACTTGTCTTTTTGTAGCATTGGTCCATTGGTCATAATCCAAAGATTCACCCACTTCGTTAGTTGAAAGTGTGAATCCCATTTGGATTATGATCCACATCTCGATTTGGGTCATAAGGAAGCACTCCATCCGACCCTTCCAATAATGGAAGTCATCTCCATTATAAAACGGAGGTCGGACGGTGCTAAAACCCTCGAGATGGGCCATTGATACAAAAAACAAGAGAATGAAGGCGAAAAAACCTAACAACAACACAAACGATCGAAATGTACCAAGACTCGCATCTTGGATTAGTAGTGCGGGAGAAAAGAAAACTCAACTAATGAAAGATCTTAAAAAAAATTGAAATAAATAGAAATAAAAAGAAAAAAATCTGTAGAAAAGCTAGATTGGTGGTTTTACCAAATCTTAGCACCCCTAGCTCTGATACCAATTTTTAGATCGAGTGGATTGCTAGAGGGGGGGGGGTGAATAGTGATAGAAACTTTTCGTTCGAATTCGTTTCAAGGCACAAGTAAACGCAGTAGAAAAACACAAAATAAAAATAAAGACACGATGGTTTTTACTTGGTTCATAGCCTACGGCTACTACTCCAAGGCCCTAGTGGTCTTTGACCACGCACGGAGGGCAAAGCACTAACGAACTCCTCCTCGTTGGAGGTAGGAGTTAATCGAATACAAAAACACGAAAGCTTCGAGGTAGAGGGACACTACCCCTCTCCTCGTTACGATTAAAAAACTCAAAAGTATTGAAATAATTACAACTTAAATTACTTCTTTACCGACGACTTGGAAGATCGGAGATTGGAGCTTGGGTCGTCATCGTCTCGGTAGCACTTTGTCGTAGGAGTATCGTCGAAGAGGCGTTGTGTTGCGGAAAGCTTTTGAGCACATAGAATTGATGGAAAAAACCCTAGGAGATGCCCTCCTTTTATAGCATTTGAGTCCCTTCTTGAGAGGATCTTCAGCCAATAAAATTTGGGCACTAATCTCCTTGAAATGAGGTGATAAGGCTTGACTCCTCGAAGCTGATCCTTGACTACCAGTTGACTGATGACCATCATCAGTCGACCGATGCGATGCCGGTCAGTCGCAAAACCCAACAGTCGACTGATTTCAAGCAGTCGAGTGGCTCTTGTGGGAAGTCGAATGATGCTAGCTGAAATCCCAAGTTAGCTTAATAAAAACATAATTTCGATGGTCGCCGACCGCCTAATCTCGACTTAGACCATCCATGGGATGTCTTTGGTCGGATATACGCTTAAGACCATCCCCGTAAGGAGGATACGACCTCACTTACGCTCACACACACGAGCTTACCTCGATACTTACTTTGTAGTTCTTGCTTCCGGCCTTCCACTTGATTCCTTCGGTTCCCTCCGAAGTCACTCGAGTGTCGCCCAATCACTGCGGCTTCCTCCGGGTGTCACTAGCCTTTAGCTCCATCTTTAGCACTTTTCTGCACACTCGATTTAGCTCGTGAGATAACAATATAAGCTTAACTTTGTATCGTTTGCTATAATCAAAACTCAGGTTCGACTTAGGTGCCTACTGCACCAAAATGAGCTTCAGAAGCAACATGAGTTCATGAATGCTTTTGATATGGTTGAACATCTTCGTCAACTGTATCAAGGACAAGCAAGGCACAAGAGATATGAGATCTCTAAGGCATTGTTTCAGTCCAAGATGCAAGATGGGACTCACCTAGGTCCATATGTACTCAAGATGATTGGGTACGTAGAGAACCTACAGAGGTTGGGATTCCCACTTGGCCATGAACTGGCCACTAACTTGATCTTGCAATCTTTGTCAGAAAGCTACAATCAATTTATCATGAATTACAATATGAATAAAATTGATAAGCCACTGCCTGAGATGCATAGCATGTTGAGAACTGCTGAGCTCAACCATAAGAAGGGAAAACCCAACTCCAGTTTGATGGTGCAAAAGAAGAAAGGCAAGGGCAAGCCTAAAGGTAAGGGAAAGTCCCGAGCCAAGGGCAAAGACAAGGCACTGAAACCGAAAGGAGGGGTGGCCAAGGAAGGGACTTGCTTCCACTGTAAAGAAGCTGGACACTGGAAGCGTAACTGCAAAGCATACCTGGAAGATCTTAAGAAGAAGAGAAGTGAGACTTCTACTTCAGGTATATATTTCATAGAAGTCAATCTATCTATTTCTTCATCATGGGTATTAGATACCGGATGTGCATCTCACATTTGTACTAATGTACAAGGGTTGAGAAATAACAGGGCATTGACGAAAGGCGAGGTGGACATAGGAGTAGGTAATGGAGCAAGGGTTGCTGCTGTTGCTGTAGGAACTTATTTTCTATCTCTGCCCTCTAGGCTTGTACTAGAACTAGATGAATGTTGTTATGTGTCTGCACTGACTAAGAATATAATTTCAATTTCTTGTACAAGAAATACTTTTCATTTACAATAAAGAACAAATATTGTTCAATTTATTTAAATGATATGTTCTATTGTAGTGCACCTCTAATGAACGGACTCTACATTCTAGACTTAGAGAGCCCCATCTATAACATAAGTACCAAAAGGTTTAAGTCAAATGAGTTGAACCAAACCTATCTCTGGCATTGTCGCTTAGGTCACATAAATGAGAGTCGCTTATCCCAACTCCATAAGGATAGGTTCCTGGACTCATTTGATTTTGAATCATATGAGACATGCGAGCCTTGCCTTCTGGGCAAGATGACCAAGACTCCTTTTAGTGGACACAGTGAAAGAGCAACAGACTTGTTAGGACTTATACATAGTGATGTATGTGACCCTTTCAATGTTGTTGCTAGAGGTGGTTATAGGTACTTCATTACATTTACTGATGACTTAAGTAGATATGATTATGTGTATCTGATGACACATAAGTCAGAATCCTTTGAAAAGTTCAAAGAATTCAAGAATAAAGTACAAAACTAACTTGGCAAGAGTATTAAGATACTTTGATCAAATTGAGGTGGTGAATACCTTAGCCATGATTTTCATAACTA
Organism: Wurfbainia villosa; assembly: GCA_025175895.1. NCBI lineage: Eukaryota > Viridiplantae > Streptophyta > Magnoliopsida > Zingiberales > Zingiberaceae > Wurfbainia > Wurfbainia villosa. The sequence goes on from CM045988.1 coordinate 68,861,441, forward strand.
TCTAGCTGAGTGTGGGATTCTATCCCAACTCACTCCTCCTAGAACACCACAGTGGATGGTGTATTCGAAAGGAGGAATCATACCCTATTAGATATGGTACGATCTATGATGAGTCACACAGATCTTCCTATATCCTTTTGGGGATATTCTCTAGACACAGCAGCCTTCACACTTAACCGTGTACCTCCAAGGCTGTGATTGCAGTGAAATCAAGGTAACAAAGCAAGTCTTGGTAGCAATTTCTATTGGCAAATATAAAGATGAGTTGTTATTTGATGTGGTTCTCATGCATGCATGCCATCTATTATTACGAAGACCTTGGCAATTTGATCGGAAGGTAACTCATGATGGGTACACAAATAGATATTCCTTTACTCGGAAGGGAAACCTTTTACTCTTGTACCATTAAGTCCAAGACAAGTTATGGAGGATTAGTTGAAATTACAAAGAGCTACAGAGAAAAAGAGAGAAAAAGAAATTGAGAGAAAAGAAACTGAGAAAAAAAGAAAAGAATAGAGAAAAAGAAATTGAGAGAAAAGAAAAGAAAAGAGAAAAAGAAACAGAGATAAAAGATAAAAAAGGAATTGAGAGAAAAGAAATTAAGGAAAAAGTAGTTGAGAGAAAAGAAGTTGAGAGAAAGGAAAATAGCTTCTATGCAAAAAAAGTGAGATCAAACAAGCTTTGTTTTCAAATAGGGTGCCTCTTATCCTTTTGCATAAGGAGGCACTCTTAAGAACTAATGAGCTTAACAATTCTTTGCTAAATGTTATTGTTTCTCTTTTACAGTAATTCAAGGATGTCTTTCCTGAAGAGGTTCCACATGGTTTGCCTCTGATGCTTGGATTTGAACACCAAATCGACTTCATACTCGGTGCATCCATCCCAAATTGACCTGCCTATAGAAGCAATCCGGAAGAAACCAAAGAACTTCAAAGGCAAGTTACTGAATTACTTGAAAAAGGATATGTTCGAGAAAGCATGAGCCCTTGTGCCCTCCCTACGTTACTTGTTCCCAAGAAGGATGGTATATGGAGGATGTATGTGGATTGTTGAGCCATGAACAATATAATGGTAAAGTATCGCCACCCCATTCCTAGACTCGATGGTATGCTTGATGAATTCCAGGGTTCTTGTGTGTTCACAAAAATTTATCTTAGGAGTGGATATCATCATATTAGGATGAAGGAAGGTGATGAATGGAAGACAAGTTTTAACACCAAGCATGGCTTATATGAATGGTTAGTAATGCCTTTTGGTTTAACTAATGCTCCAAGCACTTTTATGCGTTTAATGAACCATGTTTATCATGTTTTCTTAGGACGATTTGTAGTTGTGTATTTCGATGATATTTTGATTTATAACAAAAGCTTAGAAGAACATATCAACAATTTAAGGTAAGTTTTGAGGGTGTTGAAAGAAGAAAAGCATTTTGCTAACCTCCAAAAATACTCATTTTGTACGGAAAGAGTGGTGTTTATTGGTTTTGTTATGAGTGCTAAAGGTGTTGAGATGGATGAGGAAAAGGTAAAAGCGATTCAAGAGTGGCCAACACCAACCACAATTAGTAAAGTGAGGAGTTTCCATGGATTGGCCAGTTTCTATAGACGGTTTGTTCATAATTTTAGTCATATTGCAACTCCTCTTACTAAAGTCATCAAGAAAAATAAGTCATTCAAATGGGGAGACAAGAAAACCAGAGCATTTAACGCCTTAAAAGAAAAGCTAAGTTCTGCTCCTTTACTAGTCCTACCAAATTTTTCTAAGACATCTGAAATTGAATGTGATGCTTCTGGTATTGGTATAGGTGTTGTGCTTATGCAGGAAATGAGACCCATTGCTTACTTCTGTGAGAAGTTGAGTGGGGCAACTCTCAACTATCCCACACACGACAAGGAGATGTATGTGTTGGTAAGGGCATTGGAAACATGGTAGCATTATCTTTGGCAAAAAGAATTTGTGATTCACACAGATCATCAATCACTAAAGCATTTAAAGGGACAACATAAGTTAAAATGACGCCATGCTAAATGGGTGGAGTTCATCGAGACCTTTCCTTATGTGATTAGATACAAGCAAGGGCAAGAGAATGTGGTAGCTGATGCATTATCTCAAAGGTATGCTTTACTTTCTTCTTTAGATAGGAAGTTACTTGTATTTGAATATATCAAGGATTTATATACTAATGATGTTGTTTTTTATGATGTTTTTAAAGGATGTGGAGAGGTTGCAATTGGTATGTTTTATAGGTAGGATGGTTATTTATTTCATGAAAATAGATTGTGTGTGCCTAGGTGTTCGTTGCGCGAGTTGCTTACTAGGGAAGCCCATGGGGGGAGAGAAGGGGGGGGGGGGGGGGTTGATGGGCCATTTTGGTGTTACTAAGACTATAGGGGTTTTGCAACATCATTTTTTTGGCCTCATATGAAGCATGATGTCGAGAAAATTTGTGAGAAGTGTATCACTTGCAAAGCTAAATCAAAGTTGAAACCACATGGCTTGTATACACCTTTGCCTATACCTAGTGAACCTTGGACTGATATTTCTATGGACTTTGTTTTGGGACTACCCTGAACTAAGAGGGGGAGAGACTCAATTTTTGTCATGGTAGATAGGTTTTCCAAAATGGAACATTTCATTCCATGTCATAAAACTGATGATGCCTCACATATAGCTGATTTATTTTTTAGAGAGGCTATTAGGTTGCATGGCATGCCTACGACCATTGTTTTTTATAGGGATGGAAAGTTTTTGAGTTATTTTTGGAAGACTTTATGGCGAAAATTGGGTACTAAATTATTATTCTCTACTACTTGTCATCCCCAAACCGATGGGCAAACTGAAGTTGTCAATCGAACATTATCCTTCTTACTCCGTGCCATCATTAAAAAGAACCTGAAAACATGGTAAGAGTGTCTACCTCATGTTGAATTTGCTTACAATAGAAGTATACATTCTGCAACTAAGTTTTCTCCTTTTGAAGATGTTTATGGATTCAATCCCTTGTCACCCCTAGATTTGATTTCTTTGCCTTTGAGTGAGCATTTAAACTTAGATGGTAAGCAAAAGGCTGAATTTATGAAGATGATCCATGACCAAGCACGACTGAATATTTAGAGGAGAACCCAACAATTTATTCAACAAGCTAACAAGGGGCACAAGAAAGTTGTGTTTGAACTAGGATAATGGGTCTGGTTGCACCTACAGAAGGAACGATTTCCAAAAAAATGACGTTCTAAACTTCTACCTCAAGGCGATGGACCAGTCCAAGTGATTGAGCGTAGCAATGAATATGCTTACAAACTTGAGTTGCCAGGTGAGTATGGTGTGCATTATACTTTTAATGTCATCGATTTATCCCCATTTGTTGTAGGTAATGATTTGAGAACAAATCCTTTTCAAGAGGCGGAGAATGATGCAAGTCAAGGGGCTACTTGTCGCTTCCAGAAGGTCCAATTACAAGACTTCGAGCAAAGCATTTCAACGAAGCATTAAATGGACTAATCGACAAACATTAGACTGATCATGAGAAAGAAGAGAACAAGATAAGCCCAAGTGCAGATCAAGACTAATCGACAAACAACATTAGACTAATCCACGTATTCGGACTTATCGATATTTGACTCATACTTCCATCATCGGTGGAAGAACACTAAATAATTATGGGAAGCTCATGCATTAAAGACGTATGAAGACTTGAGTTTTGAGGATTTCTAAGTTGTGCATGCTTACATGGAAGCCTAGGTACTTTAATTATTTTGAGTTTCTATGTTGTGTGCATGCTTACATGCAAGCATGTGTACTCTAATTGTTGCATGCATTTTGTACTCTTACTTGCTTACTCCCACTATATAAGGGAGGAAAATCCTAATATGGAAGAGGTCTCTTGGTGAGAAATATTTGTGTGCTCTTCTTAGTTCTTGAAAGGACTTTTGAACTTATCGAGTTTATCCTCGTGGTGTTTAACAATCGAAACTTTGTCAATGCCCGCCCTTTCCTCGTAATCTATAGGGGTTGGAAGGGCGGCGCGATGCGATCATACATACATGCATTTACAGCGGAAGAATTACCTACTTTTTTTTCTTTTTAAAAACATAAAGCATGAAACATGGAGCATGCATAATCATTTCATAAGGACACTACTTAGTTCAAGTTCATGATAATCAACATAATGGACACCAAGTAGCAACCATCAACATCAAGTAGAGTTCGACTCTTAACAATTAACATGCATAAGTCTTGGAACATAAACTTAAAGGGAAAACATGCATAAGTCTTAGAACATAAAACAGATCTCTTCCACCATGCCACTACCACACACACTTTGCCCCTCTTGCTTCTCCCTTTAGTTTAGTCATTCTTTACCCTTATCTGCAGTACAAGGGAAACATGAAACTATAAGTACATAGGCTTAGTAAGATCCTTTCCTACTCACAAAAGCCATAATTCAAGAATTAGACATTGAGTAGTGACATATTCATCTTGACAACATATAGGCATAGCATTCATATAAAAGTAGTGACATGATCATTTAAGAACATATAAGCATAACATTCATATAAAAGTAGTGACATGATCAATTAAGAACATATAGGCATAGCATTCATATAAAAGTAGTGACATGATCATTTAAGAACATATAAGCATAGCATTCATATAAAAGTAGTGACATGATCAATTAAGAACATATAGGCATAGCATTCATATAAAAGTAGTGACATGATCATTTAAGAACATATAAGCATAGCATTCATATAAGAGTAGTGACATGATCATTTAGGAACATATAACTAGAATTCGTAAAACATAATAATCACATAGACATGAAAAGGGTATATGCAAGATGTTCTTTGAAAACATATATTTTATAGGTACTTAAACATAATCTCAACATGGTGGGCCCGACATTGTACTACACACATCATCATCTTTGCACGCATCCCTAAATAGACCCGAGGTAGCTAATCTCAAATCTACTAGGGTACTTGGTCCGTACTATGACCGCCGACATAGGGGTAACATAATATAGAAGCCCATCCTAGGCCCGTACTACGACCGTCGACCTAGGGCAACTTAGGAGCCTATCCCATACTAGGTCCGTATTATGACCGTCGACCTACGAGCACGTAGGAGCCCATCCCTTGGACCTTGCTAGGGTCCGGTACAAGCCATACAAAGGTAAAATAGCATATCATGTTCCTTATAATAACATATCATGTTCTTTATCATAACATATCATATTCCTTATCATAACATATCATGTTCCTTATCATAACATATCATGTTTCTTTTCATGACATAAAGAGTGCTCTTAGTCCCCATTCATAGGGAAGCATCTCTTAGGCATTTCATCATACATACTTGTACATCATGACGCAATGAGCATAACATAAACATACATTCATACAATTAACATGGACATAAGGTAGTGGCATAAACAAATCATAAACATACATTCATACAATTAACATGAACATACGGTGGTGGCATAAGCAAATCATGCTATCATAAAGTCTAACTATCAACATGTTAACATCATATATAGATATATCATGGCATGGGAGATCCTTGGTGAGCATGAACATGGTATGGCCGAAACATCCAAGGGAGGGATCCTAAGAATTCAAACCCTAATTCAACTTGTACAAGGTCTAACTATCAACATGTTAACATCATATACATATAAAACATGGCAAGGGGAATCATTGGTAGCCCAAACATGGTTTGGTCGAAACCCTAATGGAGGTTTTTAGGGATTCAAATGCTCAACAACTTACACAAAGCCTAACTAACATCATATTGACATCTTATATACATATAGCATGGCATGGAGGATCATTAGAAGACATGAACATGGGTTGGCCGAAACCCTAAGGGAGGGTTCTTAAGAATTCAAACACGAAAACAACTTGTACAAGGTCTATCTAACATCATACTAACATCATATACATATATAGTATGGCATGAAACATCATTAACAAGCATAAACATGGGTTGGCCGAATCTTCATGGGGGCTCTTAACAATTCAAACTCTAAAACAACTTGAACAAGGTCTAACTAACAACATTTTAACATCAATTACATATAGATCATGACATGGAAGATCATTAGGAGCATAAATAGGGACTTGGCCGAAACTTTCAAGGAGGGGCTTTGAAATCAAACACTCAAACAACTTGTACAAAGCCTATCTATCACATGTTATCATCATATACATACAAAACATGGCATGGAAAATCATTAGAAGCATAAAGGGGGTCTTGGCCGAAACTTTCAAAGAGGGTTTTTAAGAAATCAACAATTGAAACAACTTGTACTACAGGTGAGGGGATTACTTACATCCTTTCTCTTGTTTAGTATAAGGATATACCCTAGGTGGTGCTAAGACAAGAGCTCTTTTCTTGCTTCTTGAGTTTTCGGAAAAGGGAGAAAGGAGAGAGAGGTTTTCGGTGGAGGAAGAAGAGAAGGATACTTGTGGTTCTCTTGTCTCCTCATTACCCCTATTTATTCAACTAGAGGTGTCCCTTTGCCTCCCCTACCCTTATCTATCATTTCCCTTACCCTTCTAACAGCACACCGTTGTTGGGATTCTGGTTATCACATGCATCCTAAGGTTTAGTTTTCTGCTTGGAGGTTCAGGGTTCAAACCTTGGGCCATGCATCCTTTTTGGCTCTATTTTCTTTTATTTTTGAAAGAGCCTACATAAAAACTCATTATAATCATGCTAAAATTCTTATAAAATTTGCTAGAAATTTTATGGGTGTTACAAACTTATCATTTCTGGGTGTGGCGTTTCTTCTCTTTCATAGTCTTTGTTCGTGTCAATCCTTTGTTATGGGTCAAGTCTCAAACTCTTGTCTTCTAATCCTGGGGATCTAGCCATCTTTGTCTCAGGTTCCATCACAATTATTGGTGGGGTTCGTATCAGATCACTGGGTCGATTACAGGGAAGTGAAGTTGGACAATCCATTCAATCACCACTAGAAGGAGAACTTGGGGATTATATAGTTGATAGTTTAATCGAGGAGTGCATTGCTTCAATTAAAATACCTCCTAACCTCAAGGACCTAGAAGAGCCTACCTTAATCCTCACCGAAACTTTAGTTACAAATAACGATGCCCTTTTAGTGATTTGTAATGCTAAAATTTCATTCGACATAATAGATTCTACAAATCAATCTTTTGGTGAGGATGTCTGTGGTGAGTTACATTATTTACAACATTTAGACACAATGGAATATCATATTCAGACTCCTGATGATTCTTTGAGTCTAAGCATATTCAATCTTGAGCCATGGAAAGCAGCTAACAAGTATCTTGCCCCTCCATGAGCCAGATTTAAGAGATATGGTGATGAAGGACTACAAGGCAAGAGGCATAAAGTGAGCAAATATCTTGCTCCCCCACTAGAAAGATTCAAACGCATTAAGAAAGGGAGGAAAAATCTCCTTGGGCAACTAGAGCCATGATGAAATGTAGGGATAGGGTCGAGCTAGATGTTAGTATGAGCCCTTAGTGCCAATTATGAGATGATTGGTGAGGGAGACTTTTGTATTATATTCTTGCATTAATAAAGGCAAAGATTGATTATTATATTTCTTTATACGTGTGCCAGCTAAATAAATATAATAATGCCCATGAATAGTAGGTTATTATCTACAGTATATCAATTGGTAGAATTGATTATGAGAAGTTGTAGAGAACACTATTCTTAAATATTCCTAGTCGAGTATTGTATTAATAGACAAGGGCTATATTGATACATTGTAGCATGTAGGTCAATGGATGACTTGATATCACAAGTCATGGATATGTGATATCACATTGATACATGGGTATATATATAGGAGACTATATATACTGAATTGACCCACCATGAGAAAGTATCATGGATCGTTATATGAGTGTCATGTACTTTCTCATGTGACTATTGGTGTGAATAGTCCTTAGACCTGAAGTCACTATGGTTCCCTACATAAGGAGTTATGTACTTTGGTATCGTCTAACGTCACACTGTAATTGGGTGACTATAACGGCGATCACTGAGTATATAACGAATTATGCGGAGGGATGTGAGTGATGTAGATGGGATCTATCCCTCCCATATGACGGGAGTGATATCTTTGGCCTCTTGATAGAGTAGGACCACGAAATGCATGACCATGCTCAAATGAGTCAATATGAGATATTGAGCTCATTTGTTTGAGTGAGTCTACTTGGGGATCAAGAAAAATAAAGATTTATAAGAGGGTGACACGGTCTATGCCTCATTGATCGATCTGAGATATCAAGGATAGAAGGACACTGTCATATGATAATAGTCACGGAAGAGGTTGTCGGATCTCGACATTCTCATCACTTGGGTAGCAATGATGTATTGCTAGATGCCGCTCAATGCTTATGTATCTAAAATGGTTTTGGATACATTGCCAACGTTATGAGAGCCTATAGGGTCACACACAAAGAACATATTATTTTGGAGAGAAAATCATTTTGGTTTGACTAAAATGAATTATTAGTTAATTGGATTAACTAGAATGAGTAAGACTCATTACTTGGCTAAATTTGAGTTGGACTCAAATTGGTTTATGTTGAGTTAGACTCAAGTCAAACCAAGAGAAGAAGGCTAAAATGATTAATCATAATTAATCATGTAATACACGAATTAATAATGTAATACATGAATTAATAAATGGGGTTTTAAATGGGATTTAAAAGCTCATTAATGTGCATTTAATGAGCATTAATTGACTTCCTTTCTTTTACCATGGAGAATAAGGAAGTGCATTTAATGTCTCATTAAGGTGTATTATTGTTTCTTCTTCTTCTTCAATGTGAGAATGAAAAACAAATTGAATCTGATTTTTTTTTGTTCTCAAAAGCCAAGTATAGAGTGAAAAGAGAGACCTTGGCATGGTTGCTAGCACAACCGAAAGGGTTTACCTCTTCTCTCCAAGATCGTGTGTGTGTGCACCGTAGAGGCGTGGACATTCTGACGACACTGAGATCTGCAAGTGTTGTTGACTGGAATTCGAAGGGCACGCTTCGAAGGTAATCTCGATTCCTATAGGATAGAATCGATAATAGACACGAGTATGTTTTTTTTTGCTTGGATCTCTGGAGGGATCCTAAGTTTTCCGCTGCGAATTTTGTTTATCGCTCGGGATCCCTACACTAGAGACCTTAAACAAGCGCTTATTGGGAGGCAACCCTGTTAGGATGTATACTAAAAAGTCTATCTTTTGTATTAACATCTTTATTTTTGAAATAAGAATCACATGATCATATTTTGCATTTTTATGGTTATCCATATTGTCTAATACATTACATTGTAGATAACATGGTGTGTGGTGTCACACGGGAGATCATGTTATCGGCTCCTTGTAAAGTATAAGTAAAGGCTCACAACCGAGATGGCTTTGGACAAACCATTGGTATGGTTGTAGTGTGATTTGGTATTGGTTTGTCTTGACCATAGAATCACACTAGTGCACTTTGTGTGTATTGAGCAGGATCGATTTAGAGGTGATTCGATTTATTGCTGACTACATAATCGAATCGGACCTTGGATATTATATTGTACATGCTCTTAATCCCGATATAATAATGGGCACATATACTTAATATTTATTTCTTTGATTTACCAATGGGCGAGATTTATAGATTAAATCGATAGGTTCGGTAAGTTGGGAAATTGTATTATTTATATGGTGTGTCGTTGATTATAGGAGGAAACCGTGTCCTATATATTAGGATGATGATGTCCCCTTGAGGAGCTCATAAGGTTCATCATGTAAACCCTACAGGTGGACTTGGTCCGGCATGATGAAAAGGTTGAGTGGTACTACTCATGGAGTTAGATGTTGTTTAATTAATGGTCAGTAAATTAATTAATCGACGGACATTCGAGATCTTAAACACGGGGAGAAAATCATTCTCCAAGACGGATACAAAATGAAATCATTCTCGGAAGAGAGACATCCGAGAAAATCGGTCTAGATCTGGGGGCTGAAATCCAGATCGCACTGAGCAACGCGAGTCCGGTATCTCAAGCCATCTCCAAACGGTCGCAAATTGTTGAAGAATTCAGAAAGAAGGGTGATATTGACATGATGTTCACAAAAGACTAATGATTCAAGTTTGTAGAATTGGATGATTTGAACAATATCAAAGCAGTAGTCTTTAAGAAAATTTGGGTCCATTGATCGAGGTGGAATGAGTTGAAATTTATTTTTATTGAAGGCATTTTCAAGTGCGGAGTTTGGAAACCTAGGATCAACAATGGGTGGAGGGTTTAACGGGTCCTCGTTGGCCGGTGGTACCTGGGCACACTTAGATGCATAATGCTTAAGTCTAAATGTGCGAAAAGAGCAATGTAGGTTAAGGATGATGAATGCATACACAAAGACAACAAAACAAACACCGGTTAGTGAAACAAAACTATAGGAACAACCAAACTGTGAGCAGGGATGAGGCTTTACCTAGGTGGCATGGTGAAAGATCAAAGAAAGGTGCCGAAAGGTAGTTTCCACGAAACCCTAGCCGAGCGAGTGGTTTGCGGTGAGGACTAGGGCGGGAACCGCGTGAGAAGAGGTGGTCCTCGAGTCAGAGAACACTTCAAATGGGATCACCGGTCAGTGAAGTCGCCGAAAAATGAGGGAGAACGGCGAGAGAAGTGCGGTGGAAATTCACCGGAAGAGGAAAAAGAAGGATGGTCGGGAAGTTTTGGCGAGTCAAATCGGTGGGAAAACCCTAAAAACCGCGACAGCAATCGACTGTCGTTAGTTGACAATCGAACTTGTTAGGGGATCGAAACGGCCGGCTAGAGGGGGGTGAATAGCCCTCGTTCGTTGGATGTCGTATTTTGCTCGTCTACAAAACGTTAGCGCAAGCGGAATATACAAATATAAATAAAGACAAAACAAAAGATAAACAAACAATACAAATACCGAGATGTAACGTGGTTCACGGCTACGCCGCTAATCCACAGTCCGATTCGTCCACGGTGAATCACTCCGCAATCTATCCACTAGATCTCTCCTTTGCACAAAGCTAGGTGGAGGTAACCTCTTTACACAAAAACACTCCTCTTACAAATATAATGGAAATAAGCTCAAGTAAGAGGATGGAAAGCTTTAGGGACTTTGGGAGAGTGTTAGAACATAAGCATTAGCCTCCCAAAGCCCCATCCCCTTCCTTTTTATAGAGGAAGAGGGTTTCTTCCCGTTGACACAGGATCAGTCGACTGATGCCCTCGTCGATCGTGGCCGCTGCCCAATAACGGCCGCTTTCCACGCGTTGGATTTCATCCAGCGACGATCGATCGATATTACCATCGATCGAGATATTACCATCGATCGGGGTGCTTGATTAGTCGAGTCCTCAACGAGGTCGACTCCATTCTGTGCCCATGGACAGTGCCATCGATCGTATTGTCCCTTGTCGGTCGGTGATCAAGCCATCGATCGGCCCGGCCGTTGCAATGACCGACCGGCCGTTGCGGCGATCGGTGATCAACTTGATCCAGCCACATTAGACCAGTCGATCGAACCATCGACTCAGAGCAGTCGACTGCCATTCCATGGCAGTTGACTGGTGTCGAGAAATCCCATCTGACACTTAGCCAAATGGCCATGTTTCACCTACGAGCTACTACCCCTTCCCGGGTTATATTCGCTCACTCTCATCCCTCGAAGTCCCTCGCCTTCGAAGTTCTCTTCGTTCGCGGCCACGTCCCTCGGCAGCATCAGGCGCACGGCTCTGCAATGCTCCTTCGCGTCTCTTGCCTCGAAGTCTACTTCCTCCGGCTTCACTCCAAGCTTCTCGTCCGGCGGTCCCTCGGATGCTCCAAGCGCCGCGGCCATTCACCGACTCAAGGACCGAGTCATGAGATGTGAAACTCGCCACGGCTCCATGTGCGAATTACTAAGTCCTGCACGACTTCAACGCACATATCAAATCAACATTACAAACTAACTTAAACCCTTTGCCACACACATCAAAACCTAATCATGGCAAGAGATTGCCCTAACAATCTTCCCCTTTTTGATGTGTAGCAATCCATTTAAGTTAGGTAAAAATATTTGATAAAAATTTCTAGTGTAAGAAAGCATGTAAACATAAACATGATATAGTAACATGCAACTCCCCCTTAATCCATGAAACTCTCTCTACAAATTCTCCCCCTATCATAATTAACTTAAACATAATATTTTCTCCCCCTTTGACACCATCAAAAAGATAAATACTAAGTTATAAACTTATGGCATCAAGTCTAATGGAAGGAGAATACCAAAAATTGGACTAAAACCTGAATTCGGCCTTTACTGTTCTGATTTTCAGACCATCAGTCGACTGGTTCAGACTACCAGTCGACTGGCACATGAATTTCAGAACTTTCTGATTTTCGGACCAAATTTCAGAAATGCATTAAAAATTCCATAAAATTCAAAAAATCATGAAATTTTGGGGAACATATTTCTTGTAAGTATATCTATCAATGAAAAATAGTTTTTCATGAAAATCATTATATTTTCTGATATTTGCCAAAAAATCCAAAAGCTTTAAAAACCACTAGGTTTTTGATCATGTGAGTATCAAGTTTAACACCTAGTTTTGGTTCCAATTGTTTCAAAACATGAATACATAGATTTTAGATTAAGAAATTTTTTTGAAAACATATGAAATATCCAACCATGATCTTTGGGCAATATGTCTATGAATTAAACATAAGCCTTCCCCATGATTGGTGTATTATTGCTATTTTGATACTTTAAATGACCATCTAAATGCCATGGATATTAGTGGACATTTGTATCATCCTAACATCTCACTCATGCTAAGTTTTCAATCAAAGTAGCCTATGGTGAGTGTGAGATGCATCCTAGAGGGTATTTGTATATACTTAACCATTATATTCATGCAATTCTATCAAGGTTAAGTATCACCCTAACAATCCACATGATCATAATGACATATATGAATGAATTCTACATTATGATCATGAAATACATGTATTCATCAAATTATAATCATGCATTAGGTATTATATCATGATTATAAACAAAGTATCACCTAAAGCATGATCTATATCTATTTCTCATGATTATGTGCCAAATATCAAAATCATAAATCAAGATTGCAAACATACATAGCAATTACATTAATCATCATGATTTAAGCATTATTAACTATTTATAGGCACGTTATCATCACCTAACACTATTTAAAAATGTTGTCCCGCCATCCTAAGTCAACCAAAATATGATATAGGTCAATTGCATATGGTTGACTACCCTAGGGGTTTTCTAACCCTTAAGGATGGATTTTGGAACCCAATACAAGTTCTTGACAATGGGGTTCACTAGATACTCCTTAGAAATCCATTTTCTAGCTATTACTTTCTTCTTATCTTGTCCCCTAGCAATTAGGCATTTGTAGGCCTTTTCATTTTTCTTTTCTTTATAACCTAGGCCCTTTTTGTTGAAGCTAGCTCTTTGGCTCCCTATAATCATATTCAATGTATTTGAGCCAATTGTAAACTTTTCTAGGGCTTTGGTTAAATAATCTACCTTTTCCCTTAAAGCCCTATTTTCATCCATACATGCATCACTAACATTAAATGGGATATATTCATGTGAGCATGCATCATCATGGCAAGAAGAAATATTTTCATTTTCATTTAAGCATGCTTTTTCTAACTTATTTTCTAAGTCCTTAATTTGATCTAGCATGCTTTTGTTCTTCTTCTTAGCTCTAAATAAGTCCTTAGTGAGGCTAGAAATCATAGACATAATTTGCTTAGCGGGTAGATTTGTTACCTCACTTACCAAATCCTCTTCTTCGGATGAGGAGGATGTAGAGGCTCCCCCTACACTTGAGCTCTCTCCACTTGAGCTTGATTCTTCATTTTCGTGGAGGAGCACTCCAAGTCATTGAAAGCCATCAATGCAAGGTTGGAGTTGACATGCTCTTCTTCATCGGATGAGGATGAGGAAGCAAGGTCATCCCATGTCTTTGCTTTGAGAGTCATGGCCTTTCCTTTTTCCTTGGCCTTCTTTTCTTCTTCCTTCTTTTTACTCCCCTTTTTCTTTTTCTTTTCTTCTTTCTTCTTCCTCTCTTCTTTGCTCTTGTTTAGGAGAGGACAATTATCCCTTATATGTCCTTCCCCTTGGCAATTGTAACATATGACCTTCCCCCTTGGTCTTCTATTCCTATCATTAGACTTATTAAATATAAAACCTTTTAATGCACGCCTTACCCTCCTTACCATATACGCTTCTTCCGTGCTATCCATGGAGGAGGAGGAGGAGGCTTCATCATCATCGAAGGAGGGGATCTCCATCTTCTTCTTCCCCTTATTTGCCATCAAGGCTACTCCTCTTGAAGTTTGAAACTTTGGCTCTTCTTGTATTCCTTCAAGCCTTGTTTCGTGGAGTTCCATTGTTGAGAAGAACTCCTCCAAGGTGCTCACTTCTAAATTCTTCGAGATATAGAAGGAGTCCACCATGGAGCTCCACTTTGAGGACCGAGAAAAGGCATCTATGGCCTTCATTACCATATCCCGGTTGAAGAGCTTTTCACCTACACTTGTCAAACTGGTTAGAATTTCCTTAAATCTAGAGTGTAGAGATTTTACCTTCTCTCCCTTTTCGAGTTTGATATTGGACAATTGGGAGCGAAGGACATCTCTCCTTGCTAGCTTTGCCTCGGATGTGCCTTCATGGATCTTTATTAATTTCTCCCACATTTCCTTGGCGCTAGCACACTCTCCTATCCGGTTGACTTCTTGTTGAGGGAGTACATTGTATAGGTGGTGCTTGGCCTTTGAATTTGCCAAATACTCCTCTCTTTGTCTTTTGCTCCATCTCGATTTCTCCAATGGCTCCCCATCTTCATTCCTAGGCAACTCGAAACCATTTTCCATAATTAATAATATTTCAAAGTCAGTTTCGAAGAATACCTCCATTCGCTTCTTCCACCAAGCGAATTCCCCTTCAAACTTCGGTGGATGAATGTTTGAGCTGGCCATTTCTCGTACCACCTGATACGAGAAATCATAAAGGAGGTAGAAGTTGTTGTCGCCTAGATTGCATCAGAGGATGACCTGGTAGACCCTTTTCACTAAGGCCCTTCTAGCGAGAACTTTGATAGGCATGTGGAGGGAAGGGGAATCAGATGTATGGCAGTGTGAGGACAGCATAGTCTTTTAGTATAAATGGGAGATTGTTAGGATGTATACTGAAAAGTCTATCTTTTGTATGAACATCTTTATTTTTGAAATAAGAATCACATGATTATTGTTTGCATTTTTATGGTTATGCATATTGTCTAAAACATTACATTGTAGATGACATGGTGTGTGGTGTCACACGGGAGATCATGTTATTGGCTCCTTGTAAAGTATAAGTAAAGGCTCACAACTGAGATGACTTTGGATAAACCATTGGTATGGTTGTAGTGTGATTTGGTATTGGTTTGTCTTGACCATAGAATCACACTAGTGCACTTTGTGTGTATTGAGCAAGATCGACTTAGAGGTGATTTGATTTATTGCTGACTACATAATCAAATCGGACCTCAGATATTATATTGTACATGCTCTTAATCCCGATATAATAACGGGCACATATACTTAATATTCATTTCTTTGATTTACCAATGGGCGAGATTTATAGATTAAATAGATAGGTTCGGTAAGTTGGGAAATTGTATTATTTATATGGTGTGTCGTTGATTATAGGAGGAAACCGTGTCCTATATATTAGGATGATGATGTCCCCTTGAGGAGCTCATAAGGTTCATCATGTAAACCCTACAGGTGGACTTGGTCCGGCATGATGAAAAGGTTGAGTGGTACTACTCATGGAGTTAGATGTTGTTTAATTAATGGTCAGTAAATTAATTAATCGACGGACATTCGAGATCTTAAACACGGGGAGAAAACATACAAATAATATATGGAGCCCATATTATCTTATGGGGGTTGGTGAGGTAGATCAATGATAATCCTTTAGTGGATTGGATTATGATTAATGGATCGAACTTTATGTGTGTTTGATCCATGGGTGGCCAAGATCCAACTCCTCCTCATGGTCTCTAATGTAGCCTATTAAAACCTCATGAAGCTTAGATCCAATGGATAGAAACAAAACTCTAGATCCAAAGGTAGAGATTAAATCTCTAAGATCCGACGGTTGAGATTAAATCTCTAGATCCGACGGTTGAGATTAAATCCCTAGAACCAATGGTGGAGATTAAAAGGAGGCTTATCCCTAACTCTATAAAAGGAGAACAAGGGGTTGGCGTGGAGGACAATTGAGAGAAGCTAGAGTTTTGGAGGTTGGCAGTAAGTGCTTGGAGCAAGGGTTTGGGCTTGGCAGCACCTAATAAGGAAAGTTTTTCCTTGCCTTCTTCTTCTTCCTCTAGCTGTCGGTGCCCATTGAAGCTTTTCCAACTCTTGGCCGGTCCAAAGTAGGTCCTCTCTTTCTCCTTGGCTGGTGGAACAAAGGCTTAGGGTCCTCCCTTGAAGCTTTTGGCCGGCAACCATTAATCTCCTCTTCCTTCTTGGCGTGGCAAGCTCCATCCTTGGAGGTTGTTGGTTGGTTGAAAGAAAGAAAAGAGCCTTGTTTCTATTCTTCCTCTTGCTCAGAACGAGCAAGGAAGGAAGATTGACGATCTAGGAGCTTCAACTTTTGGTAGATCATCGCCCACACGACGTCCGAAAGGAGGAAGGTCATACATTAGAAGATCAAGAGGTATATCGATTCTCTATTCTCTTTTGTCACATGTTTGTTTTTGTTTTTCAATTATGAGCATGATATAAATCTGTTTATGGCTAAATAATACTTGGATCCCGAACATAAACACGAAAGGTGGCGATCCGGAGATCGTCTATTCCGCGGCTACTCGTAGAATAGAAGTTGGTCGCTTGAACAACAAGTTAGTTCAAGTGACCTCTCTAAACGAATAGCACGACGATGACTTGGTTGTTTGGGCAATCCCTTTTGTCTAGGATTAAATTTTTTAATCCGGGGACATCGATGGGATCGCCATGAACAAGCGACCAAGGTGAAGTGGGAAGCGAAGTTTCCCCTCACGGATAAATGAAACCAAACTCTTCAATTGGTATTAGAGCTTAAAATAAAACCTTCAAATCCAAGTTTAAATCTTCATGTTTTTATTCTTTTTGCATTTATGCATGTTAGTTTAGACTTTAATTTTTGTCCCTTGGACAAGTGTTTTAGGTTCAAATAGAACTTGCTAGGTAGAAGGGAGATCCCTTGTTAGAACCTCAGAAGGAAGCACGGGTGGCCATGTGGATTACACAAGGTCGTGCCCAACCGTTAGAAGAGCACATGACTTGGTGTGTGGAAAGTCTTGGACTGTGCTGCTCTTTGGGAGAAATCCAGAGTTGCACATGACCGACCTTGTGAATTTCACACGGTTGTGTCAAATCCATAACTTTTTCCAAGCACCTAATAGGAGCCCATCTAGTCCACGCCACGAACCTACACCTGCACCGCCCTCTTTTTCTTCTTTTGAGCAAGATACAAGTATGCATGCCTATGACTTCTCGGAGTTTCGATCGCGCCTCAATGACATCTTCACGGAGTAGCAGACACAAGGGTAGGGATAGGAGGAGCATAAGATCTATACACAGGCAGAGTTCCAGGATCTACGAGACCATTTTCAGAGGGCCAAGGAGTTTTATGACAAGTCCCAACCTATTTTCAAGAGGAGTTACCTACTGCCAGGAGGTTCGGCAGGACATACATGCCATGCAGGCACAGTGGCCCTGAAAGGAGGAGCATACAACAATCACGACATCCACCAGTTCCTAGATCGACCATATATACATGTGGCATCAGCGGTTGAGCACCAGATTTTCCTAGGAGCATGACATGTTGAGACTACCAGACTTCCCACCTCGATTGACATATTAGAGGTACTTTTCGCTTAAGTCTGGGGAGCCATAAATTTTGATATATCTTTCTTCTAGTAGTATTTTATTTCTTGACATTTATGCAGGGGATCGATCGGTGTGTATTGGCCAGCTAGAGGGGGGTGAATAACCCTCTTTCGTTCGATGGTGGAATTCGTTCGTTCTCGTTGCATTGCTTTCCTACAATTGTCGTTAGCGCAGCGGAAACAATAATAATACTAACAACAATACAAGCATACACAAACACACATGATATACGTGGTTCGGAACCGAATGGTTCCTACTCCACGGGCGAGCTCACTGAGCTCTAGTTATGCGCACGACACTAACTAAACTCCTTCTCGACTACACATCGGACGTAGAGGAATCTCGTACAAGCTATTACAACAGTAATACTACAAGAAATACAAAGACACAAGAAATATAAGTAAAGAACGCTTTACAACTCTTCGCTTTGAACCCTTTCTTGTTGCTTGCTTTGGATGACTCTTGAAGGACTGGAATGCAGCAGCAATTCCCCTCCAATCGCTTCCTTAAAGTCTTGGCAAAATCCTCCCACTTGAGCTCCATTTATAACCTGCATCAAGCTATTTTCATGCCCAGATCGCATTGCCAGGCCCCGGTCATTGCCCTATGCCGAATTGTCTCACAATGGCCAGATCCACGTTGGACAAGTTCCAACAGATCTCCTACCAGTCGACTGCCAGTCCATGGTAGTCGACTGGTGACCTAGTAGTCGACTACCCAGTCGGCTACAGAGCATTCTGTGCTCGTGACATTCCCATCAGTCGACTGCCATCCCTGAGCAGTCTACTGCTATCGACATCAGTCAACTGCCAACCACAAAACCTGCAATCTAACATCAGTCGAACCCAAGTCGACTTGGACCAATCGACTGACACCTATGCCAGTCGACTGTTGCCGGGCAAAACCTCAAACACCAAGTTGTTTGAGCATCCAAACATTGAGTAAACCCTCAAACATCAAGTTTGAGCCTCCGACACTCAGTCTTAGCCACTTGGCCAAGTCCACATCATCCCTCATGGAGTTACCCACCGAAGCTCTCTTTCTTTCAGCCTACGTCCCTCAGAGGCGCAAAGCGCACAGCTTCGCAACGCCATCCTTCGCGTCTCATGCCCTCGAAGTATGCTTCCCTTGGGCCTCACTCCATTCGTTCCCCGTTCGGTGGTCCCTAGGATGCACCAAACGCACGACTTCGCAATGCCATCCTTCACCGACTTCAAGGACCCCGAGCCTAGTGAACTTACCAAGTCTTCAAGACTTCCCACATGCACCAAGCGCACGACTTCGCAATGCATTTCTCACCAAGCACCAAGCGCACGACTTCGCAATGCTTTGGACTTTTCCACACCAAGCTCCATGCTTGGATTTTCCATGCCAACCCCATGTTGGACTTTCCCACACCAAGCTCCATGCTTGGATTTTCCATGCCAACACCATGTTGGACTTTCCCATGACAATCCCGTGTCATGAGGTTTGTCTATCATTAAAATACTATCAAGGTACTGCTCGAGTCAAACTCGAGTCAACCTGGGCTGATTGCACCAACAATCTTCCCTTTTTGATGATCGACAAAACTACCATCTCAAGTCTACCAATTCTCCCATATTGGCAATTCTCACATCCCAAATGAGAATTCCAAACCTAATTGGTAACTTGATAACTTCTCCCCCTTTTTGACATCACATCAAAAAGGTCCTCCCCAAGGGTATGAATGTCTCATATCCCAATGAGATCTTACAATCTCTCCCTTGGAGGAACACATGTCTACAATCTTTCTAGTGATCCCATATCACTTAAAGAGAGGCAACACAATTTTCCTCCCATGAGGAAATACATATTCATCTTCCCATGATGGATACCTCCCCCTAGAGACTTGCTCCCCCTTGACCATTGCACCAACAATGTCCTTGGAGAGTCCCTAAGCCAATAGGAACATTTAACCAATCAAAATTAAGACAAAGTTCAACAATGAACTCTCATCCATCTTAAAATTGATACTCTCTCTAAACCCTTCTCCTAATTCATGTCCAATGGATTTCTACCCTTTCTAATGCTCTCCCAAGAATATCCTAGGGTTAGGAGTGGTTAGGGGACCTTAACCTAGCTGAACATGGGCCTAATCAACAAGATTTACCCAAAATCAGCTTGGGCAGTCGACTGAATTCAGAAATCAGTCGGCTACCACCTCCATCAGTCGACTGACCACCATGGCAGTCGACTGATAACTGCATTTACAGTTTTCAACATTTCAGAAATGACTTTCCGAAATTCATAAGTAAATATACATAGGTTTAAAAATCTTGAAATTTGGTATGTATATTACTTATCACAAACACTGTGGGTGAAAAATATTTGAAAATTATTTTACCTACTAAATTAGGAGATTGACACAAAGTCCAAAAGTTAAGAAAAGCTTCAATAAAGAGCCCTCTTTGTATCATCCCATTCAATGATGATAGCTATCAAAAGATAGGCTTCACCAAGGTTTTTCAAAATGTTTTTGAAACCTTTAATTTCTTTTTCCTAAACATCTCACTTGTATCTAGATGTGTAAAACACATACAAGTCAAGTTTCTAGTGAGATGTGGGGTTTTGATCTTTAATGGTCTCATGTATATTTCTAGGCAATATTATTTGATTCCCGTCAAATCATGTCATAGTCCTTAAATCCATTTTAATTATATGCATGATGATGATTATGGCATAGATATGATATAGATAAAAGCATATGCCAAAATCATGATGTCATGACATGTGAATGACATTTTAGCATACATGACATATGAAGATAATTCTAAACATGATCATGACATTTTTAGAGACAAAAATGAAAATGATGTCATGACATGGCAAGGCAAATAAATCATAACAAGTAAAATATACTAAGGTATAAAATACCTAAGTGTTAACTCCAAAATGCCATTTTTAGGAATTAGGCCCATTTTGCCTTAAAGCCATTTATCCCCCTAGTGTTCCATAAACTCAAAATGACACACCAATACCTCTAAGACCTAATTGTGCCAATTTCATCACTTTTAAATTCTCAAAGCATATTGGCACACCCTAATGTGTCAACTCCACTATGGTTAGGTTAACTACCCATCCACTTAGGGTTGACACACCCTAACCCATTTAGCGTGAATCGATCACGCTCTTAGGAACCCAATATCTATTGGAGCTCCTTGGGTTAACAAGGTATTCTCTAGGGATAACTTCCCTAGATACCTTCCTAATGACCCTTTTTGGCTTTAAAGCCATAGTCTTTTGGGTCTTTCCTAGGTCAATTCTAGAAGTGACTCCACCTTTGACCTTCCTAGTGGCTACATTTGATTTCTTTGAGGTCTTAGCCACTAGCCACTAAGCAAATACCATGGCTAGACTTAGGGATAGCTTCCCTATTAGCCTTGGTTTTTCTAGACCTAGAAATAGTTCCATAATCAAATGGAACATTATGATAAGTCTTCTTGGGCTTAGATTTGTGACCCAAACCTTCCTTGCCCTTAGACCATTTTTGAACCTTAGGTCTTGACTTTTGGGCATTTGACCCTAGAATTGAATTTTCTATGTTTCTAAGGGTTTTCTCAAGTTTTTCTAGCCTTGAACTCAAGGCTTGGTTTTCTAACTCTAATTTTTCCAATTTTGAATTTTCATTTATCTTTTGGGAAATGTTCTTCTTCTTAGGCATGTGCCTAGATTTCTTGGGATTAACACGCAAATTTTCTTCAATTCTCCTAATTGACTCCCTAGGCAAAATATTTCTAGAATTATGAGTCCTAGGTTTATCCTTAGTTATATGAACATGCTTGGCACCTAAGCAATAAACCTTAGTATTTCTCTTAGCATGCTTTTTAACTTTAAGAATTAAAGGTGCATTATTTAAATTTACCTTAGGGTTAGCTTTAGGAGCTCCCCCTACATGAGATACACCTTCTTTCCCTTTATTCCTCCCCCTAGGGCATTGGCTTCGGTAGTGCCCCTTTTGATTGCATTTAAAGCACACAATGTGCTCTTTGCTTCTAGTTGTGGGAACTTCAGCATCCTTTGACTTTGGGTTGACTTTTGGTGTTGATGCCTTTTCCTTAGCCAATTTAGGGCATTTACTCTTGTAATGCCCTTTCTCCCTACACTCAAAGCATATTATGTGATTTTTATTTAAAATAACAACACTTGAGTTACCTAGGGAGGTGGAGGATTCTTCTTGATCACATCTTCCGAAGGTAGATGCTTCAATTTGATCTTGCTCCGGAATGTAAATCCTTTCCTCCCCCTCAATGCTAAAGGTGGATGTTTCCTCCAAGTCATCCACATCTTCAAATGTGGTGGGTGCTTCTTCCTCGGCATTCTCCTCTACTTGTGTCGGTTGGGAATTTTCTTGGAATTTTGTTATCTTATTCCATAGCTCCCTTGCATCCCTATAGTCACCCAATCTAGACAAAATATGGTTAGGTAACAAATCACTAAGTAATTTTATTACCTTGAGATTTGTCTTGAAGTCCTTAATTTGATCTTGGGTCCACCTTGACTTCTCAATTTGCCTATTTCTTTCAACCCTAGGCAATTCGAAACCGTTTTCTAAGATTAGCATAAAATAAAAATCAGTTTCTAGATATACCTCCATTTTTCTTCTCCACCATAGAAAATCTCCTTCGAACTTTGGTGGTTGAAGGTTGTAGCGGCCCATTTTGTAGTGCTTGTGTTGGCAGTTAATCCTCGACAAGCGCCTTCGCTCTGATACCACTTGTAGGGGATCGATCAGTGTGTATTGGCTGGCTAGAGGGGGGTGAATAGCCCTCTTTCGTTCGATGGTGGAATTCGTTCGTTCTCATTGCGTTGCTTTCCTATGATTATCGCGTTAGCAGCGGAAACAATAGAAACAATAATAATACTAACAACAATACAAGCATACGAAACACACACGATATCGTGGTTCAGAACCGAATGGTTCCTACTCCACGGGCGAGCTCACCGAGCTCTAGTTATGCGCACGACACTAACTAAACTCCTTATCGACTACACGTCGGAGGTGGAGAAACCTCGTACAAGCTATTACAATAGTAATACTACAAGAAATACAAAGACACAAGAAATACAAGTAAAGAACGTTTTACAACTCTTTGCTTTGAACCCTTTCTTGTTGCTTGCTTTGGATGGCTCTTGAAGGACTGGAATGCAGCAGCAATTCCCCTCCAATCGCTTCTTTAAAGTCTTGGTGAAATCCTCCCACTTGAGCTTCATTTATAACATGCATCAAGCTATTTTCATGCCGATCAATGATCATTGCCCTGTAACTATTGTCTCACAACGACCAGATCCACGTTGGACAAGTTCTAATGAATCTCCTACCAGTTGACTGCAAGTCCATGGCAATCGACTGGTGACCTAGTAGTCAACTGCCCAGTCGGCTATGGAGCGTTCTGTGCTCGCGACATTCCCATCAGTCGACTACTATCCCTCGGTAGTCGACTGCTGTCGACATCAGTCTACTGCCAGTCCATGGCAGTCGATTGCCAAGCACAAAACCTGTAGTCTAACACTAGTCGAACCCAAGTCGACATGGACTAGTCGACTGACACCTATGCTAGTCGACTACTGTCGGGCAAAACCTCAAACACTAAGTTGTTTGAGCATCCGACCATCGGGTAAATCCTCAAACATCAAGTTTGAGCCTCCAACACTCAGTCTTAGCCACTTGACCAAGTCCACATCATCCCTCATGGAGTTCCCCACCAAAGCTCTCTTCCCTCGGCCTACGTCCCTCGGATGCGCCATGTGCACAGCTTCGCAATGCCATCCTTCGCGTCTCATGCCCTCGAAGTATGCTTCTCTTGGGCCTCACTCCATTCGCTCCCCGTTCGATGATCCCTCGGATGCACCAAGCGCACGGCTTCGCAATGCCATCCTTCACCGACATCACGGACCCCGAGCCTAGTGAACTTACCAAGTCATCAAGACTTCCCACATGCACCTAGCGACTTTCGCAATGTATTTCTCACCAAGAACCAAGCGCACGGCTTCGCAATGCTTTGGACTGTTCCACACCAAGCTCCATGCTTAGATTTTCCATGCCAACCCCATGTTGGACTTTGCCACACAAAGCTCCATGCTTGGATTTTCCATGCCAACATCATGTTGGACTTTCCCATGACAATCCCATGTCTTGAGGTTTGTCTATCATCAAAATACTATCAAGGTACTGCTCGAGTCAAAATCGAGTTAACCTGGGCCGATTGCACCAACAATTTATGGTTTAGTTTTAGTTTGCATTGATTTGTCCATGCATAGAGTGTTTAGTTTTCTTTTAGCACTTAGTTGTTTCCATCTTTAAGCTACTTCAATAATATTTTTAAGATCACTTCATGAATTGTTTCCATTGATATCTTAACTTCATTTATCTTATGGTATTTTTTTTAGTTGCTCTAATGAATGTTTTAGACTTGCACTCATTAGCTTTTATATTTCACTCACACTTGATGAATATTCTGAAAGAGAAAATCTATTACATGCATAGTTTTGATTCATCCCAGTAGTCTAGTACTTTGGAATCCATAGGTGCCTCTAGATTTAGAATTTTAGTTACTAGATATTCTTGGATTGTGTAAGTCCATTTGGAAAAAATTAAAATCCCTATGAGCATGAGAGGAGAAAAAGTTCTTTGAAAAGAGAACAAAAAAGAGAGAGAAAAAGGAAAAGAGAAAAAAAGCGAGAGAGAAAATTTATGAGGGATAAAAAAAAAAAATTTTCATGGGTGGAAATGGTTAGGTGCCCCTTTGAGACTGAGTTAGGTTACTAGGGAAAAACCTATTAATTTCTCTCAATACTGAGCACGCCTCTGAGACTTTATGCTAGATCTAGGGAACGACCCTTACTTAGGGTAGGTAAGTGTCTAAAAGCACGGAGAACATAGGAAAGCTATAAGATGACGACTTAACTCACTGTAGAACAAGTATCCCTTACCAAAATTCGCTTAGCACATGCACGAAAAACTAACTTAGTGAACTTTTAGAACATATCTATTTTGCTTTGATTTAAAATACTACTTGATAAATATAATTAACATGCTAAGTATTGAACAATACTTTTTAAAATTTCATGGAACTGAGGTTTGCTTGAGAACAATCAATGATCTAAGTCTTGAGGGATTGATGTGAGCAAAACATATATAGGCTTTTAGGAGTAGTTTTCTCACACATCTTGTTACATTTTATCCTTGTTTTATGCATATTCTACTTTGTTTTGCATGTATTTTCTATTTTTAGGTTCATAGATTTGCTCTTGTTGCTTTTGTGTGAAGAATGACATTTTATAGGTGAAACGACACATTTTGGGAGCAAAAGGAAGACATTCATCGGGTAAAACAGAGATAGACATGGCCGACCGTGTGAATTCCACACGACTATGTCCAAACCACAAAGATGGCCATCCTAGCACCCTACACAGCTAGTCGTGTGGATTCCACACAATCATGTGGTGCTGGATAGTTTTGACAAGGCTAGGGTTTTCGTGGGATTTATGAAGAGGTAGTTGCACGTCTATAAAAAGGAAGGCACACCAAACCCTAGGGGGAGGCCTGGATGGCTAGAACAACAAACGGTGCCCTAAAAAGCACCGGAGACTCGCAACTGGGAGGAAGGAAGTGTTGGTGTAGGGGCACCAGATAATCAAACCTAGGTTTTGATTATGGCAAAGATCTAAAGTTAAGGTCATATTATTATCTCATGAGTTGAATTAAGTGTGTAGGAAATGATTAAGCTAAGCTAAAGGAAGCGACACCCGGAGAATCCCGAGTCAGGAAATCGTGGTGGTCTAGCGACACCAGGAAAACTTCGTGGGACTCAAAGAGCCTAGGTGGAAGACCGGAAGCAAACCGACAGGTGATAAAGGACGAGAGGTAAGCACAAGTGCGAAAAGAGATGGTAAAATTGTTGGGTTTCCGGCACCGCGGCGTGTGTGTGTTCGATCACGTTTCGTAAACATGAACACAGTGGATGCAATAAAAATAATAAATCTACATTTATTACAACACACACAACACACGCATGGATATTACAACAAGTGTAGACATAACCGTAAATTTAAATTTGCAATAAAAGGAAATTTATCTACGTTATACCTTTCGTATGACGTGTAGCGGGAACGGCATCAACCGGAACGATCCTCGCTAGAATCGTCTCTATCCGTATCCACGCCGAGTTCCTCGGGATGACTTCACTAAGCCACGAGCTTCGTCTTCGTATGGGTTACTAGCCTCGTGTTGAAGATGACGTGATCGAGAGATGATCACGATCCGAATCCAAATTCGGATCCTAATACGAGTTCTCAAAACTCGCTTCTCCGGAGAGGTATTCATCAACCAATTGACGAATCCTTCGTCCTCTATCTCAGAGGATTACCGGAGATCGAATCCCCGGTAAGTTAGCCACTGTCGGAGCTCTAACCGTCGTCCAAACGACACTCCGACGAGAGGAGAACAAGCTGTCCAGAAAACTGGACAGCTTTGGTGGAGGTGATAGGCGCCGGCCAACCAAGGGAGATAGAGCTCACCTTGATGCCAAACTTGAAGGAGATCACCGGAGCACTAACCGGCAGCAACTCGGCCGCGGAGGGGGAAGGAAGCAGCCTTCTGGACGCCGGTTGGAGGAGCTTTGGGCGGCGGCAATAGGTTGGCGCCGAGAGCTCCAAGGAGGAGGTGGGCGGCAACCTTAGGGCAAGGGGTTTTTGGATTAGGGCTTAATTATCCCTTAAGCCCTCTTTTATAAAGAACTAATTCTCTTAATGGTTATTGGATCATAACCATTACGCCCGTTAACCCGCTCCATTAAGATAAGTTAAAATAAACCAAACCATGATGGTTTATTTTAAGTTAAAACGAACCGAACCAACTTTTGGTTCATTCGTTTAAAATAAACCAAACCCTTTGGTTTATTCTCCTCCATTGGATTAGAACCAAACCATTTTGGTTCATCCATTATGTCTTCATAAGACATGGCCCATCCACGCTTCCATTGCGACTGAAACGATTTCATGCTCGCTTCTTGTTTGGTCCAACCAAACCTAGTTTTTCTCGGTCTGAGAATCCCATTCTCAAGCTCGTTTTAAATCCTTCAAATTACATTCGTTGTGCGTGTGACCAAATAGGTTCTCGGTTTATGTTGGCCGTCTATAATTAACCATTAATTATAGAACGATGATGAGTGACACCTAGTAGTACATCATAATCCCCAATTAATCGAAAAGATCAACGGTTGATCCAAAACTATTTCTGAAACCCTTCAGCAGCTCGAATGAATCGTGCCCCATTCCCTTCACTCATCTTATACCCACTTGGTTCAGGACATGATCTAATAGTGTCAATCCCCACTAGGCTGACTACGTCACACCTAGCCCAAGTATCATTTCCTCGTCCTACGGATTCTAGTTACTCCACATGTATCGAAGAGTACCGTACTCTAAACATGTAATGCTTTGGCCAAAGACTTTAGTAACAATCCGACGAGAGGCCATGGGTATACATCTCCTCGCAAGGAGTGGTGAATCCTTTATAGGCTATTCAAACACCTTCGATCACTTCCACTTATACCCAATCATCCCGGGTCCACATCTCCTTAGAGATGCTTGCTTAAGATGTCAAAGCATAAGTCTCTATGATTAAGATGACTTGAATACCGCAAGTAAAAGGAACATCGCACTTAAGCCACAGTAAGAACTTCATTGACATATCTATATATGTAGAGAACCATATGAAGTCTTACGGCTGGTCACTCCAATGAACTAGTTACCATAACTAGCATCCACGATTAACTCCGGACATCACTATGTCTCGGCCCGGTGAGAATCGGTGCTTGGATACACCAAGGAGTATACCTCGTGCTAGTCTCGACAGAATTGATGGTGTCCAAATCCATCAATTCATCGACTAGGGATAATTCTGATACATCACAATTACACATGTAGAGATACTCACTAGTTGTGATCCAATCACAAATTCTCTCATGCTGTGAATCGTATCGTGGACATTCAGTAAATGAGTTTAAGATCCAATCAAATACATAAAACATGTATACTCAAATAGTGAATCTTCATATATCATATAAATGGTTCATACATAAGGCGATTGCCTTAGGACATCTCTCATATATTACTAACAGACTCCCACTTGGCCTAATGCCAATCGCTACGGTATCCAATACCATAAGCTTGAACATGACCCTCAAACTTATTTTGAGGTAATGCCTTAGTCAAGGGATCCGCTAAGTTCCTTTCAGTGGGAATTTTCTCCATTTGTATTTCGTTCCTACTGATGATCTCTCTGATAAGATTATAGCGGCGAAGCACATGTTTGGATCATTGATGAGACCACATCAAGTTCAAAGATGAACTTCTTGATCCAAACCGCTTCCTTTGCTGCTTCCAAAGCTGCAATGTATTCTGCCTTAGTGGCAGAATCCGCTATAGTGTCAAGCTTGGAACCTTTCCAACTTATTGCGCCTCCATTCCCGGTGAATACATACTCAGACTGAGACATGGAATCATCCTTGTCTGTCTGGAGCTGGCATCCGTATACCCACGTATCACCATGTAGCCTTCTCCATATATTAGGAACACATCCTTAGTTCTTCTTAAGTACTTAAGGATCGTCTGAACAACCACCCAATGATCCATTCCTAGATCAGACTAGTATCTGCTCGTGACACTCAGAGCGTACGATACATCGGGCCTTGTACATAACATAGCATACATGATAGATCCTATTGCAGATGCATAGGGAATCTTACTCGTGTAAATCCTCTCGTCTTCTGTGCGCGGACACATAGACTTCGAAAGGTGTACCCCATGCCTGATGGGTAAGAAACCTTTCTTGGATTCCGACATGCTAAACTTCTTTAGTACTCGGTCTATATATGTAGACTGCGAAAGACCAAGCAACCGTTTCGATCTATCTCTATAGATCTTAATCCCGAGGATGTAGATTGCTTCTCCCAGGTCTTTCATGGAGAATGTCTTGGATAACCAAACCTTCACTGACTGTAAGATTGAAACATCGTTTCCTATAAGTAGTATGTCATCGACATACAATACTAGGAACACGACTGCACTCCCACTAACCTTCTTGTACACACAAGGTTCGTCTGAATTTTGTGAGAAATCAAACTTTTTGATTGTCTCATCAAAACGGATATTCCAGCTCCTGGATGCTTACTTCAATCCATAAATGGACCATCGCAATTTGCATACCTTGGTTTTATCAACCGATGTGAAACCCTCAGGCTGTATCATATACATGTCCTCGAGCAGGTTTCCATTAAGGAAAGTTGTTTTCACATCCATCTTCCATATCTCATAATCATAATGAGCCGCTATGGCCAGGAGCATCCGAATGGATTTAAGCATAGCTACAGGCGAATAGGTTTCGTCATAATCAACACCTTGCTTTTGACAATATCCTTTCGCCACCAATCTAGCCTTATAGGTAATCACATTACCATCCATGTCGGTTTTCTTCTTGAAAACCCACTTGCAACCTATAGGCTTTATGCCTTCAGGTGGGTCAACCAAGTTCCAAACTTGGTTTTCATACATGGAATCTATTTCCGACTTCATGGCACCAAGCCATTTATCCCTTTCTGAACTTGTCAGCACTTCTTCATAACTGGTAGGCTCCTCATCATCAATGAGTAACACGTCGTTCGATTCACTTACGAGAAATCCATATCTCTCAGGAATATTGCATGTTCTACCAGATCTACGAAGATGTGGTATTACAATAGGTCCAGCTGATTGCTCATCACTATGAGTTGTCGGCTGTTGTGCTTCACCAGGTATCTCATTAATGTCTATTTGAGTCTCTCGAGCCTTCTCAAGCTCGATGACACTCCCACTGTTTTCTTGCAAGAGAAACTCTTTCTCTAGAAACACAGCATGCCTTGAAACAAACACCTTTTGTTCTATAGGATGATAGAATTGGTAACCCCTTGTTTCCTTAGGGTATCCAACAAATAGACATTTATCAGACTTAGCATCCAATTTGTCTGATACAGTCCACTTCACATAAGCAGGACAACCTCATATCTTCAAGTAAGATACATGAGGTTTCTTACCATTCCATATCTCATATGGAGTAGTTGAGACTACCTTGGTAGGCATTCTGTTTAAACAGTAAACAGCTGTCTGAAGTGCATAGCCCCAAAAGGACTTGGAAAGAGTCGCATGATTCATCATTGACCTGACCATGTCCAACAAGGTCCGGTTACACCTCTCAGATACACCATTATGTTGTGGTGTATATGGCGGAGTCCATTGAGACAATATACCATTGTCTCTTAGATAATCAAGAAACTCTTGACTTAAGTATTCACCACCTCGATCCGATCGAAGTATTTTAATACTCTTATCATGTTGTTTCTCTACTTCATTTCTGAATTCTTTGAACCTTTCAAAGGCTTCAGACTTGTGTTTCATCAAGAACACATACCCAAACCGTGAGTGATCATCGGTGAAGGTAATGAAGTAGCTATAGCCTCCTAATGCTTGAGTTGACATAGGTCCACATACATCAGTATGTATTAGTCCTAGTAACTGTTAGTAATATATGAGAGATGTCCTAAGGCAATCGCCTTATGTATGAACTATTTATATGATAAATGAAGATTCACTATTTGAGTATACATGTTTAATGTATTTGATTGGATCTTAAACTCATTTACTGAATGTCCACGATGCGATTCACAGCATGAGAGAATTTGTGATTGGATCACAACTAGTGAGTATCTCTACATGTGTAATTGTGATGTATTGGAATTATCCCTAGTCGATGAATTGATGGATTTGGACACCATCAATTCTGTTGAGACTAGCACGAGGTATACTCCTTGGTGTATCCAAGCAGCTGATTCTCACTGGCTGGAGACATAGTGATGTCCGGAGTTAATCATGGATGCTAGTTATGGTAACTAGTTCATTGGAGTGACTAGCCGTAAGACTTCATATGGTTCTCTGCATATATAGATATGTCAATGAAGTTCTTACTGTGGCTTAAGTGCGATGTTCCTTTGACTTGCGATATTCAAGTCATCTTGATCATGGAGACTTATGCTTTGACATCTTAAGCAAACATCTCTAAGGAGATGTGGACCCGGGATGATTGGGTATAAGTCGAAGTGATCGAAGGTGTTTGAATAGCCTATAAAGGATTCACCACTCCTTGCGAGATGTATACCCATGGCCTCTCGTCGGATTGTTACTAAAGTCTTTGGCCAAAGCATTACATGTTTAGAGTAAGGTACTCTTCGATACATGTGGAGTAACTAGAATCCGTAGGACGAGGAAATGATACTTGGGCTAGGTGTGACGTAGTCAGCCTAGTGGGGACTGACACAATAGACCATGTCTTGAACCAAGTGGGTATAAGATGAGTGAAGGGAATGGGGCACGATTCATTCGAGCTACTGAAGGGTTTCAGAAATAGTTCTGGATCAACCGTTGATCTTTTCGGTTAATTGGGGATCATGATGTACTACTAGGTGCCACTCATGATCGTTCTATAATTAATGGTTAATTATAGACGGCCAACATAAACCGAGAACCTATTTGGTCACACTCACAACGAGTGTAATCCAAAGGATTTAAAACGAGCTTGAGAATGGGATTCTCAGACCGAGAGAAACTATGTTTGGTTGGACCAAACATAAAGCGAGCATGAAATTGTTTCAGTCGCAATGGAAGCATGGATGGGCCGTGTCTTATGAAGACATAATGGATGGACCAAAATGGTTTGGTTCTAATCCAATGGAGGAGAATAAACCAAAGGGGTTTGGTTTATTTTAAACGAATGAACCAAAAGTTGGTTCGGTTCGTTTTAACTTAAAATAAACCATCATGGTTTGGTTTATTTTAACTTATCCTAATGGAGCGGGTTAACGGGCTTTATGGATATGATCCATTAACCATTAAGAGAATTAGTTCTCTATAAAATAGGGCTTAAACCCTAACCCTAAACCAAATCAAGTTTTGGCCGCCCAACCTAGTTGCCGCCCACCTCCTTGGAGTTTTCGGCGCCCAACCCTAAGGTGCCGCCGCCCAACTTTTGTGCAGCCGTCCAACTTGTTGCCGGCGACCAAGCTTCAGCCGGTGAACCTCCGGCGACCCTCCGGTGATCTCCTCTAGGTTCGGTGATAAGGTGAGCTTCCATCTCTCCTTGGCCGGCCTCTATTCCTCCACCAAAAGCTGTCCAGTTTTTCTGGACAGCTTGTTTCTTTGTTGTTGGAGCATCGTTTGGACGACGGTTAGTGCTCCAACAGCGGCTAACTTACCGGGGATTTGATCTCCGGTAATCCTCTGAGGTGGGGGACGAAGGATTCGTCAAACGGTTGACGAATACCTCTCCGGATAAACAAGTTTTGAGAACTCGTTTTAGGATCCGAATTTGGATTCGGATCGTGATCATCTCTCGATCACGTCGTCTTCAACACGAGGCTAGTAACCCGTACGAAGACGAAACTCGTGACTTAGCGAAGTCATCCCGAGGAGCTCGGCGTGGATACGGATAGAGACGATTCTTACGAGGATCGTTCCGGTTGATGCCGTTCCCGCTACACGTCATACGAAAGGTATAACGTAGATAAATTTCTTTTATTGTAAATTTTAATTTACGGTTATGTCTACACTTGTTGTAATATGCATGCGT
This sequence comes from Wurfbainia villosa, assembly GCA_025175895.1. Taxonomy (NCBI): domain Eukaryota; kingdom Viridiplantae; phylum Streptophyta; class Magnoliopsida; order Zingiberales; family Zingiberaceae; genus Wurfbainia; species Wurfbainia villosa. The sequence goes on from CM045988.1 coordinate 68,894,088, forward strand.
GTGTTGTGTGTGTTGTAATAAATATAGATTTATTATTTTTAATTGCTTCCGCTGTGCTCATGTTTACGAAACATGATCGAACACACACACGCCGCGGTGCCGGAAACCCAACAGTGGTATCAGAGCCCAAGTTGTGTTTCGACATAATCGTAAAATTGGTTTTGCGATAGTCATAATGTATTTCTGGAAATTTTCTAATTTTGGAAATTTAGAAGTATTTATAGAAATTTTTCAATTTTGGAAAGCCTAGAAGTATTTATGGAAATCTTCCACTTTTGGAAAGTTGGAAGTATTTATGGAAATTGATATTTTCCATAAATATAATATTTGATTAGATTCTGGAAATTTGTTTCCTAATTTAATCATGATTTGATTTGGGAAATCAAATCTTAAAATATTTTATTTCAATAAGTAGTTTTAATGATTTAGGAAATTGGTTTCCTAAATAGATTTTCCTTAATCAAATAATTCCATGAATAAAATATGTGATTAGATTTGGAAATTTGTTTCCTAATTTAATTATGATTTGATTTGGAGAATCAAATCTTAAACATATTTTATTTCCATAAATAGTTATGACATATAAGAAAATTATATACATGACATAATTTTATGCCATGTAATTGCATTAGATGCATAACATTATGCCATGCGTGTCGTGACATGTAGATGTATGCCATGTATGTCATGCCATGTAGATAATAGTTATTTGCATGCAAAGAGGATGAGACATAAAAACCCTTAATCAATATTAAAGCCTACACCTTCCATTAATATGGTTAGAACCAGAGTTCTGTTTCTTGTTTGGGTTGTTGGACTCTCTCCAAGCCCGGCTCGAACCTGAATATGTTCAAACCATGGAATAGTTTAATACTAATATGGTAAGAGTCAGAGGTCAATCGTTAGCTTTGGTTGTTGGACTCTCTCCAAGCTGGGCTAATTGGTTGAATGCGCTCTAACCATATTAAAACTATGTCCCAATTAATGGGTTAGCTTTAACCTGGAGCATCGGCTTGTTGGACTCTCTCCAAGGTCGATGTAAAGGGAGGTGAAGTTGGGTGCTATGCATATGATGCATACTTGTTAATGTGTTAACAACCCGATGTATGTGTGAACATTCAATTAGTTGATAGCACATTGTGATAGTTGCATATACGTGATATGCAATCGGTATAGTTGATACCTACCGTCGTAGTTATGAATGGCTTGTTGGACTCTCTCCAAGGTTGTTCATAACTATGATGGATATCAGCCCATTCGGAGATGGACCTACGATCTCCCGAAGTGATTTTGGGGTTTTGAAATTCGAAAAATGAATGGGATTTATAAATGTATATTGATGCATTTTAAAATCATCTTTCTCATATATGCTCGTTTTGTATTTCTAAGATTGATCATGATGTCTTTGAATTGCGTTCCATTTTGGATTCGAATAAATTGACTGGGCCGAACTTCTTGGACTGGCTTAGAAACTTGAGAATTGTTCTCAAGGTGGAAAAGCTTGCGAAGTCCTCGAAGCGTCTCTTCCCGCCCGTCCTAGTGACAATGCAACTCTGGACCAATTGTTGGCCTATCAGAAACATGTGAATGATTCTGAAATGGTGAGTTGCATCATGCTAGCCGCGATGGAACCCAAGCTACGAAAGCAGCATGAGCATATGGATGCTCATATCGTAGTCCTTCATCTTTGTGAGTTGGTTGATGAGCAAGTGAGATTCGAAAGGTTCGAAGTCTCAAAGTTCCTCTTCACCTCTGAGATGCTAGAAGGTTCATCTGTGGAGTCTTCTGAGAAGCATGAGCAGGGGACGATGCTGTTAGTTGATTCCTCGAAGAAAGGTTCTAAGAGGAAGTCAAAGGAACAGCAGAAGGGAAAGAAGAGAAGGGCTAAGAAGGTAGAACTAGCACAAAAGGAAACTTGCCATCATTATGGCAAGGAGAGCCATTTGCGAAGAAAGTGCAAGATTTATCTTGAGTCCATGAAGAAGGATAAGGCATCGGATGCCCCATCTTCTTCAGAAATCTTCTTTATTGATTGTCATTCTATTTCCTCAGACACTTGGGTATTTGATACTGGGTGTGGCTCACATATATGTAATGTCATACATGGGCTAAGGAATAGAAGAAGACTCGTCAAGGGGAGAGTCAAATTTACGTGTTGGGAATGGAGCAACGGTTGCTGCACTCGTCATCGGAACGTATTTGTTGGAACTCCCTGTAGGACTTGTCTTAGAACTGGACAATTGCTTTTATGTTCCTTCGTTGATAAAGAACATCATTTCTATTTCTTGTTTAAATAGAAATGGGTACCATTTGACTTTTAGTAACAATTGTTGTTACATAACTTTGAATAGAGTTCTTTAAGGGACTGGAACTTTAAGCAATGGTGTTTATACGTTGGACGTATCCAGTGATATTTTCAATATCGAAGCGAGCAACAAGCGTGCTCGAAAGGATAATCAAATAGACTCCTATATGTGGCATTGTCGTCTTGGCCATATAAGCAAGAAACGCATGTCCGAATTACACCTATGTGGAATTCTGGAATCGTTTGAATTGGATTCATACGATACATGCGAATCATGCTTAAAAGGAAAGATGACTAAGTTACCTTTTACTGGAAAGGGTGAACGAGTGGGAGAGTTACTAGGACTAATACATACTGATGTATGTGGACCTATGTCAACTCGAGCATTAGGAGGCTATAGCTACTTCATTACCTTCACCGATGATCACTCACGGTTTGGGTATGTGTTCTTGATGAAACACAAGTCTGAAGCCTTTGAAAGGTTCAAAGAATTCAGAAATGAAGTAGAGAAACAACATGATAAGAGTATTAAAATACTTCGATCGGATCGAGGTGGTGAATACTTAAGTCAAGAGTTTCTTGATTATCTAAGAGACAATGTTATATTGTCTCAATGGACTCCGCCATATACACCACAGCATAATGGTGTATCTGAGAGGCGTAACCGGACCTTGTTGGACATGGTCAGGTCAATGATGAATCATGCAACTCTTCCCAAGTCCTTTTGGGGCTATGCACTTCAGACAGCTGTTTACTTGTTAAACAGAATGCCTACCAAGGTAGTCTCAACTACTCCATATGAGATATGGAATAGTAATCATATATCTTACTTGAAGATATGGGGTTATCCTGCTTATGTGAAGCGGACAGTATCAGACAAATTGGATGCTAAGTCTGATAAATGTCTATTTATTGGATACCCTAAGGAAACAAGGGGTTACCAATTCTATCATCCTGTGAAACAAAAGGTGTTTGTTTCAAGGCATGCTGTGTTTCTAGAGAAAGAGTTTCTCTTGCAAGAAAACAGTGGGAGTGTCGTCGAGCTTGAGGAGGCTCGAGAGACTCAAATAGACATTGATGAGATACAGTGAAGCACTGTGACCAACAACTCATAGTGATGAGCAATCGGCTGGACCTATTGTAACACCACATCTTCGTAGATCTGGTAGAACACGCAATATTCCTGAGAGATATGGATTTCTCGTAAGTGAATCGAACGACGTGTTACTCATTGATGATGAGGAGCCTACCAGTTATGAAGAAGTGATGACAAGTTCAGAAAGGGATAAGTGGCTTGGTGCCATGAAGTCGGAAATGGATTCCATGTATGAAAACCAAGTTTGGAACTTGGTTGACCCACCTGAAGGGATAAAGCCTATAGGGTGCAAGTGGGTTTTCAAGAAGAAAACCGACATGGATGGTAATGTGATTACCTATAAGGCTAGATTGGTGGCGAAAGGATATCAAAAACAAGGTGTTGATTATGACGAAACCTATTCGCCGTAGCTATGCTTAAATCCATTCGGATGCTCCGCCATAGCGGCTCATTATGATTATGAGATATGGCGGATGGATGTGAAAACAGCTTTCCTTAATGGAAACACCTTTCGCCGAGGCGTGTATATGATACAACTGAGGGTTTCACATCGGTTGATAAAACCAAGGTATGCAAATTGCGACGGTCCATTTATGGATTGAAGCAAGCATCCAGGAGCTGGAATATCCGTTTTGATGAGACAATCAAAAGTTTGATTTCTCACAAAATCCAGACGAACCTTGTGTGTACAAGAAGGTTAGTGGGAGTGCAGTCGTATTCCTAGTATTGTATGTCGATGACATACTACTTATAGGAAACGATGTTTCAATCTTACAGTCAGTGAAGGTTTGGTTATCCAAGACATTCTCCATGAAACACAGGAGAAGCAACCTACATCCTCGGGATTAAGATCTATAGAGATAGATCGAAACGGTTGCTTGGTCTTTCGCAGTCTACATATATAGACCGAGTGCTAAAGAGGTTTAGCATGTCGGAATCCAAGAAAGGTTTCTTACCCATCAGGCATGGGGTACACCTTTCGAAGTCTATGTGTCCGCGCACAGAAGACGAGAGGATTTGCATGAGTAAGATTCCCTATGCATCCGCAATAGGATCTATCATGTATGCTATGTTATGTACGAGGCCCGATGTATCGTATGCTCTGAGTGTCACGGCGGATACGGTCGATCGAGGGATTGGATCATTGGGTGACTGTTAAGACGATCCTTAAGTACTTAAGAAGAACTAAGGATACGTTCCTAATATATGGAGAAGGGTACATGGTGATACGTGGGTATACGGATGCGTTACTCGCATGACATAAGGATGATTCCATGTCTTTGTCTGGGTATGTATTCACCTGGAATGGAGGCGCAATAAGTTGGAAAGGTTCCAAGCTTGACACTATAGCGGATTCTGCCACTAAGGCAAAATACATTGCAGCTTTGGAAGCAGCAAAGGAAGCGGTTTGGATCGAGAAGTTCATCTCTGAACTTGATGTGGTCTCATCAATGATCCAAACATGTGCTTCGCCGCTATCATCTTATCAGAGAGATCATCAGTAGGAACGAAATACAAATCGAGAAAAACCCCACTGAAAGGAACTTAGCGGATCCTTTGACTAAGGCATTAACTCAAAGTAAGTTTCAGGGTCATGTTAGAGCTTATGGTATTGGATACCGTAGCGATTGGCATTAGGCCAAGTTGGAGTCTGTTAGTAATATATGAGAGATGTCCTAAGGCAATCGCCTTATGTATGAACCATTTATATGATAAATGAAGATTCACTATTTGAGTATACATGTTTAATGTATTTGATTGGATCTTAAACTCATTTACTGAATGTCCACGATGCGATTCACAGCATGAGAGAATTTGTGATTGGATCACAACTAGTGAGTATCTCTACATGTGTAATTGTGATGTATCGGAATTATCCCTAGTCGATGAATTGATGGATTTGGACACCATCAATTCTGTCGAGACTAGCACGAGGTATACTCCTTGGTGTATCCAAGCAGCTGATTCTCACTGGCTGGAGACATAGTGATGTCGGAGTTAATCATGGATGCTAGTTATGGTAACTAGTTCATTGGAGTGACCAGCCGTAAGACTTCATATGGTTCTCTGCATATATAGATATGTCAATGAAGTTCTTACTGTGGCTTAAGTGCGATGTTCCTTTGACTTGCGGTATTCAAGTCATCTTGATCATGGAGACTTATGCTTTGACATCTTAAGCAAACATCTACGAGGAGATGTGGACCCGGGATGATTGGGTATAAGTCGAAGTGATCGAAGGTGTTTGAATAGCCTATAAAGGATTCACCACTCCTTGCGAGGAGATGTATACCCATGGCCTCTCATCGGATTGTTACTAAAGTCTTTGGCCAAAGCATTACATGTTTAGAGTAAGGTACTCTTCGATACATGTGCAGTAACTAGAATCCGTAGGACGAGGAAATGATACTTGGGCTAGGTGTGACGTAGTCAGCCTACTGGGGAATGACACAATAGACCATGTCCTGAACCAAGTGGGTATAAGATGAGTGAAGGGAATGGAGCACGATTCATTCGAGCTGCTGAAGGGTTTCAGAAATAGTTCTGGATCAACCGTTGATATTTTCGGTTAATTGAGGATCATGATGTACTACTAGGTGCCACTCATGATCGTTCTATAATTAATGGTTAATTATAGACGGCCAACATAAACCGAGAACCTATTTGGTCACACGCACAACGAGTGTAATCCAAAGGATTTAAAACGAGCTTGAGAATGGGATTCTCAGACCGAGAGAAACTATGTTTGGTTGGACCAAACATAAAGCGAGCATGAAATTGTTTCAGTCGCAATGGAAGCGTGGATGGGCCATGTCTTATGAAGACATAATGGATGGACCAAAATGGTTTGGTTCTAATCCAATGGAGGAGAATAAACCAAAGGGGTTTGGTTTATTTTAAACGAATGAACCAAAAGTTGGTTCGGTTCGTTTTAACTTAAAATAAACCATCATGGTTTGGTTTATTTTAACTTATCCTAATGGAGCGGGTTAACGGGCTTTATGGATATGATCCATTAACCATTAAGAGAATTAGTTCTCTATAAAATAGGGCTTAAACCCTAACCCTAAACCAAATCAAGTTTTGGCCGCCCAACCTAGTTGCCGCCCACCTCCTTGGAGTTTTCGGCGCCCAACCCTAAGGTGCCGCCGCCCAGCTTTGTGCAGCCGTCAACTTGTTGCCGGCGACCAAGCTTCAGCCGGTGAACCTCCGGCGACCCTCCGGTGATCTCCTCTAGGTTCGGTGATAAGGTGAGCTTCCATCTCTCCTTGGCCGGCCTCTATTCCTCCACCAAAAGCTGTCCAGTTTTTCTGGACAGCTTGTTTCTTTGTTGTCGGAGCATCGTTTGGACGACGGTTAGTGCTCCGACAGCGGCTAACTTACCGGGGATTTGATCTCCGGTAATCCTCTGAGGTGGGGGACGAAGGATTCGTCAAACGGTTGACGAATACCTCTCCGGAGAAACGAGTTTTGAGAACTCGTTTTAGGATCCGAATTTGGATTCGGATCGTGATCATCTCTCGATCACGTCGTCTTCAACACGAGGCTAGTAACCCGTACGAAGACAAAGCTCGTGACTTAGCGAAGTCATCCCGAGGAGCTCAGCGTGGATACGGATAGAGACGATTCTTACGAGGATCGTTCCGGTTGATGCCGTTTCCGCTACACGTCATACGAAAGGTATAACGTAGATAAATTTCTTTTATTGCAAATTTTAATTTACGGTTATGTCTACACTTGTTGTAATATGCATGCGTGTGTTGTGTGTGTTGTAATAAATATAGATTTATTATTTTTAATTGCTTCCGCTGTGCTCATGTTTACGAAACATGATTGAACACACACACGCCGCGGTGCCGGAAACCCAACAGTAACTCTCCCACTCGTTCACCTTTTCCAGTAAAAGGTAACTTAGTCATCTTGCCTTTTAAGCATGATTCACATGTATCATATGAATCCAATTCAAACGATTCCAGAATTCCACATCGGTGTAATTCGGACATGCGTTTCTTGCTTACATGGCCAAGACGACAATACCACATGTAGGAGTCTAATTGATTATCTTTTCGAGCACACTTGTTGCTCGCTTCGATATTGAAAATATCACTGGATACGTCCAACGTATAAATACCATTGCTTAAAGTTCCAGTCCCATAAAGAACTCCATTCAAAGTTATGTAACAACAATTGTTACTAAAAGTCAAATGGTACCCATTTCTATTTAAACAAGAAATAGAAATGATATTCTTTATCAACGAAGGAACATAAAAGCAATTGTCCAGTTCTAAGACAAGTCCTGTAGGGAGTTTCAACAAATGCGTTCCAATGGCGACTGCAGCAACCTTTGCTCCATTCCCAACACGCAAATTTGACTCTCCCTTGACGAGCCTTCTTCTATTCCTTAGCCCATGTATGTCATTACATATATGTGAGCCACATCCAGTATCCAATACCCAAGTGTTTGAGGAAATAGAATGACAATCAATAGCGAAGATATCTGAAGAAGATGGGGCATCTGATGCCTTGTTCTTCTTCACGGACTTAAGATAAATCTTGCACTTTCTTCGCAAATGGCTCTCCTTGCCATAATGATGGCAAATTTCCTTTTGTGCTAGTTCTACCTTCTTAGCCCTTCTCTTCTTTCCCTTCTGCTGTTCCTTTGACTTCCTCTTAGAACCTTTCTTCGAGGAATCAACTAACAGCACCGTCCCCTGCTCATGCTTCTCAGAAGACTCCACAATCTTCAGCATATTGAGCAGTACTACAGATGAACCTTCTAGGATCTCAGAGGTGAAGAGGAGCTTTGAGACTTCGAACCTTTCGAATCTCACTTGCTCATCAACCAACTCACAAAGATGAAGGACTACGATATTAGCACCCATATGCTCATGCTGCTTTCGTAGCTTGGGTTCCATCGCGGCTAGCATGATGCAACTCATTTGTTCAGAATCACTCACATGTTTCTGATAGGCCAACAATTGGTCCAGAGTTGCATCGTCACTAGGACGGGTGGGAAGAGGCGCTTCGAGGACATACACAAGCTTTTCCACCTTGAGAACAATTCTCAAGTTTCTAAGCCCGTCCAAGAAGTTCGACCCAGTCAATTTTATTCGAATCCAAAATGGAACGCAAATTTAAAGACATCATGATCAATTTTAGAAATACAAAATGAGCATATATGAGAAAATGATTTTAAAAATGCATCAATATACATTTATAAATCCCATTCATTTTTCGAATTTCAAAAACCCCAAAATCACTTCGGGAGATCGTAGGTCCATCTCCGAATGGGCTGATATCCATCATAGTTATGAACAACCTTGGAGAGAGTCCAACAAGCCATTCATAACTACGACGGTAGATATCATCTATACCGATTGCATATCATGTATATGCAACTATCACAATGTGCTATCAACTAATTGAATGTTCACACATACGTTGGGTTGTTAACACATTAACAAGTATGCATTATATGCATAGCACCCAACTTCACCTCCCTTTACATCGACCTTGGAGAGAGTCCAACAAGCTGATGCTCCAGGTTAAAGCCAACCCATTAATCGAGAAATAGTTTTAATATGGTTAGAGCGCATTCAACCAATTAGCCTAGCTTGGAGAGAGTCCAACAACCAAAGCTAATGATTGACCTCTGACTCTTACCATATTAGTATTAAACTATTCCATGGTTTGAACATGTTCGGGTTCGAGCCGGGCTTGGAGAGAGTCCAACAACCCAAACAAGAAACGGAACTCTGGTTCTAACCATATTAATGGAAGGTGTAGGCTTTAATATTGTTTAAGGGTTTTATGTCTCATCCTCTTTGCATGCAAATAACTATTATCTAAATGGCATGACATACATGGCATACATCTACATGTCACGACACGCATGACATAATGTTATGCATCTAATGCAATTACATGGTATACAATTATGTCATGTATATATTTCCTTATATGTCATAACTATTTATGGAAATAAAATATGTTTAAGATTTGATTCTCCAAATCAAATCATAATTAAATTAGGAAACAAATTTCCAAATCTAATCACATATTTTATTTATGGAATTATTTGATTAAGGAAAATCTATTTAGGAAACCAATTTCCTAAATCATTAAAACTACTTATGGAAATAAAATATTTTAAGATTTGATTTCCCAAATCAAATCAAGATTAAATTAGGAAACAAATTTCCAAAATCTAATCAAATATTTTATTTATGGAAAATATCAATTTCCATAAGTACTTCCAACTTTCCAAAAGTGGAAGATTTCCATAAATACTTCTAGACTTTCCAAAATTGAAAAATTTCCATAAATACTTCTAAATTTCTAAAATTAGAAAATTTCCAGAAATAACATTATGACAATCGCAAAACCATTTTACGATTATGTCGAAAAACAACCTGGGCTCGATACCATCATGGGTTTCGATCAGTCGTGTGTGTTCGATCACGTTTCGTAAACATGAACACAGCGGAAGCAATACAAATAATAAATCTATATTTATTACAACACACACAACACACGCATGCATATTACAACAAGTGTAGACATAACCGTAAATTTAAATTTACAATAAAAGGAAATTTATCTACGTTATACCTTTCGTATGACGTGTAGCGGGAACGGCATCAACCGGAACGATCCTCGCTAGAATCGCTCTATCCAGATTCCACGCCGAAGTTCCTCGATGACTTCGCTAAGCCACGAGCTTCGCCTTCGACGGGTTACTAGCCTCGTGTTGAAGACGACGTGATCGAGAGATGATCACGATCCGAATCCAAATTCGGATCCTAATACGAGTTCTCAAACCTCGTTTCTCCGGAGAGGTATTCGTCAACCAATTGACGAATCCTTCGTCCTCCACCTCAGAGGATTACCGAGATCAATCTCGTAAGTTAGTCACGCTGTCGGAGCTCTAACCGTCGCCCAAATGACGCCCGACGAGGAGAACAAGCTGTCCAGAAAACTGGACAGCTTTGGTGGAGGTGATAGGCGCCGGCCAACCAAGGGAGATAGAGATCACCTTGATGCCAAACTTGAAGGAGATCACCGGAGCACTAACCGGAAGCAGCTCGATGCCGTCGAGGGTGAAGGAAGCAGCCTTCTGGACGCTGGTTGGAGGAGCTTTGGGCGGCGGCAATAGGTTGGCGCTGAGAGCTCCAAGGAGGAGGTGGGCGGCAACCTTAGGGCTAGGGGTGTTTGGATTAGGGCTTAATTATCCCTTAAGCCCTCTTTTATAGAGAACTAATTCTCTTAACGGTTATTGGATCATAACCATTACGCCCATTAACCTGCTCCATTAAGATAAGTTAAAATAAACCAAACCATGATGGTTTATTTTAAGTTAAAACGAACCGAACCAACTTTTGGTTCATTCGTTTAAAATAAACCAAACCCTTTGGTTTATTCTCCTCCATTAGTTAGAACCAAACCATTTGGTTCATCCATTGTATCTTCATAAGACACGGCCCATCACGCTTCCATTCTTTTGAAGCGATTTCATGCTCGCTTCTTGTTTGGTCCAACCAAACCTAGTTTCTCTCGGTCTGAGAATCCCATTCTCAAGCTCGTTTTAAATCATTCGGATTACGCTCGTTGTGCGTGTGACCAAATAGGTTCTCGGTTTATGTTGGCCGTCTATAATTAACCATTAATTATAGAATGATCATGAGTGGCACCTAGTAGTACATCATGATCCCCAATTAACCGAAAAGATCAACGGTTGATCCAGAACTATTTCTGAAACCCTTCAGTAGCTCGAATGAATCGTGCCCCATTCCCTTCACTCATCTTATACCCACTTGGTTCAGGACATGGTCTAATAGTGTCGATCCCCACTAGTGATTCGTCACCCAAGTATCATTTCCTCGTCCTCACAATTCTAGTTACTCAACATGTATCGAAGAGTACCTTACTCTAAACATGTAATGCTTTGGCCAAAGACTTTAGTAACAATCTGACGAGAGGCCATGGGTATACATCTCCTCGCAAGGAGTGGTGAATCCTTTATAGGCTATTCAAACACCTTCGATCACTTCGACTTATACCCAATCATCCCGGGTCCACATCTCCTTAGAGATGCTTGCTTAAGATGTCAAAGCATAAGTCTCTATGATCAAGATGACTTGAATACCGCAAGTCAAAGGAACATCGCACTTAAGCCACAGTAAGAACTTCATTGACATATCTATATATGCAGAGAACCATATGAAGTCTTACGGCTGGTCACTCCAATGAACTAGTTACCATAACTAGCATCCACGATTAACTCCGGACATCACTATGTCTCCAGCCAGTGAGAATCAGCTGCTTGGATATACCAAGGAGTATACCTCATGCTAGTCTCGACAGAATTGATGGTGTCCAAATCCATCAATTCATCGACTAGGGATAATTCTGATACATCACAATTACACATGTAGAGATACTCAGTAGTTGTGATCCAATCACAAATTCTCTCATGCTGTGAATCATATCGTGGACATTCAGTAAATGAGTTTAAGATCCAATCAAATACATAAAACATGTATACTCAAATAGTGAATCTTCATTTATCATATAAATGGTTCATACATAAGGCGATTGCCTTAGGACATCTCTCATATATTACTAACAAAAATCATGTCCTCTATATAGGGACGAACGTAGGCAGTGATTTGACTAAGACTTCTAGTGGAAGGTCTAGGTCGAGATCGGATGGTAAGGAATCATTATATTTATCATTTTCTTTGCTAACCTCTTATTGCAAGAAAGTGATCTGGCTGGCAGTCAACTGATGCACATCAGTCAACTGATGGAAGGCATCAGTTGATTGATGGCGACGAATCAGCCTTTTGTGCTAGGTCAAAATGGATAATGTTTGACGCGACCACTTCACGATAAGATAAGGTGCCGCCTCGTGATCAATTCGAAAATTGAGGATTTTTATCTAGACTTATTCCAAGGCACAAATCTATAAAAGGAGGGGAGGACTCCAACCCAAACATCATCAATATTATTCTCAAGTGCTCCTACAACGCCAAAGCTCCAGCGCCGTCATAATGCCGATGCAACGCCAAGCTTACATCTTCTTCATCAGCAGCAGCAACAAGTTTGTTTCTATTTAATTATTGTATTCGTGATTTTAATAGTAACGAGGTGAGGTAGGCTTGTTGCCTCATCCTCATGCTTTTGTTTTTGTGATCGTTGTCTCCTACCTCCAACGAGAAGGAGACTTTATAGTGGATTGCCCCTTTGTACGTGGTCAAGGATCACGGAGCCTTGGAGTAGAAATAATTGGGTTGTGAACTAAGTAAAAATAAAGTGTCTATTTATTTTTTGTTCTTTTACTTTCGGCTGCATTTAAGTTTAACCGAACAAAAAGACGAAAAGTTTAATGCTCTCTATTCACCCCCCCTCTAGTGGTACTTTCGATCCAACAATTGGTATCAGAGCGTTGGCGCTAAGATTTAGTGAATCCACCAATCTAGCACTTTTTCGCTTTCTTTTCGTATTTTTCGATTCGTGTTTTTTTTGGTTTTTTTTCTCCTATACTACTAATCCCAGACGAAGTCTTGGTACTCTTCTTTTGGTTGTGTGTTTGCAAGATAATTAATGGCTCACATTGAGGGGTATAGCACCACCCAACCTCCGTTCATTAATGGAAATGATTTCCATTATTGGAAAGGTCGGATGGAGTGTTTCTTGAAAACACAAGTCGACACTTGGATAATAATCCAAACCGACTTTGCTCTACCCACTAATGATTAAGGGGAGTGATAACTGCATTTTTTATTGCGCTATTTTTACTTGTGATTAGATCTTTTAGGCTCTTTGATGGGATAATTATTGTTATTTGGGATGTTTTTACATATTGAGCCTATTTGCGATTAATTACATTAATTCCTATAATTTCAGTATTTTTCATGCGATTTTGTAGGAACATCTAATGAGGATCTAATTGGAGCAATCACAGCCATCGATCCAGATCAAATCTGAGCATTATGGACCGTCCGAGGAAAGTGATTGATTTTGAGCCATCCATCTGGATCTGGAGCGATCCGGCCTGTACATTAAGATCTACACGTCTTGGTCGTTCATCTGGACCGTTGGATCGTGATTATACCTTCAGACGGATCAGATCCGTCCATTGCAATTCAGATTGATCACAGCCGTTGGATCACAGCATGCTTAGGAGATTAATTGGATTCATTTAACCTAGCTATATTTGGGTGAGATCAGATCCGCACAATCGGACGGCTCGAAAATCACTTAATAAACCTAACTTCTTCCCCAGCTTGCCGGTAGCGACAAAGCGATCGGCGGCGTTTTCCTCTGGCGAGCGCGGCGACAGCTCCACATAGCACTCCGGCGATAATTCCAGCAATCCCAGGGTCTTCCCCAGTCCATTCCATCCCACATACTTTTCCCTCTTGGTCAAAGTGAGCTCGCGGCATTTGGCGGCGATATCGGCCGGCGGAGTGCGTGCGTCTTCACCGGCGATCTTCCGATCCATTACCACCGGAGCTGAGCATTCCAGCTGGACGTGGTCGCAGAAGGCTGGAGGTAATTGCTCGCTGTAGCGGCGAGAATATATTCGATTCGCGGCATCACTTCTTTCGATCCAATGGCGGTCTTGATGCTTCCGGTGGCGATGATACCCTTCATTCCGATTAGATCCCATCCACAATAGCGGCCGTGATTCGTGGCTTTGCCATCTCCGCAGAGCCATTCAACCGCCGTGGTAGCGGTAGCATCGCATCCATCATCGGGCGTGGATTACCGAATCGATTCACCTCTCATCCGGAATCCGACGAGAGATCCGCATCTGAGACCCTTTGGTATTTATTGTCGTGGAGGTCACGGAGAGGTGGTACCTCTCCGGTGTTTGTGGTTATTATTGATTTATTTTATTGTGATTCTTTGATTCAGATATTTTGTTTTCATTGCATTTGCACTTGTGTTTTCCTTCAGATTTGCACTTGTGTTTTCATTTGTGTTATCACCGGTGTTATTACATTGTGTTTGCATTAGTGTTTTCAATTGTGTTTTCGCTAGTGTTTTTAATATGTGCTTTCACCAGTGGCCTTGAATTGTGTTTTTACTAGTGTTCGTAACTTGTGTTTTCACTAGTATCTTACTTTGTATTTTAATCTGCGGTTTAACTTGTATTTTATTCTGTATTCTAACTTGTGTTTTAACTCGGGTCGTAGTTAGAGTTTGATTTGTGTTATGCTTTAGTTGTTAGGTTAGTTTCATTTACATTTGACGATTATAGTATAGTAATGATCGCGGTGCACAGTTGAATTGCATTTCGTTTCTTGCATTTCGTTTCTGCATTTTTAGTGAATGTTTAGCTCTGTGTCGTATAGTAGCGGTGCATGGTTGAATTGTTCACATTTATTTGATCACTGTGCCGTATAGTGACAGTGCGGTGCTTGGTCGCTTTCTTTTCTGTCTGTTAGTTTAGTTTTTCAGTGACTGTTTGACTACTGTGTCGTATAGTGACAGTGCGGTGCATGGTTGAATTGTTCACATTTGTTCGATCATTGTACCGTATAGTGACAGTGCGGTGCGTGATCACTTACTTTTGCGCATTAGGATAGTTGTTTGTTACTTGTTATTTGGTAGTTAGATTTACTTCTTGCATGCTTAATTCCCATGTTTGCTTTTGATTTTGCATTTTGATTGTTTTGATAAATTGTGAAAACCCCCAGTGTTTACTTCTGTTTAAAAACAAACGTCCAGCCATTAGGTTCGTTGGGAGATGACCCGAGTCAGTCCTATACTGCATTAGTGTAGTTAGGGGGTTCGGTAAATAATTTGGGAACGGTATTGCGACGATAATTCACCGTTCATATCAAATTTTGGCGCCGTTGCCGGGGAACTCTAATGAGTTCGTTTGTCTTTAAACTGTAGTTTGTTTGTTTGTTTTCTTTTTCTTTTGTTATTATTGTCTTTCTTATCTTTTCTATCTGTTCTCATTGTGTTTGTTTGTTTTGAAAATGACCAGGTCTTCAGGCGATAAACTCTTTGAGCTGGATCCTGAGATTGATAGGACTTTTCACGCACTGCGGAGAGCACAGGGCAGGTCAATTGATACTTCTGATTACAATCCATCAGAGTTGCAGATAGTCATGGCAGATAATAATAGGACTCAAGGAGCTTATGCTGATGCGACATACCGATATTCTTGCATTAGCTACCCGGCTTTAGAGGAGGATTTTGAGCTCGGATCGAGGCCGATTCATTTGCTTCCTAAGTTTCATGGATTGTCTGGTGAAGATCCCAACAGGCACTTGCACGAGTTCCATGTGGTGTGCTCTACTATGAAGCCACAGGGCATTTCAGAGGAAGATATAAAATTGAGAGCTTTTCCATTTTCACTGGCTGGAGCAGCTAAGGATTGGTTATACTACCTTCCACCTAGATGTATTAACAGTTGGCTTGAATTGAAGAAATCATTCTTGGAAAAGTTCTTCCCAGCATCCCGAACTGCTACCATCAGGAAAAGAATCTGCAGTATCCAGCAGTCTACTGGAGAGACATTGTATGAGTACTGGGAGAGATTCAAGAAACTATGTTCCAGTTGCCCCCAACATCGATCGCTGACGATTGCTCAAGATTCTATGAGGGACTGCTTCCCATGGACAGGAGTATGATAGATGCAGCTAGTGGAGGGGCATTAGTTAACAAGACTCCCAGTGAGGGTTAGAGCTTATTGCAAACATGGCAGAGAACTCACAGCAGTTTGGGAGCAGAGCTATAGTGACTAGAGGGGTGAGTGAGGCTCACCTGGCTATTCGATCAGGAGATGAAGAATTCTATCTGAGAGCTCATCATTAGTTAGGCGGTTGGCTCTGCTCACGAACCAGCCAATCTTCTATAGTGCCTATGCAACCTATGAGAGTTTGTGGTATTTGTTCGAGTCCAGAGCATCCTTCTGATTCATGTCCTTCACTCCAGCAAGATGAAATAGTAGCGGCGAAAAGTTTCCTTCGGACCTTAGTATCCTCAGTATCATCCTCCATATCACAGCGGCGGCCGATGCTCGGCCTCGAGCAACAACATTCCGGATATGATCCGATGTGCGCCACTTATAATCCAGGATGGAGAGATCATCCAAATCTGAGGTATGGGAATTCTTTTTTATCGGCCGTTTGACCAGACCCGGCATTTGAGACCCTAGCCATCGAGTAACCCGATGCAGTCGGACCTTCGCATTGGCCGATTGGGAAGTCTTCGATTCAAGTTCAAATTCAAAGATGGAGGAGTTTATGCTAGATTTTACACTGTGATTTAGAAGACGGATGCATCTATTCAGAACATAGAGAGACAGCTTAGCCAGCTTGCATCTAACATTAACCAGCTGCAGTCACAGGGATCTAGTCAGCTACCATCTCAGACCATTCCGAATCCTAAAGGAAACATCATCTTGATTACACTGCGGAGTGGTAGAGTTACGTCAGACCCCCAGGCTTCAGACCACATGCGAGATCCGATTCTTGGTCGAGGTAGCTCGAGCGAGGCGAGAGAAAGCGGATCCAAGTCGCCATTTCCATTACCTTTCCCTCAGAGGCCAGTACAGCCTAGGAAGGGGGTTAGTGAAGAAAAGGCTAGGGAATTTGAGAGCTTGTGGATTTGTTGATGGGTGGAAGTTAATGTCCCTTTATTGACAATGATCAAGCAGATTCCCAAGTATGCCAAGTTTCTGAAAGAATTGTGTGTGCATAAGAAGAAGCTGAAAGGAAATGAGTTAATCAGAGTTGGAAAGAATGTTTCAAAGACTTATTCAGCCTTTGCCCCAGAAGTGCGAGGATCCAGGAGTTTTCACTGTACCTTGCGTGATTGGGAGCCATGTGTTCGAGGATGCTATGCTAGATCTAGGAGCTTCCATTAATGTGATGCCAAGGTCTGTTTTCCGTTCATTAGGTATTGGACCCTTACAATCGACAGGTGTAGTGATTCAGTTAGTCAACCGCAGTCAGACACACCCAGCTGGGTTGATCGAGGATGTGTTGGTTAAGGTGAAAGAGCTGATATTTCCCGTAGATTTCTATATTCTTGACATGGAGGGTGATTCACAGTGCAGCAGAGCTCCGCTTATTCTGGGCAGACCTTTCCTCAAGACGGCCAAGACCAAGATTGATGTGCATGCAGGTACACTTTCCATGGAGGTAGGAGATACTGTAGTTCAGTTCAAGATTTTAGATGCGATGAAGCACCCGATGGAGGATCATTCTATTCTCAGCATGGATTTAGAGGATGAGCTGGATTGCATGGGTTTCATTTCTGAGTCTGTTTTTCAGTTGGATATCTCTATACCTTCTATTTTATGTAGTGATTTCAGTGATTATTGATTGATGATATGATAGGACCTATCTCAGGCCCTTTGATTTTGGACAGGGACATGGAATGTGTAGGGACTTGCGACCTTCAGGCAACGCCCCAGGAATCACTTCCATCAAATGTGCAACCACAGCAGCTTGAATTGAAACCTCTTCCCGAGCATTTGAAGTATGTGTATTTGGATAAGGACGAGCAGCGACCTGTTATTATTGCCCGAGATCTAGATCCAGATCAGGAGTACAGATTAGTAGATCTTCTGAGGCAGCACAGGAAAGCGATTGGGTGGACGCTGGCAGATATCCCGGGTATCAGTCCTTCGACCTGTATGCATAGGATTCACTTAGAAGAGGATGTAAAACCAGTTAGACAACCACAGCGACGGCTTAACCCACTGATTCTTGAAGTAGTAAAGAAAGAGGTGACGAGGCTTCTACAGGCTGGCATTATCTATCCTATTTCAGATAGCAATTGGGTAAGTTCTTCAGTGGTTCAAGAAGTCCTGGTATTACATGCAGATAATGAGTTGATTCCCACCAGAGTTCAGAATTCTTGGAGAGTTTGTGTAGACTACAGGAAGCTTAATCAGGCCAGCAGGAAAGATCACTACCCCCTACCTTTTATTGATCAGATGCTAGAGAGGTTGGCAGGCAAGTCACATTATTGCTTCCTAGATGGTTACACTGGGTATTTCCAGATCTGTATTGCTCCAGAGGATCAGGAGAAGACCACTTTTACTTGCCCTTTCGGGACGTATGCATATCGGCGTATGCCTTTTGGACTTTTGCGCTCGGACATTCCAGCGATGTATGGTTAGTATTTTTGGTGATTTATTAGAGCATTGCATGGAGGTTTTTATGGACGATTTTTCTGTGTATGGTTCTTCTTTTGATTCCTGTCTGGATAGTTTGTCGAGAGTTCTACAGAGATGCATTGATACTGATTTGGTTTTGAATTTCGAGAAATGTCATTTCATGGTAGGGCATGGGATAGTCCTAGGTCACATTATCTCTGTGCATGGTATAGAAGTAGATCCTGCTAAAATTCATGTTATTTCTGCTCTATCTTACCCCGCTTCTGTGCGGGAAGTACGTGCTTTTCTGGGACATGCAGGTTTTTACAGACGTTTCATCAGAGATTTCAGCAAGATTGCCCTACCCCTGACCAACTTGCTTCAGAAGGAGGTGGTATTCCAGTTTGATCAGAGGTGCAAAGACTCTTTTGACCAGCTCAGGCAGGCTTTGACATCAGCACCGATCCTTAGACCACCGGATTGGACTCTTCCGTTCGAGTTGATGTGTGATGCCTCGAACTACGCGGTGGGAGCAGTCTTGGCACAGAGAGTAGACAGAGCGTCTCATGTGATCTGCTACGCCTCGAGGACATTGGATGCTGCACAATCCAACTACACCACCACAGAAAAAGAGCTTTTAGCTATTGTTTTTGCTTTGGATAAATTCAGATCTTATTTGCTATGTTCTCATGTGGTTATTGTTTCTGATCATGCAGCTTTGAAATTCCTCTTGAAGAAGCCTGATGCAAAACCGAGACTGATTAGATGGATGCTTCTGCTTCAAGAATTTGACGTAGAGATATGCGATAGGAGCGGGAGGGAGAACCTGGTAGCAGACCATCTGAGCAGGATAGTGACGGAGATAGATTCCACCCCCATAGCAGATTCTTTCCCAGATGAGCAGTTTTTTCACTTGCAGGGTAAGACACCATGGTATGCAGATATTGCTAACTATTTAGTTGCCCGTGTTGTACCTTCAATTTTTTCTCATGCACAAGTCCGTAAATCGAGAAGTGATGCCAAGTATTATGTATGGGATGATCCTTACCTTTGGAAGTTTTGTAGTGATCAGATTATTATAAGATTTGTTCCTGACTATGAATTTCATTCCATAATTACTTTTTGTCATTCTCTGGCTTGTGGGGGTCATTTTGGACCCCAAAGGATCATGAGGAAAGTTTTAGAGTCTGGTCTGTACTGGCCCACCCTATTTCATGATGCCTATGAATTCTATAAAGTCTGTGAGAGATGTCAACGAACAGGGAACATAGGACGTAGACATGAAATGCCTCAACAACCTTTATTATTCTGTGAGATTTTTGACGTTTGGGGTATTGATTTTATGGGTCCTTTTCCTGTATCTTTTGGATTTTCTTATATTCTTTTGGCTGTTGATTATGTTTCCAAATGGGTGGAGGCCATCCCCACTAGGACTGATGATTCTCCAGTTGTTGTGAATTTTGTTAGGTCTCACATATTTTGCAGATTTGGGGTACCCAGGGCGATCGTCAGTGATCAAGGGTCTCACTTTTGCAACAGACACATGGAAGCCATGCTAAGCAGGTATGGGGTGTTTCATAAAATTTCTACTCCTTATCACCCTCAGACGAATGGGCAGGCTGAAGTGTCAAATAGAGAGATCAAATCTATACTGGAAAAGACAGTGGGGCCAGACAGGAAAGATTGGAGCAAAAGGTTGGAGGACGCTCTGTGGGCCTACAGGACTGCCTATAAGACTCCCATAGGCATGTCCCCATACAGATTGGTTTATGGCAAAGCATGTCACTTGCCGGTGGAGATTGAGCACAGAGCTTACTGGGCAGTGAAAGCTTGCAACATGGATGCTTACAGAGCAGGGAGAGAGAGAAAACTTCAACTTCAGGAACTTGAGGAGACAAGGTTAGAAGCGTATGAGAACTCCCGCATTTACAAGGAGAAGACTAAACATTTTCATGATAAGCGGCTTGTGAAGAAGGAGTTCCATATCGGAGACAGAGTTTTAGTGTACCAGTCTCGACTCAGGTTGATTAAAGGTAAGTTGAGATCCAGGTGGGACGGTCCTTTCCTTGTTACTAATGTATTTCCCTATGGTGTTGTAGAGGTGCAGGAACCTTCTTCAGGGAACACTTACAGAGTGAATGGACACCGTCTCAAAATATTTCACGAGGGGGCAAGCGATGCCTTTGTAGAGGAAGTGCACTTTGCCGATGTTTCTTCTCCGACATGAAAGGGGAGTGTGTTCCTTTCCTTACTGTATTTCCTTCTTTCCTTGCATGTTCGGATTTAGTAGTGTTGGTTGTTTATCTGCCTGATGACTTAGGTTGTTTGTTTGTTAGGTTATTTGTTTGTTCAGTTGTTGTTTAGTCCAATAATATTCCCTATGCATGCCTTAGTATCATTTCAGAGGTGGTAAAAATAAGTTAAGTTTGATCATCATATTGTGGATTTTTGTGTATGATAGGAGACTTCAATGCATGCAAATCACTTGTTATGATGGTGAACTTTTTATTGATAGACCAAGCTTGATTTTTATTCACCTAGTGAGGTTTAAGCCATTTCAATCATTTACCCACTTTAGTGTGATACACGTGTGATACTTGTTACTCTAGAACTTGCTTTGAGTCTTTTCAAAACTACAAGAACATTTATTTGCATGAATATGATGAAGGATTTCACTCTTGATTCTTTTCCTCACTTGTATTGCTTGTCTAATCCACTTGATACTTCCATGTTATCTTACATGTCATATCCTTACATTTGCCATTTATGGTTTTTGTTATCTTCATGGATTATCTTTTCTCGTATCTTTGGTTCGCATATTGGAAGAATAACTTGATAAGTTGTTTGTCCGAGACGGACAAAATTTTAAGTGTGGGGGAGGATATTCTGTTTCGTTGGGCAGAAATTTGCTATAGAGCTTGGCCATTCAGAACTTAATCGACCTACAGAGATTGGAACTACTGCTGGAAAGACTTGTGGTTGAAGCTATGTACTGATCTAAAGGGATCTGCACTGGAAATGGCAGCGTTATCAGAATTATGCCAGTACCAATAGCATCCTTAACTATACGTGCAGCCAATTTCAACCTCAACAAGGGTGCGACTCTGTTCTTGTGACATTACAGTAAAGCGGTAGGTGAAGCTTGGGTTGAAGGCTGCGGTCGTGTTTCTGCTGAGAGCACAATAGAAAAAAAAAATTTTTTATTGGGAAAATGCATGAATCACCAAGCTATAAAAGGCTGAGCTTACACGTGGATTCAAGGAATAGCTATTGGAGGTTATAACAAATTTTCAGAATTCAACGACATTTGGGATGGCTCTACTTAAATTTGGGCAGCTGATGTCAGTCTAACACTAGGCCCACTTCAATCTGAAGGCCTATAACTCATGCCCAGGCCATCAGACTGGATCAGATTAAGGCTGATTAAGGGAAGTTTCTGAAATTTTATCTGATACAAAGAAATTGCAGTTGAAGTTGAATTTCCAAAATGAAAGTATCAAGATTAACTGCAGGAAAGCGGAAGGGAAATCTGCATTCAGAGATAAAATCTGTTGCAATTCAGAGATTGGGTAGAGCAGAGTTCACATTAAGCCATGGAATTCTGGAGCTGTTGTACTCGGTTGAAAATTGGAGCTCTTAACCTATTTGTTATCCCCTGAATTTTGTGATTTGAGAACAACTACAGGCTGAGAAGTTCTAAATCATTTTCAGTCCCAAAGCTGAAACATCAAGGTGAAGACATCTTGACCGAATGAAATTAAAGATCTCAAGTGGCACTCAAATATGAAATGGGAATTGAGTTTTGATTTGTCGACCACAAAGAACCTGCCTTGTCGATCGGATCCTTGGAAAGAAAAGGGCATGTATGAGAACGAGAAGCAGACTTCGAGGTCATCACCGCGATAAATGTTGGTTAGCCGGATACTTGGAGTAAACGCGTAATCTCAATATGATTAAGCTGGAAGACCACAAAGATTCAGAATCAATGAAGTGTTGGACTATGCTGGTAGATGGAAAATTCTGCACGATTGAAGAAATATCAGTTATCATCAAGAGAAGCTGCAGTTTTAGTTCCTAAGGGTGTTTGCCTTCAATACATTGACCAACAAGTTTTTGATGTCATGAATCTTGTGTGTGCCAAATCAGAGATCCTGATAAGAAATAGAATGGTTTCCAATGAAGTTAGAACAAGCAGCTTTTTGAAGAGCATTGGAGATAACTGCAGAGAAATTTGGAAATCCAAATTCATAGATTGAAATTGTTGCAAGTCAGAGACCGGTTGGTCATGGGTATATGAATGGGAAGGTTAAAACACATGGTTAGTAAGTTTCACTCTAAGTCATGGGAATTGGTTGTTGTAGTACTCACTAAAAAAAAAAAAAAAAAAAAAAATCGCTGAGTGGAAACTGATTGCTGCAAAGGGATATGCTCTGCGAGAAAATTGTGAATTGCTGCCATGTTTCAAGTAAAATTTTGAGCAGAGGCTGAGACCTGATCAGAGGTGCTTGGAGAATGGGGAGTATGAGAAACTGAATCATCTTGCACCGTCCTTTGTTACAAAATTAACTAAACTGAAATTCTGTGATATGGAAGAACAACTGCAGATAGAAGAACATGGCAGCAAGATTACTTGAATACATTGAGAAGGATTGTATGTATCTGAAAAGAAAAAAAAAAAAGAGTAGTATCAGACTTTCAGAAATAATAGGAATTCTGCTAAACAACATTTGGCAATGCTATGTCTTGGAGAAATTGGAAGAAGGTAGATCTAGAGGTGGAGGACGTTGTGGGCAGTTTGTAATGGTAGGAATCGGTGAATGACATTAACAATGCTTATGTGGCTGAAATATGGTTAATTTACGGTAGCATCTCTTTTCATGACCTTTATGCCAATTAACAGACTGGACAAGCCTTGCACGTTTTTGTTCAGCAGCATGGACCTTTGCAAGTAACATAGGAAATAGAAAACAAGTCAAATCTCCATCTAGTGCAAAGATCATAGTGGAGATTTGTTCCTGAGGGTTCCTGAGGCTAATTCAGAGCTAGCCAGTGCAAGCCCTTGTACTCATTACACATTCAGAAATTTAATCTCCATTGGAAGAATTGTCTCGGACTGTGTTGAGCTCCCATAACCTTCCTACACACACCACTTTTAATTGCAACTAATCAGGTTTATTCTTCCAATTCTTCTATTGTTGCTCTGTTCATTATATCTTGATCTTCTGGTATGTTTCTTTTGCAGTCTACATCTGATCTTGTTTTGATATTCGATAAATCCTTTTGATTCATGTATGGAATGTATTGATAGCGGTGGAGAAGTAGATGATAAGCAAGCATATGGTAGGACAATATTACATAGTGTTTTGAGGGTACCCCACTCCTACGATCATTATGTGAGCATGAGTGCATATATCCATTTGGGAGGTTTTATATCAGGCTTGGTTTATTTGATTTGACTGTAAACCATCAAACATGTTGACTGTTGTAGGAGTCGGATCTTTTGAATATCCTAAGTAACTTATTTTTTCTGTCTCTGAATTATTGATCTAGGTATTACTAGGGGAATGAGTTAGGGAGTTAATGTGTCTTTGTTTTTGTTATTGCACGGGACGCGCAAAAATAAGTGTGGGGGAATTTGATAACTGCATTTTTTATTGCGCTATTTTTACTTGTGATTAGATCTTTTAGGCTCTTTGATGGGATAATTATTGTTATTTGGGATGTTTTTACATATTGAGCCTATTTGCGATTAATTACATTAATTCCTATAATTTCAGTATTTTTCATGCGATTTTGTAGGAACATCTAATGAGGATCTAATTGGAGCAATCCACGGTAGTCGATCCGGATCAAATCTGAGCATTATGGACCGTCAGGAAAGTGATTGATTTTGAGCCATCCATCCGGATCCGGAGCGATCCGGCCCGTACATTAAGATCTACGTCTTGGCCGTTCATCCGACCGTTGGATCGTGATTATACCTTCGGATGGATCGGATCCGTCCATTGCAATTCGATTGATCACGGTAGTTGGATCACGGCATGCTTAGGAGATTAATTGGATTCATTTAACCTAGCTATATTTGGGCGGTGAGATCAAATCGCTGTCGGGCGGCTCAGAAAATCACTTAATAAACCCAACTTCTTCCCAACGCTAACTTGTGACAAAACAGTCTTGGCGGCGTTTTCCTCTCTGGCGGCCGGCGACACTCCACATAGCACTGACGATAATTCCAAAGCAATCCCGTGGTCTTCCCTCCATTCCATCCGCGTACTTTTCCCTCTTGGTCGGCGGGCTCGCAGCGGATTTGGCGGCGTATCATCGACCGGCGAGTGCGTGCGTCGTCACCGGCGATCTTCCGATCCATTACCATCGGAGCTGAGCATTCCAGCTGGACGTGGTCGCAGAAGGATGGAGGTGATTTGCTACTCTGCGTGGTAGCGCGCGAATATATTCGATTCGGCAGACATCACTTCTTTCGATCCAATGGCGGTCTTGATGCTTCCGGTAGGTGGCGATGATACCCTTCATTCCCAATTCCGATCCCATCCACAATAGCGGCCGTGATTCGCGCTGTGCCATCTCCGCAGAGCCATTCAACCTGCTGCCGTGGTAGCGGTAGCATCGCATCCATCATCGGAGCTGTGGATTACCGAATCGATTCAACTCTCATCGTAATCCGACGAGATATCCGCATCCTGAGACCCTTTGAGCCGTTCGGTATTATGTAGAGGTCAGGAGAGGGTGGTACCTCTCCGGTGTTTGTGGTTGACTGCTGATTTATTTTATTGTGATTCTTTATTGATTGATATTTTATTTTCATTTGCATTTGCACTTGTGTTTTCCTTCATATTTGCACTTGTGTTTTCATTTGTGTTGTCACTGGTGTTATTACATTGTGTTTGCATTAGTGTTTTCAATTGTGTTTTCGCTAGTGTTTTTAATATGTGCTTTCACCAGTGGCCTTGAATTGTGTTTTTACTAGTGTTCGTAACTTGTGTTTTCACTAGTATCTTACTTTGTATTTTAATCTGCGGTTTAACTTGTATTTTATTCTGTATTCTAACTTGTGTTTTAACTCGGGTCGTAGTTAGAGTTTGATTTGTGTTATGCTTTAGTTGTTAGGTTAGTTTCATTTACATTTGACCAGTGTACCGTATAGTGACAGTGCGGTGCCTGGTTGAATTGCATTTCGTTTCTTGCATTTCGTTTACTGCATTTTTAGTGAATGTTTAGCTACTGTGTCATATAGTGACAGTGCATGGTTGAATTGTTCACATTTATTTGATCAATGTGATAGTGACAGCGGTGCTTGGTCGCTTTCTTTTACTCATTAGTTTAGTTTTTCGTTGTTGTTTGACTCGTGTGTATAGTGATGAATTGTTCACATTTGTTCGATCATTGTACCATATAGTGACAGTGCGGTGCGTGATCACTTACTTTTGCGCATTAGGATAGTTGTTTGTTACTTGTTATTTGGTAGTTAGATTTACTTCTTGCATGCTTAATTCCCATGTTTGCTTTTGATTTTGCATTTTGATTGTTTTGATAAATTGTGAAAACCCCCAGTGTTTACTTCTGTTTAAAAACAAACGTCCAGCCATTAGGTTCGTTGGGAGATGACCCAAGTCAGTCCTATACTGCATTAGTGTAGTTAGGGGGTTCGGTAAATAATTTGGGAACGGTATTGCGACACTAATTCACCGCTCTATCAGGGAGCCCTTGGATTTCGACAAGTGGACCAATGCAACCAAGAGGCAAATCGAAGTTGATGCAAAAGCAAACCAAATGTTGCATTGCAGCTTGTCCAAGGAGGAGCTCAACTGAATTGGACCATTAATTAGCGCTAAAGACCTCTGGAACAAATTAATTGATCTACAAGAAGGGACGTCCGATGCAAAGGTATGTAAAATAGATTTACTTTTAAATAAACTCTATAATCTAAAGATGCAAGATCATGAGACCGCTTCACAACTTCATGCACGGATCCAAAACATCTTGAACGGTTTACATGCCATCGGACAAAAGGTAGACAATCGAGACATAATATGGTACACACTCAATGCTTTTCCTAGGACCACCTTGTGGGTATCCATGGTTGATGTCTACAACGTATCTAAAGATTTATCTAAGATTAGGTTAGACAAATTCTTTTCAGAATTTCGGTTACATGAATAAACTAACATGGTCTCGGTCGAGAAAGGTGTAGCAGTGTTTGCAGGACGAAGATGAAAAGCAAAGAGCCCCGAGGAAGAAGAATCCGAATCGGAATTCGAAGAGGAGATGGAGGTCGGACTAGTCAATCTAGTTCGGAGGATCATCAAAAAGAAAAGGGATCAATTGAAGAGCAAGAAACCTCCACAAACATACACATGCTATGGGTGTAACCAGAAGGGTCATTACAAGTCGAAGTGCCCAAGACTCAAGAACAAGTCATCTCAATCCAAGCAAGCATTTCACGCAATGTGAGAGGAGGGAGAAGATCAAAATAATGACTTGGCATTCATGGCCAAACTGGTAGAGTTCGAGTTTGAGTCCGAAGCCAACAACAAATTCAACTCCAACTCCGACTCCGAAGATGAATTTGAGTCAAAACTCAAAGTGGGAGCAAAAGAAAAGGTTATGGTAAGTCATTCACTAATTGCAAACTTATATCATGCAATTAAGTTGCTAAATAAGAAATTGACTAAGTCCGAGTCTAGAGTTGAGTCGTTACTTGAGGAGGTTGAAACCCTCAAGTAAGAGGCTACTCTAACCTCTTCAACTAGTCAAGTTCAAGAGGGAAACTCAACCCAAGTTGAAAAACTTGAGGAAAAAATTTCTCTCTTGAAAGACCGAGTTCAAGAGGTCGAGGCTACGTTGGGATCTAAGAATCTTAACTGGCTACTTGGAACCCAAAGAGCTGTGTACAACAAAGCCGGACTTCGATTTAGGTCAATGACTACGAATAGATCTTACATGTCTATTGTGAATCGTAGTTGTCAAAGAGTCCAAGCATGAGTCCCAAAGGTTTTATTGAACTCATATATAAGGACTAATAAGTATTGGATTCCCCAGGATCAAGTCCACTTTGTGGATAGACCATATTGGTTCAATGGTCCAGGGGGAGCTATCTCTAAAATAGTATACCCGCTTCCTTAGTAAAACCATTGCATGATTAGTTATTTTATTTTAATTTTTAGAATGGCTATATAGGGCAAATAGTTAATCAACTCTTGACAACATAGTATCAAAACGCGACGAGATGATAGTACATTAGGGAAACAAAGTCTCGTGTATTCGATCTAGATAAGACGTATATAGCTTGGTGCACTTGACCAAGCCTAGTTAGACCAAGAAGTAATTTTAAGTGACTCAAGTAATCAATTTCTTGAATTTAGCTTTGTCTAAGGAAGTGGTCGTTGTTTTGATCAAAGAAGGCCCCTGTGCCTCGCCACGACCTGGAAGCCAATTTCTTGAAAGATTTACTTGATGAACTAAGGGTTGAATCAGAATCTAACCCAAGGATGACTAATTCTAATTAGGTTAAAATCATCTCACAAAACATATAAGGTGAACACCTTCTGAGACACAGAATGGGTGAGATGTTAAGGATAATTGAAATACACTTAACTTTTTCAAAATTCTACTTATTTTCTTACACTTAATGAATAATTATACCTTCAATTGGCCAATACTCAGTATACAACTCTCTAGGGCAAAGTTTAGTGCCCCCTAAATCTCTTATACTTCATATATTTGACTAAGAGAGAGAGCAAACTAACCCTAAGGGTTATATTACAAACCTTTGAAGTTGGTGCAGAGGGATGTACCTCGAACCAATCTATCAAACTAATGCTAGACGCATGCTTGGACTCATAGTTGATTTATCTAGGCGCATGCATATACAATGTTGTTTTTAAATGCCTATTTTATATAAAAACCCTGACATTTTTTTTATTTATGATAAAAGGGGGAGAAGAGTGAAAGGTAAGGGGGAGTAACACAACATTTAATTTTAAAAATTAAAGTATTTCTTTCGAAACACACCTAGGGTTAAGGGGGAGTTTTGTGGAAATGGAATTCATCATTTACTATACTTGTTTTATGCTTTAATTTTTCCTTTAACTCTGTGTCGGTTTGCCATAGATCAAAAAGGTGGAGATTGTTGGTGCAGGGGCACCAGATAATCGAACCTAGGTTTTGATTATGGTAAAGATCCAAAGTTAAGGTCATATTATTATCTCATAAGCTGAATTAAGTGTACAGGAAATGGTTAAGCTAAGTTGAAGGTCAGTGACACCCGAAGAATCCTGAGTCGAGAAATCGTGGTGGTCGGGCGACACCAGGAAAACTTTATGGGAGTCGAACAACCTAGGTGGAAGACCGGAAGCAAAGCGACAAGTCATAAAGGACCAGAGGTAAGCATAAGTGTGAAGAGAGATGGTAAGATCATGCCATCTGTACGGGGATGATCGTAGGCAGTGATCTGACTAAGACTTCTAGTGGAAGGTCTAGGTCGAGATCGGACGGTAAGGAACTGTCATATTTATCATTTTTCGTGCTAACCTCTTATTGCAGGGAAGTGGCCATGCTTGCAGTCGACTGCTGGTCATTGGGCAGTCGATCGATGCACATCAGTCGACTGATGGAAGGAATCACTCAACTAATGGCGATGAATCAACCTTTTGCGGAAGGTCAAAATAGATAATGTTTGACGCAGCCACTTCACAATAAAATAAGATGCCACCTCGTGATCAGTTCGAAAAGTTGAGGATTTCCATATAGACTTATTCCAAGGCACAAATCTATAAAAGGAGGGGAGGACTCCAACCCAAACATCATCAATATTATTCTCAAGTGCTCTTACAATGCCAAAACTCCAATGTCGTCATAACGCAGACACAATGCCAAGATTACATCATCTTCATCGGCAGCAGCAGCAAGTTTGTTTCTATTTAATTATTGTATTCGTGATTTTAATAGTAATGAGGTGAGGTAGACTTGTTTCCTCATCCTCATGCTTTTGTTTTTGTTATCGTTGTCTCCTACCTCCAAGGAGAAGGAGACTTTATAGTGGATTGCCCCTTCATACTGTTAGTGAAAGCCCTAGAGCCAATCATGTGATGATTGTTATAAGGACTTGGTTATATCATATTCCTATTTATAAAGGCATGGTTATTATACTTGTATTGTTGCCAAATAACTAAGTATAATAACGTCCTTGAGTAGAAGCTTCTTATCTATATCAATCGATTGGTTGAATCGATAATGAGATGATATAGAGAACACTACTCTTAATCATTCCTAGTCAAGTATTAACATTCAGGGACAATGATAATGCAAAGAGACTAGCATGTAGGTCAACTCGATGACTTGATCTCACAAGTCATGGATATGTGATATCAAGTTGACACATAGGTATGCATTGGAGAATATATACTGAATGACCCGCCATTAGAAAGTATTATGGATTGTTATATGAGTGTCATATACTTTCTCATATGACTATTAGTCCTTAGACCTGAAGTCACCATGGTTCCCTACATAAGGAGTTACATACTTTGGCTTCGTCAAACGTCACCCGTAAATGGGTGGACTATAAAGGCGATTACTGGGTATGTAACAAATTATGCGGAGGGATTTGAGTGATGTAGATGGGATCTATCCCTCCTATATGACGGGAGTGACATCGTTATTCTTGATAAAGTGAGACCACGAAGTGTATGACCATGCCCAAATGAGTCAATATGAGATATTGAGCTCATTTGATTAGAGTGAGTCTACTTGGAGTTCAAGATATAGATTGTACCGAGGATGACATGGTCTATGCCTCAATTGGTCAATCTAGATGTCATGGATAGAGGGACATTGTCACATATTATGAGAGTCACAATTAGTAGTCACAAAGGTGATGTTGGAGCTCAACATTCTTGTAACTTGGGTAGCAATGATGTGTTGCTAGATACCACTCATTTCTTATGTTCCTAAATTGATTTAGGGACATTGCCAACGTTATAAGAACCTATAGGATCACACACAAAGGGCAATTAGATGAAGATTAGGTTCATATGATGAACCATGAGGATTAGGTTCATCAAAAAGGGAGAGATTGTTGGTGCAACAATGCCCCAAGCATTTTTATGTATTGATGTTTGGATAATCATCTAAGTTAGGCAATGCTTTCTGATCTAATTGTAAACGTGTTTAAGTGACAGGAAAAATCCAAGTATGAAGACTTGGTAAAGACAAAGTCGAAGTGTGATCTTGGCAAAGGAAGTCTAAAGGCAAGTCTTGGCAGCGTAAGTCCAAGCATGTAGTCTTGGCAGCGTAAAGTCCAAGCACGCTTTGGCAAAGGGAAACCCAAGACATGACAAAACGGAAGGAAGCTCTTGGAAGCAAAGCACAAAGGATGAACAAGTCGCGGACTTGGAGGGATCCTGGAGGCGCAAGGCTTAAGCAAGAGCTAGAAGGTTGAGTCTAGGTCTAGGGGGTGTTGGGTTTCTGGCACCGCGGCGTGTGTGTGTTCGATCATGTTTCGTAAACATGAGCACAGCGGAAGCAATTAAAAAATAATAAATCTATATTTATTACAACACACACAACACACGCATGCATATTACAACAAGTGTAGACATAACCG
Organism: Wurfbainia villosa; assembly: GCA_025175895.1. Classification (NCBI taxonomy): domain Eukaryota; kingdom Viridiplantae; phylum Streptophyta; class Magnoliopsida; order Zingiberales; family Zingiberaceae; genus Wurfbainia; species Wurfbainia villosa. The sequence continues at coordinate 68,925,241 of CM045988.1, forward strand.
TAAATTAAAATTTGCAATACAAGGAAATTAAACTACGTTATACCTTTCGTATGACGTGTAGCGGGAACGGCATCAACCGGAACGATCCTCGTAAGAATCGTCTCTATCCGTATCCACGCCGAGCTCCTCGGGATGACTTCGCCAAGCCACGAGCTTCGTCTTCGTACGGGTTACTAGCCTCGTGTTGAAGACGACGTGATCGAGAGATGATCACGATCCGAATCCAAATTCGGATCTAAAACAAGTCCTCAAGACTCGCTTCTCCGGAGAGGTATTCGTCGACCGATTGACGAATCCTTCGTCCTCCACCTCAGAGGATTACCGGAGATCAAATCCCCGGTATGTTAGCCGCTGTCGGATCACTAACCGTCGTCCAAACGACGCTCCGACGAGAGGAGAAGAAGCTGTCCAGAAAACTGGACAGCTTGGTGGAGGAGTAGGCGCCGGACAAAACAAGGAGAGAAAAGGCTCACCTTGATGCCGAACCTATAGGAGATCACCGGAGGGTCGCCGGAGGTTCACCGGCTGGAGCTTGGACGCCGGCAAGGGTCTTGGACGGCGGCACAAAGCTGGGCGGCGGCAGCTTGTAGTTGGGCACCGAAAACACCAACAAGGGGTGGGCGGCAACTAGGTTGGGCGGCGAAAATGGATTAGGGTTTTGGATTAGGGTTTAAGCCCTATTTTATAGAGAACTAATTCTCTTAATGGTTAATGGATCATATCCATAAAGCCCGTTAACCCGCTCCATTAAGATAAGTTAAAATAAACCAAACCCTGATGGTTTATTTTAAGTTAAAACGAACCGAACCAACTTTTGGTTCATTCGTTTAAAATAAACCAAACCCTTTGGTTTATTCTCATCCATTGGATTAGAACCAAACCATTTTGGTCCATCCATTATGTCTTCATAAGACCACGGCCCATCCACGCTTCCATTGCATTGAAACAATTTCATGCTCGCTTTATGTTTGGTCCAACCAAACATAGTTTCTCTCGATGCGAGAATCCCATTCTCAAGCTCGTTTTAAATCCTTTGGATTACACTCGTTGTGCGTGTGACCAAATAGGTTCTCGGTTTATGTTGGCCGTCTATAATTAACCATTAATTATAGAGCGATCATGAGTGGCACCTAGTAGTACATCATGATCCCCAATTAAGAAAAGATCAGCGGTTGATCGAACTATTTACGAAACCCTTGATGGCTCGAATGAATCGTGCCCCATTCCCTTCACTCATCTTATACCCACTTGGTTGAGGACATGGTCTATTGTGTCGATCCCCACTAGGTGACTCGTCGCACCTAGCCCAAGTATCATTTCCTCGTCCTCACAGTTCTAGTTACTCCACATGTATCGAAGAGTACCTTACTCTAAACATGTAATGCTTTGGCAGACTTTAGTAACAATCCGGCGAGAGGCCATGGTATACATCTCCTCGCAAGGAGTGGTGAATCCTTTATAGGCTATTCAAACACCTTGATCACTTGACTTATACCCAATCATCCGGGTCCACATCTCCTGGAGATGTTTGCTTAAGATGTCAAAGCATAAGTCTCCATGATCAAGATGACTTGAATACATGCAAGTCGAAGAACATCGCACTTAAGCCCACGGTAAGAACTTCATTGACATATCTATATATGCGAGAGAACCATATGAAGTCTTACGGTGGTCACTCGATGAACTAGTTACCATAACTAGCATCCACGATTAACTCGGACATCACTATGTCTCGGCCCGGTGAGAATCGGTGCTTGGATACACCAAGGAGTATACCTCGTGCTAGTCTCGGCGAATTGATGGTGTCGAATCCATCAATTCATCGACTAGGATAATTAGATACATCACAATTACACATGTAGAGATACTCACTAGTTGTGATCCAATCACAAATTCTCTCATCTTGTGAATCGTATCGTGGACATTGATAAATGAGTTTAAGATCAATCAAATACATAAAACATGTATACTCAAATAGTGAATCTTCATTTATCATATAAATGGTTCATACATAAGCGATTGCCTTAGGACATCTCTCATATATTACTAACGGACTCCCACTTGGCCTAATGCCAATCGCTCACGGTATCAATACCATAAGCTCTAACATGACCCTCAAACTTACTTTGAGGTAATGCTTTAGTCAAAGGATCCGCTAAGTTCCTTTCGATTGGGAATTTTCTCGATTTGTATTTCGTTCCTACGATGATCTCTACGATAAGATGATAGCGGAAGCACATGTTTGGATCATTGATGAGACCACATCAAGTTCGAGATGAACTTCTTGATCCAAACCGCTTCCTTTCTTTGCTTCAAAGGCGCAATGTATTCTGCCTTAGTGGCGAGAATCCGCTATAGTGTCAAGCTTGGAACCTTTCCAACTTATTGCGCCTCCATTCGGTGAATACATACCGGTGAGACATGGAATCATCCTTATGCATGCGGGTGGCATCCGTATACCCGCGTATCACCATGTACCCTTCTCCATATATTAGGACACATCCTTAGTTCTTCTCAAGTACTTAAGGATCGTCTTAACGATCACCAATGATCCATTCTGGATCGGTGGTATCTGCTCGTGACACTCGAGCATACGATACATCGGGCCTACATGATAGATCCTATTGCGGATGCATAGGGAATCTTACTCATGCAAATCCTCTCGTCTTACGTGCGCGGACACATAGACTTGAAAGGTGTACCCCATGCGATGGGTAGGAAACCTTTCTTGGATTCCGACATGCTAAACCTCTTTAGCACTCGGTCTATATATAGGCTGCGAAAGACCAAGCAACCATTTGATCTATCTCTATAGATCTTAATCCCAGGATGTAGGTTGCTTCTCCCGAGTCTTTCATGGAGAATGTCTTGGATAACCAAACCTTCATTTGTAAGATTGAAACATCGTTTCCTATAAGTAATATGTCATCGACATACAATACTAGGAATCTGTTGCACTCCCACTAACCTTCTTGTACACACAAGGTTAAATGCGGATTTTGTGAGAAATCAAACTTTTGATTGTCTCATCAAAGCGGATATTCGACTCTGGATGCTTGCTTGATCCATAAATGGGACGTCATGCAATTTGCATACCTTGGTTTTATCAGCGATGTGAAACCCTCGGTTGTATCATATACACGTCCTCGGCGAGTTTCCATTAAGGAAAGCTTGTTTTCACATCCATCTGCCATATCTCATAATCATAATGAGCCGTATGGCGAGAGCATCCGAATGGATTTAAGCATAGCTACAGAATAGGTTTCGTCATAATCAACACCTTGTTTTTGGCGATATCCTTTCGCCACCAATCTAGCCTTATAGGTAATCACATTACCATCCATGTCGGTTTTCTTCTTGAAAACCACTTGCACCCTATAGGCTTTATGCCTTGGTGTGGTCAACAAGTTCCAAACTTGGTTTTCATACATGGAATCCATTTCCGACTTCATGGCACCAAGCCACTTATCCCTTCTACGAACTTGTCGGCACTTCTTCATAAGCGGTAGGCTCCTCATCATCAAATGAGTAACACGTCGTTCGATTCTCTTACGAGAAATCCATATCTCTCGGGAATATTGCGTGTTCTACGGATCTACGAAGATGTGGTGTTACAATAAGTCAGTAGATTGCTCATCACTATGAGTTTGTTGCCACTGTTGTGCTTCATATCTCATTAATGTCTATTTGAGTCTCTCGAGCCTCCTCAAGCTCGGACACTCCCCCTTTATTTTCTTGCAGAGAAACTCTTTCTCTAGAAACCTGACATGCCTTGAAACAAACACCTTTTGTTCCGATGATAGAATTAGTAACCCCTTGTTTCCTTAGGGTATCAATAAATAGACATTTATCGGACTTAGCATCAATTTATGCGTCTGATCCGCTTCACATATATCTCCTTGCATATGGATGGATTAGAGACTACCTTGGTGGGACTCGCATAATATGTGATAATGTCCCTCTATCGCCGACGCTCGTTGACCAGGTGAGGCGCCGACGTGTGCTTCTGAAGTACATGCTTATATGCCCAGACTTGGGAAGAGTCGGCATGATTTCATCGACCTGACGGACACCGTATCCAAATAGTACGGTCGCCTCTCGGATACACCATTATCTTTGTGGTGTATAGGGCGGAGTCCATTGAGACAATATGCCATTGTCTCTTAGATAATCAAGAAACTCTTGACTTAAGTATTCACCACCTCGATCCGATCGAAGTATTTTAATACTTTTGTCATGTTGTTTCTCTACTTCATTTCTGAATTCTTTGAACCTTTCAAAGGCTTGGACTTGTGTTTCATCAAGAACACATACCCAAACCGTAGTGATCATCGGTGAAGGTAATGAAGTAGCTATAGCCTCCTAAAGCTTGAGTTGACATAGGTCCACATACATCGGTATGTATTAGACCTAGTAACTCTCCCACTCGTTCACCTTTTCGTAAAGGTAACTTAGTCATCTTGCCTTTTAAGCATGATTCGCATGTATCGTATGAATCCAATTCAAACGATTCCAGAATTCCACATCGGTGTAATTCGGACATGCGTTTCTTGCTTACATGGCCAAAACGACAATGCCACATGTAGGAGTCTATTTGATTATCCTTTCGAGCACTCTTGTTGCTCGCCGATATTGAAATGTCACTTTGGATCGTCCAGCGTATAAACACCATTGCTTAAAGTTCCAATCCATAAAGAACCCCATTCAAAGTTATGTAACAACAATTGTTACTAAGCGTCAAATGGAAACCATTTCTATTTAAACAAGAAATAGAAATGATGTTCTTTATCAAGCGAAGGAACATAAAAGCAATTGTCGTTCTAAGACAAGTCCTCTAGGGAGTTTCAACAAATACGTTCCGATGGCGAGTCGGCCTTTGCTCCATTCCCAACACGTAAATTTGACTCTCCCTTGACGAGTCTTCTTCTATTCCTTAGCCCATGTATGTCATTACATATATGTGAGCCACACCGAGTATCCAATACCCAAGTGTCTAAGGAAATAGAATGACAATCAATAAAGAAGATTTCTGAAGAAGATGGGGCATCGATGCCTTATCCTTCTTCACGGACTCAAGATAAATCTTGCAATTTCTTCGCCAATGGACCCTCCTTGCCATAATGATGGCAAGTGCCCTTTGAGTTAGTTTACGCCTTTTTAGCCTTTTCTTCTTTCCCTTCTTTTGTTCCTTTGCTCCTCTTAGAACCTTTCTTGAGGAATCAACTAACAACACCGTCCCTACTCATGCTTCTCGAGAAGGCTCCACAGTCTTGACATGTTGGCATACCACGAGATGAACCTCCTTGCATCTCGGAGGTGAAGAGGAGCTTGGAGACTTGAACCTTCGAATCTCACTTGCTCATCAACTAACTCACAAAGATGAAGGACTACGATATGAGCATCCATATGCTCATGCGCTCGTAGCTTGGGTTCCATCGCTGGCTAGCATGATGCAACTCATTTGTTCGAATCACTCACATGTTTACGATAGGCCAACAATTGGTCCAAAGTTGCATCGTCACTAGGAAGCGGGAAGAGGCGCCGAGGACATACACAAGCTTTTCACCTTGAGAACAATTCTCAAGTTTCTAAGCGATCCAAGAAGTTCGGCCCAGTCAATTTATTTGAATCCAAAATGGAACGCAAATTCAAACACATCATGATCAATATATTAACTTAGAAATACAAAACGAGCATATATGAGAAAGATGATTTTAAAAATGCATCAATATACATTTATAAATCCCATTCATTTTTCGAATTTCAAAAACCCTTAAAATCACTTCGGGAGATCGTAGGTCCATCTCCGAATGGGCTGATATCCATCATAGATAAGAACAACCTTGGAGTGAGTCCAACAAGCCATTCTTAGCTATGATGGTGGGTAGAGTATCATCTATCATGTATATGTAACTATCACAATGTGCTATCAACTAATTGAATGTTTACACATACATTGGGTTGTTAACACATTAACAAGTATGCATCATATGCATAGCACCCAACTTCACCTCTCTTTACATCGACCTTGGAGAGAGTCCAACAAGCCGATGCTCCAGGTTAAAGCCAACCCATTAATCGGGACATAGTTTTAATATGGTTAGAGCGCATTCAACCAATTAGCCCAGCTTGGAGTGAGTCCAACAACCCAAACTAACGATTGACCTCGACTCTTACCATATTAGTATTAAACTATTCCAATGGTTTGAACATGTTGAGTTGGGCGGGCTTGGAGTGAGTCCAACAACCCAAACAAAGCAGGAACTACTGGTTCTAACCATATTAATGGAAGGTGTAGGCTTTAATATTGAGTTAGGGTTTTTATGTCTCATCCTCTTTGCATGCAAATAACTATTATCTACATGGCATGGCATACATGGCATACATCTACATGTCACGACACGCATGGCATAATGTTATGCATCTAATGCAATTACATGGCATACAATTATGTCATGTATATAATTTCCTTATATGTCATAACTATTTATGGAAATAAAATATGTTTAAGATTTGATTCTCCAAATCAAATCATAATTAAATTAGGAAACAAATTTCCAAATCTAATCACATATTTTATTCATGGAATTATTTGATTAAGGAAAATCTATTTAGGAAACCAATTTCATAAATCATTAAAACTACTTATGGAAATAAAATATTTTAAAATTTGATTTCCCAAATCAAATCATGATTAAATTAGGAAACAAATTTCCAGAATCTAATCAAATATTTTATTTATGGAAAATATCAATTTCCATAAATACTTCCAACTTTCCAAAAGTGGAAGATTTCCATAAATACTTCTAGACTTTCCAAAATTGAAAAATTTCCATAAATACTTCTAAATTTCTAAAATTCAGAAAATTTCCAGAAATACATTATGACTATCGCAAAACCATTTTACGATTATGTCGAAACACAACCTGGGCTCTGATACCACTGTTGGGTTTCCGGCACCGCGGCGTGTGTGTGTTCGATCATGTTTCGTAAACATGAGCACAGCGGAAGCAATTAAAAATAATAAATCTATATTTATTACAATACACACAACACACGCATGCATATTACAACAAGTGTAGACATAACCGTAAATTAAAATTTGCAATACAAGGAAATTAAACTATGTTATACCTTTCGTATGACGTGTAGCGGGAACGGCATCAACCGGAACGATCCTCGTAAGAATCGTCTCTATCCGTATCCACGCCGAGCTCCTCGGGATGACTTCGCCAAGCCACGAGCTTCGTCTTCGTACGGGTTACTAGCCTCGTGTTGAAGACGACGTGATCGAGAGATGATCACGATCCGAATCCAAATTTGGATCTAAAACAAGTCCTCAAAACTCGCTTCTCCGGAGAGGTAGTCGTCAACCGTTTGACGAATCCTTCGTCCTCCACCTCAGAGGATTACCGGAGATCAAATCCCCGGTAAGTTAGCCGCTGTCGGAGCACTAACCGTCGTCCAAACGACGCTCCGACGAGAGGAGAAGAAGCTGTCCAGAAAACTGGACAGCTTGGTGGAGGAGTAGGCGACGGCCTAAACAAGGAGGCTCACCTTGATGCCAAACCTATAGGAGATCACGGAGGGTCGCGGGGTTCACGGCTGAGCTTGAGGGGGTCTTGGGACGCGGCACAAAGCTGGCGCGGCAACCTTGTAGTTGGGCATTTGGATTAGGGTTTAAGCCCTATTTTATAGAGAACTAATTCTCTTAATGGTTAATGGATCATATCCATAAAGCCCGTTAACCCGCTCCATTAAGATAAGTTAAAATAAACCAAACCATGATGGTTTATTTTAAGTTAAAACGAACAGAACCAACTTTTGGTTCATTCGTTTAAAATAAACCAAACCCTTTGGTTTATTCTCCTCCATTGGATTAGAACCAAACCATTTTGGTTCATCCATTATGTCTTCATAAGACACGGCCCATCCACGCTTCCATTGCGACTGAAACAATTTCATGCTCGCTTTATGTTTGGTCCAACCAAACAGAGTTTCTCTCGGTCTGAGAATCCCATTCTCAAGCTCGTTTTAAATCCTTTGGATTACACTCGTTGTGTGTGTGACCAAATAGGTTCTCGGTTTATGTTGGCCGTCTATAATTAACCATTAATTATAGAACGATCATGAGTGGCACCTAGTAGTACATCATGATCCCCAATTAACGAAAAGATCAACGGTTGATCGAACTATTTACGAAACCCTTGATGGCTCGAATGAATCGTGCCCCATTCCCTTCACTCATCTTATACCCACTTGGTTCAGGACATGGTCTATTGTGTCGGTCCCCACTAGGCCTGACTACGTCACACCTAGCCCAAGTATCATTTCCTCGTCCTCACATTCTAGTTACTCCACATGTATCGAAGAGTACCTTACTCTAAACATGTAATGCTTTGGCCAGACTTTAGTAACAATCCGACGAGAGGCCATGGGTATACATCTCCTCGCAAGGAGTGGTGAATCCTTTATAGGCTATTCAAACACCTTCGATCACTTCGACTTATACCCAATCATCCCGGGTCCACATCTCCTTGGAGATGTTTGCTTAAGATGTCAAAGCATAAGTCTCCATGATCAAGATGACTTGAATACCGCAAGTCAAAGGAACATCGCACTTAAGCTACAGTAAGAACTTCATTGACATATCTATATATGCAGAGAACCATATGAAGTCTTACTACTGGTCACTCCAATGAACTAGTTACCATAACTAGCATCCACGATTAACTCTCGGACATCACAATGTCTCCACCCGGTGAGAATCACCGCTTGGATACACCAAGGAGTATACCTCGTGCTAGTCTCGGCAATTGATGGTGTCCAAATCCATCAATTCATCGACTAGGATAATTCCGATACATCACAATTACACATGTAGAGATACTCACTAGTTGTGATCCAATCACAAATTCTCTCATCGTGAATCGTATCGTGGACATTCAAGAAATGAGTTTAAGATCCAATCAAATACATAAAACATGTATACTCAAATAGTGAATCTTCATTTATCATATAAATGGTTCATACATAAGGCGATTGCCTTAGGACATCTCTCATATATTACTAACAGGGGGTAAAATCAAGTATGAATTATTCATACTTGATGAAACCCCGACGATCACGATCGGTGAGATGACAATCGATCCGATCAAGTCGATCGATCAGTCGCCAATCGGGTGATCGCCACCGCTAAATCCGAATCGATCGGCCGAAGATGGCGTAATGGAGTCTCACTGACTCCATGCGGCGATCACTTGATCGATCGCTTCATCACCGATCGATGAAGTGATCACCGACCGATCGTGAAGCCGCTGGAAATTGTGGTCGCGATTCTCGCAGATCTACCTAGTCGAGTCGCTGGCTTTGGCAGTAGTCGACTGATGTTGTACATCAGTCGACTGATGGTAGCCCAATGGGAAAAACAACCCTCCCTCTATAAAAAGAGGGCTGGTGGTGGCTTTGAGGGCTAATGCTTATATTCTGATCTTTCTTTCAAGCCTCCACAAGTTTACTAAAGCTTTGAGTGTTTGGATTTCTCCTCCTCCTCTCTAATCCTCATCTACATTCTTTGTAAGAAAAGGAGGGTTTGTAAATGAGAAAGATTCTTAGTGGAATCACTTGGGTTGATCCACCTTAAGGATCGCCGTAGAGTAGGAGCGTTATCTCGAAACCACGTAAAGGCCTTGTTAGCATTGTGCTTTCATTTTTATTTATATTATTTTTGTTGTGCTTCCTCTAATCATTCTTGTAGAAACGAAAACACGCTATTCTCCCCCCTCTAGCTTCCAATCGATCCCCTACAAGTGGTATCAGAGCCCGGATCGCATCGGAAGATCTAACAATCAACCGGAGCAAGATGGCTTTCCAAGAGGGGTATAACACGGTGAGGTCTCCGTTCTTCGACGACAACGACTTCGGCTACTAGAAAGGTAGGATGGAGTATTATCTTATGAATGATATTGAAAATTGGTTTAGCGTTGTAGATGGTTTCGAGAAGCCGGTCGATGAACACGGAGCGCCCATACCAACCAAGGATTGGACGAGAGACATGACCAAGAAGGCTCAAGCCAATGCCAAGGCAACAACCACACTTCAATGTGGGTTGTCAAAAGAACAACTAAGCAAGGTTGGGCCATTCGAATCGACGAAGGAGCTTTGGGAGAAGTTGATAGAGCTCAACGAGGGATCCAAGGAAAAAAGAAGAGTCAAGAGAGATCTCCTAATTGGTCAACTTCAAAGTTTCTCCAAGAAGACCAATGAGACCATGAGCCAAATGCACGGTCACTTCAAATAAGTAGTCAACAGACTACATGTAATAGGTGAGAAGGTCGAAAACCGAAACCTTGTAAGGTATGTGCTCCAAGTCTTCCCTAGAACAACCTTATAGGCTTCAATGGTAGATGCCTATAAGGTCTCTAGGGTGTAACGCCCATAAAATTCCTAGCAATTTTACAAGAAATTTTGCATGATTATAATGGGCTTTATGTGGCCTCTTTCAAAAATAAAAATAAAAGAAATAGAGCCAAAAAGGATGCATGACCCAGGGTTTGAACCCTAAACCTCCAAGTAGATAGCTAAACCTTAAGATGCATCCAATAAACAGAAGCCCAGCAGGGTTGTGCTATTAGAAGGATATGGGAAATGATAGATAAGGGTAAGGGATGCAAAGGGACACCTTCAAGTGAATAAATAGGAGAATGAAGAGACAAGAAAAACACAAATTGTCATTCTCCCCTTCTCCTCTTCTTCCTCACCGAAACCATAACTCCCTCTCCTCCCATTTCCGAAACCCAACCAAGCAAGAAGAGGGCTCTAGTCTTGGCATCACATATGGTATTTTCTACTACTAAACAAAGCGAAGGATGTAAGTATCCCCTCACCTGCAGTACAAGTTGCTTTGGTTGATGGTTGATAAAAAAATCCTTATGAAACTTTCGGCCAAGATCTTTTCCATGTTTCCCAAGATTGTCCATGCTATGTTTTGTATGAATATGATGACAACATGTTTCTAGATAGGCTTGGTTTAAGTGTTTGATCTTCAAGCTTCATGAAACTTTTGGCCAAGACCCTATACATGCTTCCTATGATTGTCCATGCTATGTTTTGTATGAATATGATGATAACATATTTCTAGATAGGCTTGGTTTAAGTGTTTGATCTTCAAGCTTCATGAAACTTTCGGCCAAGACCCTATACATGCTTCCCATGATTGTCCATGCTATGTTTTGTAGGAATATGATGATAACTTGTTTCTAGATAGGCTTGGTTTAAGTGTTTGATCTTCAAGCTTCATGAAACCTTCGGCCAAGACCCCCTACATGCTTCCCATGATTGTCCATGCTATGTTTTGTATGAATAGGATTATAACATGTTTCTAGATAATCTTGGTTTAGGTGTTTGATCTTCAAGCTCCATGAAACTTTCGGCCAATAACCATTTAGGCTCCTAATGGACTTCCATGCTATGATCTATATGTAGTCATGTTATGTTTTGAATGTAGATGAAGATAATATGTTGATAGCTAAGCTAGATTGAAGTGTTGAACCTTTAAGTCTCTTGAAACTCTCGACCAAGACCTATTTAGGCTCCTAAGGACCTCCCATTCCATGATCTATATGTGATGGAATTAACATGTGGTGAGTTAGATCTTATACAAGTTGTTTAGGGTTTAAAATTTTGGTAGAACCCCATGAAGTTTAGATCACACCATGTTATGCTTGTTCATGATGTTTATGCCATGCTCTATATGTGTGTGATGTTAGTATGATGTTAAGTAGACCTTGCACAAGTTGTTTAACATGTAAACTCCTAAGAACCCTCCCTTAGGGTTTCGGCCAGCCCTTGTACATGCCTGCTACATGTAGAAAAAAATTGAAAATATGATGTTAGTTAGATTTTATGATAGCATGATTGGTTTATGTCACTACCTTATGTCCATGATAATTGTATGAATGTATGATTATGTTCTTCTCATTGCCATGTTAATTGTATGAATGTATGATATGTCATAAAGAAGGAACATGATATGTTATGAAAAGAAATAAGATATGTTATGAAGAAGGAACATGATATACTATGAAGAAGGAACATGATATGCTATGAAGAAGGAACATGATATGCCATGATAAGGAACATGATATGTTTATGAAAAGAAATATGATATGTTATGATAAGGAACATGATATGTTATAAAAAGAAATATGATACGTTATCATAAGGAACATGATATGCTATTTTACTTTTTGCATGGCTTGTACTTGACCCTAATAAGGTCCAAGGGATGGGCTCCTACATGCCCCTGGGTCGACGGTCGTAGTACGGACCCAGTACGGGATGGGCTTTTAGTTGCCCTAGTAACGGTCATAATGCAGACTTAGGATGGACTTCTATGTTATGTTTCCCCTAGGCCGACAGACATAGTACGGGCCTAGTACCCTAGTAGGTTCAGGATTAGCAACCTCGGGTCTATTAGGGATGCACACTATGATGATGATGTATGTGGTACAATGTCGGGTTCAATATCTTGAGATTATGTTTAATTACCTATAAGATATATGTCTTCAAAGAACATCTTGCATATACCCTTATTTCATGTCTAAGTGATTATGATGTTTACATCAATGTTATGCTTATATGTTCTTGTATGTTTATATGCATGCTATGCTTATATGTTCTTGTATGTTTATATGAATGCTATGCTTATATGTTCTTGTATGTTTATCTGCATGCTATGCTTATATGTTCTTGTATGTTTATATGCATGCTATGCTTATATGTTCTTAAATGATCATGTCACTACTCTATGTCTAATCCTCGATGTATGGTTTTTGTGAGTAGGAAAGGATCTTACTAAGCCTATATGCTTATAGTTTTATGTTCCTTTATCAGCGATGGTAAAGAATGGCTAAACTAAAGGGAGCAGCAGGAGGGGCAAAGTGTGTGTGGTAGTGGCATGGTGGAGGAGATCTGTTTATGTTTCCCATAGTTATGCATGTTTCCCTTTAAGTTGAATGTCATGAACTTTAACTAAGTACTTATGAAATGATGATGCATGCTTTATGTTTAAAAGAAAGAAAGAAAAAAAGAAGTTTAAACACTTCCACTGTAAGAAGTATATATAGTCTTCCACTGTAAGAAATATATGTAGTGTTCCGCTGTAAATGCATGTATGTACGATCACGTCGCGCCGCCCCTCCAACCCCTGGAAAGGGCGGGCGTGACAGGTTGGTATCAGAGCAGATTTGCCTTTCCACTACACACACATCAAGCTCCAATCCTGCCACTCCAAGTAAGAAATTCTAGGCCTACTCTATTTCTGTTCTTGTATGATAAGAAATTATTTTAGCTTAAATATGCATGAATATATGTATGATAATCTTATGCTAGCCTTTAGTTTAAATATGCATAAATATATGTATGATAATCTTATACTAGCCTTATTATAATATATGAAGATAAACATGGCTGGGAGACATAGTAATAGAGTTGATGAGAACATAATATAAGGAAGACGTAGTAATAGAGTCGATGAGACAGTAATATATGGAAGACGTAGTAATAGAGCCGATGTGACAATATTTCGCTCTCCATGGGGAGCTTCAGTACTATTGGTAAAGAAGAAAGATGAGTCTATGCGAATGTGCATAGACTACCGAGCGCTAAATAATGTGACAATCAAGAATAGGTACCCTTTACGACGGATTGATGACCTATTCGACCAGTTAAAGGATGCCACCGTCTTCTCTAAGATTGATCTGAGGTCTGGCTACCATCAAGTGAAAGTGAAACCAGATGATATACCGAAGACGACTTTATGAACAAGATACGGACATTATGAGTTCGTAGTTATGCCATTCGGAGTGACGAATGCACCTGTTATGTTCATGGATCTGATGAATCGGGTATTCTCGACATTCCTTGACCAATTTGTAATCATTTTTATCGACGATATACTAATATATTAGAGAACCAAAGAAAAGCACGCAAAACACCTGAATATGGTATTATAGATTATTCGAGAAAAGCAGTTGTATGCAAAGTTCTCCAAATGCGAATTCTGGCTCGTTCAAGTATCATTTTTGGGTCACGTTATATCCAAGCACGGAGTAATGGTAGACCAAGTAAAGATTGAAGCTGTGAGTAACTTGAACAGGCCAAAGATTGCCAGCGAGATCAGAAGCTTTCTTGGGCTAGCAAGCTACCACAGGAAGTTTGTAGAGAACTTCTCTAGAATTGCAACCCCTATGATAGTTCTCACCAGAAAGAACAAAAAGTATGAATGGATGGACGCCTGCGAGAAGAGTTTCACGGAATTGAAAAAGAGACTGACCAGCGCTCCAATTCTTGCTCTTCCAGACAGTATCGAAGGCTTCGACATGTACAACGATGCTTCTAAGTTGGGACTCGGAGCTGTACTCATACAGAATGGCAAGGTCAATGCCTACACCTCTAGGCAACTCAAGGAACATGAAAGGAATTATCCCACTCATGATTTAGAGCTAGCGGTCGTGGTCTTCGCTCTCAAAACATGGAGGCATTATCTATATGGAGCTCAGTGTAGGATTTATACAGACCACCAAAGTCTAAAATATTTCTTCACATAGAAGGACCTAAACATGATACAACGCAGATGGCTCGAGCTCGTCAATGATTATGACTGCGAGATCTTCTATCATCTAGGAAAAGCGAACAAGGTGGTCGATGCACTCAGCAGGAAGTCCTGTGCCACCTTGATGTCTCTATCGGGATTATCTCGGCCCTTAGAAAAGGAAATTATGCGTTATGGGGTTGAAATCATTTCCGGATGACTTTCTACCATGACGATAGCACCGACGCTATTCGACGATATATTAGAAAAGCAAGCCCGCGACCCGAGCATTCAAAGGATCAAGCAGGAGGTCCTAGGAGGAAAGGATGATGGATTTCGTACCTCTGACAGTGGAGTACTCTACCTCAGGGATCACTTGTGTATTCTCGATGATCCAAAATTACGGAAGAAGATATTTGAGGAAGCTCACGGAACCCGTTATGCGATGCATCCTGGAACCACCAAGATGTACCAAGATCTGAAAAGGAAATTTTGGTGGTTCGATATGAAAAGAGATGTGGCTCAGTATGTCGATGCACCGACTACGCCAAAGGGTTAAAGCAGAACACCAGAGACCTGGAGGAACACTACAGCCGATCCAAATTCCAGAATAGAAATGGGAAGATATTTCTATGGATTTCATCTCAGGACTGCCCTAGACGATGAACGGATATGACGCTATATGAGTAATCGTGGACAGATTGACGAAGTCTGCCCACTTCTTAGCAATCAAGACGACCTATTCGACTGAGCAACTAGCTCAATTATATGCTAAGGAAATTATCAGATTACTTGGGATTCCTAAGACCATCATTTCTGACAGAGATGGTCTCATTATTTCCCATTTCTGGGAATGTGTTCAGAAGGCCCTTGGCATGAAGCTATTATTCAGTACTGCCTTTCATCCTCAGATTGACGGACAGACTGAAAGGGTGAATCAAGTACTGGAGGATATGTTACGAGCTTGCGCCTTGGATTTCAAAGGGAGCTGGTGCCGATACTTATACTTGGCAGAATTTGCCTACAATAATAGCTACCAAGCTACTATTGGAATGGCACCCTACGAGGCTCTATACGGGAGGAAATGTAGATCTCCTAGATGCTGGTACGAGGGTGGTGAAAAGAAGGGGATGGGACTTCAAACAGATTTCATTGATGACACCACCCGAGCTATACAGAACATCCGCTAAAGAATTAAAACTGCTCAGAGCCGGCAAAAGAGCTATGCAGATATGCGGCGTAGACCGTTGGAATTCGACGTCCGGGATCTGGTATTCCTCAAGGTAGCCCCAATGAAGGGGGTGATGAGATTCAGAAGGAAGGGTAAGCTGAGTCCACACTATGTGGGACCATATCCGATATTGAAGAGAGTTGGCAAGTTAGCTTATGAGCTAGAGCTGCCTTAAGAGATTTCGGCTATTCACAACGTGTTCAACGTTTCGATGCTCAAGAAGTGCATTTCAAGTATAGACCGAGTGATCGAGCCACAAACAGTGCAAGTTCAAGAGGACCTGAGTTATGAAAGTCGGCCTATCCAGATACTAGACCGAGAAGTCAAAAGACTAAGGAATAAAGAGGTGCCCTTAGTGAAGGTCCTGTGGCAAAATCAACGGTACGAAGAAGCCACCAGGGAACGTGAGGAGGACATGAAACAGAAGTACCCTGAGTTATTCTAAGTTTCGAGCATAAAACTTTTAAAAGGTATGAAGGATTGTAACGCCCGTAAAATTCCAAGCAATTTTACAAGAATTTTTGCATGATTATAATGGGATTTATGTGGGCTCTTTAAAAAAAAAAGAAATAGAGCCAAAAAGGATGCATGTCCTAGGGTTTGAACATTAAACCTCCAAGTAGATAGATAAACCTTATGATGCATCCAATAACAAGAAGCCCAGCAGGGTTGTGCTATTAGAAGGATATGGGAAATGATAGATAAGGGTAAGGGAGGCTAAGGGACACCTTCAAGTGAATAAATAGGAGAATGAGGAGACAAGAAAAACACAAATTGTCATTCTCCCCTTCTCCTCTTCTTCCTCACCGAAACCCTAACTCCCCCTCCTCCCATTTCCGAAACCCAACCAAGCAAGAAGAGGGCTCTAGTCTTGGCATCACATAGGGTATTTTCTACTACTAAACAAAGCGAAGGATGTAAGTATCCCCTCACCTGTATTACAAGTTGCTTCGGTTGATGGTTGATAAGAAAATTTTTATGAAACTTTCGGCCAAGACCTTTTCCATGTTTCCCATGATTGTCCATGCTATGTTTTGTATGAATATGATGATAACATGTTTCTAGATAGGCTTGGTTTAAATGTTTGATCTTCAAGCTTCATGAAACTTTCGGCCAAGACCCTATACATTCTTCCCATGATTGTCCATGCTATGTTTTGTATGAATATGATGATAACATATTTCTAGATAGGCTTTGTTTAAGTGTTTGATCTTCAAGCTTCATGAAACTTTCGGCCAAGACCCTATACATGCTTCCTATGATTGTCCATGCTATGTTTTGTAGGAATATGATGATAACATGTTTCTAGATAGGCTTTGTTTAAGTGTTTGATCTTCAAGCTTCATGAAACCTTCGGCCAAGACCCCCTACATGCTTCCCATGATTGTCCATGCTATGTTTTGTATGAATATGATGATAACATGTTTCTAGATAGGCTTGGTTTAGGTGTTTAATCTTCAATCTCCATGAAACTTTCGGCCAATTACCATTTAGGCTCCTAATGGACTTCCATGCTATGATCTATATGTAGTCATGTTATGTTTTGAATGTAGATGAAGATAATATTTTGATAGCTAAGCTAGATTTAAGTGTTGAACCTTTAAGTCTCTTGAAACTCTCGGCCAAGACCTATTTAGGCTCCTAAGGACCTCCCATGCCATGATCTATATGTGATGGAATTAACATGTGGTTAGTTAGATCTGGTACAAGTTTTTTAGGGTTTAAAATTTTGGTAGAACCCCATGAAGTTTAGATCACACCATGTTATGCTTGTTCATGATGTTTATGCCATGCTCTATATGTGTGTGATGTTAGTATGATGTTAAGTAGACCTTGCTCAAGATGTTTAACATGTAAACTCCTAAGAACCCTCCCTTAGGGTTTCGGTCAGCCCATGTACATGCCATATACTAAATCCTCCATGCCATGCTACATGTAGAAAAAAAAATGAAAATATGATGTTAGTTAGATTTTATGATAGCATGATTGGTTTATGTCATTACCTTATGTCCATGTTAATTGTATGCATGTATGATTATGTTCTGCTCATTGCCATGTTAATTCTATGAATGTATGATATGTCATAAAGAAGGAACATGATATGTTATAAAAAGAAATATGATATGTTATGAAGAAGGAACATGATATACTATGAAGAAAGAACATGATATGCTATGAAGAAGGAACATGAGTTGCCATGATTAGGAACATGATAAGTTTATGAAAAGAAATATGATATGTTATGATAAGGAACATGATATGTTATGAAAAGAAATATGATATGTTATGATAAGGAACATGATATGCTATTTTACTTTTTGCATGGCTTGTACCGGACCCTAATAAGGTCCAAGGGATGGGCTCTACATGCCCCTGGGTCGACGATCGTGTAATCGGACCCGATGCAGGATGGGCTCCTAGTCGCCCTAGGCTGACGATCATAAGTACAGACTTAGGATGGGCTTCTATGTTATGTTTACCCTAGGCCGATGGACATAGTACAGGCCTAGTACTCTAGTAGGTTCGGGATTAGCTACCTCGGGTCTATTAGGGATGCACGCTATGATGATGATGTATGTGGTACAATGCCGGGCCCAATATGTTGAGATTATGTTTAAGTACCTATAAGATATATGTTTTCAAAGAGCATCTTGCATATACCCTTATATCATGTCTAGGTGATTATGATGTTTACATCAATGTTATGCTTATATGTTCTTGTATGTTTATATGCATGCTATGCTTATATGTTCTTGTATGTTTATATGAATGCTATGCTTATATGTTCTTGTATGTTTATTTGCATGCTATGCTTATATGTTCTTGTATGTTTATATGCATACTATGCTTATATGTTCTTAAATGATCATGTCACTACTCTATGTCTAATTCTCGATGTATGGCTTTTGTGAGTAGGAAAGGATCTTACTAAGCCTATGTGCTTAAAGTTTTATGTTCCTTTGTACTGCTGATAGTTGTAAAGAATGGCTAAACTAAAGGAAGCAGTAGGAGAGGCAAAGTGTGTGTCGTAGTGGCATGGTGGAGGAGATCTGTTAATGTTTCTCATAATTATGCATGTTTCCCTTTAAGTTGAATGTCATGAACTTGAACTAAGTACTTATGAAATGATGATGCATGCTTTATGTTTAAAAGAAAGAAAAAAAAAGAAGTTTAAAGTCTTCCGCTGTAAGAAGTATATGTAGTCTTCCGCTGTAAATGCATGTATGTATGATGATCAGGTGGGCGTGTGAGGTTGGTATCGAAGCGAGATCTGTCTTTCCACTACACACACATCAAGCTCCAAATCCTGCCGCTCCAAGTAAGAAATTCTATGCCTACTCTATTTCTATTCTTGTATGATAAGAAATGCTTTTAGCTTAAATATGCATGAATATATGTATGATAATCTTATGCTAGCCTTTAGTTTAAATATGCATAAATATATGTATGATAATCTTACTAGCCTTATTATAATATATGAAGATAAACATGGCTGGGAGACGTAGTAATAGAGTTGATGAGACCGTAATAAATGGAAGATGTAGTAATAGAGTCGATGAGACAGTAATATATGAAAGACATAGTAATAGAGTCGATGTGACAGTATTTTGCTCTCATTGGGGTGCTCCAGTACTGTTGGTAAAGAAGAAAGATGGGTCTATCCGAATGTGCATAGACTACCGAGCGCTAAATAATTTGACCATCAAGAATAGGTACCCTTTACGATAGATTGACGACCTATTCGACTAGTTAAAGGGTGCCACCATCTTCTCTAAGATTGATCTGAGGTCTGGCTACCATCAAGTGAAAGTGAAACCAGATGATATACCGAATACGTCTTTCCGAACAAGATACGGACATTATGAGTTCGTAGTTATGCACTTCGGAGTGACGAATGCACCTGCTATGTTAATGGATCTAATGAATCAGGTATTATCGGCATTCCTCGACAAATTTGTAATCGTTTTCATCGATGATATACTGATATATTTGGGAACCCAAGAAGAGCATGCACAACATTTGAATATGGTATTACAGATTCTTTGGGAAAAGCAGCTGTATGCAAAGTTCTCCAAATGCTAATTCTGGCTCGATCAAGTATCATTTTTGGGTCACGTTATATCCAAGCATGGAGTGATGGTAGACCCAGTAAAGATTGAAGCTGTGAGTAACTAGAACAAGCAAAAGAATGCCAGCGAGATCAGAAGCTTTCTTGGGCTAGCAAGCTACCACAGAAAGTTTGTAGAGAACTTCTCTAGAATTGCAGCCCCTATGACAGTTCTCACCAGAAAGAACAAAAAAATGGACGGACGCCTGCGATAAGAGTTTCACGGAATTGAAAAAGAGACCGACCAGCGCTCCAATCCTTGCACTTCCTGACAAGAACGGCGATCTGAAGGATTCCAAGTTGGGACTCGGAGTTGTACTCATGCAAAATGGCAAGGTCATTGCCTACGCCTCTATGCAACTCAAGGAACATGAAAGGAATTATCCCACTCACGATCTAGAGCTAGCGGTCGTGGTCTTCGCTCTCAAAACATGGAGGCATTATCTATATGGAGCTCAGTGTAGGATTTATACAGACCACCAGAGTCTGAAATATTTCTTCACACAGAAGGACCTAAACATGAGACAACGCAGATGGCTTGAGCTCGTCAAGGATTATGACTGTGAGATCTTCTACCATCCAGGAAAAGCGAACAAGGTGGCCGATGCACTCAGCAGGAAGTCCTATGCCACCTTGATGTCTCTATCGGGATTATCTCGGCCCTTAGAAAAGGAAATTATGCGTTACTGGGTTGAAATCATTTTCGGACGGCTTTCTACCATGACGATAGCACCACGCTATTCGACGATATATTAGAAAAGCAAGCCCGCGACTCGAGCATTCAAAGGATCAAGCAGGAGGTCCTAGGAGGAAAGGATGATGGATTTCATATCTCTGATAGATGAGTACTCTACCTCAAGGATCGCTTGTGTATTCCCGATGATCTAGAATTACAGAAGAAGATATTTGAGGAAGCTCATGGAACCCCTTATGCGATGCATCCTGGAACCACCAAGATGTACCAAGAACCGAAAAGGAAATTCTGGTGGTTCGGTATGAAAAGAGATGTGGCTCAGTATGTCAGTACCTGCCTGACCTACTAGAGGGTTAAAGAAGAACACCAGAGACCTGGAGGAACACTGCAGCCGATCCAAATTCCAGAATTGAAATGGGAAGATATTTCTATGGATTTCATCTCAGGACTGCCCAAGACGACGAACGGATATGATGCTATATGGGTAATCGTGGACAGATTGACGAAGTCTACCCACTTCTTAGCAATCCAGATGACCTATTCGACTGAGCAACTGGCTCAATTATATGCTAAGGAAATTATCAGATTACATGGGATTCCTAAGACCATCATTTCTGACAGAGATGGTCGCTTTATTTCCCATTTCTGGGAATGTGTTCAGAAGGCCCTTGGCACGAAGCTATTATTCAGTACTGCCTTTCATCCTCAGACTGACGGACAGACCGAAAGGGTGAATCAAGTACTGGAGGATATGTTACGAGCTTGCACCTTGGATTTCAAAGGGAGCTGGTGTCGATACTTATGCTTGGCAGAATTCGCCTACAATAATAGCTACCAAGCTACTATTGGAATGGTGCCCTACGAGGCTCTATACGGGAGGAAATGTAGATCTCCTATATGCTGGTACGAGGGTGGTGAAAAGAAGGGGATGGGACTTCAAACAGATTTCATTGACGACACCACCCGAGCTATACAGAACATCCGCCAAAGAATTGAAACTGCTCAGAGCCGGCAAAAGGGCTATGCAAATATGCATCGTAGACCGTTGGAATTCGACATCGGGGATCTGGTATTCCTCAAGGTAGCCCCTATGAAGGGAGTGATGAGATTCGGAAGGAAGGGTAAGCTAAGTACGTGCTATGTGGGACCGTATCTGATATTGAAGAGTCTTGGCAAGGTAGCTTACTAGCTAGAGCTGCCTCAAGAGATGTTGGCTATTCACAACGTGTTCCACGTTTCGATGCTCAAGAAGTGCATTTCCAGTACAGACCGAGTGATCGAGCCACAAACAGTGCAAGTTAACGAGGACCTGAGTTATGAAAGTCTGCCTATCCAGATACTAGACCGAGAAGTCAAAAGACTAAGGAATAAAGAGGTGCCCTTAGTGAAGGTCCTGTGGTAAAATCAACGGTACAAAGAAGCCACCTGGGAATGCGAGGAGGACATGAAACAGAAGTACCCAGAGTTATTCTATGTTTCGAGGACAAAACTTTTAAAAGGTATGAAGGATTGTAACGCCCATAAAATTCCAAGCAATTTTACAAGAATTTTTGCATGATTATAATGGGCATTATGTGGGCTGTTTTGAAAAAAAATAAAAGAAATAGCGCCAAAAAGGATGCATGGCCCAGTGTTTGAACCCTAAACCTCCATGTAGATAGCTAAACCTTAAGATGCATCCAATAACGAAAAGCCCAGCAGGGTTGTGCTATTTGAAGGATATGGGAAATGATAGATAAGGGTAAGGGAGGCTAAGGGACACCTCCAAGTGAATAAATAGGAGAATGAGGAGACAAGAAAAACAAAAATTGTCATTCTCCCCTTCTCCTCTTCTTCCTCACCGAAACCCTAACTCCCTCTCCTCCCATTTCTGAAACCCAACCAAGCAAGAAGAGGGCTCTAGTCTTGGCATCACATAGGGTATTTTCTACTACTAAACAAAGCGAAGAATGTAAGTATCCCTCACCTGCACTATAAGTTGCTTCGGTTGATGGTTGATAAAAAAATCCTTATGAAACTTTCGGCCAAGACCTTTTCCATGTTTCCCATGATTGTCCATGCTATATTTTGTATGATTATGATGATAACATGTTTCTAGATAGGGTTTGTTTAAGTGTTTGATCTTCGAGCTTCATGAAACTTTCGGCCAAGACTCTATATATGCTTCCAATGATTGTCCATGCTATGTTTTGTATGAATATGATGATAACATATTTCTAGATAGGCTTGGTTTAAGTGTTTGATCTTCAAGCTTCATGAAACTTTCGGCCAAGACCCTATACATGCTTCCCATGATTGTCCATGCTATGTTTTGTAGGAATATGGTGATAACATGTTTCTAGATAGGCTTGGTTTAAGTGTTTGATCTTCAAGCTTCATGAAACCTTCGGCCAAGACCCCCTACATGCTTCCCATGATTTTTCATGCTATGTTTTGTATGATTATGATGATAACATGTTTCTAGATAGGCTTGGTTTAGGTGTTTGATCTTCAAGCTCCATGAAACTTTCGGCCAATAACTATTTAGGCTCCTAATGGACTTCCATGCTATGATCTATATGTAGTCATGTTATGTTTTGAATGTAGATTAAGATAATATGTTGTTAGCTAAGCTAGATTTAAGTGTTGAACCTTTAAGTCTCTTGAAACTCTCGGCCAAGACCTATTTAGGCTCCTAAGGACCTCCCATGCCATGATCTATATGTGATGGAATTAACATGCGGTTAGTTAGATCTTGTACAAGTTGTTTAGGGTTTAAAATTTTGGTAGAACCCCATGAAGTTTAGATCACACCATGTTATGCTTGTTCATGATGTTAATGTCATGCTCTATATGTGTGTGATGTTAGTATGATGTTAAGTAGACCTTGCACAAGTTGTTTAACATGTAAACTCCTAAGACCCTCCCTTAGGGTTTCGGCCAGCCCATGTACATGTCCTTTACTAAATCCTCCTTGCCATGCTACATGTAGAAAAAAAATGAAAATATGATGTTAGTAAGATTTTATGATAGCATGATTTGTTTATGTCACTACCTTATGTCCATGTTAATTGTATGAATGTATGATTATGTTCTGCTCATTGCCATGTTAATTGTATGAATGTATAATATGTCATAAAGAAGGAACATGATATGTTATGAAAAGAAATATGATATGTTATGAATAAGGAACATGATATGCTATGAAGAAGGAACATGATATGCCATGATAAGGAACATGATATGTTTATGAAAAGAAATATGATATGTTATGATAAGGAACATGATATGTTATGAAAAGAAATATGATATGTTATGATAAGGAACATGATATGCTATTTTATATTTTGCATGGCTTGTACCGGACCCTAATAATGTCCAAGGGATGGTCTCCTATGTGCCCCTCGGTCGACGGTCGTAGTACGGACCCAGTACGGGATGGGCTCCTAGTTGCCCTAGGCCAATGATCATAAGTACGGGCTTAGGATGGGCTTCTATGTTATGTTGCCCCTAGGCCGACGGACATAGTACGGGCCTAGTACTCTATTGGGTTTGGGATTAGCTACCTCGGGTCTATTAGGGATGCGCGCTATGATGATGATGTATGTGTTGGTGCAATCGACCCAGGTCATGATTGACCAGGACTCGAGTTTGACTTGAGTGATGTTTTGATGTTTCGACAAAAACATATGACAATGTAATTGGCATTTGGTAAAGTCCAAGTCTTGAGTACTTGGCATGAAAAGTCCAAGTGGGACATTTGGCACATGAAAAGTCCAAGCATGGGTCTTGGCAATGTAAAAGTCCAACATGGGTTGGCAAGGGAAAGTCCAAGCATGGTCTTGGCATTTGAGAAGTCCAACATGGGTTGGCAAGGGAAAGTCCAAGCTTGAGTCTTGGCATGAGAAGTCCAAGGAGTTGATATTGGCTGCGTAAAGTCCAAGCGGGAGTCTTGGAAGCATAAGTCCAATGGTTGGCGGCGTAAAGTCCAAGCGGAGTCTTGGCGGCGTAAGTCCAATGTGCCTTGGCGGTGTAGACACCGTTAGCATGACATAGCCGACGGAAGCACCTAGAGGCTAGCGCGATGGATGAACAAGTCATGGATGACTTGGAGGGATCCGAGATGCGTGAGGCTGATGGAGGTGGCTAGAAGGCTTAGGTCTAGGCTAAGGGTGGTCTAGCAAGTATGGGGGCACCATACTTGGGTTAAAACCTCATTTTTGATGTCTCTGACGATCGGCTGCCAAGTCGTGACGATCGACTGCTAAGTTATCATGTCGAGCCGCGAGCCGTAATGCCGATCGACTAATCGAATACGTGAGCATTGGCGATCATTGCCAAGAGTCCCGTTGGAACTTGTCCAATGTGGATTGAGCCGTTGTCTCACAGCTACAGTGCTGGCAGTCGACTGGGGACTTATGGCAGTCGACTGCTAGGCGGAAATCCAGCCCGATGGAGGATAAAAGCAGCTGTTCGTGGAAGGCTCAAGCATCAGTTCTTGGGGAGCTTTCTTGAGGTGATTTGAAGGCGATTTGCAGGTGCATTTCAGGGCCCTTCAACCTCATCCAAGCAACCAACAAGCAAAGCGCTTAAACCCTAGTTTTGTAAAGTGTTCTTTACATTTCCTTTGTATTTGCTTGTATTTCTTTCGTTTATTGTTGTAAACATTTGTACGAGGTTTCTCCGCCTCTGACTTGTTGTCGAGAAGGAGTTTATTGATTAGTGATTTCATTAGCGTCGCTAGAGCTCGTTAGAGCTCAATCCGTGGAGTAGGAACCGTTCGGTTCCGAACCATGTTATATCCTTGTGTTCGTGATTGTATCTTTTCGTTATTTCTTTTATTATTTCTATTCCGCTGTGCATAATGAGTTTTGTAGAGATGATCGCGAACGATTTCCATCTACGTACGGTCACGTCGCTATTTACCCCCCCCCCCCTCTAGCGGCCTCAATTCTCCAACAAGTGGTATCAGAGCCAGGTTGCTCTTCAACGGATTAACAACCGGGAGCAAGATGCTAGAGGGTGAAGATGGAATTCCAAGACAAGCTTGGATGGGATATCAACACACCTATCCCTTATACCTTCTATGGACAAGAAGGATTCAATCCTTGGAAGGTGAGAATTGAAGAATTCTTGATGATGAAGGACTTTGAAGAGTGGGGCAGTTTGATGGAGGGATTTCAATATCCAAAAGGGCCCAAGGGAGGAATTCTCAAGATGAAGAAGTGGACCGAGGAACAAATCCAAGAGTTCGAAAAGAATACAAAGGTAATTAAATTCTTGGTTGATTTGATTCCTAATAAAATTATGTGTGAGCTAGGTGAGTACAAGGATGCCAAAGAGCTTTGGAGTCAAGTGGCAAAATATCATGAAGGCTCACAACCGGTCCAAGAGGAAGAGACCGAAGAGGCTAATGCATCATCCTCACAAGGAAGTGAGGATTCAGAGGTTGATAGGGAATTAACATCCGGATTAGAAGAGGTGGAGGAAGTGGAAGAAGCATCCACCTCAAGGATTGAGGGGGAGGAGATAACTTCCACACTGGAACATCAAGAAGAAGCTTCGACATCCGATCAAGATGAAGAAGCCCAAATTCCAATTCCGGTCCTCATTAACCTAGGTAACTCAAGCAATTTAAGTTTAAATAAAAATCATATAATTTGCTTTGAGTGTAGGGAAACCGGGCACTATAAGAGCAAGTGCCCAAAGAAGATCAGAAAAGCTCCTCCGGCACCAAAACCTCAAGAAAGATCAAAAGATGTCGGTGCCACCACTAGAAGAAGCAAAGAGCACGTCATTTGCTTCAAGTGTCAACAACCGGGGCATTTTAGGAATTCATGCCCTAGGGGGAGCAAGAAAGTCAAAGAGGGAGCTATACATGTAGGGGGAGCCTCCAAGGCAAACCCTAAGGTATATTTCAATAATGCACCTTCTAGATTTAATAGTCAAAAGCATGCTAGGAATTTTAATTCCCTTGCAATTCATAAAGAGCATGCTAGAAGTAAGGAATTTTGCTTAGGTGCTAAAAATGTTTACCTTAGAAGTAAGGAGAAATTTGGGACTAATGTCCCTAAAAATATTTTACCTAAGGAATCAATTAGGAAAATAGGAGAACATCTAGGTCTAAACCCTAAATGGACTAGGCATATGCCTAGAAAGTCCCATGCCCAAGAATTTAATCAAAAATCAATTGGGCAATTAGAATTAGAAAACCAAGCCTTGAGGTCAAGGCTTGAGAAACTAGAAAAGACCCTTAGGAATATACAAAACCAATTTAAAGGGTCTAATGGTCAAAGTTAAAGGTCCAAAAGTCAAAGTCAACACCAAGGACCTAAGAGTCAAAAGTCAACCAAAGGCAAGCATGGTTTGGGTCACAAACCTAAGCCTAAGGTAGCTTACCATAGTGTTCCATTTGATTATGGGACACAAACTAGGTCTAGGAAGATCAAGGTCAATAGGGAAGTCATCCCTAAGGTTGACCAAAAGTTGTGCCTAGTGGCTAGGGTTTCTAGGAAACCTAGGGTGGCCACTAAGAAGGTTGCAAGGGGAGTTACCCCTAGAGTCAACCTAGGTAAGACCCAAATGACCAAGGCTAACAAGCCTAGGAGGGTCATTAGGAAGGTATCTAGGGAGGTTATCCCTAAGGAATACCTAATTAACCCTAGGAGCTCAAATCGGTTTTGGGTTCCTAAGAGCGTGATTGATTCACGCTAGATGGGTTTAGGGTGTGCCAACCTTGATTGGATAGGTAGTTAACTCAACCATGGTAAAGGTGGCACTTTAGGATATTTTCAAGGTTATGGTTACCTTGGAAATAGATTTAAATCAATATCCTAAAAGATTTTAAGATGTGCCAATGCACTTTTGAAATTAAGAAAAATCAATTAAATTGGCACAATTTAGGTTTAGAGGTTAGTGTGCCATTTTGGGTTTTTGGCACACTAGGGAGATTAATGATAATATGGCAAAATATATCTAATTATATCAAATGGCAATTAATATTAAAATTTAGGTATTACTATACCTATATATTTTATATGTCATGCTTTGTTTGCCATATAACATGCCATGACATCATGTTTATTTTAATCATTTTATATGTCATGTTCATGTTTTAGGATTAAGGCTTTAAATGTCATGTGTTTTTAGATTTCATCTTATGCCATGACATCATGATTATGAGCATATGTTTATTTATATCATCATTAATGCCATAATCATTCATGCATTTTAAAAAAAAAAATCGATTGAAATTGATTTAAGGACTATGGCATCACTTGGAGTCCCATTCATAAGGGAATCAAGTAGGGTTGCCTTAGAAGATGCATGAAACCTTAGTTTTAAATGAACCAAAACCCACATCTCACATTCAATTGACATGTATGTGTATTTATACACCCTAGATACATGTGAGAAGCTAGGATATGAGTTAAGTTCAAGGTGCATAGTTTTTGCATCTAGATGAACTAAAACTCATCTAATTTCAAATGTGGATCATTGGGAGAGCATGTGTACAAGTCATGTACATAGAGCCCAAGGAATATGATCCAAAATAAGGTTTTGAAAACATTTTAAAATCATTTTGAAAAACCTTGGTGAAGTCTATCTTTTGATAGCAATCACCATTGATAGTGTTGATACAAAATATGGCCAAAAAATTGAAAATTTCAATGGTTTTGAGTTTTGTATCAAACTCACTATTTTATGGGTAAAATAATTTTCAAATATTTTTCAACCATTGTATTGACTATAAGTAATATACGTATCAAATTTTATGATTTTTCGAATTACGTAGAATTACTTATGTAAATTGGAAATTTTCCAAATTTATCGTCGATCGCCTACTGAGTGTGATCGACTGATATGGGTGGCAGTCGACTGATTACTGTCAGGAGTCGACTGCCAGGTCTGATTTCGGGTTAACAAGGTTTGTTTAGCCCGTGTTCAGCTATGGAAAAGGTTTCTAATCACTCCTAACCCTAGGATATGCTTTAGGAAGCATTATAAAGGGTGAAAATCCATTGGATATGGATTCGAAGCTGTGTTAGGTCAAAGTATCAAATTTAGGGTGAGTGAAAGTTCTATGTTGAACTTAGAACCTTAATTTTGATGGTTTAGAGTTCCTATTAGCTTAGGGACTTCCCAAGGACATTGTTGGTGCAATGGTCAAGGGGGAGCAAGCCTTTAGGGGGAGGTATCCATCTTGGGATGATGAATGTGTTTTTCTCCTTGAAGAGGAGAAGTTATTGGGAGAGTATCATCAATTGGGAAAATTGATGGGATTTTGAGAGACCCAATTTGGAAATTGGGAGAGAGTATAGGATTGCCTCTCTTGAGTGATATGGAACTTATCACTAGGAAGATGGTAGACATCCTAGGTATTTTTGGATCAAGGGGGAGATTGTAAGATCTCATTGGGACATGAGACATTGACCTCCTTGAGAGAAAACCTTTGATGTTAGTCAAGGGGAGAATGTTTGGGGGAGAACATTTGGAGAGTGTTTACCAATTTGGGATAATTGGTAAGGGATTTGAGTTAGTGGTCTAACTCAAATGTTTTGTTTGGTTTTTGTCAAACATCCAAAAGGGGGAGATTGTTAGTGAAATCGCCCCAGGTCACGATTGACCAGGACTCGAGTTTGACTCGAGTGATGTTTTGATGTTTCGACAAAAACATATGACAATGTAATTGACATTTGGTAAAGTCCAAGTCTTGAGTACTTGGCATGAAAAGTCCAAGCATGGGTCTTGGCAATGTAAAAGTCCAACATGGGTTGGCAAGGGAAAGTCCAAGCATGGTCTTGGCATTTGAAAAGTCCAACATGGGTTGGCAAGGGAAAGTCCAAGCTTGAGTCTTGGCATGAGAAGTCCAAGGGGTTTGATATTGGCTGCGTAAAGTCC
The DNA here is from genome assembly GCA_025175895.1 of Wurfbainia villosa. NCBI lineage: Eukaryota > Viridiplantae > Streptophyta > Magnoliopsida > Zingiberales > Zingiberaceae > Wurfbainia > Wurfbainia villosa. The sequence goes on from CM045988.1 coordinate 68,954,747, forward strand.
AAGCGGGAGTCTTGGCAGCATAAGTCCAATGGTTGGCGGCGTAAAGTCCAAGCGGAGTCTTGGCGGCATAAGTCCAATGTGCCTTGGCAGTGTAGACACCGTTAACATGACATAGCCGACGGAAGCACCTAGAGGCTAGCGCGATGGATGAACAAGTCATGGATGACTTGGAGGGATCCGAGCTGCGTGAGGCTGATGGAGGTGGCTAGAAGGCTTAGGTCTAGGCTAAGGGTGGTCTAGCAAGTATGGGGGCACCATACTTGGGTTAAAATCTCATAATTTAGAGCCGAATTATTGGGCAATGATCGCTCATCGGAGCAAATCGATGTTAAGTCGACGCCAAGGGTCGCCATTGATCGCTAAGTTCGCGGTCGCACAGATCGCCAGAGCCGATCGCCGGGCCGATTATGGGCGCTGGCGCCGATCGCCAATGTTGGCCGATCGCAAGAGTCCCGTTGGAACTTGTCCAACGTGGATTGAGCCGTTGTCTCACAGCTACAGTGCTGGCAGTCGACTGCTAGGCGGAAATCCAACCCGATAGAGGATAAAAGCAGCTGTTCGTGGAAGGCTCAAGCATCAGTTCTTGGGGAGCTTTCTTGAGGCAATTTGAAGGCGATTTGCAGGTGCATTTCAGGGCCCTTCAACCTCATCCAAGCAACCAACAAGCAAAGCACTCAAACCCTAGTTTTGTAAAGTGTTTTTTACATTTCCTTTGTATTTGCTTGTATTTCTTTCATTTATTGTTGTAAACATTTGTACGAGGTTTCTCCGCCTCCGACTTGTTGTCGAGAAGGAGTTTATTGATTAGTGATTGCATTAGCGTCGCTAGAGCTCAATCCGTGGAGTAGGAACCATTCGGTTCCGAACCACGTTATATCCTTGTGTTCGTGATTGTATCTTTTCGTTATTGCTTTTATTATTTCTATTCCGCTGCGCATAACGAGTTTTGTAGAGACGATCGCGAATGATTTCCATCTACGTACGACCACGTCGCTATTCACCCCCCCTCTAGCGACCTCAATTCTCCAACAGTATGTGGTACAATGTCGGGCCCAATATGTTGAAATTATGTTTAAGTACCTATAAGATATATGTTTTCAAAGAGCATCTTGCATATACCCTTATTTCATGTCTAGGTGATTATGATGTTTACAACAATGTTATGCTTATATGTTCTTGTATGTTTATATGCATTCTATGCTTATATGTTCTTGTATGTTTATATGAATGCTATGCTTATATGTTCTTGTATGTTTATTTGCATGCTATGCTTATATGTTCTTGTATGTTTATATGCATGCTATTCTTATATGTTCTTAAATGATCATGTCACTACTCTATGTCTAATTCTCGATGTATGACTTTTGTTAGTAGGAAAGGATTTTACTAAGCCTATGTGCTTATAGTTTTATGTTCCCTTATACTGCAGATAATGGTAAAGAATGGCTAAACTAAAGGGAGCAGCAGGAGGGGCAAAGTGTGTGTGGTAGTGGCATGGTGGAGGAGATCTGCTTATGTTTCCCATACTTTTGCATGTTTCCCTTTAAGTTGAATGTCATGAACTTGAACTAAGTACTTATGAAATGATGATGCATGCTTTATGTTTAAAAGAAATAAAAAAAAAGAAGTTTAAAGTCTTCCGCTGTAAGAAGTATATATAGTCTTCTGATGTAAGAAGTATATGTAGTCTTCCGCTGTAAATGCATGTATGTACGATCGCGTCGCGCCGCCCCTCCAACCCCTGGAAAGGGCGGGCGTGACATAGGGATCTCTCTTTGGTTAAGTTAGATGAGTTATTTTGTGAATTTGAATTGCATGAACAAGATAACACTTCATCCAAAGAGAAGGGTATAGCTCTTTTTATAGGAAAGAAAGATAAAAATAAGAAGGAGAAGAAAGAAGTGTCCTCCTCATCTGAATCCGAGGAAGACTCATCTAATAGTGAAGATGAGCTGGCCCATTATGTCAAGAAGTTTGATGGAAAGTCAAGGAAACTCATCAAGAAAGATGTGAGGAGGATGTTCCAATCCTCAAGAGGTAAGTCTTCAAATAGTTCAAATTCTACACCTAACGTAACTTGCTATGGTTGCAACAAGAAAGGGCATATCAAGCCAAATTGCCCGGAACTAAAGAAGAAGGAGGAGAAGGAAAAGAAAAAGAAGGAAAAGAAGGAGAAGAAGAAGAAGGAGGCAATGGTGGCACAAACATGGGACACCCTAAGCATGGAGGACTCTTCCAACGATGAAGAAGTGTGTCATGCCACCCGGAATCTAGCCCTCATGGCCTTGGAGGAAGAAGCCGGGAGCTCAAGTGAGGAGTCTTCATCCTCTTCCTCATGAATCATCATCAAGTGATGATGATGAGGTAAACAACTCCCCTAGGGTAGATTTACTTTACAAGACAATTGCATGCCTTCAAAATGCATTGAATAGATCAAAAACTAGGATTAAGGACTTAAAAGTAGAAATTAAATCACTTAAGAATGTAGAACCATCTTGTGATAAATTATCTTGTGATGATGCATGTACCCTTAGAGATGAAAATGATGAATTGAGTAAGGAAATAGGTAATCTAAGAGCATGTTTAGAAAAATTTACTAATGACTCTAAATACCTAGACATGATCATTAAGGATTAAAGGGCTATTTACAACAAGGTCGAACTAGGATATAGGCATAAGGAAAAGGAGGTAGCATTTACATCTCTTGTTAGTAGAAAATCCATAATTAGAAGCAAGGGTAGAAAGGCTTGGGTCTCTAAGAAATTTCTAATTGATGCTAGTGATCCTAAAATTTGGGTACCTAAGGCTTGTATTTTTCATGTGATATAGGTAGAAGAACTAAGCTTGTGGATTGTTGATAGTGGGTGTTCAAAATACATGACCGGTGATGAGAGAAAATTCTCCACTATCAACCACACTAGCAAGGGAAAGGTATCATTTGGTAATAGTGGCAAACTTAAGATTCTAGGAAAGGGCACAATTGAGGTATCCCCCAACCTTGCCATTCATAACGTGTTATTAGTTAAAAATATGAAATTTAATTTACTTAGTGTAAGCCAACTATGTGATGCAAATTTTGATGTTAAATTTGACTCCTCAAAATGTTTTATAAGACACAAAACTCTAAATGATTGCATGTTAGTAGGTTTTAGGAAATCAAATATATATTATGTTGATTTATCCTATGCTACTAATGCTTCTACTAAGTGTCTTATTGCAAAAGAGGAAGAAAGTTGGCTTTGGCATAGGAGGCTAGGAAACATAAACATGAAGAACATAGCCAAAATAGCAAAAATGAAGTTAGTCAAAGGGTTGCCTAAAGTCAAATTTCTCAAGGACAAAATGTGTGATGCATGCCATGAAGGGAAACAATCAAAAACATCATACAAAGGTAAAACTTTACTTAGTACTGCTTTACCTTTAGAACTTTTACATATGGACTTATTTGATTGTCATAGTACCCCTTCTATGATTAGTAGTAGATATTGTTTAGTAATAGTAGATGATTTCTCTAGGTTTACTTGGGTATTTTTCATGAAAAATAAAGATGAAACCCTAGGAATAATCATAGGATTTAGTAAGAGAGTAGAGAATGAAAGAAAACTCAAAATCAACCGGATCCGTAGTGATCATGGTGGAGAATTTGAGAATTCTAATTTCTCAACCTTTTGCTTAGAACAAGGGTACAAGCATGAGTTTTCTTGTCCTAGAACACCCCAACAAAATGGGGTTGTGGAAAGGAAAAATCGTGCCCTACAAGAAGCGGCTAGGACTATGCTAAATGCATACTCTTTACCTAGCTACTTGTGGGCGGAAGCGGTTAATACCGCTTGCTATATCCAAAATAGTGTGTTAATTCATAGGTTTTTAGGAAAAACCGCATTTGAATTGTGGAATGGTACATTTCCAACAATTCATTAATTTAAGGTTTTTGGATGCAAAGTTTATATTTTAAATACCAAAGACAACCTAAGTAAATTTGAGTCCAAAGCGGATGAGGGAATCATAGTTGGATACTCATCCACTAGTGTAGCATATAGAGTTTATAATAAAAGGACTCAAAAGATTGAGGAATCTTCAAATGTCCAATTTGATGAAACTTCCAATACATACCCTAGAAATCCCCTATTGATGATGATATTAATAATGAAAATCAAGAAATTACCCAACAATTTCAAGATTTAACCTTAGGGGGTAATGCTCAAGGGGGAGGTTTGAATCAAGGGGGAGTAAGAGGTGATTCCGATGATGAGCAAAGAATTGAGATTAATTATGATCAAACTCAAATTAATACACCTCCTTGTACCATAAGAGTTCATCAAAATCACCCCTTAGATCAAATTGTGGGTGAATTATCTCAAGGTGTTAGGACTAGGTCTTTTCATAGGGATCCCACTAGTCATATAACTCTAATTTCTCAAATTGAGCCCAAAACAATCAAAGATGCATTACTTGATTCGGATTGGATCTTAGCAATGCAAGATGAATTGGCTCAATTTGAAAGGAGTCAAGTATGGGAGTTAGTTCCTAGACCAAATGAAAACACCATTATTACTACAAGATGAGTCTTTAGGAACAAACTAGATGACCAAGGGAATATTACTAGGAATAAAGCAAGATTAGTTGCAAGGGGCTTTAATCAAGTTGAAGGACTTGACTATGATAAAACATATGCCCCGGTTTCTAGATTAGAGTCTATTAGGATACTATTAGGGTATGCCTCCTATATGGGTTTCAAACTTCATCAAATGGATGTTAAATCGGCATTCCTAAATGGGTTTATTAAGGAAGAGGTATATATAGAACAACCTCCCGGGTTTGAGAATATGGACTATTTAAACCATGTATACAAGCTTTGTATGGTTTGAAACAAGCTCCCCAGGCTTGGTATGAATGATTATCATCTTTCTTAATTTCTAAGGACTTTAAAAGGGGTAGTATAGATCAAACTCTATTTATAAATTCAACATTAAAGGACATCTTTGTAGCCCAAGTATATGTTGATGACATTATTTTTGGGTCAACAAATAATGAACTTCTTCGAGACTTTATTAAGAATATGGAAAAAGAGTTTGAAATGAGTCTAGTTGGGGAATTAAATTTCTTCCTTGGATTACAAGTCAAACAAACAAGTGAAGGAATTTATATTTACTAAACCAAATATGCTAAGGAAATGATTAAGAAATTTGGTTTGGAAAATGCTAAGGTAGTTTCAACTCCAATGGCAACCAATACAAAAATAGATAGTGATAATGAAGGAAAAAAATGATCTTACACTCTATAGGAGCATGATTGGTAGTCTTTTGTACCTAACCGCTAGTAGACCCGACATATTATTTGCGGTTAGCATGTGTGCTAGGTATCAATCATGTGCAAAAGAATCTCATTTAGTTGTCATTAAGAGAATCTTAAGATATATTAAAGGCACACTAAATGTAGGACTATGGTACCCTAGGACTAGGTCTTTTGATTTGGTTGGGTACACCAATTCCGATTATGCCGGTTGTAAATTGGATTGAAAGAGTACTAGTAGTGGATGTCAATTCCTTGGGTCCTCCCTAGTTTGTTGGAGTAGTAGGAAGCAACCCTGTGTTTCCCTATCCACCACCGAGGCCGAGTATGTGGCTATGGGTGGTTGTGTAGCTCAACTACTATGGATGAAACATACCTTAGAGGATTATGAGCTATCTTACTCCAACATGAAAGTATTTTGTGATAATGTGAGCACCATAAATTTGACCAAAAATCCGGTGCATCACTCTATGACCAAGCACATTGAAGTGAAACGTCACTTCATTAGAGATCATGTGGCTAAGGGGGACATTGAGCTTAATTACATTGAATCCAAGTCCAACCTAGCCGACATATTTACCAAGGCTCCCCCCAAGGTAGAATTTTCATCACTTAGGAGAGAACTTGGGATGTGCTTGGTTGAATAAAGGTGTAGGTTTGCATGATCCTATAGAAATCCTAGGATTTATACCTTTAAGCATCTCACAAAATACCTAAGAAACCATGATTTTTGTATTGAGCCACTTAGACAACATGTGAGATGTTAGGAAGATGCACTTGGTTCATCATGCTTGTTATGATGCATTACTATGGACCAAAGTGTCATCTAGAGACATTAATCCTTCATTGGACCAATCATTGGGAAGGCTTATCCACAATTAATGTGGATATAGCTCCAAGAATATGATTGGAAATGCCAAATAAAATATAATTTAAACTATGTTTATCATATTTTGAAAAACAGTTTTCAAGTGGAAGAAAAGTGATACAAAGTTTGCAAAATCATTAGAACTTTTGTTAGTTTCAAGTTTGTATCAATCATTGAAATCTGGAAAACATATATTTTTAAATTATTTTTCCTTGATATATAATTATCTAAGAAATGTGTACACAAAATTTTGTGATTTTTCGATGTTTCTAGAATTTCTAACGCATTTTAATAAAAGGATGAAATTGATTAGGTTTCGGTCTGATCGAGTTAGAAACCAAATGATCGATAATGTATTTTTGATAAAAGCTCTATTCTTGCATTTAAGTGTATCTTTGAATACCCTAAAACTATGGTATGACAATATTCAGTATTAACAAGCTTTTAGGACAGTTCTATGCAGTGTTTTAGGGGGAGTTTCATAATATATATATTTTCATCCCCAAACTTATATTGTTGGTGCAAAGTTAGGATTTAACCTTCAATCTTTTGTTAGGCTTTGCTCCACAAGTTATTTATTCATCATGAACCATATCTTGGATTAAGGAGAGCTTAATTTCAACTTTATACCTTAGCTCAAGATTACAACAAATTTAATTCTTTATGAAATTCATATGTATATCAAAGGGGGAGAAGGAATGTTTAAGTTAGCATTCATATTGGAAATATGATTATGTGCATATTTTATGATTATGTGCAGAATGAAGATAGCATTTATATTGGAAATATGATTATGTGCATATTTTATGATTATATGCATGAATGAAGATAGCATTCATATTGGAAATATGATTATGTGTATATTTTAAAGACCTAACTTAAATAATTGTCAAACATCAAAAAGGGGGAGATTGTTGGTGCAACAATGCCCCAAGCATTTATATGTGTTGATGTTTGGATAATCATCTAAGTTAGGCAATGTTTTGTGATCTAATTGTAAATGTGTTTAAGTGACAGGAAAAATCCAAGTATGAAGACTTGGTAAAGAGAAAGTCCAAGTGTGATCTTGGCAAAGGAAGTCCAAAGGCAAGTCTTAAAGTAAGTCCAAGCATGTAGTCTTGGCGGCGTAAAGTCCAAGCACGCTTTGGCAAAGGGAAACCCAAGACATGACAAAACCGAAGGAAGCTCTTGGAAGAAAAGTGCAAAGGATGAACAAGTTGTGGACTCGGAGGGATCCTGGAGGCGCAAGGCTTAAGGAAGAGCTAGAAGGTTGAGTCTAGGTCTAGGGGGTAAAATCAAGTATGAATTATTCATACTTGATGAGTATCATCGATACGATGTATCGATCGTCAGTGATCGAGTCGAAACTGATGATCACCGATCGCCGTGAGCCGATGATCGATCGTATCCGATCGCCATACCGCAATGATTGATCGCGGCAAGATGGGCATAAAATGGAGTCTCACTCGAGACGGCGATCACTGGACTAATCAATTCATCACCAATCGATGAAGTGATCTCGATCGATCGCAATCGCTGGAAATCATGTGTATCTCCGCGAATCTGCTTAGTCAGAAGCCGTTGGCTTTGGCGGCAGTCGACTGATGTTGTACTTCAGTCGACTGATGGTAGCCCAATGGGAAAAACATCCCTCTCTCTATAAAAAGAGGTCTAGTGGTGGCTTTGAGTGCTAATGCTTATATTCTGATCTTTCTTTCAAGGCTCCACAAGTTTTCTAAAGCTTTCAAGTGTTTAGTTCTCCTCCTCCTCTCTAATCTTCATCTACATTCTTTGTAAGAAGAGGAGGGTTTGTAAAAGAGAAAGCTTCTTAGTGGAATCGCTTGGGTTGATCCACCATAAGGATCGCCGTGGAGTAGGAGCATTATCTCTGAACCACGTAAATGCCTTGTTAGCATTGTGCTTTCATTTTTATTTATATTATTTTTGTTGTGCTTCCTCTAATCATTCTTGTAGAAACAAAAACGTGCTATTCACCCCCCTCTAGCTTCCAATCGATCCCCTACATTAGGTTCATGGAATGAACCAAATTGGATTAAGAGTAATCCAAATTAGACTAATTGAGTTAGACTCAATTTGATTCAAGTGTTGAATGAGTCTAATTTAGATTTGATTCATTGAGTCAATTTAAATTAATGAATAGAGATTCATTAAATCAAATTGATTTGAATCAAGTGGTTAGATTTGATCAACCATGGGAGATAAGAGGTCAAGTTTGACTTTACTTGAGAAGGAAGATAAATGGTCAATTTTGAGTTGACCAATTGCCATGTCATGGTGACATGGCATGTGGGCTGGCCAATGATGGTGTTCCACATCATCATGGACTTATCATGTGGTGCCACCTCATGAGGGAGACCAAGAGACATTGGCTCTTGGAGTTACATGCATGCATGTAACCCCCACCCATTGAAGTGGTCGGCCACTTTCACTCGATGAATAGAATTCATTTGGTGAGTAACTCCATCTTCTTCTTCCTTAGAACTTCTTCCTCTCAAGCTCTCTCCCAATCCTCTACTTTGGCCGATACTTCCAAAGGGTGCTAGAACACTCTCGGTTGTTTTCTCCACCATTTGTTTGTGTGGATACCAATAGAGGAGTGTACATTTTAAACTCTTGAGTTCCAACAAAGCATTTGGACGAGCGGGATAAGAAAAGGGCGTCGCTACGAGGGTAACACTCTCATCTTGTATATCTAAGGTAGATCTAGAGTATTTAAACACATACATGTTTTATTTTTATATCTTCGCACGGATCCGTGGCTGGGCTTCCGAGGTTTCCGCAACGCAAAAAGTGATTTTTGCGGCTCAGATAGTCCAACAGTGGTATCAGAGCCATGTGCGAAGCATGTATGTGTTTCATATTTGTAGTTTTTGTATTAGATATAAAAATTACAGTTTTTTTAAGTGTCTATAAATTTCCTATTTTTATAGAATTTTTGGGTATTTTTCTCGAAGAGTCGAAGCAACAAGTGTTGGGACACTTATAGGCTTCAACCGCCGAGAAAAACTCTCCGAAACGGTGAGTTCTCGCTTTAGGTTTTAGGGAAAGAGAGTTAAGTCGCTGTAAGATCTAGTAGGGACACTCGTAAAGTTTATTTTTGCGAGTAGGGGTGCTGCCCCTATCCCCGAAATGGGCCTTGTCCCATGATCGTGCCCGGAAACCGCTTAGCAGGACCATTACGAAGAGGTGACTCATAAAATTGAAAAAAAAAAGGAAAAATTATAGAAATTTTCTGTAAAATATATAATTTAGTATTATGTATAATTCTGTGATGGTCATGGCCCAAGAACCCCAATATGATTGGATGATAATGTGTTGTAATTCATAATACGGCTGTACCATTTTGTGGTCAGTGTATGTATAGCATGATATGCGTAGTGGCTCTTCTTTTAAAATTCTAGATGAAAATAGTTTTAGACTGAATGTAACTCAAGTTTCATATTTGTAATGTACAAAATGAAGCGGTGGAAAGTCCACTTGTAGACGGGTTACATGGCGGTCAAAGGAGGCGCTGGAGAAGCCGCTAACCCTAGGTCGATGGCGTCCGTTCTTCTCATTGGCTTGAGAAGATCATAGTAGCCATGATCACATCACAATTAATATATATATATATATATATATATATATATATATATATATATATATATATATATATATATATATATATATATATATATATATATATATATATATATATATATATATATATATATATATATATATATATATATATATATATGTGATGCATGCTAGTAGAATAATGCTTGTATGTATATGATGCATGCTAGGATATTTTTCTTGTATGTATATGATGCACGCTAGAATAATGTTTGTATGTATGTGATGCATGCTAGTGTAGGAATAATAAAGGCCTTAATGCATATATGATACACATTACGATTAGATTAGATCTTAATCGAATCAACTCGAAAATGCCTACCAAGTCCTTGATACCCATCACTACCTTGATCATTTGTAGTTGTTGAATCTGCCAAAGCAGAGTAACACATATTATCTTGGTAGAGTGTGGAGGGACAATCTTGGTCCCACCTATCACGGCTTGGGTTAGAGTAAGCTCAATTAGATTGAGTAAAACGAGTTAACTCAATTGGATCGAGTAGAACTATAGGCATACTCCAATACTTGGAAAGATAGGATAAGATCGCATTTACTCTAAATCTTGATTTAGCTAAAGCTAACTCAAGGTCTTTTGTAAATGTGGGTCTTGATCCTATAAACAAGAGTTGCATAGAGATGTAATCGGTAATGTGTTACCCACCGATCATACTAAGTCTTGGGCGATTTAGCCAAAGCTAACTTAAGGCTTAGTATGATGTGGATCTTGTCCCACAAAATTTTTTGCATGTTTGTATGAATCTAGTAATGTGGTTTGACCACATCCATAACTCGATTTTACAAAAAATTCCTATGAATCAGTGGGATAATCATTTGATTAAAAGCCTAATTAAATTATAAAAGGAATATGATATTAATTTTCTACGTAGTGTATGTTGTAGATTACTATGTCGACAAATACGAACACTCTCTCTCTGCGTTCTGTCCTTGAGAAGGACAAGCTCAATGGAGCAAATTTTTTGGACTGGTACAGGAACCTGAGAATCATTCTCCCAAGAAAGGAAACTGTACGTCCTGGAGCAGCCCATTCCGGAGGCACCTCCTGTCACTACCTCGCGAGCTGACAAAGATGCTTACAAGAAGCATAAAGATGATGCATTAGATGTGTCATGTCTCATGCTCGCGAGCATGAACTCTGAGCTTCAGAAGCAACACGAGTTCATAAATGCTTATGATATGGTTGAACATCTTCATCAACTATATCAAGGACAAGCAAGGCACGAGAGATATGAAGTCTCTAAGGCATTGTTTCAGTCCAAAATGCAAGATGGGACTCCCGTAGGTCCATATGTGCTCAAGATGATTGGGTACGTAGAAAACCTACAGAGATTGGGATTCTCACTTGGCTAAGAACTGGCCACTGACTTGATCTTGCAGTCTTTGCGACAAAGCTACAATCAATTTGTCATGTATTACAACATGAATGAAATTGATAAGCTACTGCCTGAGATGCTTAGCATGTTGAGAACTGCTGAGCTCAACCTTAAGAAGGAAAAATCTGACTCCATTTTGATGGTGCAAAAGAAGAAAGGCAAGGGCAAGCCTAAAGGTAAGGCAAAGTCCCAAGCTAAGGGAAAAGGCAAAGTACTAAAACCCAAAGGAGGGGTGGCCAAAGAAGGGGCTTACTTCCACTGCAAGGAAGCTGGACACTGGAAGTGTAACTGCAAAGCATACCTGGAAGATCTTAGAAGAAGAGAAGTGAGACTTCTACTTCAGGTATAAATATTATAGAAGTCAATCTATCTTTTTCTTCATCATGGGTATAAGATACCGGAGGTGCATCTCACATTTGTACCAATATGCAGGCGCCGAGAAAAAGTAGGGCATTGACAAAGGACGAGTGGACCTACGAGTAGGCAATGGAGCAAGGGTTGCTGCTGTTGCTGTAGGAACTTATGATCTATCTTTGCCCTCTGGACTTGTACTAGAATTTGATGAATGTTGTTATGTGTCTGCTTTAACTAAGAACATAATTTCGATCTCTTGTTTGGACAAGAAAGGATTTATATTTATAATAAAGAACAAATGTTGTTCAGTTTATTTAAAAGATATGTTCTATTGTAGTGCACCTCTAATGAACGGACTCTACTTTCTAGACTTAGAGAGCCCTATCTATAACATAAGTTCCAAAAGGTTCAAGTCAAATGAGTTGAACCAAACCTATCTCTGGCATTGTCGCTTAGGTCACATAAATGAGAGTCACTTATCTCAGCTCCATAAGGATGGGCTACTAGACTCATTTGATTTTGAATCATATGAGACATGCGAGTCTTGCCTTTTAGGCAAGATTACCAAGACTTCCTTAAGTGAACACAACGAAAGAGCAACAGACTTATTAGGACTTATACATAGTGATGTATGTGGCCCTTTCAATGTTGCGGCTAGAGGTGGTTACAGGTACTTCATTACATTTACTGATGACTTCAGTAGATATGGTTATGTGTATTTGATGACACATAAATCAGAATCCTTTGAAAAGTTCAAAAAATTCAAGAATGAAGTACAAAACCAGCTTGGCAAGAGTATTAAAGATACTTCGATCAGATCGAGGTGGTGAATACCTTAGCCATGAGTTTCGTGACTATCTAGCTGAGTGTGGGATTCTATCCCAAGTCACTCCTCCTGGAACACCACAGTGGAATGGTGTATCCGAAAGGAGGAATCATACCCTATTTGATATGGTACGATCTATGATGAGTCACACAGATCTTCCTATATCCTTTTGGGGATATGCTCTATACATAGCAACCTTCACCCTTAACCGTGTATCATCTAAGGCTGTGATAAAGACACCATATATGATATAGACAGGGAGAAATCCCAAGATGTCTTTCATGAGGATTTGGGGTTGTGAGGCTTACATTCGACGTCAAGTCTCAGATAAACTGGGACCCAAATCTAATAAGTGCTATTTTGTTGGATATCCCAAGGAGACTAAGGGATATTACTTCTACATTCCCAGTCAACACAAAGTGTTTGTGGCAAAGACTGGGGTTTTTCTAGAAAGGGATTTTGTTTCTAGAAAAACTAGTGGGAGTACGTTCGATCTTGAAGAAATTCAAGATAAGGACCATAGCACTGAGGCCTTGATGGAGGTTGAACAGGAACCATAAAGTGTTGTGGGTGATGAGATTGTTGCACAAAGAGTTATGGAACAACCACCTATTCAGGTAGACCTACCTCTTCGCAGGTCTGATAGGGTACGTCGTCAGCCTAAGAGATACTCATTTCTCTTGTCTAACCATGATAACGTTATGCTCATTGAGAATGAGCCTACCTCCTATCAGGAAGCTGTGATGAGCCCAGACTCTGAGAAATGGCTAGAGGCCATGAGATCCGAGATGGAATCCATGTACACCAACCAAGTATGGACTTTGGTTGATCCACCTGAAGGGGTCAAACCCATTGGGTGTAAGTAGGTCTTTAAGAGAAAGACTGACATGGATGGACTTACGCACACTTATAAGGGCTGATTGGTGGCTAAAGGTTTCAAGCAAATTCATGGTATTGACTATGATGAAACCTTTTCTCCAGTGGCGATGTTTAAGTCCATTCAGATCATGCTTGCTATTACATCATACCACGATTATGAGATCTAGCAGATGGATGTCAAAACCGCATTTCTGAATGGAAACTTGCTCGAGGATGTGTACATGACACAACCTGAGGGTTTTGTAGATCCACAACATACTGGGAAAGTATGCAAAATGCAAAGGTTCATTTATGGGCTAAAGCAAGCTTCTTGGAGCTGGAATCTTCGATTCAATGATGCGATCAAATAGTTTGGTTTCATCAAGAATGAAGATGAATCTTGTGTCTACAAAAGGGTCAATGGGAACACAGTTGTCTTCCTTGTATTGTATGTGGATGACATACTACTCATTGGGAATGACATCCCTTCGCTACAGTCTGTGAAGACTTGGCTGGGGACGTGCTTCTCAATGAAGGACTTAGGTGAAGCAGACTGTATTCTAGGCATCAAGATCTATAGAGATAGATCTAAGAGATTGCTTGGCCTAAGTCAAAGTACATACATTGACACGGTATTTCTACGGTTTGCCATGCATAATTCCAAGAAGGGACTTCTGCCGATGTCACATGGTGTGAGTCTTTCGAAGACTCAATGTCCCTCTTATAGAGAGGAGAGAGACCGCATAGATAAGCTCCCTTACGCATCTGCTATAAGATCTATCATGTACGCCATGCTGTGTACTCGTCCTAATGTCTCGTATGCTTTGAGTATGATGAGCAGATACCAGTCAGATCAAGGTGAGCGTCACTGGATAGCAGTCAAGAATATTATTAAGTACTTGAGAAGGACTAAAGAATATTTTTTGATATTGGGAGGCGATGAGGAGCTAGCTGTAAAGGGTTACAATGATGTCAGCTTCCAAACTGACCAGGATGATTATGTTGGTGCAGTAGGCACCTAAGTCGAACCTGAGTTTTGATTATAGCAAACGATACAAAGTTAAGCTCATGTCATTATCTCACGAGCTGAATCGAATGTACAGAAAATTACTATAGCTGGAGCTGAAGGCTAGCGACATCCGGAGGAAGCCGCGGTGGTTGGGCGACACTCGAGTAACTTCGGAGGGAGCCGACGGAATCAAGTGGAAGGACGGAAGCAAAAGCGACATAGTAAGTATCGAGGTAAGCTCGAGTGAGTAAAGTGAAGTGAGGTCATGTCCTTTGTACGGGGACGTCCTTAGGTGACGATCCGACCCAAGACTGTTGGTGCAGTGAGGCACCGAAATCGAACCTGTGTTTTGATTATAGCAAAGACACAAAAGTTAAGTCTATTTTGTTTTCTCACGAGCTGAATCGAGTGTGCAGAAGATTGATATAGCTGGAGCTAAAGGCTAGCGACACCCGGAGGAAGCCGCGGTGGTCGGGCGATACTCGAGTTACTTCGGAGGGAGCCGAAGGAATCGAGTGGAAGGCCGGAAGCAAAAGCGACACGTAAGTATCGAGGTAAGCTTGTGTGTGCGAGAGTAAGTAAGGTCGTATCCTCTTTACGGGGATGATCTTAAGCGTAGATCCGACCAAAGACATCTTATAGATGGTCTAGGTCGAGATCAGATGGTCGACGACCATCGAAATTATGTTTTTATTGAGCTAACTTTGACTTGCAAAGAAGCATCACGATCGCTACTTGAGGACTCGACCGCCGTGTATCACGATCGCTAAAGGTCATCAATCGATCGATGTCGCCATCACGATCGATGATGGCCATCACCGATCGATGGTCAATGATCAGATTCGAGGAGTCAAGGCTTATCACTCCACCTCACAGCGGTTTGGTGTCCATTTGTGATTGGTTGAAGACCCACTCGAAAAGGGGCTCAAAGGCTATAAAAGGAGGGCCAAACCTAGGGTTTGAACAACCATTCTAAGCTTCCAAAAAGTCTCCGCAAAGCTACCGACAACAACGTCTTCTTCTTCCGACGCCTAGGTTTCATTTCTTTATTTTTGTACGACGGCTTTTAATTTTAGTGTCGTTGCTCATTTACATTCTTCAAGCTTTTATCGTGAACGAGGAGAGGGAGTGTCCTCTACCTCAAGTTTTTTGTATCGATTAACTCCTACCTCCAACGAGGAGGAGTTTGTTTAGTAATTTGCCCTCCGTGCGTGGTCAAGGACCACTAGGGCCTTGAGTAGTAGCCTACGGCCACGAACCAAGTAAAACCTTTGTCTCTCTTGTTTTTACATTTACATTCCGCTGCGATTAATTGTCTCTTGAGTTTTTAACGAACATCGAAAAGAAAAATTTTCTATCGCTATTCACCCCCTCTAGCGCCAAATCGATCCAACAATTGGTATCAGAGTCGGGCGCTTAGATTTGGTGAAACCACCAATCTAACATTTTTTCTTCCAGATTTGTTTTTCGCTTAAATTTTTCTCCCAAGACTACTAATCCAAGACGAAGTCTTGGTACTCTTCGCTTGATTTTGTTTTGCAAGTATTCGCTTGAGTAGCCGACGGTCAAACGGGCATAACTTTTCGCATAAGTTGACCCACGACACGGTCTACCTACCAAATCAAGCTCGCAGAGATCTACACTTCTTACGGGGGTTTACCCCTGTAACAAGCTGTTTTAATCCTCAAAAATCTACGTTTAGTAGCCTTTCGGGACATCAAGGTTGTGAGTACTTACTTTTATTTAGTTTCTTATTTCTTTGCTTAACGCTCTATTTTCGCTTATTTCTTTTATTTCCCAAGACTACTAATCCAAGACGCAAGTCTTGGTACTTTCGTGTTTTTGTTGTTGCTAGGTTTTCATTTTAGTCTCCTTGTCTTTTTGTTCTAATGGCCCATCTCGAGGGTTTTAGCATCATTCGACCTCCGCTTTACAACGGGGATGATTTCGCATTGGAAAGGTCGGATGGAATGCTTTCTCAAAACCCAAATCGAGATGTGGATCATAATCCAAACGCACTTCCGACTAATGAAGTGGGTGACTTGGATTATGATCAATGGACCGCAACAAAACGACAAGTCGGCCGATGCCAAGGCAACACAAATCCTCCAATGCGCTTGTCCAAGGAGGAAAATCGGGCCCCTTCATAAGCGCAAAGGATCTTTGGACAAAGCTAATCGAGTTACACGAAGGATCGGATCAAGCTAAGGTTTGCATACGTGATTTGTTATTCAATAAATTGTACACACTAAAAATGCAGGAACACGAGTCCGCGACGCAACTCCACGCCCGTGTCCAAGACATAGTCAACAACCTACACGCAATCAGGCAAAAGGTCGAAAACCGCGACCTTATTAGGTATGTTCTAAACTCTTTCCGAGGACTACCTTATGGGCATCCATGGTTGATGCCTATAAGGTCTCCAAGGACCTTTCTAAAATTAGGTTAGATGAACTCTTTCGATTTCAATTACATGAACAATCCAACTCGAACCCGAGAGGGGTATAGCCTTATTTGCAGTTCAAAGAAGAAGAAAATCGCAAGCCACCACCACCCGAGGAGGAAGATGAGTCCAAGAAGAAGTTGATCGGCCAACTAATGAACCTAGCTCAAGGATAGCCAAGGACGAAAGCTTAACTACGACTCGACCCAACCAAGGTAAGCCTAAAAGTTCTAATATTAGGTGTTATGAGTGTAACAGTGTTTGGACATATCAAGTCCGAAAGTGCCCTAAGCTCAACCACCAAGCACCTAAGCACAAGAAGGCCCTCAACGCGACATGGGAAGAAGCGCTATCCGAAGAAGACGAAGACCACGTCTTCATGGCGAAATCAATTGAGTCGGACACTGAGACCGAGATCGAACTTGAGTCGGAACACGAGGATGACTCGGACCACGGTTACCTTCAAGTCAAGCCACGGATACGCATCCGGTTCAAAAGATACCCTTAAGGTGAGTCGAACCTTATTTAATACTTTACATAATACGGTTAGGTTTTTGTCTAGAAAGTTAGCTAAGTCCGAGTCCAAGGTCGAGACCCTGGTTGAGGAAGTTAAACTCCTCAAACACGAGGTCTCCCTAACCTCTTCGACTAGTCGAGTTCAAGAGGACTCAACTCGGGTTGAAAAACTCGGAGTTGAGAACTCACTCTTGAAAAGTCAAGTCGAAGATCTTAGGAATACGTTGGAAAGGTTTACTTTGGGATCCAAAGGACTTGACCTCCTACTTGGATCGCAAAGGGCCGTGTACAACAAGGCCGGACTAGGGTTTAACTCAAACACGACAAATAAGTCATATATGTCAATCGTAAGTAGACATAAAAAATGTGTCCAAGCATGGGTCCCTAAGACCACTTTGATTTCAACTCTAGGATCCAACTCGTACTGGGTTCCCAAGGACCAAATCCACTATGTGGATAGACCGAACCGATTCAACGGTCTAGGGGGAGCCAGTACAAAACATGTTTGTGTTTTAACTTAGAAATTGCATGCTTAGATTTTTTTTGTTGTTTTTGTTTTTTTTTCGTGAACTCACTTAGAACATGTAAATAATCAACTAAAATCCTTTGAAAAGATTGAGCCTCGGGGAGCCTCTTTTCAAATAATCAACTAAAATCCTTCGAAAAGATTGAGCCTCGGGGAGCCTCTTTTCAAAAAATAACTAGTTAGACGAGGAAATAATTTTAGGTGAGTCAAGTCATCATTTTCCTGAAAATGGCTTTGTCTAAGGAAGTGGTCGATGATCCGATAAAAGAAGGCCTCGTGTCGCTCGCACGACCTGGAAGCCATGATCTTGAAAAGGTAAACTTGACAAGCCTTGGGTTAAATCCAAATCTAACAAAAAAAATCACTTGAACCTAAATCCACTTAATCAACTTAATTGAAAGTCATCTCAAAAAAACACATAAGTATAACATGCTTGATCATATAGACTCCGGTGAGATGACCTAGGGTTAACAACTTACAACCAATTTTCTTAACAAAAATCTAACATCCAATCCAACCACCTTGTGTGTAGGATCAATGGATGTTGGACAGCGGTTGCTCCCGACACATGACCGGGGATCAACTCAAATTCACAAAGCTTCGATTCAAACGACAAGGATCGTAGCCTTTGGGAATAACGCAAGCTCAAAATCATCGGATCGTGATATCGAGCTTAATACCTAATTTTGTTATTAAAAATGTATTACTTGTAGAGAATTTTGAATATAACTTACTTAGTGTAAGCCAATTGTGTGATAATAACTATAAGGTTATATTTCTAGAAAATGAATGCGTAATTAATACCAACGAAACCTCTAAAACAATTCTTAAAGGAACTAGAAATAACAACATTTATACGATCAACTTAACCAACTCCTCAACTAAGTGTCTTATGACACCAAGAGGAATCATGGTTGTGGCACTGACGACTTGGCATCACTCACCCGAGACTCATCCACAAGATGAGTCGAGTGGCTTAGTCGAGGCTTATCCAACCTCAACAACTTGGTTAATAAAATCTGAATGCTTGTGTAAACAAGGAAAACAACCTAGAACACAACACAAGTTAACTAACCAAGAACGAACCTCAAGAGTACTTGAGCTCCTGCATATGGATCTATTCGATTCACATGGAGCCAAGTCACTCAATAGAAGTCAATATTGCTTAGTCATAATTGGCGATTTACTACCTGTGTTTACTCGGGTTAGGTTCATCAAACATAAAAATGATACCCTAGATCAATTAACTAATCTATTCAAATTAATCGAGAATCAAAAAGACCTTAAGGTTAAAAGACTTAGAAGTTTATCATGGTGGTGAATTAAAATCAAAGGTTCACCGACTGTGAACCTAAACGGATACCACCATGAATTCTCTTGCCCTAGGACCCCTCAACAAAATGGCCTAGTGGAGCGGAAAACCGAACTCTACAAGAAGCCGCTAGGACCATGTTGGCATGTCAACTAATACGACCTACCCGATAGGTTTTGGCGTACCGTAGCACGGCTTGCTATGTCCAAAATAGGATCCTTATGGTAAAGAGGCACCTTAAGACCTCGTGACGAGATTTATCACGATAAAATACCTAACATCAAGTACTTTAGGTATTTGGGTGTAAGGTACATATCCTAAACACTAAGGATTACCTAGGAAATTTACATCCAAAACCACGAATCGAATCTTTCTAGGATACTCGACTACAAGTAGAGCTTATAGAGTATATAACCACGACACCCTTAGAGTCGAGGAGACTATCAATGTAGTATTCGATGAAGGACATGAACCTACAAAACCCCCGACAACCCCAATTAGCGAGCCGATTCATACTAGACCTTACTCTGATCCGGAGATCAGGTCTAGTGTTAATCCTAACCTAAGTCAACCTAGTCACTCTATTGATCAAGTGATAGATGACTCCAACCAAACTAGTGTTCAACCAAGTCACCACATTGATCAAGCATTAGGTGACACAAACCCAACCCAATCTAGGATTCAGACTAACCACCCTATCGATCAAGTGATAGGAGATCCTAATCTAGGAGTTCGAACTAGAGCATCCTATAGGAACCTTAGTCAAATTTCCTTAATTTCAAAGATAGAACCCAAATCAATTGAACAAGCTCTTCTTGATCCCGATTGGATTATTGCAATGCAAGAAGAGCTAGCTCAATTTACTAGGAACGAGGTGTGGGAATTAGTACCACCACCTAAAGACAAAACGATAATTGGAACAAGGTGGGTGTTTCGAAATAAGCTTGATGATAAAGGTGAAGTAGTTAGAAACAAGGCTAGGTTAGTCGCCAAAGGTTTTAGCCAAGTCGAAGGCTTAGATTACGACGAAACCTATGCCCCAAAGAGCTAGACTCAATCCATTCAATGTTGCTAGCTTATGCCGCACATCGAGGATTTAAGCTATTTCAAATGGATGTTAAGTCGGCATTCCTAAATGGATACATTAAAGAAGAAGTTTATGTTAGCCAACCCCGTGATTCAAAATCTAGATAAACCCGACCATGTTCTAAAACTTAAGAAAGCTCTCTATGGACTTAAACAAGCTCCTCGAGCTTGGTACGAGAGACTTTCAATCCATCTTAAGTCAAAAGGGTTTAACCAAGGCTTAGTTGACCCAACTCTCTTGTAAAACCTTAGGTAAAGAAATATTCATAGCTCAAATTTACGAGATGATATAATTTTGGAACCTCTAACTCAGCCTTACTAAACGAGTTCTGCTTCACTCATGGAAAGTGAGTTCAAATGAACTTGTAGGAGTTAAGTTTCTTTTAGGTCTACAAATTAAACAAACTAAGGATGGTATATACCTATATCAACAAAAATACACTAAGGAGTTAATTAAAAGATTTGGAATGCAAGACGCTAAGGTAATAAACACCCCAATGGCGATAAATGTTAACATAGGAGAAGACCTAGAAAGTAAGTCCATTGACTTAAAATACTATAGAGCGCAATAGGAAGTCTTCTATACTTAATCGCGAGTAACTGACATCCTATTCGCATGAAGTATGTGCGCCGTGTTTCAAACTGTGCTAAGGAGTCTCACCTAACCCTAGTTAAGCGTATCCTTAGATATCTAAAGGGTACACTTAATGTCGGTATTTGGTATCCTAGATCTACCGAGTTCGAACTAATCGGCTACTCCGATTCGGATTATGCCAGTAGTAAACTCGACAGAAAGAGCACGAGTGGTTGTTGTCAACTACTCCGAGTCCCAGTGAGTTGGTGCAATAGGAAGCAACATTGTGTTGCCTTATCTACCACCGAAGCCGAATACGTTGCGATGGGTGAGTGTGTAACTCAGCTTCTTTGGATGAAGCACACTCTCCGAGACTTTAGGTTGGACTTCACCAAAACTAAAATTTTTGTAGACAACATAAGTTCAATTAATCTTACAAAGAATCCAATATGTCACTCTAGGACCAAACATATAGAAGTCAAACACCATTTCATTCGAGAACATGTGGCCAACGGAGCCATACAACTCAATATGTTGACTCAAGTCTAACCTAGCGTATATATTTACTAAACCACTACCCGAAGCCAAATTTAGTCTCTTGAGACGAAAATTAGGCATGTGCGTAATAGAATAGGAACTTACAAATTATATTTTCTTACTACTATTTCTTACATTTTGATGGAACTAGCATAGGACATACCTTAGATATCATGCACCTATAGATTTAAGGAGCCAAGATATCTCACAACACATAGGACTAATGTGTTTGTGTACTTAGCCACGATGGGCGTGAGATGTTAGGACCCTACCTGTGTTCCAAGATATAGATCAAGGCCAATATGAACTCCTGAGTATAAATATGCAACTAATATTAACTAACTCTAATCAGACTTATTGATAATATCATTTCAATCAAGTCAAACTAGAGTTGAACATTTAGATGAATTATTTTCACATACTATTTTTAAAATCATCATGCTTGGACTTAGGGTTTTCTTAAAACCCCCACTTTTCCTTGATTTATGTCAAAAGGGGAGAAAAGGCCAAAGTTAAGGTTCAAGAAAAGGCCAAAGTTAAATTTCAAATTTTTGAAATTGATAACTTAACTTAAAACTTTGATTCTCGCCTAAGTTAAGGGGGAGTAAGGTTTAGGTTTCAACTCTTCGAATTGAAAACTTTAAAGGCCCAAGTTAAGAAATCAAAAGTTAAACCTTTGAATAATTAACCTTTGACTTAACTTTTGATTACTTAACTTGCACTTATTTTTGACTCTAAAGCCTAAGTTAAGTAATGTCATTTACTTAACTCATTATCTTTTGAGCTAAAAGTCTTTTCAAGTACTCACCCTCGGTCAAGGAGGGTTCCTCTAAGGGGAGAACTTGAGAAATATTTTTACTACTCCTACTTTTGCTTCTTGTCTTTCTTTCATGTTTCATGCACTTAATTTCCTTAACTTTGTGTGTTTTTGCCATATATCAAAAAGGGGGAGATTGTTGATGAGGCAGGCAATCAAATCAACCTGTGTTTTGATTATAGCAAAGACACAAAGTTAAGTCTATTTTGTTTTCTCACGAGCTGAATCGAGTGTGGAAGATTGATATAGCTAGCGCTGAAGGCTAGCGACACCCGGAGGAAGCCGCGGTGGTCGGGCGATACTCGAGTTACTTCGGAGGGAGCCGAAGGAATCGAGTGGAAGGCCGGAAGCAAAAGCGACACGTAAGTATCGAGGTAAGCTTGTGTGTGCGAGAGTAAGTAAGTAAGGTCGATCCTCTTTACGGGGATGATCTTAGCGTAGATCCGACCAAAGACATCTTATAGATGGTCTAGGTCGAGATCGATGGTCGACGACCATCGAAATTATGTTTTTATTGAGCTAACTGACTTGCGGCAAGCATCCCGACCGCTTGGAGGACTCGACGCCGTGTATCAGATCGGCCGATCGAAAGGTCATCAATCGATCGATGCGCCATCACGATCGATGATGGCCATCACCGATCGATGGTCAATGATCAGATTCGAGGAGTCAAGGCTTATCACTCCACCTCAAAGCGGTTTGGTGTCCATTTGTGATTGATTGAAGACCCACTCGAAAAGGGGCTCAAAGGCTATAAAAGGAGGGCCAAACCTAGGGTTTTAACAACAATTCTAAGCTTCCAAAAGTCTCCGAAAGCTACCGACAACAACGTGCTTCTTCTTCTCCGATGTCTAGGTTTCATTTCCTTTATTTTTGTCACGCTTTAATTTTAGTGTCGTTGCTCATTTACATTCTTGAAGCTTTTATCGTATACGAGGAGAGGGAGTGTCCTCTACCTCAAGTTTTTTGTATCGATTAACTCCTACCTCCAACGAGGAGGAGTTTGTTTAGTAATTTGCCCTCCGTGCGTGGTCAAGGACCACTAGGGCCTTGGAGTAGTAGCCTACGGCTACGAACCAAGTAAAACCTTTGTCTCTCTTGTTTTTACATTTACATTCCGCTGCGATTAATTGTCTCTTGAGTTTTTAACACGAACATCGAAAAAGAAAAATTTTCTATCGCTATTCACCCCCCCCCCCTCTAGCGCTCAAATCGATCCAACAAAGACTTCCCATGGAAGGTCTATGTTGAGATCGGACGACAAGTGGCCATCGAATTCACTTATATTTTGAGCTAACTCTTTATTGTAGTCAAAAATCCTGGCCATCAGTTCAACCGGCCAGTTCAACCGGGCCAGTTCAACCGGGCCAGTTCAACCGGGCCAGTTCAACCGGCCAGTTCAACCGATGGTCAAAAATCAGCCTCGAGGAGTCAAGCTTTATCACCATTTTTCAAGGAGTTTTGTGCCCAATTCCTATTGGTTGAAGACCCATTCGATGAGGGGCTTAAAGGCTATAAAAGGAGGGCTTCTCCTAGGGTTTTTCATCATCTCTAAGTGCTCACAAACCTCCACAACTCTGCGATTTTTCGACGACTCTACGACGAAGTGCTGTCAACAACCCTAGTTTACTTTCTACTCTTTTAGTTGTTGATATTCTTATTTTGTCGTCTCTTTAAATATTGCAATTCCTTTTATTAATCGAGGTTTTCTATCGTTGCACTTTACATTAATAGAAGAGAGGGTTTGTCTCTCTATCTTTTCTTTCGAAGTTTTTTTTGTAATCGTCAAACTCCTACCTCCAACGAGGAGGAGTGTTTTTAGTGAATTGCCCTCCGTGCGTGATCAAGGATCACTAGGGTCTTGGAGTAGTAGCCGAAGGCTACGAACCAAGTAAAAAAACATTTGTCTCATTTATTTATAGTTTATCTTTCCGCTGCAATTAACTGTCTACTTGAGTTTTAATGAACGAATTAAAAAAAAGGTTTATCGCTATTCACCCCCCCTCTAGCGATCCGCTTCGATCCAACAATTGGTATCAGAGCCGGGGGCGCTTAGATTTGGTGAAACCACCAATCTAGCATTTTTTACAGATTTATTTTTCGTTCATTTAAATTTTTCTCCCGCACTACTAATCAAAGACGAAGTCTTGGTACTCTTCATTTGGTTTTGTTTTGCAAGTATTCGCTTTTGGAGTAGACAACGGTAAAATGGGCATAACTTTTCGTACAAGTTGACCCACGAAACGGTCTACCTACGAAAACGAAGCTCTCGGAAAGATCTACACTTCTTACAAGGGAAAACCCTCGTATCAAGCTGTATTCATCCCGAAAAACCATGGTTAATACCATTTCTGGGACATCGAAGGTTGTAAGTGCACATCTTTTATTTTAGTTGGTTATTTCTCATTTATTCCTTTTGTTTCTTTTCATTTCCTACATTACTAATCCAAGGCGAAGTCTTGGAATCTTTTTTTTTGTGTTTTTTTTGGTATTTTTTGTGCAAGGTTTCCCTTCCAAATGGCCCATCTCGAGGGTTTTAGCACCGTCGGACCTCCGTTTTACAACGGAGATGATTTCCGTTACTGGAAAGGTCGGATGAAATGCTTTCTCAAAACCCAAATCGAGATGTGGATCATAATCCAAACGGGTTTCACACTTCCGACTAATGAAGTGGGTGACTCCTTGGATTATGATCAATGGACCATTGCGACAAAATGACAAGTCGAAGCCGACACCAAGGCAACACAAATCCTCCAATGCGGCTTGTCCAAGGAGGAGTTAAATCACATCGGCCCCTTCATAAGCGCAAAGGACCTTTGGACAAAGCTAGTGGAGCTACACGAAGGGACCGATGAACCTAATGTATGTAAGCGCGACCTTTTATTTAATAAATTATATAATCTAAAAATGCAGGAACATGAAACAGCGATGCAACTCCACGCCCGCGTCCAAGACATAGTCAACAATCTACACGCGATGATACCTACCGTCGTAGTTATGAATGGCTTGTTGGACTCTCTCCAAGGTTGTTCATAACTATGATGGATATCATCCCATTCGGAGATGGACCTATGATCTCCCGAAGTGATTTTGGGGTTTTTAAAATTCGAAAAATGAATGGGATTTATAAATGTATAATGATGCATTTTAAAAATCATCTTTATCATATATGCTCGTTTTGTATTTCTAAGATTGATCATGATGTGTTTGAATTTGCGTTCCATTTTGGATTCAAATAAATTGAATGGGCCGAACTTCTTGGACTAGCTTAGAAACTTAAGAATTGTTATCAAGGTGGAAAAGCTTGCGTATGTCCTCGAAGTGCCTCTTCCCGCCCATCCTAGTGACAATGCAACTCTGGACCAATTGTTGGCCTATCAGAAACATGTGAGTGATTCTGAACAAATGAGTTGCATCATGCTAGCCACGATGGAACCCAAGCTACAAAAGCAGCATGAGCATATGGATGCTCATATCGTAGTCCTTCATCTTTATGAGTTGTTTGATAAGCAAGTGAGATTCGAAAGGTTCGAAGTCTCCAAGCTCCTCTTCACCTCTGAGATGCAAGAAGGTTCATCTGTGGTACTGCTCACCATGCTGAAGACTGTGGAGCCTTCTGAGAAGCATGAGCAGGGGACGGTGTTGTTAGTTGATTCCTCGAAGAAAGGTTCTAAGAGGGAGTCAAAGGAACAACAGAAGGGGAAGAAGAAAAAGGCTAAAAAGGCAGAACCAGCTCAAAAGGGCACTTGCCATCATTATGGCAAGTAGGGTCATTTGCGAAGAAAGTGCAAGATTTATCTTGAGTCCGTGAAGAAGGATAAGGCATCGGATGCCCCATCTTCTTCAGAAATCTTCTTTATTGATTGTCATTCTATTTCCTCAGACACTTGGGTATTTGATCGGTGTGGCTCACATATATGTAATGACATACATGGGCTAAGGAATAGAAGAAGACTCGTCAAGGAGAGTCAAATTTACGTGTTGGGAATGGAGCAACGGTTCTCGCCATCAACGTATTTGTTGGAACTCCTGTAGGACTTGTCTTAGAACGACAATTGCTTTTATGTTCCTTCGTTGATAAAGAACATCATTTCTATTTCTTGTTTAAATAGAAATGGGTACCATTTGACTTTTAGTAACAATTGTTGTTACATAACTTTGAATGGAGTTCTTTAAGGGACTGGAACTTTAAGCAATGGTGTTTATAAGTTGGACGTATCCAGTGATATTTTCAATATCGAAGCGAGCAACAAGTGTGCTCGAAAAGATAATCAATTAGACTCCTACATGTGGTATTGTCGTCTTGGCCATGTAAGCAAGAAACGCATGTCCGAATTACACCGATGTGGAATTCTGGAATCGTTTGAATTGGATTCATACGATACATGCGAATCATGCTTAAAGGGCAAGATGACTAAGTTACCTTTTACTGGAAAAGGTGAACGAGTGGGAGAGTTACTAGGTCTAATACATACTGATGTATGTGGACCTATGTCAACTCAAGCTTTAGGAGGCTATAGCTACTTCATTACCTTCACCGATGATCACTCACGGTTTGGGTATGTGTTCTTGATGAAACACAAGTCTGAAGCCTTTGAAAGGTTCAAAGAATTCAGAAATGAAGTAGAGAAACAACATGATAAGAGTATTAAAATACTTCGATCGGATCGAGGTGGTGAATACTTAAGTCAAGAGTTTCTTGATTATCTAAGAGACAATGGTATATTGTCTCAATGGACTCCGCCATATACACCACAGCATAATGGTGTATCTGAGAGGCATAACCGGACCTTGTTGGACATGGTCAGGTCAATGATGAATCATGCAACTCTTCCCAAGTCCTTTTGGGGCTATGCACTTCAGATAGTTGTTTACTTGTTAAACAGAATGCCTACCAAGGTAGTCTCAACTACTCCATATGAGATATGGAATGGTAAGAAACCTCATGTATCTTACTTGAAGATATGGGGTTGTCCTGCTTATGTGAAGCGGACTGTATCAGACAAATTGGATGTTAAGTCTGATAAATGTCTATTTATTGGATACCCTAAGGAAACTAGGGGTTACCAATTGTATCATCCTGTGGAACAAAAGGTGTTTGTTTTAAGGCATGCTGTGTTTCTAGAGAAAGAGTTTCTCTTGCAAGAAAACAGTGGGAGTGTCGTCGAGCTTGAGGAGGCTCGAGAGACTCAAATAGACATTGATGAGATACCTGGTGAAGCACAACAATCGAAAACTCATAGTGATGAGCAATCGGCTGGACCTATTGTAACACCACATCTTCGTAGATCTGGTAGAATACGCAATATTCCTGAGAGATATGGATTTCTCGTAAGTGAATCGAACGACGTGTTACTCATTGATGATGAGGAGCCTACTAGTTATGAAGAAGTGCTGACAAGTTCAGAAAGGGATAAATGGCTTGGTGCCATGAAGTCGAAAATGGATTCCATGTATGAAAACCAAGTTTGGAACTTGGTTGACCCACCTGAAGGCATAAAGCCTATAGGGTGCAAGTGGGTTTTCAAGAAGAAAACCGACATGGATGGTAATGTGATTACCTATAAGGCTAGATTGGTGGCGAAAGGATATCGTCAAAAGCAAGGTGTTGATTATGACGAAACCTATTCGCCTGTAGCTATGCTTAAATCCATTCGGATGCTCCTGGCCATAGCGGCTCATTATGATTATGAGATATGACAGATGGATGTGAAAACAGCTTTCCTTAATGGAAACCTGCTCGAGGACGTGTATATGATACAGCCTGAGGGTTTCACATCGGTTAATAAAACCAAGGTATGCAAATTGCGACGGTCCATTTATGGATTGAAGCAAGCATCCAGGAGCTGGAATATCCGTTTTGATGAGACAATCAAAAAGTTTGATTTCTCACAAAATCCAGACGAACCTTGTGTGTACAAGAAGGTTAGTGGGAGTGCAGTCATGTTCCTAGTATTGTATGTCGATGACATACTACTTATAGGAAACGATGTTTGAATCTTACAGTCAGTTAAGGTTTGGTTATCCAAGATATTCTCCATGAAAGACCTCGGAGAAGCAACCTACATCCTCGGGATTAAGATCTATAGAGATAGATCGAAATGGTTGCTTGGTCTTCCGCAGTCTACATATATAGACTGAGTGCTAAAGAGGTTTAGCATGTCGGAATCCAAGAAAGGTTTCCTACCCATCAGGCATGGGGTACACCTTTCGAAGTCTATGTGTCCGCGCACAGAAGACGAGAGGATTTGCATGAGTAAGATTCCCTATGCATCCGCAATAGGATCTATCATGTATGCTATGTTATGTACGAGGCCCGATGTATCGTATGCTCTGAGTATCATGAGCAGATACCAGTCCGATCCAGGAATGGATCATTGGGTGGTTGTTAAGACGATCCTTAAGTACTTGAGAAGAACTAAGGATGTGTTCCTAATATATGGAGAAGGGGACATGGTGATACGCGGGTATACGGATGCCAGCTTCTAGACAGACAAGGATGATTCCAGGTCTCAGTCTGGATACGTGTTCACCTTGAATGGGGGTGCAGTGAGTTGGAAAAGTTCCAAACAAGAGACTGTAGCGGATTCTACCACTGAGGCAGAATACATTGCAGCTTCGGAAGCAGCAAAGGAATCGGTTTGGATCAAGAAGTTCGTTCATGAACTTGGTGTGATTCCAGCCATTGTTGAAGCAATACCGGTCTACTGCGACAACAATGGAGCAATTGCACAGGCGAAAGAGCCAAGGTCTTATCAACGATCCAAACATGTGCTTCGCCGCTATCATCTTATCAGAGAGATCATCAGTAGGAACGAAATACAAATCGAGAAAATTCCCACTGAAAGGAACTTAGCGGATCCCTTGACTAAGGCATTACCTCAAAATAAGTTTGAGGGTCATGTTCGAGCTTATGGTATTGGATACCGTAGCGATTGGCATTAAGCCAAGTGGGAGTCTGTTAGTAATATATGAGAGATGTCCTAAGGCAATCGCCTTATGTATGAACCATTTATATGATAAATGAAGATTCACTATTTGAGTATACATGTTTTATGTATTTGATTGGATCTTAAACTCATTTACTGAATGTCCACGATACGATTCACTACATGAGAGAATTTGTGATTGGATCACAACTAGTGAGTATCTCTACATGTGTAATTGTGATGTATCAGAATTATCCTAGTCGATGAATTGATGGATTTGGACACCATCAATTCGGAGACTAGCACGAGGTATACTCCTTGGTGTATCCAAGCGGTGATTCTCACCGGCCGGAGACATAGTGATGTCCGAGTTAATCGTGGATGCTAGTTATGGTAACTAGTTCATTGGAGTGACCAAAGTAGTAAGACTTCATATGGTTCTCTGCATATATAGATATGTCAATGAAGTTCTTCTTGTGGCTTAAGTGCGATGTTCCTTTGACTTGCGGTATTCAAGTCATCTTGATCATGGAGACTTATGCTTTGACATCTTAAGCAAGCATCTCTAAGGAGATGGACCCGGATGATTGGGTATAAGTCGGATCAAGGTGTTTGAATAGCCTATAAAGGATTCACTACTCCTTGCAAGGAGATGTATACCCATGGCCTCTCGTCGGATTGTTACTAAAGTCTTTGGCCAAAGCATTACATGTTTAGAGTAAGGTACTCTTCGATACATGTGGAGTAACTAGAACTGAGGACGAGGAAATGATACTTGGGCTAGGTGTGACGAGTCACTTAGTGGGATCGTAATACACAGACCATGTCCCAACCAAGTGGGTATAAGATGAGTGAAGGGAATGGGGCACGAATCATTCGAGCATCAAGGGTTTCGTAAATAGTTCGATCAACCGCTGATCTTTTGGTTAATTGGGGATCATGATGTACTACTAGGTGCCACTCATGATCGCTCTATAATTAATGGTTAATTATAGACGGCCAACATAAACCGAGAACCTATTTGGTCACACGACAACGAGCGTAATCCAAAGGATTTAAAACGAGCTTGAGAATGGGATTCTCGCATCGAAGAGAAACTAGGTTTGGTTGGACCAAACATAAAGCGAGCATGAAATCGTTTCAGTCGCAATGGAAGCGTGGATGGGCCGAGTCTTATGAAGACGTAATGGATGAACCAAAATGGTTTGGTTCTAATCCAATGGAGGAGAATAAACCAAAGGGTTTGGTTTATTTTAAACGAATGAACCAAAAGTTGGTTCGGTTCATTTTAACTTAAAATAAACCATCATGGTTTGGTTTATTTTAACTTATCTTAATGGAGCGGGTTAACGGGCCTAATGGTTATGATCCAATAACCATTAAGAGAATTAGTTCTCTATAAAAGAGGGCTTAAGGAATAATTAAGCCCTAATCCAAGCCCTAGCAAAAGTTGCCGCCCACCCCATTGAAGGAGTTTTCGGCGCCAACCCTAAGCTTGCTGCCCAGCTCCTTGTGCCACTGTCCAGCTCCTTGCCGGCGTCCAAGCTTCAGCCGGTGAACCCTCCGGCGACCCTCCGGTGATCTTCTTAGGCCTCGGTGAAAAGGTGAGCACTTGGCTTCCTTGTTTTGGCCGGCGCCTACTCCTCCACCAAGCTGTCCAGTTTTCTGGACAGCTTCTTCTCCTCTCGTCGGAGCGTCGTTTGGACGACGGTTAGAGCTCCGACAGTGGCTAACTTACCGGGGATTCGATCTCCGGTAATCCTCTGAGGTGGAGGACGAAGGATTCGTCAATTGGTTGACGAATACCTCTCCGGAGAAGCGAGTTTTGAGAACTCGTATTAGGATCCGAATTTGGATTCGGATCGTGATCATCTCTCGATCACGTCGTCTTCAACACGAGGCTAGTAACCTGTACGAAGACGAAGCTCGTGGCTTAGCGAAGTCATCCCGAGGAACTCGGCGTGGATACGGATAGAGATGATTCTAGCGAGGATCATTCCGGTTGATGCCGTTCCCGCTACACGTCATACGAAAGGTATAACGTAGATAAATTTATTTTTATTGCAAATTTAAATTTACGGTTATGTCTACACTTGTTGTAATATGCATGTGTGTGTTGTAATAAATGTAGATTTATTATTTTTATTGCTTCCGCTGTGTTCATGTTTACGAAATGTGATCGAACACACACACACCGCGGTGCCGGAAACCCAACATGAACTTCATGAGCAGTCTATCTCGGAACCCGAGAAAGGTATAGCACTATTTGCAGGTTCAGAGAAGAAAACCGCTAGCAAGCCACCCCCGAAGGAAGAAGAGGATGAGTCCAATTCGGAGGTCGACCCGGAAATGGAGGCCGAACTAGTCAACCTAGTTCGGAGGATAGTCAAGGGCTGAAAGCGAACCGTCACTCGACCCAACAAAGGTAAGCCTAAAAGTTCTAATATTAGGTGTTATGAATTCAACAGGTTTGGACACATCAAGTCCGAATGCCCAAAGCTCAAAAGCAAAGCACCAAAATACAAAAAGGCACTCAACGCTACATGGGATGAAGCTTCCGAGAAAGAAGACAATGAACAAGTCCTCATGGCTAAACCGGTGGAATCGGAGATGGAGTCGGAACTGGAACTTGAATCGGAAATTGAAGACGAGTCAGACTGCGAAGCACTATTCAAGACAAGCCACGGATACGCATCCGTTTCAAAAGATACACTCAAGGTAAGTCGGTCTCTCATTACTACACTTTATAGTGCAATTAAGTTTTTAAATAGAAAGTTAGCTAAGTCCGAGTCCAAGGTCGAGACCCTAGTTGAGGAAGTTAAACTCCTCAAACACGAGGTCTCCCTAACCTCTTCGACTAGTCGAGTTCAAGAGAAGGACTCAACTCGGGTTGAAAAACTCGAAGTTGAGAACTCACTCTTGAAGAGTCAAGTCGAAGATCTTAGGAATACGTTGGAAAGGTTTACTTTGGGATCCAAAGGACTTGACCTCCTACTTGGATCGCAAAGGGCCGTGTACAACAAGGCCGGGCTAGGGTTTAGCTCAAACACGACCAATAAGTCGTATATGTCGATTGTAAGTCGACATAAAAAATGTGTCCAAGCATGGGTCCCTAAGACCACCTTGATTTCAAACTTAGGATCAAACCAGTACTGGGTTCCCAAGGACCAAATCCACTATGTGGAGAGACCGAATCGATTCAACGGTCCAGGGGGAGCTAGTACGAAATTTGTTTGTGTTTTAACTTAGAAATTGCATGCTTAGGTTTTTATTTAGTTTGATTTTTCTTTTTAGAATGGTTAGATAGGACTATAACTCGTCAATACTTGATAACATAGTACCAGGATGCGTTGAGATGATAGTACGCTAGGAAAGCGGAGTCTTATGTATTCGGGCTAGATAAGGCGTATCTAGTTCGGTGCACTTGACCAAGCGAAACTAGCTGAAGCTACCTCGCCGTATCCTAGACTAGTTAGACCAGGAAGTGGTCTTAGGTGAGTCAAGTCTCTATTTTCTTGAAAATGGCTTTGTCTAAGGAAGTGGTCGTTGTTCCGATCAAAGAAGGCCTCTGTGCCTCGCCACGACCTGGAAGCCATGATCTTGAAAAGGTGACTTGATAAGCCTAAGGTCAAATCCGAATCTAACGCAAGGTTGACAAGTGTTTAAGTCATTAAATTTAAATAAAGTAAAATTGGAAGTCATCTCACAAGAACATATAGGGTTAACGTGTTTGATCATGTAGACATGGGTTAGATGATTTAGGTTAATAATTTTCAACCAATCTTTAATAAATCCAATATCCGATCCAACTACCTTGCGTGTAGGATCAATGGATGTTGGACAGTGGTTGCTCCCGACACATGACCGGGGATCAACTCAAGTTTTCGAAGCTTCGATTCAAACGACAAGGATCAGTAGCCTTCGAAAATAACGACAAGCTAAAAATCATCGGATCAGGTGATATTGAGCATAACTCAAATTTTGTTATTCAAAACGTTTTATTAGTAGAAAATTTTCAATATAATTTACTTATTGTAAGTCAATTGTGTGATAATAACTATAAGGTCATATTTCTAGAAAATGAATGTGTAATTAATACAAATGAAACTTCTAAAATAATTCTTAAGGGAACTAGAAATAACAACATTTACACTATTAACTTAACTAACTCCTCAACTAAGTGTCTTATGACACGGCAAGAGGAATCATGGTTGTGGTACCGACGACTCGGTCACTCACACCCAAGATTCATCCACAAGATGAGTCAGAGTGACTTAGTCAGAGGTTTGCCTAACCTCAATAACATGGATAATAAAATATGTAATGCTTGTCAACAAGGTAAACAATCTAGGACACAACATCAACTAACTAATCAAGAATGAACCAAAAGTGTGCTTGAGCTCCTACACATGGATCTATTTGATTCACACGGAGCTAAGTCACTTAATGGAAGTAAATTCTATTTAGTCATTATTGATGACTACTCTAGATTTACTTGGGTTAGGTTCATCAAACACAAAAGTGATACACTAGATCAATTAATCAACCTATTTAAGTTAATATAAAATCAACAAAACATTAAAATCAAAAGACTTAGGACTGATCATGGTGGTGAATTCGAAAACCATAGGTTTACAGAATTCTGTAACCTAAATGGATACCACCATTAGTTCTCTTGCCCTAGAACTCCACAACAAAATGGCCTAGTAGAACGCAAAAATAGAACCCTACAAGAAGCCGCTAGGACAATGTTAAATGAGTATAACCTACCCGATAGGTTTTGGCCGGAAGCCGTGAGTACGACATGCTATGTCCAAAATAGGATCCTTATGGTAAAGAGGCACCTTAAGACCTCATACGAGATTTATCACGATAAAATACCTAACATCAAGTACTTTAGGGTATTTGGGTGTAAGGTACATATCCTAAACACTAAGGATTACCTAGGGAAATTTACATCCAAAACCACGACCGAAATCTTTCTAGGATACTCGACTACAAGCAGAGCTTATAGAGTATATAACCATGACACCCTTAGAGTCGAGGAGACTATCAATGTAGTATTTGATGAAGGACACGAACCTACAAAACCCCCGGCAACCCCAATTAGTAAGCCGATTCATACTAGACCCAACTCTGATCCGGAGATCAGGTCTAGTGTTAATCCTAACCTAAGTCAACCAAGTCACTCTATTGATCAAGTGATAGATGACTCCAACCAAGCTAGAACTCAAACGAGTCATCCTATGGATCAAGTTGTAGACTCAAATCCAAATCCAACTAGGACTCAAACAAATCATCCTATCAACCAAGTGATAGGAGATCCAAGTCTAGGAG
Organism: Wurfbainia villosa; assembly: GCA_025175895.1. Lineage (NCBI taxonomy): Eukaryota > Viridiplantae > Streptophyta > Magnoliopsida > Zingiberales > Zingiberaceae > Wurfbainia > Wurfbainia villosa. The sequence continues at coordinate 68,989,061 of CM045988.1, forward strand.
TTCGAACTAGAGCCTCATATAGAAACCTTAGTCAAATATCCTTGATTTCTAAAATTGAACCCAAAACTATTGACCAAGCTCTTCTTGATCCCGATTGGATTATTGCAATGCAAGAAGAGTTGGCTCAATTCACTAGGAATGAAGTATGGGAATTAGTACCACCACCTAAAGATAAAATAATCATTGGAACAAGGTGGGTGTTTAGAAATAAAATTGATGATAAGGGTGAAGTAGTTAAAAATAAAGCTAGACTAGTTGCTAAAGGGTTTAGTCAAGTCGAAGGTTTAGATTATGACGAGACCTATGCCCCTGTAGCTAGATTAGAGTCCATTCGAATGCTATTAGCATATGTAGCACATTGAGGATTTAAGTTGTTTTAAATGGATGTGAAATCTGCATTCTTAAATGGATACATTAAAGAAGAAGTTTATGTTAGTCAACCCCCCGGTTTCGAAATTTAGACAAACCCGATCATGTCCTTAGGTTAAAGAAAGCTCTCTATGGACTTAAACAAACTCCTCGAGCTTGGTATGAGAGACTTTCAATTTATCTTAAGTCCAAAGGTTTTAACCAAGGTGTAGTTGACCCAACTCTTTTCGTAAAAACCATAGGTAAAGACATATTCATAGCCCAAATCTACGTAGATGATATTATTTTCGGAACCACCAACTCAATCCTACTAAATGAGTAAATGAGTTCATTTCACTTATGGAAAGTGAATTTGAAATGAATTTAGTAGGCGAGTTAAGCTTCTTTTTAGGTCTACAAATTAAACAAACTAAAGATGGAATATACCTACATCAACGCAAATATACTAGGGAATTAATTAAACGCTTTGGAATGCAAGACGCTAAAATTATTAATACCCCAATGGTAACTAATGTGAATATAGAAGAAGATTTAATAGGAAACTCAATTGATTTAAAATACTATAGGAGCATAATAGAGAGTCTCCTTTACTTAACTGCAAGCCGACCCGATATCTTATTTGCAGTAAGTATGTGTGCAAGGTTCCAAACCTGTGCCAAGGAGTCTCACCTAACTCTAGTCAAACATATCCTTAGATATCTAAAGGGTACATTTAATGTCGGTATTTGGTACCCTAGATCTACCGAGTTCGAACTAACCGGCTACTCCGATTCAGACTATGCCAGTAGTAAGCTCGATAGAAAGAGTACGAGTGGTTGTTGTCAACTTCTCGGCTCGAGTCTAGTGAGTTGGTGCAGTAGGAAGCAACACTGTGTTGCCTTATCTACCACCGAAGCCGAATACATCGCGATGGGTGAGTGTGTCACTCAGCTTCTTTGGATGAAGCACACTCTCCGCGACTTTAAGTTAGACTTTATGTAACGCCCATAAAATTTCTAGCAATTTTACGAGAATTTTGGCTTTATGATGATAGGTTTTATGTGGGCCTTTTTGGAAAAATAAAAGAAAATAAGCCAAAAAAAAAAAGGGAGATGCAGAGCCTAGGAATTGAACCCCAAACCTCTAGAGATAGCCAAGCCCTATAGATGCACCCACTAACCATAAGCCCAATAGAATTATATCATTAGAGGAAGAGGGGAATTTATAGATAAGTGGAAGGAGGGTAAGTGAAGAGGCATGACAAAGAAAAGAGAAACTTCTCTTCCTCCCTTTATAAAGAAGAAGGAAGTTTCCATTTGGCCATTTTCTTCCTCTCCTCTTCATCCTCACCGAAACCAATCTCCCTCTTCATCCTTTGGCCGAGACCCCCTTTCAAGCTAGGAGAAAGCTAGGTGACTTCCATTAGGTCATCTCTCAAGCAAAGCGAAGGAAGTAAGATTTCCCTCACCTGTAGTGTATTAGTTTCGTAGGTTAAATTTCATGAAAGAAAGATGAAGTTGTAGCCCTTGTAGGTTTCGGCCAATCATGTTTTCTTGGGCTAAGATTCATGAAAATGATTCTAGGGAACTTCTATAGGTTGTATGCTCACTATAGGAACTTTTAGGGACAAAGATTCTAACTTGGTGCCCTTATAGGTTTCGCCACCAAGGGTTTTTAGGGTTAGGGTTTTATGACAACTCCTCTTATGAGGTTAGGCCATGATAATGCTTTATGAATGAATTCTAGGGGACAAAACCTAAGTTTGAACCCATTCCATGTTTCGGCCAACCCATATAATTAGGGTTAGGGTTGCATGAAAATGTTCCTAATGACACTAGGTTAAGTAATAATGCTTTATGAATGAACTTTAGGGACAAAACCTAAGCTTGAACCCCACATGTTTCGCCAATCAAGACTCTTAGAGTGAGGGTTTCATGAAAATACCCTCTTATAAGGTTAGGTTATGATATAGGCCTACATGAATAGATTTAGGGACAAAAGTCCAAAGATCTAACCTTACAAGATTCGCCAACCAATGAAAGTAGGGTTAGGGTGGCATGAAAATATCTCTAATGATACTATGATCAGTTATAAGGCTTCATGAATGAACTTTAGGGACAAAACCCAAGCTTGAGCCCTTACAAGATTCGCCAACCCATGGTTTTAGGGTTAGGGTTTCATGGAAACACCCCACATGTAGTTGTGCTAAGTACGGTTTTTTTGTTTATAGGTCATGAACTATGCTTGTGTGATGAATATGTTTATGATTCAATGCAATATGAAATAAGCTTATGTGATGAACATGTTTATGATATAGTATGCCATGAAACATACCTAGATGTGGAACATGTTTTGTGATTTAATATGCCATGAATATGCCTAGGAAATATGCTTCATGTCTATGATGTAAGGTACCATGAAATATACCTAGAGGTGGAACATGTTTTGTGATTTAATATGCCATGAATATGCATTGGAAATATGCTTCATGTTTATGATATAATGTGCCATGAAATATGCTTGGGTGATGAACATGTTTATGCTTAGGACCCCTTTAGGGTACTCTTATGTTATGAATGCATGTGTCCTTATGAAATGACTGAGATGGAGATGCTTCCCTTTCAAGTAGGGATCAAGAGCTCTCCTTATGACAAGATAAGATGGAGATGCTTCCCTTTCAAGTAGGGATCAAGAGCTCTCCTATGATAAGATAAGATGGAGATGCTTCCCTTTCAAGTAGGGATCAAGAGCTCTCTTCATGACAAGATGAGATTAAGATGCTTCCCTTTATATGTTGGGGATCAAGAGCATTCATTATATTATGACAAGAAAAGAAAAGAATTAAGTATTTTACTTTGAAAGAGGTTAAGTACCCACCACGTCGGTGGTCGTTAATCAAATCCATAGGGACATAAGAAGACGTAAGAGGTCTTGCTCTAGTAGGATGGTGGCTCGCTACTGACCTATTAGGAAGCAGCGCATTATGTGGTACTTAACCTGGGGCCCCCCAAACAAGTTATGATGATATTGAAGTATCTATAAGTATATGTTTTGAAAAGAAAAGACTTTTATGATTATTGTGTATGCTCATGTTAAATACTCTGAATGCTTACGAACTATGTTCTTTATGCATGCTAGATGTTATGAAGTTATGATGATATTGAAGTATCTATAAGTATATGTTTTGAAAAGAAAAGACTTTTATGATATTGTGTATGCTTATGGTAAATACCCTGAATGCTTGCGAACTATGTTCTTTATGCATGCTAGATGTTATGAAGTTATGATGATATTGAAGTATCTATAAGTTTTGAAAAGAAAAGACTTTTATGATATTGTGTATGCTTATGTTAAATACCCTGAATGCTTGCGAACTATGTTCTTTATGCATGCTAGATGTTATGAAGTTATGATGTTTAGAGTTAAGTTTAAGAATGTTGCGACTATGTACTTTATGCTAGTTTAGAATTTATGATGTGGTGAATGTTATGGTTAAGTTTATGAATACTTGCGATTATGTTCCTTCTGCAGGTTTAGGATTTATGTTATTACAAATGTTTATGTTCAAGTTAAACAAATGCTTATGATTATGTCCTTTATGCATGTTTGGATTTCCTGATGAAGGGTTATGGTTAAGTTGAAGAATGTTTGTGCCTATGTACTTTATGTAGGTTTAAGATGTATGATGTTACGGATGCTTAGGTTAGGAATGCTTATTGTTAAGTTTTAAAACGCTTATGAATATGTCTTTCATGCATGCTTAGTTTTATGTAGTTATAATGCTTATGTTCAAATTATGCCCTGCTTAGATTAATTATGCTTAACTGGCTTATGAACAATTCTATGCCATGCTTAGTTTTTTTATTACATGGATATGTTGTTGATTAGTGTTGCTATGAAATACTTAGGTCCTTTATGCTAGTATGCTCATGTTCTAATTGCTTGATGAAGTTTGTGGCTTTTGTGAGTAGGCAAGGATCTTACTAAGCTATATGCTTATAGTTCATGTTGTCCATATACTGCAGATAAAGGAAGACTGCGCTAGAGAAAGTAGCAGGAGGGGCCAAGTGTGTGTGATAGTGGCATGGTGGAAGAAGACCCTATACTATCTGCTTGTAATTATATGCTCTAAGAACAACTTAAGACATTGCTTCCGCTTATAAGACTTGTGTTTAATGAGTATCATCTACTTAAGAAGGTTGGAAATGTTAGAACTCATGAACGAATCTTTATGTATGCATGTTATGAAAGATATGTTAACATGCTAATGATGAATATGATATGTGATGCATGTGTAAAAGAAGGTTTAAGTTATGATGACCTGTTAAAGTACGTAGGTTGTGAGAGGATCCATATGTAGTATGTTTTAAAAAAAAAAAGGGAGTAACAGTAGCGCCGCCCTGAGAGCAGATAAGGGTGGGCGTTACACTTTACGAATACTAAACTTCACGTAGATAACATTAGTTCAATTAATCTTACAATGAATCTGATATGTCACTCTAGGACCAAACATATAGAGGTCAAACACCATTTCATTTGAGAACATGTGGCCAACAGAGCCATACAACTCGAATACGTCGAATCGAAGTCTAACTTGGCAGACCTATTTACTAAACCCCTACCTGAAGCCGAATTTAGTCTATTAAGACAAAAATTAGGCGTGCGTAGTAGAATAGGAACTTGCAAATTATATTACTACTATTTTTTAATTTTCATTTTTATGGAACTAGCATAAGGCATACCTTAGATATCATGCACCTAGAGATTTAAGGAGCCAATACATCTCACAACACATAGGACTAATGTGTTTGTGTACTTAGCCACGTAGATGTGCGTGAAATGTTAGGACCTTACTCCTGGTTCCAGATGTAGAGCTAGTGAATCGCTATGAACCACGGAGTATAATCATACATACTAACCAACTCTGACCAGGACTGGTTGATCTTTCATATCAATCAAGCCAAATATGAGTCGAACATTTTATATATGAACTTATTTTCAGTATATTATTTTTAAAATAATGTAGAACATTTTCAAATTAATACTTATTTTTTATTCCACACACACCCTCACTCTTTTCGATATATGGCAAAAGGGGGAGAAAAAGGCCAAAGTTAAGGGATAATTTTTTTTATGGCCAAGGCTTAGTTAACTTGTTAACAAAACGGAAGTAAAGGCCAAGGTTAAGAAATCAGTTTTTTGATTTCTTAACTTAAAACTTACTTTAAACACTATGGCCAATATTAAGTAATTGCGGTTACTTAATTCTTTTGTTTAGTAGCAAACATCAAGGGGGAGAGTTAAAACTCTTTCTCAAGTACTCACCCTCGGTCAAGGGGGAGGATTCCTCAAGGGGGAGCACTTAAAAAAAAAGTTTTTATATACTCCTGCTCATTCATGCTTTTTTATACTCCTGCTCATTCATGCATATCTCTTGCTCATTTTGCTTAATGCACTTAATTTATTTTTCTTAACTTTGTATGTGGGTTTGCCATAAATCAAAAAGGGGGAGATTGTTGGTGCAGTAGGCACCTAAGTCGAACCTGAGTTTTGATTATAGCAAATGATACAAAGTTAAGCTCATGTTGTTATCTCACTAGCTGAATCGAGTGTACAGAAAATTGCTATAGCTGGAGCAGAAGGCTAGCAACACCTGGAGGAAGCCATGGTGGTCGGGTGACACTCGAGTGACTTCGAAGGGAGCCGAAGGAATCAAGTGGAAGGCCGGAAGCAAAAGCGACATAGTAAGTATCGAGGTAAGCTCGAGTGAGTAAAGTGAAGTGAGGTCGTGTCCTTTGTACGGGGACGTCCTTAGGCGACGATCCGACCCAAGACTTCCCATGGAAGGTCTATGTTGAGATCGGACGGCAAGTGGCCGTCAAATTCACTTATATTTTGTGCTAACTCTTTATTGTAGTCAAAAATCCTGGCCATCTGTTCAACCGGCCAGTTCAACCAGGCGATTCAACCGCGATTCAACGCGATTCAATCGGCCTAATCCAACCGATGGTCAAAAATCAGCCTCGAGGAGTCAAGCTTTATCACCATTTTTCAAGGAGTTTTGTGCCCAATTCCTATTGGTTGAAGACCCATTCGATGAGGGGATTAAAGGCTATAAAAGGAGGGCTTCTCCTAGGGTTTTTCATCATCTCTAAGTGCTCACAAACCTCCACAACTCTGCGATTTTCCGACGACTCTACGACGAAGTGCTGTCAACAACCCTAGTTTACTTTCTACTCTTTTAGTTGTTGATATTCTTATTTTGTCGTCTCTTTAAATATTGCAATTCCTTTTATTAATCGAGGTTTCTATCGTTGCACTTTACATTAATAGAAGAGAGGGTTTGTCTCTCTATCTTTTCTTTCGAAGTTTTTTTTGTAATCGTCAAACTCCTACCTCCAACGAGGAGGAGTGTTTTTAGTGAATTGCCCTCCGTGCGTGATCAAGGATCACTAGGGTCTTGGAGTAGTAGCCGAAGGCTACGAACCAAGTAAAAAAACATTTGTCTCATTTATTTATAGTTTATCTTTCCGCTGCAATTAACTGTCTACTTGAGTTTTAATGAACGAATTAAAAAAAAAGGTTTATCGCTATTCACCCCCTCCCTCTAGCGATCTGCTTCGATCTAACAGATTATAGATCATAGTCAGGGTTCGTGTTTTGCTTGAATGGTGGCGCTGTGAGCTAGAAGAGTTCAAAGCAGGACACAGTTGCTAATTCTACAACAGAAGCCGAGTATATCGCTGCATCATAGGCAGCAAAGGAGGCAGTTTTGATCTGCAAGTTCATTACTAAGCTTGGGGTAGTTCCTAGCATAGCAGATTCTATAGAGCTCTATTGTGACAACAATGGAGCGATTGCACAGGCTAAGGAACCTCGCTCACACCAGCGGACCAATCACATACTACGGTGTTTCCATCTCATTCGAGAGATTATCGATAGAGGAGATGTGAAGATTTGTAGAGTACCCATAGAGGCTAACATCACAGATCCCTTGACCAAGGCTTTGGCACAGAAAAAGCATGATGGTCACACTAGGTCATTGGGTATTAGATACAACGGTGATTGGCACTAGTGCTAATGGGAGATTGTTAGTGAAAGCCCTAGAGCCAATCATGTGATGATTGTTGTATGAACTTTATTGTATCATATTCCTATTTATAAAGGCATGGTTATTATATTTACTTGTATTGGTGCCAAATAACTAAGTATAATAACGTCCTTGAGTAGACGGTTCTTATCTATATCAATCGATTAGTTGAATCGATAATGAGATGATATAGAGAACACTACTCTTAATCATTCCTAGTCAAGTATTAACATTCAGGGACAATGTTAATGCGTAGAGACTAGCATGTAGGTTAACTCGATAACTTGATCTCACAAGTCATGGATATGAGATATCAAGTTGACACATGGGTATGCATTAGAGAATGTATACTGAATGACCCGCCATGAGAAAGTATCATGGATCATTATATGAGTGTCATATACTTTCTCATGTGACTATTAGTATGACTATTAGTTCTTGGACTTGAAGTCACCATGGTTTTGTCAAACGTCACTCGTAAATGGGTGGACTATAAAGGCGATTACTGGGAATGTAACAAATTATGTGGAGGGATGTGAGTGATGTAGATGGGATCTATCCCTCCTATATGACGAGAGTGACATCGTTATTCTTGATAGAGTAAGACCACGAAGTGCATGACCATGCCCAAATGAGTCAATATGAGATATTAAGCTCATTTGATTAGAGTGAGTCTACTTGGAGTTCAAGATATAGATTGTACCGAGGATGACACAGTCTATGCCTCAATTGGTCAATCTAGATGTCAAGGATAGAGGGGCATTGTCACATATTGTGAGAGTCACAATTAGTAGTCACAAAGGTGATGTTGAAGGTCAACGTTCTTGTAACTTGGGTAGCAATGATGTGTTGCTAGATACCGCTCATTGCTTATATTCCTAAATCAGTTTAGGAGCATTGCCAACGTTACAAGAACCTATAGGGTCACACACAAAGGGAAATTAGATGGAGATTAGGTTCATATGATGAACCATGAGAATTAGGTTCATGGGATGAACCAAATTGGATTAAGAGTAATCCAAATTAGACTAATTGAGTTAGACTCAATTTGATTCAAGTGTTGAATGAGTCTAATTTAGATTTGATTCATTGAGTCAATTTATATTAATGAATAGAGATTCATTAAATCAAATTGACTTGAATCAAGTGGTTAGATTTGATCAACCATGGGAGATAAGAGGTCAAGTTTGACTTTACTTGAGAAGGAAGATGAATGGTCAATTTTGAGTTGATCAATTGCCATGTCATGGTGACATGGCATGTGGGTCGGCCAATGATGGTGTTCCACATCATCATGGACTTATCATGTGGCGCCACCTCATGAGGGAGACCAAGAGCCATTGGCTCTTGGAGTTACATGCATGCATGTAACCCCCACCCATTGAAGTGGCCGGCCACTTTCACTTGATGAATAGAATTCATTTGGTGAGTAACTCCATCTTCTTCTTCCTTGGATCTTCTTCCTCTCAAGATCTCTCCCAATCCTCTACTTTGGCCGAAACTTCCAAGGGGTGCTAGCACACTCTAGGTTGTTTTTCTCCACCATTTGTCCATGTGGATACCAATAGAGGAGTGTACATTTGACACTCTTGAGTTCCGGCAAAGCATTTGGACGAGCGGGATAAGCTAAGGTCGTCGCTACGAGGGTAACGCTCTCATCTTGTAGATCTAAGGTAGATCTAGGGTATTTAAACACATACATATTTTATTTTTATATCTTTGCACGGATCCGTGGCTGGGCTTCCGAGGTTTCCATAACGTAAAAAGCGGTTTTTGCGTCTCGGAAAGTCCAACACCGAGCAGTCAAAACCAAGCCCCAAGTCAACTTCTCCAAATTAGTATAACGAATTTCAGGTTCCTTCAATAGATAGCTGATATAATAAATTGGATGTTGCTGACCCTTATATTCTCGGACCAACACTGAGCTCATATCAACTTAAGAAAGAGCTAGATATATCCATAACAATTCTCTATGCAGAGGCTTAGCTAAAAAAAGGTGGCTCAAGTAAGTATTCCTTCAAAGATTGAAAATCCCGATCATAGTGCACATTCCATTGAAATCAAGTGGCTCTCTTAAAATCTTGAAGAAAGATAGACTTCTATCTATCGACCGGGATATGAATCGATATAAAGCAGTAATTCTGCCCAATAATCGTTGTACTTCCCTTAAATTTTTTAGAGGTTGCATCTACTGAATCACATCAATTTTAATAGGATTAGCTTTCATACCCTGATCGGTAATAACATATCCTATGAAATGACCCTGGGTTATTCCAAATACACATTTTCCTGGATTTAACTTCATTCTATAATTGCGCAAAGTGGTAAAAGTTTCCTCTAAATCAGATATCAACTACTCAGGATACAAAGTTTTAACTAAGATATTGTCCACATATACTTCTGCATTCCTCCCCAACTGCTTCTCAAAAATTTTATTCATTAATCTCTCATAAGTAGCCCCAACATTTTTTAACCCGAAGGACATAACCACATAACAGAAAGTCCCCTCTGTAGTGATAAAACTAACTTTATTCTGATCCTCCAAAGCTAATGGTATCTGATGGTACCCATGATAAGCATCCATCATTGAGATAAATTGATGCCCTGCAGTTAGAATCTACGAACTAATCAATGTGAGGAAGAGGATAACAATCTTTGGGACAAGCTTTATAAAGATCTTTGAAATCCACACACATCCATTTTCCCAAGGGATTAGGTAGCAATACTACATTAGATAGCCAAGTCGGATACTGCATTTCTCTGATATCTCTTACTTTAAACAACTTACATATTTCTTCCTTAATAATAGCATCATTTTCAGCTCCAAAGTGTTGGTGTTTATATTTTACAGGAGATACATAAGGAAAAAATCTACAGTTTATGCTCCATGACAGTAGGATCAATTCCTGATAAGTCCTAGGGTGACCATGAAAAAATGCCAATATTTTTAATAAGGCATTGTATTAAATTAGCTTTAACCTGCAGAGGAAGATCTCGAGCTATAAAAGTAACATGTTTAGTACATTTATCATCTAATACAATGAATTCTTTATCAAATTCTCTCATTTCTTCAACACCCCCATTCTGAATAATACATACTATATCTCCATACCGATTAGATTTATTAACAACTTTTATCTTCTGACCCGTTTGGAAGGAATCCACATAACACCTTCGAGAGAGCTATTGATCACCCCTAACTTCACCTACTTCATTTCTAATAGGGAACTTAATTTTCTAATGATAAAGCGAAGCCACAACTTGCAAATTGCTCAGCACAGGTTTGCCCAGGGTAGCATTATAAGAAGGCATGTCAACCATTGTGAAATTAATAAGTGGTATTTTTCTCCTCGGTTCCTCCCTTAAAGACAGAGGTAATTTGATTTGACCCATTGGCTTCACCTCATGATAAGAAAACCCAAATAAAGAGGTGTCAATCGGCTGTAAATCAATAATATTAACTACTATCTTCTCTAAAGCTGACCAATGAAAATATCCACTAAGTTGCCCGAGTTTACAAAAACTCTCCCAACATCAAAATTAGTAATAAGGGCCTGAATGACTGAGGCATCAGTATAAGAGGTCGTTACTCTGTCCAAGTCACTAGAATCAAAACCCAACATAGGTCCTCTTACTCTAGGAAGAGCTTTAATAGTTACACAGTTTTCTCTACTGTGTCTCTTCTGAGCCCTAATGGAATCTCCATTAGTGGACCCCCAAAAATCATATTAATAGACCCTCTCACAAGAGGTTGATTTGAGGCCATTATTCTATCAGGAATTACTTCTCTTGCTTGCATAGGCTATACATGTCAATTAACAAGAGGCCTTAACTGATTTCCTTTGCCATAATTTCTAACCCAAGGTCTTGGCTGATAAGGAGCTGGATTCATTATCATATTTCTAACTCAGGTGTTAGATCCCCCTGTAGCTCGGCATCTAATTATTCTTTCGTCGTGTGCTTGTCTACAATACTTGTTAATATGCAGCGGAAATAATAGTAATGAAACAAATACACAAGCACAATCATAACACGCGATATACGTGGTTTGGAACCTTAGAGTTCCTACTCAACGGGGTGAGCTCAACGAGCTCGAGTGTTGAACACACCACTACTAAAACTCCTTCTCGACAACAAGTCGGAGGTGGAGAAACTTGGTACAAGCAATTACAACAATAATATAAAAACATACAAACAAATACAAAGATGAAATGAAATATGTAAAGAAAACATTATAGGAAATGGCTTCGAACTCTTGTTTGTTGCTTGCTTTGGTTTTCTCTTGAAGTTCTAGAATGCAACAACAATTCCCCTCAAAAATCTCCCCAAATATCGCTGTGGAAATCCTCCTCAAGCTCCTCCTTTTATGCTTGTCTCGATCTGATTTTGTGCTTAGCAGTCGACTACCATAAGGCCCTAGTCGACTGCTCCTGTAGCTATTGTGAGACAATGGCCTAATCCACATTGGCAATCCGACATATGGATACATAGTCAGTCGACTGCTAATTACCATCAGTCGGCTATCGAGCATTTTGCTCTTGCATCCTCGATAAGCAGTCGACTGCCATCCATGGCAGTCGACTACACAATGCTAGCAGTTGACTGACATGGCATATGATGCAATCGAACATCAATCAACTTTCACCAATCGACTTGGACAAACCAGCAGTCAACTATTATCAGGTAAAATTTTAACACAAGTTATTTGAGCATCCAACCATCGGGTAAAATGTCAAACAACATGTTTTAGAATCCGACACTTGACCACAATCACTTGGCCAAGTTCACCTCATCCATGAGGTTTAACGGAAGACACCGTTAGCCTAGACGTAAGCCTTTTAGCCACCTCTACTAGCTTTGCGCCTATCGGATCCCTCCAAGTCGTCAATGACTTGTCCATCCATGTGCGGATCCCTCCAAGTCATCCATGACTTGTTCATCCATACGCTAGCCACCAGGTGCTTCCTTCGACTATGGTAATGCTGTCAGTGTCTACACTTCCAAGGTACATATGGACTTATGCTCCCAAGACTACTGCTTGACCTTACACCTCCAAACCACCCCTTGGACTTCCCAAATGCTAAGTATCCATAACTTGGACTTTCACCACCAAGGCTACACACTTGGTCTTCCCTTGCCAACTCCATGTTAGACTTCCAATGTCAAGTCCCATGCTTGAACTTTCACCGCCAAGGCTACACACTTGGACTTACGTGGCCAAGGCTACTCACTTGGACTTCCCTTGCCAACTCCATGTTGGACTTCCAATGCTAAGCCCCAAACTTGGACTTTCACTGCCAAGGCTACACACTAGGACTTACGTGGCCAAGGCTACACACTTGCTCTTCCCATGACAATCACATCTCATATTTTTTATCTAACATCAAAATACTGCTCGACTCAAACTCCAGTCCGGTCAATCGTGACCTGGGCCGATTGCAACAATAATCTTCTCTTTTTTTATGATTGATAAAACAACAAACACCTTTGAGTTAGGTAACCTAACTCAAGTCTGCCAATTATCCCCAATTGGCAATTATCACATCTTGTGAGAATTCCAACTAATCCCAATTGGTACCTTCTCCCCCTTTTAGACATACATCAAAAAGGTCCTCTCAAAGGATGTCAATGTCTCATATCCTAATGAGATCTTACAATCTCCCCTTGGTCCAAATACACATTTAGGATGCCTTCACTCTTCCTAGTGATAAGTCTCATATCACTTAAGAGATGCAATCCCTCAATTCTCCTCCCATAAGGAGAAATACATCCATCATCCCAAGATGGATAACCTCCCCCCAAAGGCTTGCTCCCCCTTGACAATTGCACCAACAATGTCGTTGGAGAGTCCCGAAGCCAATAGAAATACTAAACAATCGAAATTAAGGACAAAGATTCAACATTGAACTTTCACCTCCCTTAAAATTTAATACACACCGTAAATACATCTCCTGTTGGATCGAAAAAGAGCGCTAGAGGGGGGGGGGTGAATAGCGCATGTAAAATTTCTTTTCGTTTTCGTTCGATAAAAATAAAGTAAAGAGTTGCACAACGGAAAAGTAAATGACAAGTTTATACTTGGTTCACAATCTAACGTTTGCTAATTCAAGGCCCTTGCGATCCTAGACCACGTATGAAGGGAAATTTACTAATAATCTCCTCCTCGTTGGAGGTAGGAGATGACGATTATAAACCAACGAAAAACTAGAGGTAGAGGGACAATCCCACCTCTCCTCGTTACAATCAAAAGCTCGATAAAAACAACTTTAATACACTGAATAGAAATTGATACTTTAAACACTTATACCGATGATGAGTAGATGTTTAGCTTGAGGTCGTGTCATCGGTGTTCCGACAGTGTTTCAGCATTGTAAAGGCGTCGTAGAGTAGCAATATTGTGGGATCACTTTGTAAGCACTTAGATAACCTAAAGGGGTGAACCCCCCCCCCCCCCCCTCCCCCCTCTTTTATATCCTTGGAAGCTCCCCCAATGTTAAATTCCATCTCATGAACAAAGAACCTCATCCCCCCAAGATAAGTGGAGCTTATCTTGACTCTTCTCGAAGCTAGAAATTCGAATGGAAGTCGTCTGCTGCCCTTATCAGTTTGACTGATGACCAATAGTCGACTGCTACAAGCCAGACGTCGAATGGTGGCCAGGGTTTCGATTGCACTTAAGAGTTAGCTTGAAATAAAAACAATATAAGTGAATTCGACGGCCACTTACCGTCCAATCTTGACTTAGACCTTCCATGAGAAGTCTTAGTCGGATCGCTACCTAAGGATGTCCCCGTACAGAGGACTTGACCTTACATTCATCACACATGAGCTTACCTTAGGTCTTTTTGTGACTTGTAGCTTTGCTTCAGGTCTCCACATGGGTTCTTCGAGTAACTTCGAAGTTCCCTCGGTGTTGCCCTATTGATTCAATGAGCAATACTCTTTAGTTTTGATGTATGAACCACAGTAAAATATTAGGATTCACTTGTGTTCTAATATAAGTGTTAAGTGTGCAGGCTTAACAGGAAGTCCTAGTAGGTCGTGTTGACCGGATACTAGGCACGTATATTGATAAATCAGGAGGACTAGACACCAGGCATGAAGTCTAGATGGGTCATGTAGATCGGACATTTGGCATCAAGATCGATTGGGTCAGGAGACCGGACAATCGACAAAAAGTCCAACTGGATCAGGCAAACCGAACAGCTGGTCGAAGCCCTGGTGGGTCAGATCGGATGTCAAGAATGGTAAGTCTGACAAGTATCGACAGGTAAGCCTCGAGTGAAGAGGTGAGGTCGAGTCCTCTATAGGGGGACAAAGCTAGCCGTTGATCTGACGAAAAGTCTGCGTGGGACACAGTAGTCGAGATCGAGCAGTATTACTATTGCTATCGCATTTCAGATTATCTATTTTGTGCTAATTCTATTTTACAGAGATCAGTCGATTGAATGGATTCAAGTCGACTAAAGTCCAGTCTGTTAGTAATATATGAGAGATGACCTAAGGCAATCGCCTTATGTATGAACCATTTATATGATAAATGAAGATTCACTATTTGAGTATACATGGTTTCATGTATTTGATTGGATCTTGAACTCATTTACTGAATGTCCGCGATACGACTCACAGCATGAGAGAATTTGTGATTGGATCACAACTAATGAGTATCTCTACATGTGTAATTGTGATGTATCGGAATTATCCCTAGTCGATGAATTGATGGATTTGGACACCATCAATTCTGTCAAGACTAGAACGAGATATACTCCTTGGTGTATCCAAGCAGCTGATTCTCACTGGCTGGAGACATTGTGATGTCCGAAGTTAATCGTGGATGCTTGTTATGGTAACTAGTTCATTGGAGTGACCAGCCGTAAGACTTCATATGGTTCTTTGCATATATAGATATGTCAATGAAGTTCTTACTATAGCTTAAGTGCGATGTTCCTTTGACTTACAGTATTCAAGTCATCTTGATCATAAAGACTTATGCTTTGACATCTTAACCAAGCATCTCTGTGGAGATGTGGACTCGGGATGATTGGGTATAAGTCAAAGTGATCGAAGGTGTTTGAATAGCCTATAAAGGATTCACCACTCCTTGCGAGGAGATGTATACCCATGGCCTCTCGTCGGATTGTTACTAAAGTCTTTGGCCAAAGCATTACATGTTTAGAGTAAGGTACTCTTCGATACATGTGCAGTAACTAGAATCCGTAGGACGAGGAAATGATACTTGGGCTAGGTGTGACGTAGTCAGCCTAGTGGGGACTGACACTATAGACCATGTCCTGAACCAAGTGGGTATAAGATGAGTGAAGGGAATGGGGCATGATTCATTCGAGCTGCTGAAGGGTTTCAGAAATTGTTCTGGATCAACCGTTGATCTTTTCGGTTAATTGGGGATCATGATGTACTACTAGGTGCCACTCATGATCATTATATAATTAATGGTTAATTATAGACGGACAACATAAACCGAGAACCTATTTGGTCACACGCACAACGAGCATAATCCGAAGGATTTAAAATTAGCTTGAGAATGAGATTCTCAGACCGAGAGAAACTAGGTTTGGTTGAACCAAACAAGAAGCGAGAATGGAATTGTTTCAGTCGCAATGGAAGCGAGGATGGGCCATGTCTTATGAAGACATAATGGATGAACCAAAATGGTTTGGTTCTAATCCAATGGAGGAGAATAAACCAAATGGTTTGGTTTATTTTAAACGAATGAACCAAAGTTGGTTCAGTTTGTTTTAACTTAAAATAAACCATCATGGTTTGATTTATTTTAACTTATATTAATGGAGTGGGTTAACGACCCTTATGGTTATGATCCAATAACCATTAAGAGAATTAGTTCTCTATAAAAGAGGGCTTAAGGGTTTGTTAAGCCCTAATCCAAAAACCCTAGCCTTAAGTTGCCGCCCACCTCCTCCCCTTGGAGATTTCGGCGCCAACCCTCCTCCTTGCCGCCGCCCACCTTGAAGCTCCTTGGCTGGCATCCAGAAGGTGTTGACCTTCCCTCTTGCCAGTGTTGAGCTGCTGCCGGAGGAGCTCCGGTGATCTTCCTTGGCTCCAGCGACAGGGTGAGCAAGTCGCTTTCCTTATTTTGCCGGCGCAAGGTCTCCACCAAAGCTGTCCAGTTTTCTGCACAGCTTGTTTCCTTCTCGTCGGAGCGTCATTTGGATGACGTTTGGAGCTCCGACAGGGCCTTACTTACCGGGGATTCGATCTCCGGCAATCCTTATAGGTGGAGGACAAAGGATTCTTTAAACGGTTGACGAATACCTCTCTGGAGAAGTGAGTTTTGAGGACTCGTCTTTGGATACGAATTTGGATTCGGATCGTGATCTTCTCTCGATCACATCGTCTTCAACACGAGGCTAGTAACCTGTATGAAGACGAGGCTCGTGACTTAGTGAAGTCATCCCAAAGATACTCGGCGTGGACACGGATAGAGACGATTCTAGCGAGGATCGTTCCGGTTGATGCCGTTCCCGCTACACGTGATATGTAAGGTATACGTAGTTAAATTTTCTTTTATTGAAAAATTTAAATTTATGGTTATGTCTACACATGTTGTACTATGCATGCGTGTGATGTGTGTGTTGTAATAAATATATATTTATTATTTTTATTTCTTTCACTTTGCACATGTTTACGAAACATGTTCGAACACACACTCGCCGCGGTGCCGGAAACCCAACAGTGGTATCAGAGCCCAGGTTATGTTTCGACATAATCGTAAAATAGTTTTGCGATAGTCATAATGATATTTCTGGAAATTTTTTACTTTTGGAAAGTTAGAAGTATTTATGGAAATTTTTCAATTTTGGAAAGTCTAGAAGTATTTATGGAAATCTTCCACTTTTGGAAAGTCGGAAGTATTTATGGAAATTGATATTTTCCATAAATAAAATATTTGATTAGATTTGTAAATTTGTTTCCTAATTTAATCATGATTTGATTTGGGAAATCAAATTTTAAAATAATTTATTTCCATAAGTAGTTTTGATGATTTAGGAAATTGGTTTCCTAAATTGACATTCCTTAATCAACTATTTTCACAAATAAAATATGTGATTAGATTTGGAAATTTGTTTCCTAATTTAATCATGATTTAATTTGGAGAATCAAATCTTAAACATATTTTATTTCCATAAATAGTTATGACATATAAGGAAATATTGTACATGACATAATTGTATGTCATGTAATTGCATTAGATGCATATCATTATGCCATGCATGTCGTGACATGTAGATGTCATGCCATGTAGATAATAGTTATTTGCATGCAAAGAGGATGAGACATAAAAACCCTAACTCAATATTAAAGCCTACACCTTCCATTAATATGGTTAGAACCAGAGTTCCGTTTCTTGTTCGAGTTGTTGAACTCTCTCCAAGCCTGGCTCGAACCCGAACATGTTCAAACCATGGAATAGTTTAATACTAATATGGTAAGAGTCAGAGGTCAATCGTTAGCTTTGGTTGTTGGACTCTCTCCAAGCCGGGCTAATTGGTTGAATGCGCTCTAACCATATTAAAACTATTTCTTGATTAATGGGTCGGCTTTAACCTGGAGCATCGGCTTGTTGGACTCTCTCCAAGGTCGATGTAAAGGGAGGTGAAGTTGGGTGCTATGCATATGATGCATACTTGTTAATGTGTTAACAACCCGAAGTATGTGTGAACATTCAATTAGTTGATAGCACATTGTGATAGTTGCATATACGTGATATGCAATCGGTATAGTTGATACCTACCATCGTAGTTATGAATGCCTTGTTGGACTCTCTCCAAGGTTGTTCATATCTATGATGGATATCAGCCCATTCGGAGATGGACCTACGATCTCCCGAAGTGATTTTGGGGTTTTTGAAATTCGAAAAATGAATGGGATTTATAAATGTATATTGATGCATTTTAAAATCATTTTCTCATATATGCTCGTTTTGTATTTCTAGGTCAATCGATTGATCATGACGTCTTTGAATTTGCGCACTATTTTGGATTCAAACAAACTGACTGGGCCTAACTTCCTGGACTGGCTTAGAAACCTGAGAATTGTTCGCAAGGCAGAAAAGCTAGCATATGTCCTTGAAGAGCCTCTTCTCAACTGTTCTAAGGACGATGCAACTCCAGACCAAATGTTGGTCTATCAGAAGCATGTGGCAGATTCTGAGCTGGTGAGTTGCATCATGCTAGCGGCGATGGTACCTGAGCTGCAAAAGCAGCATGAGCATATGGATGCTAATACCATGGTCTTCCATCTTCATGAGTTGTTTGATGAGCAAGTGAGATCCGAAAGGTTCGAAGTCTCCAGGCTCCTCTTCACCATGAAGATGCAAGAAGGTTCATCTATAGTGCAGTTTGTGCTAAAGATGAATGGGTACATCGAGCGGCTAGCCACCCTCGGGTTTATGATGGATCATGAATTAAGTATTGATTTAATTCTGCATTGTTTGCCCAAGAGTTTCTCACAATTTGTGATGAACTATCGGATGAACAAATTAGAATCCACTATTCCTGAGCTCCTCAATATGCTGAAGACTGTGGAGCCTTCTGTGAAGCATGAGGAGAAGGCGGTTCTGTTAGTTGATTCCTCAAAGAAAGGTTCTAAGAGGAAGGCAAAAGAACAGAAGAAAGGGAAGAACAAGAAGGCAAAGAAGGCAGAACCAGCACAAAATGGCACTTGCCATCACTATGGCAAGGAAGGCCACTGGCGAAGAAACTGCAAGATTTATCTTGAGTCCATGAAGAAGAAGAAGGCATCCGATGCCCCATCCTCTTCAGGTATCTTCGTTATTGATTGTCATTCTATTTCCTTAGACACTTGGGTATTGGATACTGAGTGTGGCTCACATATATGTAATGACATATAGTAGCTAAGGAATAGAAGAAGACTCGTCAGAGGGGAGTCAAATTTGCGAGTTGGCAATGGAGCAAAGGTTGCTGCGGTAGCCATCAGAACTTATTTGCTGAAGCTCCCTAGTGGACTAGTCTTGGAACTGGACAATTGATATTGTGTTCCTTCTCTAATAAAGAACATTGTTTCTATTTCCTGCTTAAATAGAAATGGTTTCCATTTGACGTTTAGTAACAATTGTTGTTATATAACTTTGAATGGTGTACTTTATGGAACTGGAACTTTGAGGAATGGCATTTATACGTTGGACGTATCCAGTGACATTTTCAATATCGAAGCGAGTAACAAGCGTGCTCGAAAAGATGATCAATTAGACTCCTACATGTGGCATTGTCGTCTTGGCCATGTAAGCAAGAAACGCATGTCCGAATTACACCGATGTGGAATTCTGGAATCGTTTGAATTGGATTCATACGATACATGCGAATCATGCTTAAAAGGCAAGATGACTAAGTTACCTTTTACTGGAAAAGGTGAACGAGTGGGAGAGTTGCTAGGCCTAATACATAGTGATGTATGTGGACCTATGTCAACTCAAGCTTTAGGAGGCTATAGCTACTTCATTACCTTCACCGATGATCACTCACGGTTTGGGTATGTGTTCTTGATGAAACACAAGTCTGAAGCCTTTGAAAGGTTCAAAGAATTCAGAAATGAAGTAGAGAAACAACATGACAAGAGTATTAAAATACTTCGATCGGATCGAGGTGGTGAATACTTAAGTCAAGAGTTTCTTGATTATCTAAGAGACAATGGCATATTGTCTCAATAGACTCCGCCATATACACCACAGCATAATGGTGTATCTGAGAGGCATAACCGGACATTGTTGGACATGGTCAGGTCAATGATGAATCATGAGAATTTGTCCAAGTCCTTTTGGGGCTATGCACTTCAGACAGCTATTTACTTGTTAAATAGAATGTCAACCAAGGTAGTCTCTACTACTCCATATGAGATATGGAATGGTAAGAAACCTCATGTATCTTACTTGAAGATATGGGGTTGTCCAGCTTATGTGAAGCGGACTGTATCAGAAAAATTGGATGCTAAGTCTGATAAATATCTATTTATTGGATACCCTAAGGAAACAAGGAGTTACCAATTCTATCATCCTGTGGAACAAAAGGTGTTTGTTTCAAGGCATGTTGTGTTTCTAGAGAAAGAGTTTCTCTTGCAAGAAAATAGTGGGAATGTCGTCGAGCTTGAGGAGGCTCGAGAGACTCAAATAGACATTGATGAGATACCTGGTGAAGCACAACAGTCGATAACTCATAGTGATGAGCAATCGGCTGGACCTACTGTAACACCACATCTTCGTAGATCTGGTAGAACACGCAACATTCCTGAGAGATATGGATTTCTCGTAAGTGAATTGAATGACGTGTTACTCATTGATGATGAGGAGCCTACTAGTTATGAAGAAGTACTGACAAGTTCAGAAAGGGATAAGTGGCTTGAAGCCATGAAGTCGGAAATGGATTCCATGTATGAAAACCAAGTTTGGAACTTGGTTGACCCACCTGAAGGCATCAAGCCTATAGGGTGCAAGTGGGTTTTCAAGAAGAAAACCGACATGGATGGTAATGTGATTACCTATAAAGCTAGATTAGTGGCGAAAGGATATCGTCAAAAATAAGGTGTTGATTATGACAAAACCTATTCGCCTGTAGCTATGCTTAAATCCATTCGGATGCTCCTGGCCATAGCGGCTCATTATGATTATGAGATATGGTAGATGGATGTGAAAACAACTTTCCTTAATGGAAATCTACTCGAGGACGTGTATATGATATAGCCTGAGGGTTTCACATCGGTTGATAAAACCAAGGTATGTAAATTGTGACGGTCCATATATGGATTGAAGCAAGTATCCAGGAGTTGGAATATCCATTTTGATGAGACGATCAAAAAGTTTGATTTCTCACAAAATCCAGACGAACCTTGTGTGTACAAGAAGGTTAGTGGGAGTGCAGTCGTGTTCCTAGTATTGTATGTCGATGACATATTACATATAGGTAATGATGTTTCAATCTTATAGTCAGTTAAGGTTTGGTTATCCAAGACATTCTCCATGAAAGACCTGGGAGAAGCAACCTACATCCTCGGGATTAAGATCTATAGAGATAGATAGAAACGGTTGCTTGGTCTTTCGCAGTCTACATATATATACCGAGTGCTAAAGAGGTTTAGCATGTCGAAATCCAAGAAAGGTTTCCTACCCATCAGGCATGGGGTACACCTTTCGAAGTCTATGTGTCCGCGCACAGAAGACGAGAGGATTTGCATGAGTAAGATTCCCTATGCATCCGCAATATGATCTATCATGTATGCTATGTTATGTACAAGACCCGATGTATCGTATGCTCTGAGTGTCACAAGTAGATACCAGTCTGATCCAGGAATGGATCATTGGTGTTGGTGCAGTGAGGCACCGAAATCGAACCTGTGTTTCGATTATAGCAAAGACACAAAGTTAAGTCTATTTTGTTTTCTCACAAGCTGAATCGAGTGTGCAGAAGATTGATATAGCTGGAGCTGAAGGCTAGCGACACCCGGAGAAAGCCGCGGTGGTCGGGCGACACTCGAGTGATTTCGGAGGGAGCCGATGGAATCGAGTGGAAGGCCGGAAGCAAAAACAACACGTAAGTATCGAGGTAAGCTCGTGTGTGTGAGCGTAAGTGAGGTCGTATCCTCTTTACGGGGATGATCTTAAGCGTAGATCCAACCCAAGACTTCTCATAGGTGGTCTAGGTCGAGATCGGATGGTCGAAGACCGTCGGAAGTATGTTTTTGTTGAGCTAACTTTGACTTGCAGCATCGATCATTGCCGGAGGAGGACTCATCGGTGTATCGGATCGCAGAAGGTCATCAATCGTGATGCCATCGTCGGTGATGGTCAATGATCAGATTCGAGGAGTCAAGGCTTATCACTCCACCTCAAAGCGGTTTGGTGTCTATTTGTGATTGTTTGAAGACCCACTCGAAAACGGGCTCAAAGGCTATAAAAGGAGGGCCAAACCTAGGGTTTTATCAACAATTCTAAGCCCCCAAAAAGTCTCCGTTACGCTGCAACTCTCCGACAACGAAGTCCTTCCATTCCGACGTCTAGGTTTAACTCTTATTATTCTTGTACGTCGGTATTAGTTTTTCTTGTCATTTACATTTCCGGAGCTTTTATCGTATACGAGGAGAGGATCCCTCTACCTCAAGTTTTTGTGGTTCCTTCTTGTATCGATTAACTCCTACCTCTAACGAGGAGGAGTTCCTTTAGTGCTTTTGCCCTCCGTACGTGGTCAAGGACCACTAGGGCCTTGGAGTAGTAGCCTTCGGCTACGAACCAAGTAAAACCCTTGTGTCGAGTGTTTTTTTTTATTTTTACATTTCCGCGGCAATTAACTAATTATCTCTCGAGTTTTAACGAAAGAAAAAGAAAAGGTTTTTCGCTATTCACCCCCCCCCTCTAGCGAACCACATCGATCCAACAATTGGTATCAGAGCCGGGGGCGCTTAGATTTGGTGAAACCACCAATCTAACATTTTTTTTTTACAGATTTGTTTTTCGTTCGTTTAAATTTTTCTCCCGCACTACTAATCCAAGACGAAGTCTTGGTACTCTTCGTTTGATTTTGTTTTGCAAGCATTCGCTTTTGGAGTAGCCGACGGTCAAACGGGCATAACTTTTTGTACAAGTTGACCCACGACACGGTCTACCTACCAAATCGAAGCCCTCGCAGAGATCTACACTTCTTACTGGGGGTTTACCCCCGTAACAAGTTGTTTTCGTCCTCAAAAATCGACGTTTAGTAGCCTTTCGGGGACATCGAAGGTTGTGAGTACTTACTTTTTATTTAGTTTCTTATTTCGTTGCTTAACTTTCTATTTTTCGTTTGTTTCTTTTATTTCCCCACACTACTAATCCAAGACGCAAGTCTTGGTACTTTCGTGTGTTTTTTTTCGTTGCTAGGTCGTCTTTTTAGTCTCCTTGTTTTTTGTTCTAATGGCCCATCTCGAGGGTTTTAGCACCGTCCGACCTCCGTTTTACAACGGAGATGATTTCCGTTACTGGAAAGGTCGGATGGAATGCTTTCTCAAAACCCAAATCGAGATGTGGATCATAATCCAAACGGGTTTCACACTTCCGACTAATGAAGTGGGTGACTCCTTGGATTATGATCAATGGACCGTTGCAACAAAACGACAAGTCGAAGCCGATGCCAAGGCAACACAAATCCTCCAATGCGGCTTGTCCAAGGAGGAGCTAAATCGCGTCGGCCCCTTCATAAGCGCAAAGGATCTTTGGACAAAACTAATCGAGTTACACGAAGGATCGGATCAAGCTAAGGTTTGCAAATGTGATTTGTTATTCAATAAATTGTACACACTAAAAATGCAGGAACACGAGTCCGCGACGCAACTCCACGCCCGTGTCCAAGACATAGTCAACAACCTACACGCAATCGGGCAAAAGGTCGAAAACCGCGACCTTATTAGGTATGTCCTAAACTCTTTTCCGAGGACTACCTTATGGGCATCCATGGTTGATGCCTATAAGGTCTCCAAGGACCTTTCTAAAATTAGGTTAGATGAACTCTTTTCGGATTTCGAATTACATGAACAATCCAACTCGGAACCCGAGAGGGGTATAGCCTTGTTTGCGAGGTTCAAAGAAGAAGAAAATCGCAAGCAAGCCACCACCAACCGAGGAGGAAGACGAGTCCGAAGAAGAAGTTGACCCGGAGTTGACTGCCGAACTAATGAACCTAGCTCGAAGGATAGCCAAGAGACGAAAGCGAACCACGACTCGACCCAACCAAGGTAAGCCTAAAAGTTCTAATATTAGGTGTTATGAGTGCAACACGATTGGACATAACAAGTCCGAGTGCCCCAAGCTCAACCACCAATCACCTAAGCATAAGAAGGCCCTCAACGCGACATGGGAAGAAGCGTCATCCGAAGAAGACGAAGATCACGTCTTCATGGCGAAATCAATTGAGTCAGACACGGAGACCGAACTTGAGTCAGAACCTGAGGATGACTCGGACTATGAAGCTACCTTCAAGTCAAGCCACGGATACGCATCCGGTTCAAAAGATACCCTTAAGGTGAGTCGAACCTTATTTAATACTTTACATAATACGGTTAGGTTTTTGTCTAGGAAGTTAGCTAAGTCCGAGTCCAAGGTCGAGACCCTGGTTGAGGAAGTTAAACTCCTCAAACACGAGGTCTCCCTAACCTCTTCGACTAGTCGAGTTCAAGAGAAGGACTCAACTCGGGTTGAAAAACTCGAAGTTGAGAACTCACTCTTGAAAAGTCAAGTCAAAGATCTTAGGAATACGTTGGAAAGGTTTACTTTGGGATCCAAAGGACTTGACCTCCTACTTGGATCGCAAAGGGCCGTGTACAACAAGGCCGGACTAGGGTTTAGCTCAAACACGACCAATAAGTCGTATATGTCAATCGTAAGTAGACATAAAAATGTGTCCAAGCATGGGTCCCTAAGACCACTTTGATTTCAACTCTAGGATCCAACTCGTCTTTGGGTTCCCAAGGACCAAATCCACTATGTGGATAGACGAACGATTCAACGGTCTAGGGGGAGCCAGTACAAAACATGTTTGTGTTTTAACTTAGAAATTGCATGCTTAGATTTTTTTTGTTTTTTTTTCATGAACTCACTTAGAACACGTAAATAACCAACTAAAAGCCTTCGAAAAGATTGAGCCTCGGGGAGCCTCTTTTCAAAAACATAACCAACTAAAAGCCTTCGAAAAGATTGAGCCTCGGGGAGCCTCTTTTCAAAAATAACCAGTTAGACTAGGAAATAATCTTGGGTGAGTCAAGTCATCATTTTCTTGAAAATGGCTTTGTCTAAGGAAGTGGTCGATGATTCGATAAAAGAAGGCCCCTGTGCCTCGCCTCGACCTGGAATCCATTATCTTGAATAGGTAAAATTGACAAGACTAGGGTTAAATACAAATCTAACATAAAATTACTTGTACCTAAATCCACTTAATCAACTTAATTGGAAGTCATCTCAAAAAACACATAAGTATAACATGCTTGATCATATAGACTCCGGTGGGATGACCTAGGGTTAACAACTTACAACCAATTTTCTTAACAAAAATCTAACATCCAATCCAACAACCTTGTGTGTAGGATCAATGGATGTTGGACAGCGGTTGCTCCCGACACATGACCAGGGATCAACTCAAATTCGCAAAGCTTCGATTCAAACGACAAGGATCGGTAGCCTTTGGGAATAACGGCAAGCTCAAAATCATCGGATCAGGTGATATCGAGCTTAACACGAATTTTGTTATTAAAAATGTATTACTTGTAGAGAATTTTGAATATAACTTACTTAGTGTAAGCCAATTGTGTGATAATAACTATAAGGTTATATTTCTAGAAAATGAATGCGTAATTAATACCAACGAAACCTCTAAAACAATTCTTAAAAGAACTAGAAATAACAACATTTATACGATCAACTTAACCAACTCCTCAACTAAGTGTCTTATGACACGATAAGAGGAATCATGGTTGTGGCACCGACGACTCGGTCACTCGCACCCAAGACTCGTCCACAAGATGAGTCAGAGTGGCTTAGTCAGAGGCTTACCCAACCTCAACAATTTGGTTAATAAAATCTGTAATGCTTGTCAACAAGGAAAACAACCTAGGACACAAAACAAGTTAACTAACCAAGAACGACCCTCAAGTGTACTTGAGCTCCTGCATATGGATCTATTCGATTCACATGGAGCCAAGTCCCTCAATAGAAGTCAATATTGCTTAGTCATAATTGACGACTACTCCAGGTTTACCTGGGTTAGGTTCATCAAACATAAAAATGATACCCTAGATCAATTAATCAATCTATTCAAATTAATCGAGAATCAAAAAGACCTTAAGGTTAAAAAGACTTAGAAGCGATCATGGTGGTGAATTCGAAAATCAAAGGTTCACCGACTTCACGTAACCTAGCGGATACCACCATGAATTCTCTTGCCCTAGGACCCCTCAACAAAATGGCCTAGTGGAGCGGAAAAACCGAACTCTACAAGAAGTGCTAGGACCATGTTGAATGAATCGACCTACTGATAGATTTTGGGCGAAGTGCTTAGCACGGCTTGCTATGTCCAAAATAGGATCCTTATGGTAAAGAGGCACCTTAAGACCTCGTACGAGATTTATCACGATAAAATACCTAATATCAAGTACTTTAGGGTATTTGGGTGTAAGGTACATATCCTAAACACTAAGGATTACCTAGGGAAATTTACATCCAAAACCACGACCGGAATCTTTCTAGGATACTCGACTACAAGTAGAGCTTATAGAGTATATAACCACGACACCCTTAGAGTCGAGGAGACTATCAATGTAGTATTTGATGAAGGACATGAACCTACAAAACCCCGGCAACCCCAATTAGCGAGCCGATTCATACTAGACCTAACTCTGATCCGGAGATCAGGTCTAGTGTTAATCCTAACCTAGGTCAACCTAGTCACTCTATTGATCAAGTGATAGATGACTCCAACCAAACTAGTGTTCAACCAAGTCACCACATTGATCAAGCATTAGGTGACACAAACCCAACCCAATCTAGGATTCAAACTAACCACCCTATCGATCAAGTGATAGGAGATCCTAATCTAGGAGTTCGAACTAGAGCATCCTATAGGAACCTTAGTCAAATTTCCTTAATTTCAAAGATAGAACCCAAATCAATTGAACAAGCTCTTCTTGATCCCGATTGGATTATTGCAATGCAAGAAGAGCGAGCTCAATTTACTAGGAACGAGGTGTGGGAATTAGTACCACCACCTAAAGACAAAACGATAATTGGAACAAGGTGGGTGTTTCGAAATAAGCTTGATGATAAAGGTGAAGTAGTGGTGTCCATTTACGTCTAGGTTTAACTCTCGATATTAGTTTTCTTGTCATTTATACGAGGAGAGGGGGAGTGTCCCTCTACCTCAAGTTTTTGTTGTTCCTTCTTGTATCGATTAACTCCTACCTCTAACGAGGAGGAGTTCCTTTAGTGCTTTTGCCCTCCGTACGTGGTCAAGGACCACTAGGGCCTTGGAGTAGTAGCCTTCGGCTACGAACCAAGTAAAACCCTTGTGTCGATTGTTTTTTTTATTTTTACATTTCCGCTGCAATTAACTAATTATCTCTCGAGTTTTAACGAAAGAAAAAGAAAAGGTTTTTCGCTATTCACCCCCCCCCCCTCTAGCGAACCACATCGATCCAACAATTGGGTGGCTGTTAAGATGATCCTTAAGTACTTAAGAAGAACTAAGGATGTGTTCCTAATATATGGAGAAGGGGACTTGGTGATACGCGGGTATACGGATGCCAGCTTCCAGACAGACAAGGATGATTCTAGGTCTCAGTCTGGATATGTGTTCACCTTGAATGGGGGCGCAGTGAGTTGGAAAAGTTCCAAACAAGACACTGTAGCGGATTCTACCACTGAGGCAGAATACATTGCAGCTTCGGAAGCAGCAAAGGAAGCGGTTTGGATCAAGAAGTTCATTTATGAACTTGGTGTGATTCCAGCCATTATTGAAGCAATACCGGTCTACTGCGACAACAATGGAGCAATTGCACAGGCGAAAGAGCCAAGGTCTCATCAACGATCCAAACATGTGCTTCGCCGCTATCATCTTATCAGAGAGATCATCAGTAGGAAAGAAATACAAATCGAGAAAATCCCCACTGAAAGGAACTTAGCGGATCCTTTGACTAAGGCATTACCTCAAAGTAAGTTTGAGGGTCATGTTACAGCTTATGGTATAGGATACCGTAGCGATTGGCATTAGCCAAGTGGGAGTCTTTTAGTAATATATGATAGATGTCCTAAGGCAATCACCTTATGTATGAACCATTTATATGATAAATGAAGATTCACTATTTGAGTATACATGGTTTCATGTATTTGATTGGATCTTAAACTCATTTACTGAATGTCCGTGATACGACTCACAGCATGAGAGAATTTGTGATTGGATCACAACTAATGAGTATCTCTACATGTGTAATTGTGATGTATCGGAATTATCCCTAGTCGATGAATTGATGGATTTGGATACCATCACTCCGGATTACTAGCATAGGTATACTCTTTGGTGTATCAAGCAGATTTTCCGGTAGACATTGTGATGTCCAGAGTTAATCGTGGATGCTAGTTATGGTAACTAGTTCATTGGAGTGACCAGCCGTAAGACTTCATATGGTTCTGTGCATATATAGATATGTCAATGAAGTTCTTACTGTGGCTTAAGTGCGATGTTCCTTTGACTTGCGGTATTCAAGTCATCTTGATCATAAAGACTTATGCTTTGACATCTTAAGCAAGCATCTCTGTGGAGATGTGGACCCGGGATGATTGGGTATAAGTCAACGTGATCTAAGGTGTTTGAATAGCCTATAAAGGATTCACCACTCCTTGTGAGGAGATGTATACCCATGGCCTCTCATCGGATTGTTACTAAAGTCTTTGGCCAAAGCATTACATGTTTAGAGTAAGGTACTCTTCGATACATGTGCAGTAACTAGAATCCGTAGGGCGAGGAAATGATACTTGGGCTAGGTGTGACGTAGTCAGCCTAGTGGGGACTGACACTATAGACCATTGTCCTGAACCAAGTGGGTATAAGATGAGTGAAGGGAATGGGGCACGATTCATTCGAGCTGTTGAAGGGTTTCAAAAATTGTTCTGGATCAACCGTTGATCTTTTCAGTTAATTGGGGATCATGATGTACTACTAGGTGCCACTCATGATCGTTCTATAATTAATGGTTAGTTATAGATGGCTAACATAAACCAAGAACCTATTTGGTCACATGAACAACGAGCGTAATCCGAAGGATTTAAAACGATCTTGAGAATGAGATTCTCAGACCGAGAGAAACTAGGTTTGGTTGGACCAAACAAGAAGCGAGCATAAAATTGTTTCAGTCGCAATGGAAGCGAGGATGGGCCATGTCTTATGAAGACATAATGGATGAAACAAAATGGTTTGGTTCTAATCCAATGGAGGAGAATAAACCAAAGGGTTTGGTTTATTTTAAACGAATGAACCAAAGTTGGTTCGGTTCGTTTTAACTTAAAATAAACCATCATGGTTTGGTTTATTTTAACTTATATTAATGGAGCGGGTTAACGGGCCTTATGGTTATGATCCAATAACCATTAAGAGAATTAGTTCTCTATAAAAGAGGGCTTAAGGGTTTGTTAAGCCCTAATCCAAAAACCCTAGCTTTAAGTTGCCGCCCACCTCCTCCCCTTGGAGATTTCGGCGCCAACCCTCCTCCTTGCCACCGCCCACCTTGAAGCTCCTTGGCCGGCGTCCAAAAGGTGTTGACCTTCCCTCTTGCCGGCGTTGAGCTGCTGCCGGAGGAGCTCCGGTGATCTTTCTTGGCTCCGGCAACAGGGTGAGCAAGTCGCTTTCCTTATTTGGCCGGCGCAAGGTCTCCACCAAAGCTGTCCAGTTTTCTGGACAGCTTGTTTCCTTCTCGTCGGAGCATCGTTTGGACGACGTTTGTTGCTCCGACAGAGCTTTACTTACCGGGGATTCGATCTCCGATAATCCTCATAGGTGGAGGACGAAGGATTCGTCAAACGGTTGACGAATACCTCTCCGGAGAAGCGAGTTTTGAGGACTCGTCTTTGGATCCGAATTTGGATTCGGATCGTGATCTTCTCTCGATCACATCGTCTTCAACATGAGGCTAGTAACCCGTATGAAGACGAGGCTCGTGACTTAGTTAAGTCATCCCGAAGATACTCGGCGTGGACACGGATAGGGACGATTCTAGCGAGGATCGTTCCGGTTGATGTCATTCCCGCTACACATGATACGTAAGGTATACATAGTTAAATTTCCTTTTATTGCAAAATTTAAATTTACGGTTATGTCTACACATGTTGTACTATGCATGCGTGTGATGTGTGTGTTGTAATAAATGTAGATTTATTATTTTTATTTCTTCCGCTGTGCACATGTTTACGAAACATATTCGAACACACACTCGCCGCGGTGCCGGAAACCCAGCACAGTCGACTAGATACCTATTTGGTAGGATCAGTTGCTGATCGATCGGAGATCATGCGACACAGATGAAAAGGGCTTTAGTCGACTGAAGAGTTTGAGTCGACTGAAGAGGGAAATTTCTTGATTCGGAGCTGAGTGACGTGGAGTCGTTTGGAGAGGTTTCAGTAGACTAGAAGACCACAAATTCTATATCGACGGGCTGATGTGGAGTCAACTAGAAGGCATTCCAGTCGACTAGAAAAAGTTTATAAAAGTTGAACTTGACCAGATCGAAGATATGAATTGAATCAACGTCAAAGTGCTGTCAAAATTTCCTTATGATCACAAGAGCTTCAACCTTAAAAAAGGACTCTTTTCCCACACCTTGAACTTGCATCCGGGTCTTCAGTAGTGTCAGTATAAAGTAGTCTTAATTTGCTTTAAGTTCGCTTTTGTATTTAATTTCAAGAGATGGTAGGTTGTTACCCTTCTCTCATACTTGTAAAAAGCGAAACCTTCCGAAGTCGAGAGTTCTCAAATCGGAGGGTATTATAGTGATTATCCAATGAGGTAGCTCTCGGGAGAGCTACGTGCCTTAGAGTAGTAACCTAGTTAGGGTTGTGAACCAAGTAAATTGTCTGTGTCTAAATTGCTTTCAATTTCCGCTGCATACTCTTATTAGAAAATAAGTTTAGAAAATAAATTAAATTATAAAACACCGAGATTCACCCACCTCTCTTGGTTCACTTGATCCTACAATTGATATCAGAACGGGGGTGCTCCGAGTTTATGAAACCACCATTGTGATCCTTAGATTAATTTAGATTATTTTTTTCTTACTTTAGATTAACTTAAAATATTTTTTGCTTTAGATTAATTTACAATATTTTTTTCTTACTTTAGAATATTTTAGAATATTTTTTGCATTTAATATTTGCTAAATAATATTTTCAGCATTTAATATTTATTAGAATATTTTTTTTTGTATTTAGTTAATTATTTCTGCATTTAATTAATTATTTATGCATTTGAATAATTATTTCTCATTTAAATAATTATTTCTGTATTTATTTAATTATTTCTACATTTAAATAATTATTTTTGCATTTAGTTAATTATTTCTGTATATAAATAATTATTTATTCTTTTAAAAATCATTTTATGCATTTTAGATATTTTAAAAATATTTTCTGCATTTTAGATATTTAAAAAAAATATTTTTTTCATATTTAAATTAGATAAAATTATTTTCTGCATATTTAAATATGGTAAAATTAATTTTCTACATATCTAGATCAATTTAATTAATTTTTTGATTAGAAAATATTAGATTTAATTTTTCTTGCCTTAGAAAATATTGGAATTTTTTTCATGCCTTACAAAATATTTGATTTAATTTTCTATGGTTAGAGAATATTTCATTAATGTCACACTTAAAGGGATACAACACCGTTCACCCTCCTCTCTTCATGGGGAGGACTTTTCCTACTGGAAAAGGTGAATGGAGTGTTCCTTGAAGATTGACATAGAGGTCTGGTTTTCAATTAGGAAAGGGTTCACAACTCCGATAGACGACTCGGGTGAGTTGTTAGAACCGGAGAAATGGACTGTGGATTTTAGAAAAAGAGCTCAAGTCGATTACAAGACACTTAACACCTTGCAATGTGGACTTACCAAAGAAGAGCTCAATAAGATAGGGCCATTTGAAAATTATAAGGAATTAAGGAAAAAATTAATTGAACAGCATGAGAGTACAAATGACACTAGGATAGCCAAATGGGACATGCTATTAAATAAATTATTTAATTGTAAAATGAACGAAAACGAAAACGCTAGTCAACTTCATACTAGGATTAAAGATATATTAAATGGATTGCATTTAATAGGACACCAAATAGGGAATAGGGACATAATTAGGAATACACTAAAGGCATTCCTGAGAAATGCCTTTTGAACATCGATTGTCGATGCCTATAAGGTTTCTAGGGATCTCTCCACAATTAGGTTAGACGAACTATTTTGTGAACTTGAAGTACACGAACAAGCTAACTCGGGTCAAACCAAGAATGATATAGCTTTGATGGCAGGTTCGACTAAAAAGGAAAGAAAAGTGAAGAGTGAGTTGGAAGACGAATCAGAGTAGGAAACAAACGAAGAAGAGGAGATTGTAAATATGGTAAGGAAGATGTTCAACTGAAGGAAGAGATTTACGAAGAAAGATGCTAAAAAGGTGGTCGACGACAAGCCAAGACCCCGATTGGAAGTGACGTGCTACGAATGCTATGGAAAGGGACACTACAAGTCAGAGTGTGCAAACTTAATAAAGGAAGAAAAACTAAAAAAGGAAAAGAAGAAGAAGGCACTTAAGACGACGTGGGATGAGTCGTCATCGGAGGAGTGAAATGCGGAAGGGACGAAGATAAGTTTTGTCGCATTTATGGCCGAATCGAGATCCGGAGCCGAGTCGAGTTTCGAGTATGAGTCCGATTCCGAGTTTGAGAGAAGCCACGTATCCGTATCCGTTTCTGAAGGTCCAAATGAGGTAACTTCTCCCTTAGAAGATAAATTGTATAACATTATTGCATGCTTAGGTAGGAAGTTAGCTAAGTCTGAGAATTGAGTCGACTCGCTACTTAAGGAAGTCCAAGTACTTAAGGAGCAAGTCAACTCAAAGATTTCGACTTGCCAAATTAAGGATAGAGACTCAACTCAAGTTGCAAAGCTTGAGGAAGAGAACTCAGTCCTAAAAAGGCAAGTAGAAGATCTAACTGGATATTTGGAAAAGTTCACTTCGGGTTCAAAGTATCTCAACATGATGCTTGGATCTTAGCGAGTTGTGTACAATAGATCCGAACTCGAGTATAAGGCTAAGTCCACCTATAAATCATACATGTCATTACTTAGCAGAAATGCTAAGAATCAAGTACAAGAATGGGTTCCTAAGTCTAGCTTAGTCAACCATGTTGGACCAAATCAATTTTGGGTTCCCAAGAGTCAAGTTCACTTAGTGAACAAAACTCAATCTAGCTACTATTTAGGGGGAGCTAACATTTTGCTTGTTTCCTTGTTTAGTTAAACATTTGCATGCTTTAGTTTACTTTACTTGCTTAATTTAGAACGGACTATATAGGAAACAAAGTAGTTTAAACTTGAACAACCTAGTACTAAGATAAGTGAACTGATAGTAAGTTAGGGAAGCTCTTCGAAGTGTATGTCTAGGAAGTGGTCGTTGCTCCGATAACCAAGAAGGCCATGTGCCTCGCCATGACCTGGTGTACTAAGTCGAGTGGAACTGACTAAAGCTAACTTACTAAGTCTTTAACTTGTTAGACCAAGGCTTAGTCTAAAGTGAATCAAGTACTTAATTCCTTTATTGACTTTGTCTAGGAAGTGGTCGTTGCTCCGATAACCAAGAATGCTATGTGCCTCACCATGACCTGAAAGTCAATACTGGAAAAACCTACTTGACTAGCTCAAACCAAGCTTGAATCTAACACAAGTTTAAACACTTTGAAATTACTCATTAAATTTAATTAAGATAAAAGGAATCCTCATCTGACAAAACTCATAGGAATAACTTTATTGAAAACTTAGTATGGGTGAGATGATTTACATCTTAATTAAGCTTAATTAGGTTAATTTAGTTTTACTAAATCTAATATACTTAAACCAAGATTAATAAATTTATCTTGGTATAAACCGAATATATTTAAACCAAGATTAATAAATTTATCTTAACATCCTACCCTAAATTAAACTCAACTTAATGTACTATACATAAACTAAACAAACATACCTAACTAAAATGAATTAACTTAACAAAACTTAATTTATTAAAAAACAACTCAACTTAATTTATTAAACTAATATATCTAAATAAACATATTTATTTAACTTAAGAAACTAATTAATAACGTAGTCTAAATTTAATCAAACCTAATTTAGCAAGATAAAAACAAATTTAATCGTCTAAATCAATATAACTAGCTTAATTGAATTAAAACAATTAAGTAAATAAATTTAAATGAATAAAATTGAGTAAATCAAATTAAACATAAAAAACAACAAAATTCAAAAATACTCGAATTCAGTCGATTGAATTGTTTTCATTCGACTCTTGTTGAGTCGACTGAATCAGTTTCAATTGCCTCCGAGTATCAGGAAGGTAAAACGTGACTTAGTCGACTAAAGTAAATTTAGTTGACTGAAATGAACCGGTAGATAAAGTTTAGGTCGCGAAGTAAATTGTAAAATTTATTACAGTAGACTAAAATCATGTTCAGTTGAATCAAATTCAAGCAACTAGAATGTTTTCAGTCGACTGAATACTGTCTATAAGAACAACACCGAGC
Organism: Wurfbainia villosa; assembly: GCA_025175895.1. NCBI lineage: Eukaryota > Viridiplantae > Streptophyta > Magnoliopsida > Zingiberales > Zingiberaceae > Wurfbainia > Wurfbainia villosa. The sequence goes on from CM045988.1 coordinate 69,023,839, forward strand.
CATGCCAAATTCACTCACAACAGCCACCAATCCACCTCAAAAACCATGATTCTAGACTTCCAAAGTGCTTAGGTTGTCATATTCTTTTAGTACCATCCTAAATGCCGATGTAATAACTCTAACACCTTAGTTTCAATTATGTTCAATAAATATTGAATATTTGTAATTTAATTAGGGGTAAAAGAAGAGCTATTAAGATTGAGTCATCAACTCCATGCATGGATATTAGGTTATGTTGGTGCAATCAACCCAGGTCACGATTGACCAGGACTCGAGCTTGACTCGAGAGATGTTTTGATTTTCGACAAAAACATATGACAATGTGATTGTCATGGAAAAGTCCAAGTCTTGAGTACTTGGAATGAGAAGTCCAAGCATGGGTCTTGGCAAGGAAAGTCCAAGTCATGGGTACATGGCATGGAAAGTCCAAGTGGGACACTTGGCATTAGGGAAAGTCCAAGCATAGGTCTTGGCAATGGAAAGTCCAACATGGGACACTTGGCATTTGGGAAAGTCCAAGCATAGGTCTTAGCAATGGAAAGTCCAACATGGGTTGGCAAGGAAATGTCCAAGCATGGGTCTTGTCATGGAAAGTCCAACATGGGTTGGCAAGGGAAAGTCCAAGCTTGAGTTTTGACATTTGAGAAGTCCAAGGGATTTGATATTGGTGGCGTAAAGTGCAAGTGGGAGTCTTGGCAGCATAAGTCCAATGGTTGGCGGCGTAAAGTCCAAGCGGAGTCTTGGTAGTGTAAGTCCAATGTGCCTTGGTAGTGTAGACACCGTTAGCATGACATAGACGATGGAAGCACCTGAAGTCTAGCGCAATGGATGAACAAGTCATGGATGACTTGGAGGGATCCGAGAGGCGTGAGGCTGATGAATGTGGCTAGAAGGCTTAGGTCTAGGCTAAGGGTGATCTAGCAAGTATGGGGGAACCATACTTGGGTTAAAACCTCATGTTTGAGGTGTGTCAGTCGACTGGTGCCATATGACAGTCGATTGGTGTGAGTCAACTAGGGTTTGACTACGGGAAGTGTCCAAGCGATTGGCTTGCCGAGGTGGCGATCAGCTGGCTCGATCGATCGGCCGATTATGTGATCGATCGGTGGTGCTAATTTTTGGGCAGAATGGAGTCGACTCATTGCTGGGGTTAGCAGTCGAGTGGAGGCTCGATCAGTCGACTGATGGACATGATCAGTCAACTGATGTCCTATCCGTTGGATTTTTTTAGCGCGGATTACACTGTTGTCTCACAACAATAATGCCATCAGTCGACTAATGGTCCTGTGCAGTGGACTGATCGGTGATTTCCAGCCCAAGCAGGAGCTTTAAATGGAGCTCGTGGAGAAGGAAATCAACCTTGGTTCTTGAGCTACTTTGGGGTGATTTATTGCTGCAAATCAGGGTCTCCAAGGCTATTCTTCAAGCAACCAAGATCAAGCAATCCAAAGCACTTTGTAAAGTTTTCTTTACTTGAATTCCATTATATTTGCTTGTATTTTCATTGTATTACTATTGTATACATTGTACGAGGTTTCTCCACCTCCGACTTGTGTCGAGAAGGAGTTTTTGTGATTAGTGGTTGCGTGTGCATCACTAGAGCTCTTTAGAGCTCGATCCATGGAGTCAGAACGGTTTGATTCTGAACCACGTTAAATACTCATGTATTTGTGTGTTTGCATGTTTGTCTATTTCGTTATTGCATTATTTCTATTTTCGCTGCGCGCTAACGAAATTTGTAGAGACAAACGCAATGAATTCCATCAACGCATTCTTCGACGCTATTCACCCCCTCTAGCAGTCACAAATCCTCTACAATTTGTATCAGAGCCAGATGCTCTTTTACGGACTAACCGCTGGGAGCTAAGACAAAGATGCTAGAGGGTGAAGATGGAGTTGGAAGAACAACTAGGTTGGGACATCAACACACTGGTGCCCTACACCCTATATAGACGAGAAGACTTCAATTCTTGGAAGAGAAGAATTGAAGATTTTTTGATGATGAGGGATTTAGAGGAGTGGTCCATCCTAATAGAAGGATTCCAATACCCAAGAAGTCCAAAAGGTGGCTTCCTCAAGAAGAAAGATGGAGTGAGGAGAAACTCCAACAATTTGAGAAAAACAAGAAGGTAGTCAAATTTATTTTTGATTTGATACCTAATGATTTCTTGTGTAGCCTAGGTGATTGCATGGATGGCAAGGAGCTTTGGAGGGAATTGGCCAAGCTTCATGAAGACCCATCACCGGCTCAAGAAAAGGAGGCCGGAGATGAATCCTCATCCTCACAAGCGAGTGAGGATTCGAAAGTTGAAAGGGAGTCAACTTCTGGATCGGTGGGAGAAGAAGTAGAAAAGGAGGAAGAAGCCTCCACCTCTAGGTTTGAGGGGGAGGAGAGAATTCCCACATCGGAGCAAGAACAAGAAGAAGCTTCTACATCTGGTCATGATGAAGAAGCTCCAACTCCGGCATCTACCACTAACCTAGGTAACTCAAACACATCGATTCAAAATAAAATGCATATAATGTGTTTTGAGTGTAGGGAATCCGGACACTACAAAAGTAAGTGTCCGAAAACGGTAAAGAAAGCTCCTCCAGCACCAAAAGTCAAGGATGTCGATTCCCCCATAATTAAAAGCAAGGTGCAAGTGATTTTATTCAAATGTCGACAACTGGGACACTATCGGAATCAATGTAAAAAGGGGGAGAAGAAAACTCAAAAGGGAGCTACACATGTAGGGGGAGCCTCTAAGGCAAACCCTAAGGTAACTTCTAATTTTACTCCTTCCTTAATTAATAGGCAAAAGCATGTTAAGAGTAATATTGCTATTTATCATGAAAAACATGCTAGAAACAATAAATATTTTTGTTTAGGAGCTAAGAAGGTCAACTTTTCAAATAAGGAGAAATTTGGGACTAATGTCCCTAGAAAGACCTTGTCTAGAGAATCTATCAAGAAAATAGATGACCACCTAGGCTTAAACCCTAAATGGACTAGACATATGCCTAGGAAAAATATGTTGGTGCAGGGGCACTAGATAATCGAACTTGTGTTTTGATTATGGCAAAGACACAAAGTTAAGTTTACATCGTTATCTCACGAGCTAAATCGAGTGTGCAGAAAAGTACTAAAGCTAGAGCTGAAGGCTAGCGACACTCGGAGGAAGCTGCGGTGGTCGGGCGACACTCGAGTGACTTCGGAGGGAGCTGAAGGAATCGAGTGGAAGGCCAGAAGCGAAAGCGTCACAGTAAGATCGAGGTAAGCTCATGTGAGTGAGAGATGGTAAGGTCGTGTCCTCTATACGGGGATGACCGTAGGCGGCGATCCGACTAAAACTTCTTGTGGAAGGTCTAGGTCGAGATCGGACGGTTAGAAACTGTCGTATTTATCATTTTTTGAGCTAACTTCTCACTGCAGGAAAGTGGCGGTGGCAATGATCTTGGACATGGAGCGATCGTGATGCCCATCGATCGGTGATGGGAGGCATCAGTCGACTGATGGCGACGATTCAGCTTTTGCGCTAGGTCAAAATGGATAACGTTTGACGCGGCCACTTCGCGATAAAAATTTGGAAAAATTCATGATCCGTTCCAAAGAAATAGGAGACAAATTCAGAGGCTAAAGTCTATAAAAGGAGGGGAGGATTCATCTCCAAAGAACATCAATTTTATTCATCAAGTGCTCCTACAACGCCAACGCTCCAACACCGTCATAACGCCGACGCGATGCCAAGTTCCAATCTTCTTCGTCGGCAGCAGATTCAAGTAATATTTTTGATATTGTATTCTTTGTTTTTCTTCATAACGAGGTGAGGTAGGCTTGTTGCCTCATCCTCGTATATTCGGTTTTGTGATCGTTGTCTCCTACCTCCAACGAGGAGGAGACGTTATAGTGCTTTGCCCTCCGTACGTGGTCTAGGACCGATAGGGCCTTGGAGTAGCAACCGCCGGGTTGTGAACCAAGTAAAATAAACGTTGTCATTTTATTTTCTGCTGCTTACTCGCTTACTTGTGCCTTAACGAACGATTACGAACGAAAGATTTTCGATCGCTATTCACCCCCCCCTCTAGCGATGCTTTTCGATCCAACAAAATAATTTCCAAAGACCAAATCAAAATTTAAAAATTGGACAATTAGAATTAGAGAACCAAGCCTTGAGGTCAAGGCTTGAAAAACTTGAAAAGACCCTTAGGATTATGCAAAATCAAGTTAAGGGGTCAAATGGTCAAAGTCAAGGGTCTAGATCTCAAAGTCAACACCTAGGGCCTAAGAGACAAAAGTCAACCAAGGGCAAGAAGGGTTTGGGTCACAAACCTAAGCCTAAGGTGGCTTATCATAGTGTTCCATTTGATTATAGAACACAAACTAGGTCTAGGAAGACCAAGGTCAATAGGGAAGTCATCCCTAAGGTTGACCAAGGAATGTGCCTAGTGGCTAAGGTTTCGAAGAAACCTAGGGTGGCCACTAAGAAGGTTACTAGGGAGGTAATCCCTAATGTTAACCTAGGCAAGTCTAAAATGACCAAGGCTACTAAGCCTAGGAGGGTCATTAGGAAGGTATTTAGGGAGGTTATCCCTAAGGAATACCTAGTAAACCCTAAGCGTTCAAATAGGTATTGGGTTCCTAAGAGCGTGATTGATTCACACTAGATGGGTTTAGGATGTGCCAACCTTGATTGGATGGGTAGTTAACTCAACCATAGCAAAGGTGACACTTTAGGTAATTTTCAAGGTTATAGATACCTTGGAAATAGGTTTGATTGTTAATCCTAAAAGTTTTTAGGATGTGCCAATATGCCTTGAAGATTATTAAAAATCAATTAAATTGGCACAATTTAGGATTAGAGGTCATAGTGTGCCATTTTGGGTTTTTGGCAGATATGGAAGAAAAGTAGCAATATGGCAAAATACAATTAATAATATCAAATGGCAATTAATATTAAAATTTAGGTATTATTATACCTAAACATTTTATATGCCATGATTTGTTTGCCATATAACATGTCATGACATCATGTTTATTTTTATCATTTATATGTAATGATTATGTATAGGATTAAGGTTTAAATGTCATGTGTTTATAGATTATATCATATGCCATGACATCATGATCATTGGCCATGCTTAATTATTGTTATCATTTATGCCATGATCATTCATGCATTTAAGTTAATGAAAATTGAGTTAAGGACTTTGGCATGACTTGGAGTTCCATTTATAAGGGAATCAAGTAGAGTTACCTTAGAAAATGCATGAGACCCTAGATTAGGAGAACAAAATCCACATCTCACATTACATTGACATGTATTTGTATTTATACACCCCAGCTATATGTGAGATGCTAGGATATGAGTTAAGTTCAAGGTGCATAGTTTTTGCATCTAGATGAACTAAAACTCATCTTATCTTAATGGTGGATCATTGGGAAAGCTTGTGTACAAGTCCCCAAGGAATATGATCCAAAATAAGGTTTTTAAAATCATTTTAAAATCCATTTGGAAAACCTTGGTGAAGTCTATCTTTTGATAGCAATCACCATTGATGAAGTTGATACAAAGTAGAGTCAAAACATTGAAAATTTCAATGGTTTTGAACTTTGTGTCAATTTCAATATTTTATGAGTAAAATAATTTTCAATTATTTTTCACCCATTGTATTGTTCATAAGTATTATATGTATGAATTTTTATGATTTTTTGATATACGTATATTTATTTATGAATTCTCAAATCTCATTTTTGATAACTGAAAATCGAGATTTTTTGTTATCCGTCGACTGCCCTTGGTTGCAGTTGACTGATGAGAGTGGCAGTCGACTGATCTCTAATAGAGTCGACTACCAGGCTGATTTCAAGAAAAACAAGGATGTTTAGCCCGTGTTTAGCTACGGTAAAGGGCCCTAACCACTCCTAACCCTAGGATATGCTTTGGGAAGCATTATAAAGGGTGAGAATCCATTGGGTATGGATTAGGAGAGGTGTTAGGATGATGTATCAAATTTAAGGTATGGAGAGTTCATGGTTGAACTTTGAACCTTATTTTTGATGGTTTAGAGTTCCTATTAGCTTAGGGACTTCCCAAAGGACATTGTTGGTGCAATGGTCAAGGGGGAGCAAACCTTTAGGGGAAGGTATCCATCAAAGGATGATGGATGGTATTTTTCCTCATGAGGATGAAAAATGGGATTTTGAGATACCCAATTTGGAAATTGGGAGAGTGTATAGGATTGCCTATCTTGAGTGATATGGGACTTATCACTTGGAAGATGGTAGGCATCCTAGGTATTTTTGGACCAAGAGGGACATTATAAGATCTCATTGGGACAAGAGACATTGACCTCCTTGGAGAGAACCTTTTTGATGTTAGTCAAAAAGGGGAAGAACTTATTGGGAGAATGACATCAATTGGGAAAATTGATCGGGATGATTGGTTTGAGTTAGATGGTCTAACTAAATGGTCTGTTTGGTTATTGTCAAACATCAAAAAGGAGAAGATTATTGGTGCAATCGGCCCAGGTCACGATTGACCAAGACTCGAGCTTGACTCGAGAGATGTTTTGATGTTCAATAAAAACATATGACAATGTAATTATCATGGGAAAGTCCGAGTCTTGAGTACTTGGCATGAGAAGTCCAAGCATGAGACTTGGCAAGGAAAGTCCAAGTCATGGGTACTTGGCATGGAAAGTCCAAGTAGGGCACTTGACATTTGGGAAAGTCCAAGCATGGGTCTTGGCAATGGAAAGTCCATCATGGGTTGGCAAGGAAAAGTCCAAGCATGGGTCTTGGCATGGAAAGTCCAAGCATGGGTCTTGGCAATGGAAAGTCCAACATGGGTTGGCAAGGAAAAGTCCAAGCATGGGTCTTGGCATGGAAAGTCCAACATGGGTTGGCAAGGCAAAGTCCAAGCTTTAGTCTTGGCATTTGAGAAGTCCAAGGGGTTTGATATTGGTAGTGTAAAGTCCAAGCAGGAGTCTTAGCAGCATAAGTCCAATGGTTGGCAGCGTAAAATCCAAGCGGAGTCTTGGCAGCGTAAGTCCAATGTGCCTTGGCGGTGTAGACACCGTTAGCATGACATAGCCGATGGAAGCACCTGAAGGCTAGCGCAATGGATGAACAAGTCATGGATGACTTGGAGGGATCCGAGAGGCATGAGGCTGATGGATGTGGCTAGAAGGCTTAGGTCTAGGCTAAGGGTGGTGTAGCGAGTATGGGGGAACCATACTTGGGTTAAAACCTCATGTTTGAGGTGTGCCTGCTGACTTGTGCCATATGACAGTCGACTCGTGTGAGCAACTAGGGTTTGACTACAGGAAGTATCCCAACAGTCGACTTCTAGAGGTGGGCAGTCGACTGCTGTCTTGATCAGTCGACTGATCATGTGATCAGTCGACTAGTGCTCGGTTTTTCGAGCACAAAATGGAGTCTAACTCGACTGCTGGGGTTAGTAGTCGAGTGGAGGCTCGATCAGTCGACTGATGGACATGATTAGTCGACTGATATCCTATATGTTGGATTTTTCTAGCATGGATTATACCGTTGTCTCACAGCAATAGTGTCATCAATCGACTGATGGTCCCGAGCAGTCGAATGATCAGTGATTTCCAGCCCAGGCAGCAGCTTTAAATGGAGCTCGTGGAGGAGGAAATCAACCATGGTTCTTGAGCTACTTTGGGGCATTTTGTTGCTGCAAATCAGAGTCTCCAAGGCTATTCTTCAAGCAACCAAGATCAAGCAATCCAAAGCGCTTTGTAAAGTTTTGTTTACTTGCATTCCATTGTATTTGCTTGTATTTTCATTGTATTACTGTTGTATACATTGTACGAGGTTTCTCCACCTCCGACTTGTGTCGAGAAGGAGTTTTTTATGATCAGTGGTTGCATGTGCATCACTAGAGCTCTTTAGAGCTCGATCCGTAGAGTAGGAACTGTTCAGTTCCGAACCACGTTAAATACTCATCTATTTGTGTGTTTGCATGTTTTTCTATTTCGTTATTGCATTATTTCTATTTTCGCTGCGTGCTAACAAAATTTGTAGAGACAAACACAACGAATTCCATCAACGCATTCTTCGATGCTATTCACCCCCTCTAGCGGTCACAAATCCTCTACAGGTTTCCCACTGAGGGGCATAAGATTAGGTTTGAAAGCACCACTTGCATTATTAGGCCTACTAGGTACATTAGTAGATCATACTTTAGTAATTCATGCATGCTTAGTATGGAGGTCATCACACACTATGGATTAGAAAAACTAGTTTATTGTAAAAACTCCATTAATATAGACATATGTGCGGAGTTTTTCAATAACTTTAGTAAAATTGATAACCTTTCTTACTCGACCAGGGTACAGGGTAAGGACTTTGTTTTTACCCCTACCGTGTTGAGAGAGCATTTAAGACTTATGCATTCGACATGCCCTGTAGCATGCTTTCCATCCACCGAATTACCATACAGTCACCCCTACTCTTATATTACATTAGATAGTAGGATACACATGCATCTTTTTGGTGAGGAAAGAACTCCGTCAGTGAGTATCTTTAGTTCTACTAGACTCAGAGTACAGGACTATGCCCTGTACCGAGTTGTAGTGAACTGCATTTTGCCACTCAACACTAGGGGCATCGCTATGATGCACCCTTATCATTCATTTTTACTTTATGCACTTAGTCATAGGTTAGATTTAGACATTACTCTATAGATGTTCCATTCCATCATTTATCATTGCGGTCAGTCACTAGCACGAAGGCACATTTGCCTTACTGCCATGTCATCACATCTCTCTTTGCTGCATTAAGGTTTGATGTTACCATAGGTAACATCAAACAACTTATTGAGTACAACATGATAGGGTATAGGGAGTTTGGTTTAGCAAAAATAGGTCTAGACGACAATAATATCCTTGCATGGAAGAGAGATGACTCTCAGCCTCAACCCTAGGCCCAGCTTGACCCAGAGCAGGAGCATGAGCCAGAGATCGACACCGACCACCACTCAAAGTTTGAGCATCAAGGAGCCCCAAGATTTGATAGGTTGTCACCATTTCTTGGGATTCCAGCACCTTGACCATACCAGAGAGACTATCTAGGTTAGAGGATGTGATGCAGTGTCAGGAGCAGCAACATCTTGAGATGATGCAAATTTTGCAGGTGCAGAGATAGGACCATAGAGAGATGATGGTGCTTCTTAGGTCATGGGGTATGGGTCCTTCTCATCCTCCATCTACTGATTAGGATTGTTATGACACTTGAACTTAATAATTTAAAAAAAAAAATAAACTTATGTGTTAATTGTGTTATAATTGGTAGATTAGAAATTTGTATGCTTATCATTCAGAATTATTTTGAAAAGTAATATTATATTTTAAAAAAAAAAGGAAATTGAAAATTATTCTAGATTTGGTCAATCTAGACTTCATGATCATATAGATCTAGGTAGCCTTCGCATCTCACAAACACCTAGGATTACCTATTTGTGTATTGAGCCACGAAGATGGACGTGAGATGTTAGGATTGCACCCCAGGTTCCAGATGTAGATCAAGTGCATCGACATGAACCAACACGGGGTTTACAAGAGCAAATCAATCACTTCGGTGACTAACTCTAATTCAAAGCTTGATGATTAATACTATATCATTTGAGCTAGTAAAGAGTTTGACATTTGCTTTAAGGATAATTTTTAGATGTGTATTTCCAAATTTTAAATATAATATTTAGGAATTCATGCTTGGACTTATTCCCTATCATTTTTGCATCAAATTGAAAAATTGAAATTTTTTGAAAATTCTTTAAAAATTTTGAAATTAAGTTTTTATTTAGGGGGAGTTTTTTGAAAAATTGGAAGAATTTGAAAATTCTTTAAAAATTTTGAAACTAAGTTTTATTTTAGGGGGAGTTTTTTGAAAAATTGGAAAATTTTTGAAAAATATTTAAAAATTTTGAATATAAATTTTTATTCAGGGGGAGTTTTGAAAATTTTAAAAAATTTGAAAATTCTTTAAATTTTTTCAGGGAGTATTAAAAAGTTTGAAATTTTTACAGTTTGAAAATATTTGAAAAGTTATAAATATTGTTGAAAAGCTTATATCAAATTTCAAGGTTGAAATATTTTAATTTTTGAGTTTGATAATTTCTCATGTTTGTGAAACTTCAACTCTCTACTACATTATGTTGGCATTTTATACTTAATCTTTATTTTGATGTATGCCAAAGGGGGAGAGAAGAGATATAAAATTATAGATTAAAAAAAAGATATAAAGTTAAGAAGATGCAAATTTTGATAAGGACTTATAGATCTCAAATATGGTTAAATTTATGCATCAAATATTCATGACAAAAGTTGATAGTTCATTTTTTATAAATGTCAATATATGGAGATTGATATTTGATTCTTCTAACTTTAACTGATATGTTGTCATACATAAAAAAGGGGGAGATTGTTGATGCAGTGAACATCACTCCTTAGTTTTGATGTATGAACTACAGTTAAATGTTAGGATTCACTTGTGTTCTAATATAAGTGTTAAGTGTGCAGGCGTAACAGGAAGTCCTAGTAGTGTAACGCCCATAAAATTTCTAGCAATTTTACAAGAATTTTTGGCATGATTATAATGGGCTTTTGTGGGCTCTTTCAAAAATAAAAGAAAAGGAGCCAAAAAGGATGCAAGGCCTAGAAATTGAACCCCAAACCTCTAGAGATAGCTAAGCCCTAAAGATGCATCCAATAACCAGAAGCCCAACAGGGTTGTACTATTAGAGGAATATGGGAAATTATAGTTAGGGGTAAGGGAGACTAAGGGACTCTTCAAGTGAATAAATAGGGGGAATGAGGAGACATAAGAAACCAAATTGTTCTTCTCTTCTTCTCATCTTCTTCCTCACCGAAATCCATTCCTCTCCCTTTCATCCTTTGTCCGAAACCTATCCAATCAAGAGGAAGGCTAAGTTGGCATCCCTTAGGTTATCTTCCAACCAAAAAGCAAAGCGAAGGATGTAAGTATCCCCCTCACCTGCGTACAAGTAGTTTTTGTTTGATGTGTTTGTGTTAATCCTCTTGAAACCATTCGGCCAAGACCTTGTTTGAGTTTTTCCATGAAGATCCATGCCATATCTTGTATGAACATGATGAAGATAGGATGCTAGATGAATTAGGTTATGCGGTTGAACCTTTATGACCATTAAAACCATTCGGCCAAGCCCTTTAGACCCCTATGTGTTCTCTTTATAAATAACTTCATGCTATGTTTGATGGTAAATGAAGATAACATGATGTTTAGTTAACTTAGATTTAAGTGGATGAACCCTAAGCCTTGGACCATTCGACCAAGCCACTTTAGACCCCTATGTGTTCTTTTTTATGCCATGTTTAGATGAGCTTAGGCTAAGTTTTGATGCTAGATGAAGATAACATGTTCTATGTTAGGTTTTAAATGAGTTCATGCCATGTTGATGTAAGAAGAAGGTAACATGTTCTATGCTATGTTAGAGATAGGTTCATGCTATGTTTTGATTGTAAATGAAGATAACATGTTGGTTGTTTTAACCTAGACTTAAGTGGATGAACCATTCGGCCCCTTGAACCATTCGGCCAAGTCCATCTAGACCCCTAGGGTGTCCTTCTATGCTATGTTTTGGATGAGTTCATAATGACTTTTGGTGTTAGATGAAGATAACAAGCTCTATGATAGGTTTTAAATGAGTTTATGCCATGTTGATGTTAAGAGAAGATAACATGTTCTATGTCATGCTATAGATAAGTTCATGCTATGTTTTGAGGGCAAATGAAGATAACATGTTGTTGGTTAACCTAGAGTTAAGTGGTTGAGCCTCATGTCCTTTAAACCCATTTGACCAAGGTTTAATTAAAACCCTAAGTGCCCTTCCATGCCATGCTTTATGTGTTAAAGAACTAACATGTGGTTAGTTAGACCATATATAAGTTGTTTGGTGTTTAAAACTTTGATAGAACTCCACGAAGTTTAGGTCATTCCATGTATACTTGTTCATGATGTTTATACCTTATGCCATGCTTATATGTGTGTGATGTTGTGATCATGTTATGCTTATTACCTCATAATTGTATGAATGTATGATGTTTTATAAAGAAGGAACATGATATGCATGAAAAGAATATGATATGTTATGGTGAATGATATGTTATGAAGAAGAAATATGTTATGAAAGCCATATGATAAGTTATGAAGAAGAAGTATGTTATGATATGAAGAAGAAAAACATGATATGCCATGATAAGGAATATGATATGTTTAATAAATGAAATATGATATGTTATGATAACAAACATGTACGTATTTTACTTTCTGCATGGCTTGTACCAGGACCCTAACAATGTCCAAAGGGATGGGCTCCTAAGTTGCCCTAGGCCGATGGACTTAGATCGGGCCTAGGATGGCTTCTATATTATGATTGCCCCTAGGTCGACGGTCATAGTACGGACCTAGTACGGGATGGGCTCCCAGATGCCCTAGGCCGACGGACTAAGATCGGGCCTAGGATGGGCTTCTATGTTATGATGATGGTCCCTAGGTCGACAGACTAAGATCGGGCCTAGTAACCTAGTAGGTTCGAGACTTGCTACCTCGGGTCTATTTAGTGATGCGCGCTATGATGATGTTGATGTGGTACAATGTCGGGCCCAATATGTTGAGATTTATGTTTACATACCTATAATATATGTTTTCAAAGAGCATCCTGCATATATTTACATGTTATGTTTGCTTATGTTATGTATGTTTACATGCTATGTTTGTTATGTTATATATGTTTACATGTTATGTTTGCTTATGTTATGTATGTTTACATGCTATGTTTGTTATGTTATATATGTTTACATGTTATGTTTGCTTATGTTATGTATGTTTACATGCTATGTTTGTTATGTTATATATGTTTACATGTTATGTTTGCTTATGTTATGTATGTTTACATGCTATATTTGTTATGTTATATATGTTTACATGTTATGTTTGCTTATGTTATGTATGTTTACATGCTATGTTTGTTATGTTATATATGTTTACTTGTTATGATGGTTATGTTATATATGTTTACATGTTATGATTGTTATGTTTACATGTTATGTTTGTTATGTTATATATGTTTACTTGTTATGATGGTTATGTTATATATGTTTACATGTTATGATTGTTATGTTATATATTTGTTTACATGTTATATGCCTGCTTACGATGTTGTATGTCTACATGTTATTGCCTGCTTATGTCTATGCTAATATATTTATGTTATGTCTGCTTATGTTATGATGTTATGTCATGTTATGCTTACGTATGGTTTTGTGAGTAGGACAGGATCTTACTAAGCCTATGTGCTTATAGTTTATGTTCCCTTGTACTGCAGATAAGGGTAAAGGGTGGATAAACTATAGGGAGCAGCAGCAGGGGCAAAGTGTGTGTTGTAGTGGCATGGTGGAGGAGATCTGTTATGTTCTTTATGCATGTTTTCCCTAATATGATTTAACTTATGAATTTGAACTAAGTACTTATGAACTGATGATGCATGCCCTATGTTTAAGAAGAAGTATCTATGCAATAATGATGCATGTTCTATGTTAAGAAGAAGTATCTATGAAATGACGATGCATGTTTATGTTTAAAAGAAAAAAAAGAGTCTAAAGTCTTCCGCTGTAAGAAGTGTATGTATGTAGGATCACGTCACACGCCACCTCTCCGAACCCTTGGAAAGGGCGGGCGTGACAGGTTGGTATCAGAGCAGATCTACCTTTCCCCTACACACACATCACGCTCCAAATCCTGCCGCTCCAAGTAAGAATTTCTATGTCTACTTTATTTCTTTCATCTATGATAACAAATGCCTCTAGCTTAAATATGCCTGAAAATATGTATTCCTGAAAGATGTAAGATAACCTTATGCTAGCTTTTTGTTTAACTATGCCTAGATAAATGAACGATAATCTTATACTAGCCTTACTCTAATATATGAAGATAAACATGGCTGGGAGACTTAGTAATAGGATCGATGAGATAGTAATATATGGAAGACGTAGTAATAGAGTCGATGAGACAGTACCCCCACCTGCTCTTATGCATGTGGTTACTGAACTCCTGTACTGTTGGTGAAGAAGAAAGACTGGTCTATGCAAATGTGCATAGACTACCGAGCGCTAAATAATGTGACGATCAAGAATAGGTACCCTTTACCTCGGATTGACGACCTGTTCGACCAGTTAAAGGGTGCCACCGTCTTCTCTTAGATTGATCTGAGGTCTGGCTATCATCAAGTGAAAGTGAAATTAGATGATATACCAAAGACGACTTTCCGAACAAGATACGAACGTTATGAGTTCGTAGTTATGCCTTTCGGAGTGACGAATGCACCTGCTATGATCTGCTGAATCGGATTCTTCAGGAAAAGCAGCTGTATGCAAAGTTCTCCAAACGCAAGTTCTGGCTCGATCAAGTATCATTTTTGGGTCACGTTATATCCAAGCACGGAGTGATGGTAGACCCAATAAAGATCGAAGTTGTGTGTAACTGGAATAGACCAAAGAATGTCAGCGAGGTCAGAAGCTTTCTTGGGCTAGCAAGATACTACAGGAAGTTTGTAAGAGAACTTCTCTAGGATTGCAGCCCCTATGATAGTCCTCACCAAAAAGAACAAGAAATATGAATGGACGGACGCTTGCGAGAGGAGTTTGACAGAATTGAAAAGGAGACTGACCAGCGCTCCAATCCTTGCTCTTCCGGACAGTAACGAAGGCATCAACATGTACAGTGACGCTTCCAAGTTGGGACTCGGAGTTGTACTCATGCAGAATGGCAAGGTCATTGCCTACGCCTCTAGGCAACTCAAGGAACATGAAAGGAATTATCCCACCCACGATTTAGAGCTAGCGGCCATGGTCTTTGCTCTCAAAACATGGAGGCATTATCTATATGGAGATCAGTGTAGGATTTATACAGGCCACCAGAGTTTGAAATATTTCTTCACACAGAAGGACCTGAACATGAGACAACGCAGATGGCTCGAGCTCGTCAAGGATTATGACTGCGAGATCTTCTACCATCCGAGAAAAGCAAACAAGGTGGCTGATGCACTCAGCAGGAAGTCCTGCGCCACCTTGATGTCTCTATCAGTGTTATCTTGGCCCTTAGAAAAGGAGATTATGCGTTACGGGGTTGAAATCATTTCCGGACAGCTCTCGACCATGACGATAGCACCGACGTTGTTCGATGATATATTGGAAAAGCAAGCCCGTGACCCAAGCATTCAGAGGATCAAGCAAGATGTCCTAGAAGGAAAGGATGATGGGTTTCATATCTCTGATAGTGGAGTACTCTACCTCAGGGATCGCTTGTGTATTCCCGATGATCCAGAATTACGGAAGAAGATATTTGAGGAAGCTCATGGAACTCCTTATACGATGCATCCTGGAACCACCAAGATGTACCAAGACCTGAAAAGAAAATTCTGGTGGTTCGGAATGAAAAGAGATGTGACGACCTGCCAGAGGGTTAAAGCAGAACACCAGAGACCTGGAGGAACACTACAGCCAATCCAGATTACAGAATGGAAATGGGAAGATATTTCTATGGATTTCATCTTAGGATTTCCCAAGATGACAAACGGATATGATGCTATATGGGTAATTGTGGACCAATTGACGAAGTCTGGCCACTTCTTAGCAATCAAGATGATCTATTCAACTGAGCAACTGGCTCAATTATATGCTAAGGAAATTATCAGATTACATGGGATTCCTAAGACCATCATTTCTGACAGAGATGGTCATTTTATTTCCCATTTCTGGGAGTGTGTTCAGAAGGCACTTGGCACGGTTATTGTTCAAGACGCTTTCCATCCTCGACATGATGGACGGAAAAGAGTAAATCAAGTACTGAAGGATATGTTACGAGCTTGCACCATGTATTTCAAAGGTAGCTGGTGCCGATACTTATTCTTGGCAGAATTCGCCTACAACAATAGCTACCAAGCTACTATTGGAATGACACCCTACGAGGCTCTATACAGGAGAAAATGTAGATATCCTATATGCTGGTATGAGGGTGGCGAAAAGAAAGGGATGGGACTCCAGACAGACTTCATTGACGACACCACCCAAGCTATCCAGAACATCCGTTAAAGAATTGAAACAGCTCAGAGCCGGCAAAAGAGCTATGCAGGTATGCGACGTAGACCGTTAGAATTCGATGTCGGGGACCTGGTATTCCTCAAAGTGGCCCCTATGAAGGGAGTGATGAGATTCGGAAGGAAGGGTAAGCTGAGTCCGCGTTATGTGGGACCGTATCCGATATTGCAGAGGGTTGGCAAGGTAGCTTACAAGCTGGAGCTGCCTCAAGAGATGTCGGCTATTCACAACGTGTTCCATGTTTCGATGCTCAAGAAATGCATTTCCAGTGCGGACCAAGTGATCGAGCCACAAACAGTGCAAGTTCAAGAGGACCTGAGTTATGAAAGTCGGCCTATCCAGATACTAGACCGAGAAGTCAAGAGACTAAGGAACAAAGAGGTGCCCTTAGTAAAGGTCCTGTGGCAAAATCAACGGTACGAAGAAGCTACCTGGGAACGCGAAGAGGACATGAAACAGAAGTACCCAGAATTGTTCTAAGTTTCGGGGATGAAACTTTTAAAAGGTATGAAGGATTGTAACGCCCGTAAAATTTCTAGCAATTTTACAAGAATTTTTGGCATGATTATAATGGGCTTTATGTGGGCTCTTTCAAAAATAAAAGAAAAGGAGCCAAAAAGGATGCAAGGCCTAGGAATTGAACCCCAAACCTCTAGAGATAGCTAAGCCCTAAAGATGCATCCAATAACGAGAAGCCTAGCAGGGTTGTACTATTAGAGGAATATGGGAAATTATTGTTAGGGGTAAGGGAGACTAAGGGACTCTTCAAGTGAATAAATAGGGGGAATGAGGAGACATAAGCAACCAAATTGCTCTTCTCTTCTTCTCATCTTCTTCCTCACTGAAATCCATTCCTCTCCCTTTCATCCTTTGTCCAAAACCTATCCAAGCAAGAGGAAGGCTAAGTTGGCATCCCTTAGGTTATCTTCCAACCAAAAAGCAAAGCGAAGGATGTAAGTATCCCCCTCACCTGCGTACAAGTAGTTTTCATTTGATGTGTTTGTGTTAATCCTCTTGAAACCATTCAGCCAAGACCTTGTTTGAGTTTTTCCATGAAGATCCATACCATATCTTGTATGAACATGACGAAGATAGGATGCTAGATGAATTAGGTTTAGTGGTTGAACCTTTATGACCTTTAAAACCATTCAGCCAATCCCTTTAGACCCCTATGTGTTCTCTTTATAAATAAGTTCATGCTATGTTTGAAGGTAAATGAAGATAACATGATGTTTAGTTAACTTAGATTTAAGTGGATGAACCCTAAGCCTTGGACCATTCGGCCAAGCCACTTTAGACCCCTATGTGTTCTTTTTTATGCCATGTTTAGATGAGCTTAGGCTAAGTTTTGATGCTAGATGAAGATAACATGTTCTATGTTAGGTTTTAAATGAGTTCATGCCATGTTGATGTTAGAAGAAGGTAACATGTTCTATGCTATGTTAGATATAGGTTCATGCTATGTTTTGATGGTAAATGAAGATAACATGTTGGTTGTTTTAACCTAGACATAAGTGGATGAACCTTTAGGCCCCTTGAACCATTCGGCCAAGTCCATCTAGACCCCTAAGGTGTCCTTCTATGCTATGTTTTGGATGAGTTCATAATGGCTTTTGGTGTTAGATAAAGATAACATGCTATATGCTAGGTTTTAAATGAGTTTATGCCATGTTGATGTTAAGAGAAGACATCATGTTCTATGTCATGCTATAGATAAGTTCATGCTATGTTTTGAGGGCAAATGAAGATAACATGTTGTTGGTTAACCTAGAGTTAAGTGGTTGAGCCTCATGTCCTCTAAACCCATTCGGCCAAGGTTTAATTAAAACCCTAAGTGCCCTCCCATGCCATGCTTTATGTGTTAAAGAACTAACATGTGGTTAGTTAGACCATATATAAGTAGTTTGGTGTTTAAAACTTTGATAGAACTCCATGAAGTTTAGGTCATTCCATGTATACTTGTTCATGATGTTTATACCTTATGCCATGCTTATATGTGTGTGATGTTGTGATCATGTTATGCTTATTACCTCGTAATTGTATGAATGTATGATGTTTTATAAAGAAGGAACATGATATGCATGAAAAGAATATGATATGTTATGAAGAATAAATATGTTATGGTGAATGATATGTTATGAAAGTCATATGATATGTTATGAAGAAGAAGTATGTTATGATATGAAGAAGAAAAACATGATATGCCATGATAAGGAATATGATATGTTTATAAAATGAAATATGATATGTTACGATAACAAGCATGTACGTATTTTACTTTCTGCATGGCTTGTGCCAGGACCCTAACAAGGTCAAAAGGGATGGGCTCCTAAGTTGCCCTAGGCCGACGGACTTAGATCGGGCCTAGGATGGGCTTCTATATTATGATTTCCCCTAGGTCGACGGTCATAGTACGGACCTAGTACGGGATGGGCTCTTAGATGCCCTAGGCCGACAGACTAAGATCGGGCCTAGGATGGGCTTCTATGTTATGATGATGGCCCCTAGGTCGATGGACTAAGATCGGGCCTAGTAACCTAGTAGGTTAGAGACTTGCTACCTCGGGTCTATTTAGGGATGCGCGCTATGATTATGATGATGTGGTACAATGCCGGGCCCAATATGTTGAGATTTATGTTTGCGTACCTATAATATATGTTTTCAAAGAGCATCCTGCATATGTTTACATGTTATGTTTGCTTATGTTATGTATGTTTACATGCTATGTTTGTTATGTTATATATGTTTACATGTTATGTTTGCTTATGTTATGTATGTTTACATGCTATGTTTGTTATGTTATATATGTTTACATGTTATGTTTGCTTATGTTATGTATGTTTATATGCTATGTTTGTTATGTTATATATGTTTACATGTTATGTTTGCTTATGTTATGTATGTTTACATGCTATGTTTGTTATGTTATATATATTTACATGTTATGTTTGCTTATGTTATGTATGTTTACATGCAATGTTTGTTATGTTATATATGTTTACTTGTTATGATGGTTATGTTATATATGTTTACATGTTATGATTGTTATGTTTACATGTTATGATTGTTATGTTTACATGCTATGTTCGTTATGTTATATATGTTTACATGCTATGTTTGTTATGTTATATATGTTTACTTGTTATGATGGTTATGTTATATATGTTTACATGTTCTGATTGCTATGTTATATATGTGTTTACATGTTATATGCCTGCTTACGATGTTGTATGTCTACATGTTATTGCCTGCTTATGTCTATGCTGATATATTTATGTTATGTTTGCTTATGTTATGATGTTATGTCATGTTATGCTTACGTATGGTTTTGTGAGTAGGACAGGATTTTACTAAGCCTATGTGCTTATAGTTTATGTTCCCTTGTACTGCAGATAAGGGTAAAGGGTGGATAAACTAAAGGGAGCAGCAGCAGGGGCAAAGTGTGTGTGGTAGTGGCATGGTGGAGGAGATCTGTTATGTTCTTTATGCATGTTTTCCCTAATATGATTTAGCTTATGAATTTGAACTAAGTACTTATGAATTGATGATGCATGCCCTATGTTTAAGAAGAAGTATCTATGAAATAATGATGCATGTTCTATGTTAAGAAGAAGTATCTATGAAATGACGATGCATGTTTATGTTTAAAAGAAAAAAAAAAGTCTAAAGTCTTCCGCTCTAAGAAGTGTATGTATGTAGGATTGCATCACGCGCCGTCTCTCCGGACGCTTGGAAAGGGCGGGCGTGACATGTAGGTCGTGTTGACCGAATACTAGGTAGGTATCTTAAAAGATCAGGAGGACCGGAACCAGGCTTGAAGTCCAGATGGGTCGTGTGGACTGGACATTTGGCATGAAGACCGATTGGGTCAGGAGACTAGACAAATTGGCAAAAAGTCCATCTGGGTCAGACAGACTTGACATCCATTGGAAGCCCTGGTGGGTCAAAGCGGATGTCAAGAATAGTAAGTCCGGTAGGTAGTCGATAGGTGAGCCTCGAGTGAAGAGGTGAGGGCGAGTCTTCTGTAGGGGGACAAAGTTAGGCGTCGATCCGACAAAATGTCTGTGTGGGACTTAGTAGTCGAGATCGATCAGTATTACTACTGCTATCACATTTCATATTATCTATTTTGTGCTAATCCTATTTTATAGTGATCAATCGACTGAATGGATTCAAATTGACTGAAGTCCAATTGACTAGAGGTGTATCAGTCGATTGGATGCTTATTTGGCAGGATCAGCTGGTGATCGATCGGACATCATGTGACACAGATGGAAAGGGCTTCAGTCGACTGAAGAGTTTGAGTCAGCTGAAGATGGAAATTTCTCGATGTGGAGCCGAGTGATGTGGAGTCGACTGGAAGACCATGAATTCCATATCGACGGGCTGATGTGGAGTTGACTAAAATGCATTCCAGTCGACTGGAAAAAGTTTATAAAAGTTGTGCTCAACTAGATCCAAGATATGAATTGAATCAATGTCGAAGTGCTATCAAAATTTCCTCACGATCACAAGAGCTTCAACCTTCAAAAAGGACTCTTTTCTGACACCTTGAGCCTGCATCTGGATCTTCAGTAGTGTCGGTATAAAGTAGTCATAATTTGCTTTAAGTTCTCTTTTGTATTTAATTTCAAGAGAGGGTAGGTTGTTACCCTTCTCTCATACTTGTAAAAAGTGAAACCCTCCGAAGTCGAGAGATCTCGAATCGGAGGGTATTATAGTGATTGCCCAATGAGGTAGCTCTTGGGAGAGCTATGGGCCTTAGAGTAGCAACCCTGTTAGGGTTGTGAACTAAGTAAACTTTCTGTGTCTAAATTGCTTTCTATTTCCGCTGCATACTGTTGGTGCAGGGGCACTAGATAATCGAACCTGTGTTTTGATTATGGCAAAGACACAAAGTTAAGTTTATATCGTTATCTCACGAGCTATCGAGTGTACAGAAAAGTATTAAAGCTGGAGCTGAAGGCTAGCGACACCCGGAGGAAGCCGTGGTGGTCGGGCGACACTCGAGTGACTTCTGTGGGAGCCGAAGGAATCGAGTGGAAGGCCGGAAGCAAGAGCTACTATCGAGGTAAGCTCGTGTGAGTGAGAGATTGTAAGGTCGTGTCCTCTTTACGGGGATGACCGTAGGCGACGATCCGACTAAGACTTCCTGTGGAAGGTCTAGGTCGAGATCGGACGGTTAGAAACCGTCGTATTTATCATTTTCCGAGCTAACCTCTTGCTGCAGGGAAGTGGCCAAGCTGGCAGTCACGGACATGGAAGCGATCGTGATCGATGCCCATCACCGATCGATGGGAGGCATCGATCGACCGATGGCGGCGATTGACTTTTGCGCTAGGTCAAAGCGGATAACGTTTTGCGCGCACTTCGCGATAAAAAATTGGAAAAATTCATGATCCGTTCCAAAGAAATAGGAGACAAATTCATAGGCTAAAGTCTATAAAAGGAGGGGAGGATTCATCTCCAAAGAACATCAATTTTATTCATCAAGTGCTCCTACAACGCCAACGCTCCAACACCGTAATAACGCCGACGCGTCGCCAAGTTCTAATCTTCTTCGTCGGCAGCATATTCAAGTAATATTTTTGATATTGTATTCTTTGTTTTTCTTCATAACGAGGTGAGGTAGGCTTGTTGCCTCATCCTCGTATATTCGGTTTTGTGATCGTTGTCTCCTACCTCCAACGAGGAGGAGACGTTATAGTGCTTTGCCCTCCGTACGCGGTCTAGGACCGATAGGGCCTTGGAGTAGCAACTGCCGGGTTATGAACCAAGTAAAATAAACGTGTCATTCGCTTATTTTCGTGCCTTAACGAACGAATCTAAAAACGAAAAGATTTACGATCGCTATTCACCCCCTCTAGCGACGCTCGATCCAACAATCGGTATCGAGCGGGCGCTAAGATTTGGTGAAACCACCAATCTAGCACGCTTTTGGTTTTTTTCGTATTTTCGATTCAGATATTTCTTAGATTTTGTTTCAGACTACTAATCCAAGACCAAGTCTTGGTACATAGTTTTTTTTGTTGTGTTTTTGCAAGTACTAATCTCCTTCGGAGTACCTCACGATCAAACGAGCATAACTTTTGCTACAAGTGGACTCACGAAACGATCTACCCACCAAATCGAAGCTCTCTGAAAGATATACACTTCTTATCGGGGGTTTACCCCCGTAACAAGCTGTTTCCAGCCCCAAAATCAAACGTTTAGTACCCTTTTGGGGACATCGAAGGTCGTAAGTTTCAAATTTTTGTTAGTTTCTTATCCTCCTTATTTATTTCTGTTTTTTTCCTATTATTTCAGATTACTAATCCAAGACCAAGTCTTGGAATTCTCTTGGTTTTTATTTGTGTTTTGCAAGATACTTAATGGCTCACATTGAGGATATAGCACCACCCGACCTCCGTTCTTTAACGGAGATGATTTCCGTTATTGGAAAGGTCGGATGGAGTGTTTCTTGAAAACACAAGTCGAGACTTGGATAATAATCCAAACCGGCTTTGCTTTACCCACCAATGATCAAGGAGAACCCTTGGATTTCAACAAGTGGACAAATGCAACCAAGAGGCAAATCGAAGCCGATGCAAGAGCAACTCAAATATTGCAATGCCGCTTGTCCAAGGAGGAACTCAACCGCATCGGACCATTCATTAGCGCCAAGGACCTATGGAATAAATTAATCAAGCTACACGAAGGAACGTCCGATGCTAAGGTATGTAAACGTGACCTTCTTTTCAATAAGTTGTATAACCTCAAGATGCAGGAACACGAGACAACGCAACTACACGCCGGCCCAGATGACATTGTCAACGACTACACACACCATCGGACACAAGGTCGAAACCGTGACCTACTAAGGTACGTTCTTAATTCATTTCCTAGGACTACCTTGTGGGCATCCATGGTCGATGCCTACAAGGTCTCTAAGGACCTATCGAAGCTTAGGTTAGATGAATTATTTTCCGAGTTTGAACTTCATGAGCAAACTAACGTGATCCGGGCCGAGAGAGGTATTGCTCTACTTGCAGGACAAAGAAGCAAGCCACCTACTAGGCAAGTAGATGAACTCGAACCCGAAGACGAATCCGAATCCGAAGAGGAGGCCATAATAGTCAACATTGTGCGGAGAATAGTTCGACAAGAAAGGAGGAAATTGAAGAATGAGAACCAAAAGAAAAAGGGAGCAAGGAAAGCCTTCCATGCAACTTGGGACAACAAAGAAGACATAGCTTTCATGGCGAAATCGATTGAATCAGACACGGAGACCGAACCTGAACTTGAGTCAGAACCTGAGGATGACTCGGACTACGAAGCTACCTTCAAGTCAAGCCATGGATACGCATCCGGTTCAAAAGATACCCTTAAAGTGAGTCGAACTTTATTTAATACTTTACATAATACGGTTAAGTTTTTGTCTAGGAAATTAACTATGTCCGAGTCTAGGGTTGAGTCGTTACTTGAGGAGGTTGAAACCCTCAAGCAAGAGGCTACTCTAACCTCTTCAACTAGTCAAGTTCAAGAGGGAAACTCAACCCAAATTGAAAAACTTGAGGAGGAGAATTCTCTCTTGAAAGAACGAGTTCAAGAGGTTGAGGCTAGGTTGGAAAGGTTCACATTGGTATCTAAGAACCTTAATCGACTACTTGGAACCCAAAGAGTCGTGTACAACAAAGCCGGACTCGGATTTAAGTCAAAGACTACGAATAGGTCTTATATGTCTATCGTAAATCGTAGTCATCAAAGAGTCCAAGCATGGGTCCCAAAGGTTTTATTAAATTCACATATAAGGACTAACAAGGTTTGGATTCCCCAGGATCAAGTTCATTATTTGAATAGACCATATTGGTTCAATGGTCCAGGGGGAGCTAACACTAAAATAGTATACCCGCTTACTTAGCAAAACCATTGCATGCTTAGAATTTTTGTTAACTTGTGAACTTACTTAGAACACGTACATAACCAACTAAAATCCTTCGAAAAGATTGAGCCTCGGGGAGCCTCTTTTCAGTTAGACTAGGAAATAGTCTTAGGTGTGTCAAGTCATCATTTTCTTGAAAATGGCTTTGTCTAAGGAAGTGGTCGATGATCCGATAAAAGAAGGCCCCTGTGCCTCGTCACGACCTGGAAGCCATGATCTTGAAAAGGTAAACTTGACAAGCCTAGGGTCAAATCCAAATCTAACATAAAATTACTTGAACCTAAATGCACTTAATCAACTTAATTTTAAAATCATCTCACAAAACATATAAGGTGAACAAATTCTGAGACACATAGAATGGGTGAGATGTTAAGGATAATTGAAATATACTTAAAACAATCTCTTCAAAATACTACCTATTTTCTCAACTATTGTTAATAATAACTCTAGGCTAAAGTTTAGCGCCTACATCTCTTATACTTCATATATTTGACTAAGGGGGAGAGCAAACTAACCCTAAAGGTTATATTATAAATCTTTAGATTATTGGTGCAGAGGGGCACACCTCAAACCAATCTATCTAACTACTGCTAGACGTATGCTTGGACTCATATTTGATTTATCTAGATGCATGCATATACGATATTGTTTTCAAACCCCTATTTTATACAAAAACCTCAAAAAAATTTTTGATTTATGGCAAAAGGGGGAGAAGAGCAAAAGTTAAGGGGGAGTAACATAAAATTAAATTTTGAAAATTAAATTATTTCTTTCAACACTCACCTAGGGTTAAGGGGGAGTTTTGGTTGAGGGGGAGTTTTTGAAAATGACATTCATCATTTACTATACTGGTTTTATGCTTTAATTTTCCTTAACTTTGTGTTGGTTTGCCATAGATCAAAAAGGGGGAGATTGTTGGTGCAGGGGCACTAGATAATCGAACCTGTGTTTTGATTATGGCAAAGACACAAAGTTAAGTTTATATCGTTATCTCACGAGCTATCGAGTGTACAGAAAAGTATTAAAGCCGAGTCAAGGCTAGCGACACCCGTGAGGAAGTCGTGGTGTGGGCGACACTCGAGTGACTTCGAGGAGCCAAGGAATCGAGTGGAAGGCCGGAAGCAAGAGCTACTATCGAGGTAAGCTCGTGTGAGTGAGAGATTGTAAGGTCGTGGTCCTCTTCGAGGCATGGCGATCCGACTAAGACTTCCCGTGGAAGGTCTAGGTCGAGATCGGACGGTTAGAAACCGTCGTATTTATCATTTTCCGAGCTAACCTCTTGCCGCAGGAAGTGGTTAGCCGCATCACCGGACATGGAGCAGTCGACTGATGCCCATCAGTCGACTGATGGGAGGCATCAGTCGACTGATGGCGACGATTCAGCTTTTGCGCTAGGTCAAAACGGATAACGTTTGACGCGGCCACTTCGCGATAAAAATTTGGAAAAATTCATGATCCGTTCCAAAGAAATAGGAGACAAATTCAGAGGCTAAAGTCTATAAAAGGAGGGGAGGATTCATCTCCAAAGAACATCAATTTTATTCATCAAGTGCTCCTACAACGCCAACGCTCCAACACCGTCATAACGCCGACGCGACGCCAAGTTCCAATCTTCTTCGTCGGCAGCAGATTCAAGTAATATTTTTGATATTGTATTCTTTGTTTTTCTTCATAACGAGGTGAGGTAGGCTTGTTGCCTCATCCTCGTATATTCGGTTTTGTGATCGTTGTCTCCTACCTCCAACGAGGAGGAGACGTTATAGTGCTTTGCCCTCCGTACGCGGTCTAGGACCGATAGGGCCTTGGAGTAGCAACCGCCGGGTTGTGAACCAAGTAAAATAAACGTGTCATTTTATTTTCCGCTGCTTACTCGCTTACTCGTGCCTTAACGAACGATTACGAACGAAAGATTTTCGATCGCTATTCACCCCCCCTCTAGCGACGCTTTTCGATCCAACACATACTCTTATTATAAAATAAGTTTAGAAAATAAATTAAATTATAAAACACCGAGATTCACCCCCTCTTTCGGTTCACTCGATCCTACATGCTCGACCACTATGGTTTTCCGACTCAAGATTCTCCGGGCGTCGCCGACCTTCAGCTTATCTTAACCATTCCTGCACACTTGGTTCAACTCGCTACAAAGCAATATGAACTTAGCTTTGGGTCTTCGCCATAATCAAAACTTAGGTTCTATTATCTAGTGCCTACTGCACCAACAATCTCCCTCTTTTTGATCTATGACAAATCTACACAAAGTTAAGGGAAAAATAAATATGCATTAATGAAATGATTATGAAATAAGCATAAATATGAAAGAGGCATAAATGCATAACTTAGTAAGTTAGCATAAGTAGGAGTATGAGTAAAACTCTTTTTCAAGTCCTACCCCTTGACCTTAGGTGAGTACTTGAAAAAGGATCTTAGCTCTCCCTCTTAATGGTTGCAACTTAAGTAATCAAGATTACTTAACATTGGGCTAAATGTATAAGTTAAGTTTAAGTTAAGTTATCAAAAAATAATTTTTGATCCCTTAACTTTGGCCTTTTCTCCCCCGTTTTGCCATAAATCGAAAAGTGTGGGGGTTTATAGAATTTTTTTTTGAAACATAGTGATTATGTTTTATAAGTCAAAGCATGTTCCTATTAGATTTTGAAAATAATACTTTAAACATAAGCTCAACTAATAGAATGTTCAACTCTATTTGACTTGATTGATATAGAATGATCAATAAGTCCTAATTAGAGTTGGTTAATTTAGATAATTATACTCCATAGTTTATGTCGATGCACTAGATCTACATCTAAAACTAGGAGTGAGGTCCTAACTTCTCATGCCCATCTACATGGCTAAGAACACAAACACATTAGTCCTTTGTGTTGTGAGATGTATTGGCTCCTTAAATCTATAGGTGCATGCTTTCTAGGGTAAGCAAAAATATAAGTTTTATGTTCTACTCTATTATGCACATACCTAATTTATGTCTAAGTAGACTAAATTATACTTCGGGTAAAGGTTTTGTAAGTAAGTCTTCCAGGTTTGACTTGGATTCCACGTATTCGAGTTGTATGGTCTCGTTAGCTACATGTTCTCGAATGAAGTGGTGTTTGCCATCTATATGTTTGGTCCTAGAGTGACATATAGGATTTTTGGTTAAATTAATTGAACTAATTTTATCGATGTAAATTTTAGTGTTGTTAAAATTTAAGTTAAAGTCTTGGAGAGTGTGCTTCATCCAAAGAAGCTGAGCTACACACTCACCCATCGCGACGTATTCAGCTTCAGTGGTAGATAAGGCAACATAGTGTTGCTTTCTACTGCACCAACTCTCTAGACTCGAGCCGAGGAGTTGACAACTACCTCTCGTGCTCTTTCTATTGAGTTTACTACTAGCATAATCTAAGTCAGAGTAGCTGATTAGTTTGAATTTGGTAGATCTAGGGTACCAAATTCTACATTTAGTGTACCCTTTAGGTATCTAAGGATACGTTGAACTAACATTAGGTGCGACTCCTTAGCATAAGTTTGGAACCTTGCACATATACTTATTGTGAATAATATATCAGGTTGACTCGTAGTTAAGTACAGGAGACTACCTCTTATGCTCCTTTAATATTTAAGGTCTATTGGTTTGCCTTCTAAGTCTTCTCCTATATTAACATTTGTGGCCATCGGTGTATTTATTACCTTAGCATTTTTCATTCTGAATTAATTAATTAATTCCTTAGCGTATTTATGTTGGTGTAAGTAA
This sequence comes from Wurfbainia villosa, assembly GCA_025175895.1. Taxonomy (NCBI): domain Eukaryota; kingdom Viridiplantae; phylum Streptophyta; class Magnoliopsida; order Zingiberales; family Zingiberaceae; genus Wurfbainia; species Wurfbainia villosa. The sequence continues at coordinate 69,051,654 of CM045988.1, forward strand.
ATTCTCTCCTTAGTTTGTTTAATTTGTAATCCTAGAAAAAAAAATTAATTCTCCTACTCAATTCATTTCAAATTCAGTTTTCATTAGTGAAATGAACTCGTTTAGTAGGATTGAGTTGGTTGTTCCAAAAATTATATCATCTATGTAAATTTGGGCAATAAAGATTTCTTTGCCAATGGCTTTTACAAAAAGGGTTGGGTCGACTAGGCCTTGGCTAAACCCTTTAGACTTGAGATAAATAGAAAGTCTTTCATACCAAGCTCTAGAAGCTTGTTTTAGTCCATATAAGGCTTTCTTAAGTTTAAAAACATGGTCACGTTTGTCTAAGCTTTCGAATCCTGGGGGTTGGCTAACATAGATTTCTTCCTTAATAATTCCATTTAAGAATGTCGACTTCACATCCATTTGAAATAGTTTAAATCATCGAAGTGCAGCGTAGGCTAATCACATTCTGATTGATTCTAGTTTAGCTACGGGGGAATAGGTTTCGTCATAATCTAACTCCTCTACTTGACTAAATCCTTTTACGACCAATCTCACTTTATTTCTAACTACATCAACTTTGTCATCGAGTTTGTTCCGAAATATCCACCTTGTTCTAATAATTGATTTATCTTTAGGTGATTGTACTAATTCCCAAACTTTGTTCTTAGTGAATTGAGCTAGCTCTTCTTGCATAGCAATAATCCAATCGGGAACAAGAAGAGCTTGTTCAATTGATTTCAGTTCGATTTTCAAGATTAAAGAGATTTGACTAAGGTTTCTGTATGATGCTCTAGTTCAAACCCCTAGGTTGGGATCACCTATCACTTGATTAATAGAATGATTCAATTATAACCTAGACTGATTCGGGTTAGGATTTATACTAGAATCATTTTCATGGTGAGAATTGGGTCCAGTATTAATCGATTCATCAATTGTTTCTACAACGAGTTTTGTGGTTTTATCTCCTTCGTTGAATACAACATTAATGGTTTCTTTGATTTTAAGGGCTTCATTATTGTGGACTCTATAGGGTCTACTTGTGGTTGAATATCCTAAGAATATTCCAGTATTTTTTTTAGAGGTGAATTTGCCTAGGTAGTCCTTAGTATTTAGGATATGTACCTTATATCCAAATACCCTAAAGTATTTAATGTTAGGTACTTTATCATGGTAGATTTTGTATGAGGTCTTAAGGTGCCTCTTGACTAGTAGGATTCTATTTTGGACATAACACGTCGTACAAACAGCTTCTGCCCAAAGCCTATCGGGTAGGTTGTACTCATTTAACATGGTTCAAGCAGCTTCTTCTAGGGTTCTATTCTTTCGCTCGACTAAACCATTTTGTTGTGGGATTCTAGGACAGGAGAATTCGTGGTGGTATCCGTTTAGGTTATAGAAGTCGAAGAACCTATGGTTTTCGAATTCACCACCATGATCGCTTCTAAGTCTTTTAATCTTAAAGTTCTTTTCATTTTCTATTAATTTACATAAGTTGGTAAGTTGGTCTATGGTATCAATTTTATGTTTAAGGAACCTAACCTAGGTAAACCTAGAGTAGTCGTCAATTATGACTAAGCAAAATTGACTTCCATTTAGTGACTTGGTTCCATGAGAATTGAATATATCCAAGTGTAGGAGATCAAGCACATTTTTGGTTCATTCTTACTTCGTTAGTTGATGTTGTACCCTAGTTTGTTTACCTTGTTGACAATTACAAATTTTATTATCCAAGTTGTTAAGGTTGGGCAAGCCTCTGACTAAACCACTCTGACTCACCTTGTGAATTAATCTTGGGTGTGAGTGGCCAAGTCGTCGATGCTACAACCAAGATTCCTCTTGTTGTGTCATATGATACTTGGTCGAGGAGTTGGGTAAATTAATTGTGTAGATATTGCTATTCCTAGTTCCTTTAAGTATTGTTTTAGAGGTTTCATTAGTTTTAATTAAACATTCATTTTCTAAGAATATAACCTTATAGTTGTTGTCACACAATTGACTTACACTAAGTAAATTATACACAAAATTTTCGACTAATAAAACATTTCGAATTGTAAAGTTTGAGTTTAGCTCAATATCACCTGATATGATGATTTTGAGCTTGTCGTTGTCTCTGAAAGCTACTAATCCTTGACTTTTGAATCTAAGTTTTGAAAATTTCATTCGATCTCCGGTCATGTGTCAAGAGCACCCATTGTCCAACATCCATTGATCCTACACATATAGTAGTTGGATCGGATATTGGAATTTGAGAATTGGTTAAAGTTTATTAGTCCTAGAGTCATCTCACCCTTTCTGCATGATCTAACATGTTATCCTTATGTGTAATGTGAGATGACTTAAATTTTACTTAATTAAATTTAATTAATTGAAACTAATCAACCTTGGATTATATTCGGATTTTACCCTAAGCTCGTCAAGTCACCTTTTCGAGAAATTGATTTCCAGGTTGTGGCGAGGCACAGAGGCCTTCTTTGATCAGAACAACGACCACTTTCTTAGACAAAGCCAAATTCAATAAATCGATTAGTTGAGTCACTTAAGATTACTTCCTGGTCTAACTAGTTAAGGATACAACGAGGTAGCTTCAGCTAGTTCAACTTAGTCGAGTATACCAAGCTAGATACGCCTTATGTAACATGGACACACAGGACTTCATTTTCTTAACATACTATCATCTCGCCGCATCCTGATATTGTTTTGTCAAGATTGATGAGTTATTGACCCTATCTAGCCGTTCTAAAAATTAAAAGAAAATAACTAAGCATGCAAAGACTAATTACATGTAATAAAACAAACAAATTTAGTACTAGCTCCCCTTGGACCATTGAATCGATTCGGTCTATCCACATAGTGGATTTGGTCCTTAGGAACCCAGTACTTATTAGACCCTATTTGTGAAATTAAAGCGATCTTAGGGACCCATGCTTGGACTTGTTTTCTATTATGGTTTACAATTGACATATACGACTTGTTAGTCGTATTTGATTTAAACCCTAGTCCGACCTTGTTGAACACGATACTTTGCGATCCAAGTAGTAGGTCAAGTCCCTTGGATCCCAAAGTAAACATTTCCAACATTTATCTAAGATCTTCGAGTTGTCCTTTCAAGAGTGAGTTCTCAACTTCGAGTTTTTCAACTCGAGTTGAGTCCTCCTCTTGAACTTGACTTGTCAAAAAGGTTAGGGAGGCCTTGTGTTTAAGGAGTTTAACCTCCTCAGCTAAGGTCTCGACCTTGAACTCGGACTTAGATAACTTTCTAGTTAAAAACTTAATTGCATTATCTAACGTATCAATTAAAGAACGACTTACCTTGAGTGAACCTTTTGAATTGGATTCGAATCCGTGGCTTGTCTTGAATAGAGACTCGTCATCGGATCCGGAGTCGGACCCTTCCTCGAGTTCGGACTCCTCCTTGGGTTTGGTCAGCTTGGCCATGAAAATGAGTTTGTTAAGCCTGTATTCCTCCACTGATGATTCTTCCCAAGTAGCGTTGAGTGCTTTCTTGGACTTTTGTGCCTTGTTCTTGAGCTTTGGACATTCCGACTTGATGTGGCCCAACCTGTTACACTCATAGCATCTATAGTTGGAATTTGATTTAGACTTACCTTCCTTGGATTGATTGATGTGTCATTTTCAAATTTTGATCATCTTTCGAACTAGATTCACTAGTTCGGTTTCCATCTCATCATCAACCTCCTCAACTAAGGTCTCGACCTTGAACTCGGACTTACCTTCCTCGTGTTTGAGTTTGGGCTTCTTCTTCGGTCCTGCAAATAAGGCAATACTTTTCTCGACGGGGGTTGAATTAGACTTCTAATGTAATTCAAATTCATAAAACATTTCATCTATTCTAATTTTAGAAAGGTCCTTAGAAACCTTATAGGCATCAACAATGGATGCCGACAAGGTTGTCCTAGGGAAAGCGTTAAGTGTGTACCTTATTATGTCCCAGTTTTCGACATTCTGTCCGATCGAATGTAGACCATTGATGATATCTTGGATCCGTGCATGTAATTGGGTGGCAGTCTCGTGAAGAAGCATTTTTAGATTGTATAATTTATTTAAAAATAGATCCCTCTTACATACTTTAGCATTGTCGGTTCCTTCGTGTAGCTCGACGAGCTTGTTCCACAAATCCTTCCGACTGATGAAGGGGCCGATGTGGTTGAGCTCTTCTTTAGACAAGCCGCACTGTAGGATTTGTGTAGCCTTGGCATCGACTTCCACTTGGCATTTTATTGCATTTGTCCATTGATCACAATCCAACGATTCACTATCTTCATTAGTAGGAAGCATGAACCCAGTTTGGATTACGATCCACATCTCTACTTGGGTTTTTAAAAAGAACTCCATCCGACCCGTCCAGTAATGGAAGTCATCTCCATTGTAAAACGGAGGTCAGGCAGTGCTAAACCCTTCGAGATGGGCCATTATAAAGAAAAGAGAACCTCGCAAAAACAAAAAATGACAAAAAGGTACCAAGACTCTTGTCTTGGATTAGTAATGTGGGAGAAGGAAATTAAATGAAACGAAAACATTTAACTTATAAATTGCAAAACAAAAAAACAAAAAAGAAAACTTAAAGCCAAGTGCTAGATTGGTGGTTTCACCAAATTGTAGCACCCCCACTCTGATACAAATCATTGGATCGAAAAAAAAGCGCTAGAGGAGGGAGTTGAATAGCGCAGGTCAAATTTCTTTTTTTTTCGTTGGATAAAAATAAAGTAAAGAGTTGCACAGCGGAAAAGTAAATGACAAGTTTATTTTTACTTGGTTCAAAATCTAATGATTGCTAATCCAAGGCCCTTGCAATCCTAGACCACGTAGGAAGGGCAATTCACTAATAATTTCCTCCTCGTTGGAGGTAGGAGATGACGATTACAAAATAATGAAAAACTTGAGGTAGAGGGACAATCCCACCTCTCCTCGTTTCGATCAAAATCTCGATAAAAACAACTTTAATACTGAAGGGTAGATTTGAAGCTTCGCTTCCCACCTCGGTCGCTTGTGCATGGCGATCCCATCTACATCTCCAGATTAAAAAAAATTTAATCCTTGATGAAGAGGGATTGCCCAAGGAACCAATCCATCGTCGTGCTATTCGATTAGAGTGGTCACTTGAACAAACTTGTTGTTCAAGCAACCTACCTCTTTTCTTCGATTAGACGCAGAATAGATGATGTACGGATTGCCGGTTTTTGTGTTTGTATCGGGGTCCAAGTAAATTAGCCACATACAATACATTCAAATTGCATAGAATAAGAAAACATACTTAAACAAGAATTATACCTCTTGTTTACCTCAAGGTCTTCTATTGTATGTCCTTCCTCCTTTTGGATGTCATGTGGGTGACGATCTTCCAAAAGGTGAAGCCTCCTAGATCATGTTCTTCCCTTCCTTGCTTGCTCTGAACAAAGGGAAGAATAAAACAAAACATCTTCTCCAATCTAGGACCGACCACCAAGCCAAGGAGCTTGATGTTGCTGTCGGCCAAGGAGTGGATGAAGGAGCACCGGCCAACCTTGAAGAAAGGTTGCCACCGGCCAAAGAAAGAGAGAGAGAGGGAGGAATTGCCGGCCAATCTAGAGAGAGAGAGAGGGTGAGGCATCGCCGACCAAGAAGACAAAAAACCTAGAAGCCTTGCTGTCGCCCAATAGGAAGAAGACAACCTAGGGTTGCCGCCTACCTCTTCTCTCAAGGCAACTCCAAAAACCCCAACCCTAATTGGATGTTTTCTATCTTTGCCACCCAAGCCCTAGCCCTTATTTATAGAGTTAGGCTTAAGCCTCCTTTTAATCTCCACCATCAAATCTAGAGATTTAATCTCAATCGTCCGATCTAGAGATTTAATCACCACCGTCGGATCTAGAGATTTAACCTCCACTGTCGGATCTAGAGTTCCTTTTTCCATCGTCAGATCTAGAGATCATGAGAGTTTTAATAGGCTACAATAGAGACCATGAGGAGGAGTTGGATCTTGGCCACCCAATGGATCTATCCCACATAAAGTCTGATCCATTAATGATAATCTGTTGCACTAGAGGATTATAATTGATCTACCTCACCAACCCCCATAAATAAATATGGGCTTCATATATTAATTGTACAAATATCTCCCCGTATTTAAGATCTCATATGCCTGTCAATTAATTAATTTACTGATAATTAATTAATCAACATCTAACTCCATGAGTAGCACTCAACCTTATCATCATGCCGGACCAAGTCCACCTACAAGGGTTTACATGATGAACCTTATGAGCTCCTCAACGGGACATCATCATCCTAATATATAGGACACAGTTTCCTCCTATAATCAACGACACACCATGTAAATAATATCATTTCCCAACTTACCGAGCCAATCGATTTACTCTATAAGTCTCGCCCATTGGTAAATCAAAGAAATAAATACTAAGTACATGTGCCCGTTATTATATCGGGATTAAGAGCATGTACACCATAATATCCGAGGTCCGATTCAATTATGTAGTCAGCAATAAATCGAATCACCTCTAAGTCGGTCTTGCTCAATACACACAAAGTTTACTAGTGTAATTCTATGGTCAAGACAAACCAATACCAAATTACACTACAACCATACCAATGGTTTGTCCAAAATCATATCGGTTGTGACCCCTTACTTATACTTTACAAGGAACTGATAACATGATCTCCCGTGTGACACTACACACCATGTTATCTACAATGTAATGTATCAGACAATATGCATAACCATAAATATGCAAACAATGATCAAGTGATTCTTATTTCAAAAAATAAAGATGTTCATATAAAAGATAGAATTTTAAGTATACATCCCAACAATCTCCCACTTATACTAAAAGACTATGCTGCCATCAAAGTACCATACATATGATTCTCATTCCCTCCACATGCCTATCAAAGCTCTCACTAGAGGGGCCTTAGTGAAAGGATCTACCAGGTCATCCTATGATGCAATCTACGCGACAACAACTTCTATCCACTTTACGATTTCTCGTATCAGGTGGTACTTGCGCTCTATGTGTTTACTTGCCTTATGGGCTCATGGTTCCTTCGAGTTTGCAACTGCACCACTGTTATCACAATAAATTGTGATAGTTCTAGACAAATCAAGTATCACATCCAAGTCCATCAAGAAGTTCCTGAGCTATACAGCTTCTTTGGCTGTCTCAGAGGCTGCCACATACTCAGCTTCCATGGTAGAGTCCGTCATGCATTTCTGCTTGACACTCCTCCATACAATGGCTCCACCTCCCAAAGTAAAAATAAAACCTGAGATAGACTTACTGTTATCCCTATCTAATTGGAAGTCAGAATATGTGTAACCCATAGAGAGTAATTGATCTGCCTGGTATACAAGCATATAATCCCTAGTCCTTCTCAAGTACTTCAATATATGCTTTACCACAGTCCAATGTCCCTGTCCTAGATTACTCTGATATCTGCAAACTATGCCAACGATAAAGCAGATATCCGGTCTCGTACATAGCATAACATACATGAGGTTTCCTACTGCCGAAGCATAAGGAAATGCCTTCATCTCCTCTATCTCCTTTGATGTTCTAGGACACATCTCTTTCGATAAAGGTACTCCATGCCTAAAAGGTAGAAAACTTTTCTTAGAGTTCTGCATGCTAAAACGAGCCAAAATGGTATCTATGTATGAAGCTTGAGATAAGCACAACATCCTTTTCCTGCGATCCCTTATAACCTTGATCCTAAGGATGTATCCCACTTCTCCCAAGTCCTTTATATCAAACTGTTTGAACAACCATACCCTTACGTCCGATAACACCTCGATATTGTTGTCAATCAACAAAATGTCATCTACGTATAGTACAAGAAATACCACTACATTTCTGTCACATCTTTTGTATACACAAGACACATCCGGATTTTGAATAAATCCATAAGACTGGATTACCTCATCAAAGCGGATGTTCCAAAATCTCGAAGCTTGCTTCAATCCATAAATGGACCAATTAATCTTGCACACAAGATGCTCTTTGCCCTTTGCAATGAATCCCTCTGGTTGCTCCATATAGATATTTTCCTCAAGACTTCCATTAAGGAAAGATGACTTGACATCCATCTGCCACACCTCATAATCCATATGAGTAACAACACATAAGAGAATCCAGATAGACTTAAGCATAGTTACTAGCGAAAAGGTCTTCTCATAATAGATACCCTCTTTCTGAGTATACCCTTTCACAACAAGCCTTGCTTTGAAGGTCTCAACCTTCCCATATATTCCTCTCTTTCTTTTATAGATCCACGTGCATCCAATGGTTTTTACACCATTGGGTGGTTCTACTTGCTCATAGACCTGATTTGAATCCATAGATTCTATCTCAGAATTCATCGCACCTTGCCAAGATATCGCATCTTTATCTTGGATTGCCTCGTCATATATCCAAGGATCAGGTTCTTGTTCGCCAGGGACCAAATCAGAAGATTCTCCCAAGAACATAAATCTATCAGGCTGTCTAACAACCCTCCCACTACGACGAGGTATCACCTGTGTATCCTCTGTGACATGCTGTGCAGTAACTTGTGGTATATCCTCTTGTACCGGTGGTACTGAAGTAGTGACTTCCCCTCTCAATTCCTCCAGAACAATCTTACTCATGGGCTTGTGGTTCATCACATAGTCTTCCTCTAGAAATCTGGCGTTCGTGCTAACGATCACCCTCTGCTCCCTAGGACTATAGAACAAACCACCTTTCGTTCCTCTAGGATAGCCTACGAACATGCGCACTTCTGTACGTGGTTCCAACTTACCATCATCTACCTTCAGCACATGTGCTGGACTCCTCCAAATTCGAATATGTCTCAGACTAGACTTTCGCCCAGTCCACAATTCTATGGGAGTAGAGGCACTGATTTAGATGGTACCAAGTTCAGAATATAAACTGCCGTGTCCAGAGCATACCCCCAGAATGAATCCGGCAACTCAGAATAACTCATCATCGATCTAACCATCTCCATAAGAGTCCTATTCCTTTGCTCCGCTACACCATTCTGCTGGGGTGTGCCAGGTGTAGACAATTGGGATTGAATCCCAGCCTCTGATGAGTAATTCCTAAACTCTCCGAAGAGGTACTCACCACCACGATCTTATCGTAGTGTCTTGATACTTTTACCTTGATGTTTCTCCACATCAGCCTTGAATTCTTTGAACCTGTCAAAGAATTCAGACTTACGGCACATCAAGTAAATGTATCCATATCTTGAATAATCATTTATAAAAGAGACAAAATATTCAAAACCACCTCTAGCCTGGATAGACATAGGACCACACAAATCAGAATAAACCAATTCCAACACATCTTTAGCTCTATACCCCTTGGCCTTAAAAGGCCTCTTGGTCATTTTACCTTCACAGCAAGATTCGCAGGTTGGGAAATCTTCCACCACTAATGAACCCAAAGGTCCATCAGCTATCAACCTTTGAATTCTACTCAAATTAATATGACCTAACCTTAGATGCCAAAGATATGTTTGGTTCATTTTTAAAGGTTCTTTTCTCTTATTAGATTTAGAAGATGAGTTATTTGCTTCTATTTGCATCGTGGGAGCTTTTGGTTCAAGGGTATATAAATTTCCTATCAATGCACCATAACAGATAATCTCCCTATTCCTTTTTATAACAACTTTGTCATTAAAAGAAATAGAATATCCATCCAAAAACAATTTAGAAACCGAAATCAAATTCTTTCTAAATAAAGGTACATAAAGGAAATTTCTCAGAACTAATGTTTTATTTCTATCAAAAGACAAATAAACATCTCCCACTGCAACAGCCGCCACCTTTGTAGCATCTCCCAAGTAAACGGTAATCTCCCCCTCAGCCAGTCATCTAGTTTCCTGGAACCCCTGCAAAGTATTGCAGACATGATCAGTGGCTCCCATATCTACACACCAGGTGCCGATAGATAACACCGCTAAACATGTTTCAACGACTAGACCAAAAGATATACCTTTGTTCTGCTTTCGATTGGGGCAGTCTTTCTTCCAATGTCTAGTCTGCTTGCAAGTGAAGCACTTGCCTTTTGGCTTCTTCACTCCTCCCTGAGATCCTCCCGCCACCTTTGCCCCACCTTGTTTCTTCTTCTTGCCTTTTGGCTTAGAAGTAGAAACCTTTTGGGCAACCATGGCCTGAGCCTGAGCACTCTGAAGAAAAAGCCCCTTTGTCACCTGGAGTTCTGTCAGAAGCTCCGCCAATGAATACAACGTTTTATTCATGTTGTAATTCAGGCGAAACTAATCAAAACTCCTAGGTAGAGACTGGAGTATGATATCGACCTTGGTTTCCCCATCGATCTCAGCTCTAAGGACTTCCAGCTCATTCAAATGAGCCATCATCTTGAGAATATGATCCCTCACGGGCATTCCCTCGATCATGGTGGTCGTCATCAAGTTCCTCATCGCTTCTTGCCTAGCAGCCTGATTCTGGTGTCCGAAAAGCTCCTTGAGATTGAGCATCATGTCATAAGTAGTGGGCATGGCTTGATGCTGATGTAGCAATACATTTGACATAGAAGCCCAAATGTAACACCACACCATCTCATCAGCCTTTATCAACTTCTTATAACTCTCTTTCTCCTTTTCTCCAGAATCATCCACAGGCTTAGGAGGACACTCTTCAAAGACTACATACCTGTACTCCTCAACAATCAAGACAATATCCAGATTACTTTTCCAATCAACATAATTGGGTCCAGTAAGTTTATTCTCTTTTAGTATCACAGCAAGTGGGTTAAAAGTCATTTTTGAAAAACCTAAGAATCACATAGATCAAAACATTAGATTTCAAAAAATTATTGATTCCTCAAACAATAAAATTTTAAAATCAACCAACACCTCAAAACACCGAGAATATCATATACCACGATCGTGTGGACGTATACGAATTCTGCATTTGTAAGAGGAGGTTTTATCCATTAATTTTACTATCTTGTCAACCTAACTTTTTGACAAATAAAATTAATAGTTGGTTCCTCTTCGTCCCTACAAATAAAAGCAGTGACTCCGATAGGGAGGATACTCTTATTTCCATCTAAGTCTGCACCATTACTTGGTACCAAGTCAATTATCTCGGGTTATGTGCCTTCCGATGGGGAAGTACACACGCTCCTAAATAATTTTCTATAACCATATTCGACCCTATGATCCACAAAACAAACTCATCCGATGGAGAGGAAGACACTCAGAGCTGACACGTAAGTTTGTTTGCATCACATGTCAAATCGTAATGGAGACCATGGGAATTTAAAAAAAATATTTCTCTCCCACTTAGTAATTTAAAATTGAGGAATTTTCCTAGCACATGACATGCATATCAAACAAGAAGCAATAAATATGAAAAAAAAAATTTCCAACTATTATGGCTTTTGTTCTCTAATATGCCTCCCGTTGTATCGTCATCTCGTCTGCTCCTCCCTACGCCATGTACAAGCCATCCGGAGATCCAAGGCGAGAAAAATTATTTTAATTTACATCCATCGATCCTATACTCCATGAAGGAATGTACATGAAATCTAGATTGAAAGTAAACTAAAATAAAAGAGTGGCTAAACAATGTCGTACTTAATTACAAAAATTAAATACTAGCCTCGTCAACCCAGAGGATTCAAATAATAAACAATTACACACATCCAATCACATATACACATATGGCCATAATAGTTGGATCTTATGCCTGCAACCAAAAAGTTAGCTTACACACATCCTACTATCATCCGGCTCATACAATATATGATAAGTGCATAAACTTAAACGAATCCTAAACACACAAAACCGAAAACCGTGGCTCTGATACCACTTGAAGGGTGCATTCAAAGCTTCGCTTCCCACCTTGGTCACTTGTGCTGGCGATCCCATCTACGTCTCTGGATTAAAAAAAATTAATCTTGATGAAGAGGGATTACCCAAGCAACCAATCCATCGTCGTGCTATTCGATTAGAGTGGTCACTTGAACAAACTTGTTGTTCAAGCAACCTAACTCTTTTCTTTGATTAGCCGCGGAATAGACGATGTATGGATCGTCGATTTTTGTGTTTGTCTTCGGGGTCCAAGTAAATTAGCCACATACAATACATACAAATTGCATAGAATAAGAAAACATACTTAAACAAGAATTATACCTCTTATTTACCTCAAGGTCTTCTATTGTATGCCCTTCCTCTTTTTGGACATCATGTGGGCCTCCTAGATCACATTCTTCCCTTCCTTGCTCTCTCCAAACAAGGGGAAGAATAAAAATAAACTTTTTCTCCTATCTAGGACCGACCACCAAGCCAAGGAGCTTGATGTTGCCGTCGGCCAAGGAGAGGATGAAGGAGCGCCAGCTAACCTTGAAGAAAGGTTACTGTCGGCCAAAGAAAGAGAGAGAGAGGGAGGAGTTGACGACCAATCTAGAGAGAAAGAGGGTGAGGCATCGCCGGCCAAGAAGAGCCAAAACCTAGAAGCCTTGCCGCCACCCAATAGGAAGAAGACAACCTAGGGTTGCCGCCCACCTCTTCTCTCAAGCCAACTCCAAAAACCCTAACCCTAATTGGATGTTATCTATCTTTGCCGCCCAAGACCTAGCCCTTATTTATAGAGTTAGGATTAAGCCTCCTTTTAATCTCCACTGTCGGACCTAGAGATTTAATCTCAACTGTCATATCTAGAGATTTAATCTCCACCGTCGGATCTAGAGATTTAACCTCCACTGTCGGATCTAGAGTTCCATTTTCCACCGTCGGATCTAGAGATCATGAGGGTTTTAATAGGCTACAATAGGGACCATGAGGAGGAGTTGGATCTTGGCCACCCAATGGATCTAGCCCACATAATGTCCGATCCATTAATCATAATCCATTCCACTAGAGGATTATCATTGATCTACCTCACCAACCCCCATAAATAAATATGAGCTCCATATATTAATTGTACAAATATCTCTCTGAGTTTAAGATCTCGAATTTCCATCAATTAATTAATTTACTGACAATTAATTAATCAACATCTAACTCCATGAGTAGTACAACTCAACCTTATCATCATGCCGGACCAAGTCCACCTGCAGGGTTTACATGATGAACCTTATTAGCTCCTCAACGAGACATCATCATCCTAATATATAGGACACAGTTTCCTCCTATAATCAACGACACAATATGTAAATAATATCATTTCCCAACTTACCGAGCCTATCGATTTACTCTATAAATCTCGCCCATTGGTAAATCAAAGAAATAAATACTAAGTACATGTGCCCATTATTATTTCGCGATTAAGAGCATGTACACCATAATATCCGAGGTCCGATTCATCTATGTAGTCAGTAAGAAATCGAATCACCTCTAGTCGGTCCTACTCAATACACACAAAGTGTACTAGTGTAATTCTATGGTCAAGACAAACCAATACCAAATTACACGACAACCATACCAATGGTTTTTCCAAAACCATCTCGGTTGTGAGCCCTTACTTATACTCTACAAGGAGCTGATAACATGATCTCCCGTGTGACACTACACACCATGTTATCTACAATGTAATGTATCATACAATATGCATAACCATAAATATGCAAACAATGATCAAGTGATTCTTATTTCAAAAAATAAAGATGTTCATACAAAAGATAGACTTTTCAGTATACATCCCAACGAATACACTGAATAGAAATGGAAATTTTAAACACTTATACCAATGATGAGTGGATATTTAGCTTGCAATCGTGTCATCGACATTCCGATAGTGAAATCCCCCTTCTTTTATAGCCTTGGAAGCTCCCCTAACATTCAGTTCCAGCTCATGGTCAAAGAACCTCATACCCCCAAGATAAGTGGAGCTTATCTTGACTCTCCTCGAGACTGAAAATTCGAATCGCAGTCGACTGCTCCCCTTATCAGTTCGACTGATGACAAGCAATTGACTGCTATAAGCCAGGGTCAACTGGTGGCTAGGATTCTTGACTGCACTAAAGAGTTAGCTCAAAATAAAAACAATATAAATGAATTTGACTGCTACTTACTGTCTGATCTCGACTTAGACCTTCCACGAGAAGTCTTAGTCGGATCGCCGCCTAAGGTTGTCCCCATACGGAGGACTCGACCTTACATTCACTCACACACGAGCTTACCTTAGGTCCTTTTGTGACTCGCAGCTTTGCTTCAGGTCTCCACCTAGGTTCTTCGGCAACCTCCAAAGTTCTCCTGGTGTCGCCCGACCACCATGGTTTCCCGACTCGAGATTCTCCAGGTGTTGCCGACCTTCAACTCAGCTTAACCTTTCCTGCACACTTGGTTCAACTCGTTAGACAACAATATGACATTAGCTTTGGGGCTTTGGCATAATCAAAATCTAGGATCGATTATTTGGTGCCTACTGCACCAATATCTCCTAATCAATTTTCAATGGATTTCCACCCTTCCAATGCTCTCCAAAGTCGACTAATTTTTACACAGTGCAGAAATCAAGGTTAAGAAACAAAATTCCAAAATTCATAAGTAAAAATACATATTTTAAAAAATCTTAAAAATTCATATGTAGATTACTTATAACAATCATTATGGGTGGAAAAAATTTAAAAAATAAAATACCCATAAACTAGTGAGATTGACACAAAGTTCAAAACTATTGAAATTTTCAATGTTTGACCCTACTTTGTATCACCTCATTCAATGGTGATTGCTATCAAAAGATAGACTTCACCAAGGATTTTCAAAATGATTTTGAAATGATTTTAAAAACCTTAATTCTTTTTCCTAACATCTCACTTGTATCTAAGTGTATGAAACACATACAAGTCAAGTGTCCTAGTGAGATGTGAGTTTTGTTTATTTAGGGTCTCATGCATATGCTAGGCAACTCTATTTGATTCCCTTTTGCATTGATCTTCAAATCATGTCATTGTCCTTAACTCAATTTTATTTAATGCATGAATGATGATTATGGTATAAATGATAACATAAATAAGATATGTGCCAATAATCATGATGTCATGACATGTGATTCTAACATAAGCATTACATGATATTCTTAAGCATAAATCATGACATTTTTATGATTAAAAATAAGTATGATATCATGACATGGTAAATGAAAATCAAAGCATGACAAATAAAAAGGTAAAGGTATAGGAATACCTAGGTTTTAATATTAGTTGTCATTTGATAGAATTAAGTTCATTTTGCAATGTTAACCAACTCTACCAAGTGTGCCAAAATCCAAAATGGCACACCAAGACCTCTAACCCTAATTGTGCCAATTTGATTAATATTCAAACTTCTCAAAATACATTGGATCGAATGGAACATCATGTTAGGCCTTCTTGGGGTTATGTTTGTGACCCAAATCTTTTTTGCCCCTTTTTGGTTCTTGTCTCCTAGAACCTAGATTTTGAGCATTAGACCCCTTAAATGAGTTTGTCATTTTTGCTAGGGTCTTTTCCAATTTTTCAAGCCTTGACCTCAATGTTTGATTTTCCAATTCTAATTTTCCCAATTTTGATTTTTATTAATCTTTTGGAAAAGACTCTTCCTAGTCATATGTCTATGGTTCTTGATATTAATGCCTAGGTGGTTCTCTACCTTCCTAATAGAATATCTAGGAAGAATGGGTCAAGAGTTATTGTTTCTAGATTTTTCCTTAGATAAATCTACATGCTTGGCACCTGAACAATAGTATTTATTCCTACTAGCATGCTTTTCATGTGCAATATCAAGAGTACTAAAAACATGCTTTTTAACCCTAGAACTAGACGGTGCATTAAAATATACCATAGGTTTCGCTTTAGAAGTTCCCCTCACATGGGATGCATCTTCTTGGATTTTCTTCTTCCTCCTAGGGCATTAACTTCGGTAGTGTCCCCTTTGGTTGCATTTGAAGCACACAATGTGCTCTTTTCTTTTCTTAGTGAGGACTCCGACATCCTTTGACTTTTGGTTGACTTTTGGTGCAGGTGCTTTCTCCTTGGCCAATTTTGAGCATTTTCTCTTGTAATGCCCTATTTCCCTACACTCAAAGCATATAATGTGATTTTTGTTCTAAATTACAATGCTTGAGTTACCTAGGGTGGTGTAGACGATGTGGGAAGATTCTTCACTTCTCTCGGAGGTGGATGCTTTTTCTTGTTCTTGCTTCAAGAGGAAGATCTCTCCTCTCTCTCAATGCTAGAGGTGGAGGTTTCCTCTTTCACATTCTCCAATGTTGATGGAAATTCCTCCTTAACATCCTTCTCTACTTGTGCCGGTTCAGGATTCTCGTGAAATTTGATCAACTTATTCTACAAATCCTTTGCTTCCCTATAATTCCCTAATCTAGACCAAATATTGTTACGAATCAAATCACTTTGTATTTTGATTATCTTGATATTTGTCTTGAACTCCTTGATTTGTTCCTTGGTCCATCTTGATTTTTCTATTGTCTTGTTTTCCTTATCCCTAGGTACTTCAAAATCATTTTTAATGATTAGCATCATATCAAAATCGGTTTTGAAGTATACCTCCATCATTTTCATCCACCACGAAAATTCTCCCTTGAACATCGGTGGATGGATGTTGATGTTGCCCATTTGTTTGTTGTCACGACGGTGAGTCCGATGACAACCTCATTGCTCTGATACCACCTGTTGGAGGATCGTGGCCCGGCTAGAAGGGCGTTTGAATAGCCTTTTCAAATTGTTTGATGGAAATTGTTTGTTGTGTGCTTGTCTAAATACTCATTAATATGCAATGGAAATAATAGTAATGAAATGAATACACAAGCACAATCACAACACGTGATATACGTGTTTCGGAACCTTAGGGTTCCTACTCCACGGGGTGAGCTCAACGAGCTCGAGTGATGAACACACCACTAGTAAAACTCCTTCTCGACAACAAGTCAGAGGTGGAGAAACCTCATACAAGCAATTACAACAGTAATATAAAAATATAAAAGCAAATACAAAGAAAAAATGAAATACATAAAGAAAACTGTACAACAAATGGCTTTGAACTCTTGCTTGTTGCTTGCTTTGGTTCTCTTAGAGATCTAGAATGCAGCAGTAATTCCCCTCCAAAATCTCCCCAAATATCACTGTGGAATCCTCCTAAAGATCTTCCTTTTATGCTTGTCTCAGGCTGATTCCAGGCCTAGCAGTCAACTACCATAAGACCCCAGTTGACTTCACCTATAGCCATTGTGAGATAATAGACTAATCCACGTTAGCATTCCAGCCGACGGATACACTGGCAGTCGACTTTCAATTACCATCAGTTGACTGCAAACCTCATAGTCGATTGATCAGTCAGCTACCTAGTGTTATGCTCTCGCGTCCTCAATTAGCAGTCGACTGCTATGGCATACAACGTAGTCGAACAACAGTTGATTTTCACCAGTCGACTCGGACATAGCACCAGTCGACCGTTGTTGGTAAAACCTCAAACATAAGTTGTTTGAGCATCCGACCATCGAGTAAAACCTCAAACAACATGTTTAAGCATTCAACACTTGACCACAATCACTTGGCCAAGTTCACCTCATCCATGAGATTTAACCCAAGACACCCTTAGCCTAGACGTAAGCCTTCTAGCCACCTCTACTAGCTTTGTGCCTATCAGATCCCTCCAAGTCATCCATTACTTGTCCATCCATTCGTTGATCTCTCTAAGTCATCCATGACTTGTTCAGCCATATTCTAGCCTCCAAGTGCTTCCTTCGGCTATTGTCATGCTCTCGGTGTCTACACCACCAAGGTACATATGGATTTATGCTCCCAAGACAACCGCTTGGTCTTACACTGCCAAACCACCACTTGGACTTCCCAAATGCCAAGTATCCATAACTTGGACTTTCACTGCCAAGGCTACACACTTGGACTTACGTGACCAAGGTTACACACTTGGTCTTCCCTTGCCAACTCCATGTTGTACTTCCAATGCCAAGCCCCATACTTGGAATTTCACCGCCAAGGCTACACACTTGGACTTACGAGGCCAGGGCTACTCATTTGGACTTCCCTTGCCAACTTTATGTTGGTCTTCCAATGCCAAGCCCCATGCTTGGACTTTCTCCGCCAAGGCTACACACTTGGACTTATATGGCCAAGGCTACACACTTGTTCATCCCATTACAATCACATGTCATATGTTTTGTCTAAATTCAAAATAATGCTCGAGACTAACTCGAGTCTGGTCAATCGTGACTTGCGTCAATTGCACCAACAACTTCTCCGCTCTGGATAATAAATCTTCAAAATTTATAGGAGACCTTTTAGCTAAAGATTTAAAGAAATCCCCTTCTTTGAGCCCAAGAGTAAAGGCTCCTACCATCATGCCCGACTCCATAGCGGGAATCTCTCGCGTCGACTGTGTAAACCTTTATACATATTTTTGCAAACATTCTAGCTCCCTCTGTTTAAGATCAAAGAGACTCAATGGTTGAGGAAAATACTTTTTAGAGCTAGATAAATGCCTTAAAAAAATCGAGAATGTTGGGAGTATGAATAATACAATAAAAATCACACATTGTTAAGACATGGAAAAGATCATGTACTTATAACAAGAAACATATCTCCTTTGGTAGGAGGCCTTTTGGATAAAACCTAAAAACAAAATTATGAGGGCTTTGGACCAAAGTGGACAATATCATACCAATATGGAGATATATGAATCTTATAGGCACTAACTGAAGGGCTTAGCTTTTCGAGTCCGTGAGGGGAAACTTCGCTTCCCACTTCAACTCGGTCGCTTGTTCATGGCGATCCCATCGATGTCCCCGGATTAAAAAAAAATTCAATCCTAGACAAAAGGGATTGCCCAAGCAACCAAGTCATCGTTGTGCTATTCGTTTAGAGAGGTCACTTGAACAAACTCGTTGTTCAAGCGACCAACCTCTATTCTACGAGTAGCCGCGGAATAGACGATGTATGGATCGTCGACTTTTGTATTTATGTTCGGGATCCAAGTATTATTTAGCCACAAATAGAATATATCATGCTCATAATTGAAAAACAAAAACAAACATGTTACAAAAGAGAATAGAGAATCGATATACCTCTCGATCTTCTAATGTATGACCTTCCTCCTTTCGGACGTCGTGTGGGCGATGATCTACCAAAAGTTGAAGCTCCTAGATCGCCAATCTTCCTTCCTTGCTCGTTCCGAGCAAGAGGAAGAATAGAAACAAAGCTCCTTTTCTTCTTTCAACCAACCTCCAACATACAATGTTGGAGCTTGCCGCCGGCCATGAAGGAAGAAGAGATTAGGGTGGAAACCGATCAAGACACCAAGGGAAAGCCCTAAATCTTGTTTCCACCAACCAAGGAGAAGGAGAAGAGGGAGTTTGGACGCCGGCCAGGGGCTGGAAGGGCTTCAATGGTCGCGGGCAAGCTTGAGGAAGAAGAAAAATAAGGAAGTTGTTTCCTAATTTGGTGGCGCCAATGCTCCAAACCCTAGCCCTTGCTTCTTGCCGCCAACCTCCAAAAACCCTAGCTTCTCTAATTCTTCTCCACGCCAACCCTAAGCCTCCTTTTATAGAGTTTAGGGATAAGCCTTGTTTTAATCTCCACCATTGGTTCTAGGGATTTAATCTCAACCGTCGGATCTAGAGATTTAATCTCAACCGTCGGATCTTAGAGATTTAATCTCTACCTTTGGATCTAGAGTTTTGTTTCTATTCATTGGATCTAAGCTTCATGAGGTTTTAATAGGCTAGAATAGGGACCATGAGGAGGAGTTAGATCTTGGCCACCCATGGATCAAGCCCACATAAAGTCCGATCCATTAATGATAATCCAATCCACTAAAGGATTATCATTGATCTACCTCACCAGCCCCCATAAGTTAATATGGGCTCCATATATTATATGTACATTTTCTCCCGGTGTTTAAGATCTCGAATGTCCGTTGATTAATTAATTTACTGACCATTAATTAATCAACATCTAACTCCATAAGTAGTACCACTCAACCTTTTCATCATGCCGGACCAACTCCACCTGCAGGGTTTACATGATGAACCTTATGAGCTCCTCGAGGGGACATCATCATCCTAATATATAGGACACAGTTTCCTCCTATAACCAATGGCACACCATATAAATAATATCATTTCCCAACTCACTGAGCCTATCGATTTAATCTATTAATCTAGCCCATTGGTAAATCAAAGAAATAAATACTAAGTATATGTGCCCGTTATTATATCGGGATTAAGAGTATGTACAATATAATATCTGAGGTCCGATTCGATTATGTAGTCAACAATAAATCGAATAACCTCTAAGTCGGTCCTGCTCAATACACACAAAGTGCACCAGTGTGATTCTATGGTCAAGACAAACCAATACCAAATCGCACTACAACCATTCCGATGGTTTGTCCAAAGCCATCTCGATTGAGAGCCTTTACTTATACTTTACAAGGAGCCGATAACATGATCTCCCGTGTGACATGACACACCATGTTATCTACAATGTAATGTATTAGACAATATGCATACCTATAAAAATATGCAAACAATGATCATGTGATTCTTATTTCAAAATAAAGATGTTCATACAAAAGATAGACTTTTCAGTATACATCCCAATAATCTCCCACTTATACTAAAAGACTATGTTGTCCTCAAACTACCATACATCTGATCCCCATTCCCTCCACATGCCTATCAAAAGCTCTCGCCGGAAGGGCCTTAGTGAAAGGATCTGCCAGGTTATCCTCCGATGCAATCTTGGCCACAACAACTTCTCCTCTCTTTATGATTTCTAGTATTAGGTGGTACTTGCGCTCTATGTGCTTACTTGCCTTATGGGCTCATGGTTCCTTCGAGTTTGCAACTGCACCACTATTATCATAATAAATTGTGATAGTTCTGGGCAAACCAGGAATCACATCCAAGTCCATCAAAAAGTTCCTGAGTCACACAACTTCTTTGGCCGCCTCAAAGGCTGCCACATACTCAACTTCCATGGTGGAGTCCGCCACACATTTCTGCTTCACACTCCTCCATACAATGGCTCCACCTCCTAAAGTAAACACAAAACCTGAGGTAGACTTACTGTTATCCTTGTCTGATTGGAAGTCGAAATCCGTGTAACCCACAGGGAGTAATTGGTCTGCCTTGTAAACTAGCATATAATCCCTAGTCCTTCTCAGGTACTTCAATATATGCTTTACCGCAGTCCAATGTCCCTGTCTTGGATTACTCTGATATCTGCTGACCATGCCCATGGCATAGCAGAAATCTGGTCTCGTACATAGTGTTAGGGCAATCTCTTGCCATGATTAGGTTTTGATGTGTGTGGCAAAGGGTTTAAGTTAGTTTGTTATGTTGATTTGATATGTGCGTTGAAGTCGTGCAGGACTTAGTAATTCGCACATGGAGCTGTAGCGAGTTTCACATCTCATGACTTGGTCCTTGAGTCAGTGAAGGATAGCTTTACGGAAGCCGTGCGCTTGGAGCATCCGAGGGACCGCCGGACGAGAAGCTTGGAGTGAAGCCGGAGGAAGTAGACTTCGAGGCAAGAGACGTGAAGGAGCATTGCAGAGCCGTGCGCCTGATGCTGCCGAGGGACGTGGCCGCGAACGAAGAGAACTTCGAAGGCGAGGGACTCTGAGAGATAAGAGTGAGCGAATGTAACCCGGGAAGGGGTAGCTCTTAGGTGAAACTTGGCCATTTGGCTAAGTGTCGGATGGGATTTCCCGACACCAGTCGACTGCCATGGAATGGAAGTCGACTGCTCTGAGTCGAACGTGGTTCGACTGGTATTCGACTGAGTGTTTTGAGGCTAGCACTCGACTGCCATATGTGGCGATCGCTGAGACTCATCGATCGTTGATAACAATGATCGGTGGTCGAAAGGGTTTGGCCACAGAACCACTCGTAGCCGACTGGGCAGTCGACTACGGAGGCAGCAATCGACTGATGAGGTCCATCAGTCGACTGCCAAGTGTTCCGTTGGACTACAACGGTCGGGATCCGACGTGTTCGGAGACCGTTGTAGTGGCGGCAGTCGACTGCCAAGGGCAGCAGTCGACTGGTGGCGCCAACGGGAAGAAAAGCCTCCTCTCTATAAAAAGAGAGGGTGTGGAGCTTTGGGGGGCTAATGCTCGTACTCCAAACGACCATCCAAGTCCCCCACAAGCTTTAAACTCTTCTTACTTGCTTTTACTTCATTCTTATTGTAAGAAGAGTGATCTTGATTGTAAAGGTTACCTCCACCTAGCTTGGTGCAAAGGAGAGACCAATAGTGATTGGCTTTGGCGGAGTGATTCACCGTGGACGAATCGGACCGTAGATTAGCAGCGTAGCTGTGAACCACGTTACATCTTGGTGTTTGTATTGTTTGTTTATCTTTTGCTTTGTCTTTATTTATATTTTAATATTCTGCTTGCGCAAACGTTTTGTAGACGAGCAAATTACGACATCCATCGTAAGAGGGCTATTCACCCCCCCTCTAGTCGGTCGTTCGATCCCCAACAAGTGGTATCAGAGCCAAGGAAAGCTTGTCGAGGACTAACCGCCACAACAAGCAACATTCAAAATGGCCAGCTCCAACATTCACCCACCGAAGTTCGAAGGGGAATTCGCTTGGTGGAAGAAGCAAATGGAGGTATTCTTCGAAACTGACTTTGAAATTCTATTAATAATGGAAAACGGTTTCGAGTTTCCTAGGAACGAAAATGGGGAGCAATTGGAGAAATCAAGGTGGAGCAAGAGGCAAAGAGAAGAATAGTTGGCAAATTCAAAGGCCAAGCACCACCTATACAATGTCCTCCCTCAACAAGAAGTCAATAGGATAGGAGAGTGTGCTAGCGCCAAGGAAATGTGGGAGAAACTAATAGAAATCCATGAAGGCACATCCGAGGCGAAGCTAGCAAAGAGAGACCTCCTCCGCTCCCAACTCAACAACATTAAACTAGAAAAGGGAGAAAAGGTAATTTCCTTACATTCTCGTTTCAAGGAAATTATAACCGGTTTGTCAAGTGTAGGTGAGAAGCTATCAAACCGGGATATGGTTATGAAGGCTATAGATGTCTTTCCGTGATCCTCAAAGTGGAGCTCCATGGTGGACTCTTTCTATATCTCGAAGAATTTAGAAGTGAGCACCTTGGAGGAGTTCTTCTCAACCATGGAGCTTCATGAAACAAGACTTGAAGGAATACAAGAAGAGCTAAGACCTCAACCTTCAAGGGGAGTAGCATTGATGGCAAATAAAGGGAAAAAGAAGATAGAGATCCCCTCCTCCTCCGATGACAAAGCTTCCTCCTCATCCTCCATGGATAGCACGGAAGAAGCCTATATGGTAAGGAGGGTAAGACATGCATTAAAAGGTTTTAGATTTAACAAATCAAATGATAGGAATAGGAGACCAAGAGGAAAGATCATATGCTACAATTGCCAAGGAGAGGGCCACATAAGGGACAATTGTCCCCTCCTAAACAAGAGCAAGGAAGAGAGGAAGAAGAAAGAAGAAAAGAAGAAGAAAAAGGGGAACAAGAAAAAGGAAGAAGAAAAGAAGGCAAAGGAAAAGGGGAAGGCCAAAGCATTCAAGGCCAAGACATGGGATGACCCTTCTTCCTCTTCCTCATCCGATGAAGAAGAGCATGTCTACTCCAACCTTGCATTGATGGCTTTCGATGACTTGGATTGCTTCTTCACCGAAAATGAAGAATCAAGCTCAAGTGGAGAGAGCTCAAGTGAAGGGGGAGCCTCTACATCCTCCTCATCCGAAGAAGAAGAAGAGGACATGGAAATTATGGTAACAAATTTAACTCCTAAGAAAATAGTTTCCATGGTTTCTAGCTTAACTAGGGATTTATTTAGAGCTAAGAAGAAGAACAAAAGCATGCTAGATCAAATTAAGGACTTAGAAAATAAACTAGAAAAAGCATGCTTAAATGATGATAATATTTCTTCTTGCCATGATGATGCATGCTCACATGAATATATGCCATTTAATGTTAGTAATGCATGCATAGAAGAAAATAGGTTTTTAAGGGAAAAGGTAGATTATTTGACAAAAGCCCTAGAAAAATTCACTATAGGCTCCAACACCTTGAACATGATCATAGGGAGCCAAAGAGCTAGCTTCAACAAAAAGGGCCTAGGATATAAAGAAAAGAAAAATGAAAAGGCCTATAAATGCCTAATTGCTAGGGGACAAGATAAGAAGAAAGTAATTGCTAGGAAATGGATTCCTAAGGAATTTCTAGTGAACCCTATAGGCAAGAATTTGTATTGATTTCCAAAATCCATCCTTAAGGGTTAGGAAAACCCTAGGATAGTCAACCAAATGGAATTCACCTATATCTTATTTTTGGTTGACTTAGGATAGCGGGACAACATTTTTGAAATAGTGTTGGGTGATGATAATGTGCCCATAAATAGATAATAATGCTTAAATCATGATGATTAATGTAATTGCTATGTATATTTGCAATCATGATTTATGACTTTGATATTTGGCACATAATCATGAGAAATAGGGTTTAAATCATGCTTTAGGTGATACCTTGCTTATTATCATGATATAATACCTAATGCATGATTATTAATTGATGAATACATTAGGTTCGTGATCATAATGTAGAATAAATTGATATATGCCTTAATGATCATGAGGATTGTTAGGTTGATACTTAACCTTGATAGAATTGCACGAATATAATGGTTAAGTGTATACAAATACCCTCTAGGATACATCTCACACTCACCATAGGCTACTTTGATTGAAAACTTAGCATAGGTGAGATGTTAGGATGATACAAATGTCCACTAAGGCCTAGGGCATTTAGATGGTCATTTAAAGTATCAAAATAGCAATAATAGACCAATCATGGGGAAGGCTTATGTTTAATTCATAGATATATTGCCCAAAGATCATGGTTGGATATTTCATATGTTTTCAAAACAATTTCTTAATCTAAAATCTATGTATTCATGTTTTGAAACAATTGGAACCAAAACTAGGTGTTAAACTTGATACTAGAATGGTAAAAAACCTAGTGGTTTTTAAAAACTTTTGGATTTTTGGCAAATATCAGAAAATATAATTATTTTTCATGAAAAACTATTTTTCACTAATAAAGAATCTTACAAGAAATATGTTCCCCAAACTTCATGATTTTTTGAATTTTTTGGAATTTTTAATGCATTTCTGAAATTCGGTCCGAAAATCAGAAAGTTCTGAAATTCGCGTGACAGTCGACTGGTAGTCTGAACCAGTCGACTGATGGCTTGAAAATCAGAACATTAAAGGCCGAATTCAGGTTTTAGACTAATGTTTGGTATTTTCCTTCTATTAGACTTGATGCCATGAGTTTATAGCTTAGTGTTAATCTTTTTGATGGTGTCTAAGGGGGAGAAAATATTATGTTTAAGTTAATTATGATAGGGGAGAATTTGTAGAGAGAGTTTCATGGATTAAGGGGGAGTTGCATGTTGCTATATCATGTTTATGTTTACATGCTTTCTTACCTTAGAAATTTTTATCAAATGTTTTTACCTAACTTAAACGGATTGCCACACATCAAAAAGGGGGATATTGTTAGGGCAATCTCTTGCCATGATTAGGTTTTGATGTGTGTGGCAAAGGGTTTAAGTTAGTTTGTTATGTTGATTTGATATGTCGTTGAAGTCGTTCAGGACTTAGTAATTCGCACATGGAGTCGTGGCGAGTTTCACATCTCATGACTCGGTCCTTGAGTCGGTGAAGGATAGCTTTACGGAAGTCGTGCGCTTGGAGCATCCGAGGGACCGCAGGATGAGAAACTTGGAGTGAAGCCGGAGGAAGTAGACTTCGAGGCAAGAGACGCGAAGGAGCATTGCAGAGTCGTGCGCATGATGCTGCCGAGGGACGTGGCCACGAACGAAGAGAACTTCGAAGGCGAGGGACTCCGAGAGATGAGAGTGAGCGAATGTAACCCGGGAAGGGGTAGCTCTTAGGTGAAACTTGGCCATTTGGCTAAGTGTCGGATGGGATTTCCCGACACCAGTCGACTGCTCTGAGTCGAACGTGGTTCGACTGGTATTCGACTGAGTGTTTTGAGGCCAGCAGTCGACTGCCATATGTGGGCGATCATCGCCGAGACCATCACGATCGTTGATGGCGCAATGACCGGTCGAAAGGGTCGCCAGAACCACTCGTAGCCGATCGGGCGCCGACTACGGAGGCGTGATCGATGATGAGGTCCATCGCCGATCGCTAAGTGTTCCGTTGGACTACAACGATCGGGATCCGACGTGTTCGGAGACCGCTAGGCGGCGTGATCGCCAAGGGCTGTAGTCGACTGGTGGTGGCCAACGGGAAGAAAAGCCTCCTCTCTATAAAAAGAGAGGGTGTGGAGCTTTGGGGGGCTAATGCTCTTACTCCAAACGACCATCCAAGTCCCCCACAAGCTTTAAACTCTTCTTACTTGCTTTTACTTCATTCTTATTGTAAGAAGAGTGATCTTGATCGTAAAGGTTACCTCCACCTAGCTTGGTGCAAAGGAGAGACCAATAGTGATTGGCTTTGGCGGAGTTATTCACCGTGGACGAATCGGACCATGGATTAGCGGCGTAGCCGTGAACCACGTTACATCTCGGTGTTTGTATTGTTTGTTTATCTTTTACTTTGTCTTTATTTATATTTGCATATTCCGCTTGCGCTAACATTTTGTAGACGAGCAAATTACGACATCCATCGTAAGAGGACTATTCACCCCCCCTCTAGCCGGCCGTTCGATCCCCAACACATAGCATCGCATACATGAGGCTTCCTACCACCGAAGCATAAGGAACCGCCTTCATCTTCTCTATCTCCTCAGATGTTCTAGGACACATCTCCTTAGATAAAGGAACTCCATGCCTGAAAGCTAGAAAACCCTTCTTGGAGTTCTGCATGCTAAAACGATCCATAATCGTGTATATGTATGAAACTTGGGATAAGCACAACATCCTTTTCCTACGATCCCTTATAACCTTAATCCCAAGGATGTGTCCCACCTCTCCCAAGTCCTTCATATCAAACTGTTTGGACAACCATACCCTTACGTCCGATAACACCTTGATATTATTGTCAATCAACAAAATGTCATCTACGTATAGTACAAGAAATACCACTACGTTTCCATCACATCTCTTGTATACACAAGACTCATTCGGACTTTGAATAAATCCATAAGACTGGATTACCTCATCAAAGAGGATGTTCCAAGACCTCGAAGCTTGCTTCAATCCATAAATGGACCGATTAAGCTTACACACAAGATGCTCTTTGCCTTTAGCAATGAATCCCTCTAGTTGCTTCATATAGATGTTTTCCTCAAGACTTCCATTAAAGAAAGCTGTCTTGACATCCATCTGCCACACCTCATAATCCATATGAGCTGCAATGCATATGAGAATCTGGATAGACTTAAGCATGGCTACCAGTGAAAAGGTCTCCTCATAATCGATACCCTCTTTCTAAGTATACCCTTTCACAACAAGCCTCGCTTTGAAGGTCTCAACCTTCCCATCTATTCCTCTATTTCTCTTGTAGATCCACTTGCATCCAATGGTTTTTACACCATCGGGTGGTTCTACTAGCTCCCAGACCAGATTTGAATCCATAGATTCAATCTCAGCATTCATTGCACTTTGCCAAGATACTGCATCTTTATCTTGGATTGCCTCGTCATATGTCCAGGGATCAGGTTCATGTTCGCCAGGGACCAAATCAGAAGATTCTCCCAAGAACATGAATCTATCAGGATATCTCACAACCCTCCCACTACGACGAGGCATCACCTGTGTATCCTCTGTGACACGCGGTGCAGTGACATGTGGTATATCTTCTTGTACCGGTGGTACTAAAGAAGTGACTTCCCCTTTTAATTCCTCCAGAACAATTTTACTCTTGGCCTTGTGGCTCATGATGTAGTCATCTTCTAGAAATCCGGCATTCGTGCTAACGATCATCCTCTGATCTCTAGGACTATAAAATAGCCCACCCTTCGTTCCTCTAGGATAGCTAACAAACATGCGTACTTCTATACGAGGTTCCAACTTACCAGCATCTGCCTTTAGCACATGTGCCGGACTGCCCCATATCCGAATATGTCTTAGACTAGGCTTTTGCCCAGTCCACAATTCTGTGGGAGTATAAGACACTAATTTAGATGGAACTATGTTCAGAATGTACACCACCGTATCTAGAGCATATCCCCAGAACGAATCTGGCAACTCAGAATAACTCATCATTGATCTAACCATCTCCATAAGAGTCCTATTCCTTCGCTCTGCTATACCATTCTGCTAGGTTGTGCCAGGTGCAGTTAATTGGGATTGAATCCCAGCCTCTGATAGGTAATTTCTAAACTCTCCCAAGAGGTACTCGCCACCACGATCAGATCGTAGTGTCTTGATACTTTTACCTTGACGTTTCTTCACATCAGCCTTGAATTCTTTGAACTTGTCAAAGCATTCAGACTTGCGGCGCATCAGGTAAATGTATCTATATCTCGAGTAATCATCTCTAAAAGAAATGAAATACTCAAAACCACCTCTAGCCTGGATAGACATAGGACTACACAAATCAGAATGAACCAATTCTAACACATCTTTGGCTCTATACCCCTTAGCCTTAAAAGACCTCTTGGTCATTTTACCCTCCAAGCAAGATTCGTAGGTTGGGAAATCCTTCACCACTAGTGAACCTAAGGGCCTATCAACTATCATCCTTTGAATTCTGCTTAGGTTAATATGACCAAGCCTAAGATGTCAAAGATATGTTTGGTTCATCTTCGAAGGTTCTTTTCTCGTATTGGAATTAGAAGATGAGTTATTAATTTCAATATGTATCGTGGGATCTTTTGGTTCAAGTGTGTATAAATTTTCTATCAATGCACCCGAACAGATAATGTCCCTATTCCTTCTAATAACAACTCTGTCATTGAAAGAAATAGAATATCCATCCATAAACAATTTAGAAACCGAAATTAAATTCTTTCTAAATAAGGGTACATAAAGGCAATTCTTAAGAACCAAAAGTTTATTTTTCTCAAAAGATAAATTAACGTCTCCCACTACAACAGTCGCCACCTTCATGGCATCGCCCAAGTACACGGTAATCTCCCCCTCAGCCAGTCGTCTGGTTTCCTGGAACCCCTACAAAGTATTGCAGACATGATCAGTGGCTCCCGTATCTACACACCAGGTGCCGGTAGATAACACCGCTAAACATGTTTCAACGACTAGACCAAAAGATATACCTTTGTTCTGCTTGCGGTTGGGGCAGTCCTTCTTCCAGTGTCCAGTCTGCTTACAAGTGAAGCACTTGCCTTTAGGCTTCTTCACTCCTCCCTGAGTACCTCCCACCACCTTCAGCCCAATTTGTTTCTTCTTCTTCTTGCCTTTTGGCTTAGAAGTAGAAACCTTTTGGGTCACCATGGCATGTGCCTGAGCACTCTGACGAAATAGCCCCTCTGTCGCCTGAAGTTCTGTCAGAAGTTTCGCCAATGAATACAACCTCTTGTTCATGTTGTAGTTCAATCAAAACTGCTCAAAACTCCTAGGTAGAGACTGGAGTATGATATCGACCTGGGTTTCCCCATCGATCTCAGCTCCAAGGACCTCCAGCTCATTCAAATGAGACATCATCTTGAGAACATGATCCCTCACGGGTGTTCCCTCGATCATGGTGGTCGTCATCAAGTTCCTCATGGCTTCCTGCCTCGCAGCCCGATTCTGGTGTCCGAAAAACTCTTTGAGATTGAGCATCATGTCATAAGCAGTGGGCATGGCTTGATGCTGATGTTGCAGTACATTTGACATAGATGCCAAAATGTAACACCGCGCCATCTCTTTGGCCTTTATCCACTTCTTATAACTCTCTCTCTCCTTTTCCCCAGAATCATCTGCAGGCTTAGGAGGACACTCTTCAAGGAGTACATATTTGCATTCCTCAACAGTCAAGACAATGTCTAGATTCCTCTTCCAATCAACATAGTTGGGTCCAGTAAGTTTATTCTCTTTCAATATCACAACAAGTGGGTTGAAAGTCATTTTGAAAGAAAATCTAAGAATCACATAAATCAAAACATTAGATTTCAAAAAATTATTGATTCCTCAAACAATAAAGTTTTAAAATCAACCAACACCTCAAAACACCGCGAATATCGTATGCCACGATAGTGTGGACGTATACGAATTCTACATTTGTAAGAGGAGGTTTTACCCATTAATTTTACTATCTTGTCAACCTAACTTTTTGACAAGTAAAATTAATAGTTGGTTCCTCTTTGGCACTACAAATAAAAGCAGTGACTCCGATGGGGAGGATACTTATATTTGTACCTAAGTGTTCACCATTACTCGGTACCAAGGTAATTATCTCGGGTTATGTGCCTTCCGATGGGGAAGTGCACACGCTCCTTAATAATTTCCTATTACCATATTCGACCTTGTGATCCGCAAACAAACTCATCCGATGTGGAGGAAGGCACTCAAAGCCGTCGCGCAAGTTTGTTTCCATCACATGTAAAATTGTAATGGAGGCCGTGTGAATTTATAAAAATTTCCCTCTCCCACTTAGTAATTTGAAATTGAGGAATTTTCTAGCTTACGACATGCATATCAAACAATAAGCAATAAATATGAAAAATAAATTATTTTCCAACTATTATGGCTTTTGTCTTCAATATGTCTCCCGTCGCATCGCTTTCTCGTCCGCTCCTCCTATGCCATGTACGAGCCTTCCGGAGATCCGAGCCGAGACTAAAATCTATTTTAATTTACATCCATCGATCCTATACTCCACGAAGGAGTGTACATGAAATCTAGATCGAAAGTAAACTAAAATAAAAAGAGTGGCTAAACAATGTCGTATCTAATTTATAAAAAATTAAATACTAGCCTCGTCAACCCCCAGGATTCAACAAAATATACACATACAATCACATACACACATTTGTCCATAATAGTCAGATCTTATGCCTGCAACCAAAGAGTTAACCTACGCATATCCTACTATTATCCGGCATATATAATATATGGAAAAAATGCATAAGAGTAACCGAATCCTAAACACACAAAACCGGAAACCTTGGCTCTGATACCAATTGTAGGTTTTTAGCTTCGAGTCCGTGAGGGGAAACTTCGCTTCCCACTTCAACTTGGTCGCTTGTTCATGGCGATCCCATCAATGTCCCTGGATTAAAAATTTAATCCTAGACAAAAGGGAACACCCAAGAAACCTTGTCATCGTCGTGCTATTCGTTTAGAGAGGTCACTTGAACAAACTTGTTGTTCAAGCGACCAACCTCTATTCTACGAGTAGCCGTAGAATAGACGATGTACGGATTGTCGGCTTTTATGTTTATGTTCGGGATCCAAGGATTATTTAGCCACAAACAGAATATATCATGCTCATAATTGAAAAACAAATATAAACATGTTACAAACAAGAATAGAGAATCAATATAAACAAGATTATACCACTTGTTATACCTCTTGATCTTCTATTGTATGTCCTTCCTCCTTTTGGACGTCGTGTGGGCGACGATCTTCCAAAAGTTGAAACCTCCTAGATCGCCAATCATCCTTCCTTGCTCGTTCCGAGCAAGAGGAAGAATAGAAACAAAGTTCTTTTCCTTCTTTCAACCAACCACCAACCTCCAAGGTTGGAGCTTGCCGCCGGCCAAGAGGGAAGAGGAGATTAGGGTGGAAACCGGCCAAGACACCGAGGGAAAGCCCTAAATCTTGTTTCCAACGGCCAAGGAGAAGGAGAAGGGAAGCTTTGGCCGCCGGCCAAGGTGAGGAAGGAGCTGTTTGGGCGACGACAAGATTGAAGAAAAAGGAGATAAGGAAACTATTTCCTTATTTGGTGCTGCCAAGCTCCAAAACCCTAGCCCTTGCTTCTTACCGCCAAGCTCTAAAACCCTTGCTTCTCTTCATTGTTCTCTACGCCAACCCTAAGCCTCCTTTTATAGAGTTTATGTCACGCCCCGAGGTAGACTCTGTCCGGCCCACGGACGGCACCCCCTTATGACAATTCCAATACGGTACAAAGTCGCAGCCAGTATAACACATATCGAAAAATGTAAAACAACACAGCAACACGTACAACATCAATAGCGGAAGCCAACACATGGAAATACAACTCGTCAACATAAGTACATCGGTATATCCGTCCATACTATAATAAAATCCATACTGAATATCAAAAGAGAACATACAGCATGATCTCCAAAACAATAAAAGTCCATATAAAGGTACATGCGATGGGAAACGAAAACCCTCGGAAAAACGGCGAGATGGGATCAGGTGGCAATGCTCCGAGTCCAAGCCGAAGTCTTCTATCTACTACCTGGGTGACAGGAAACCCAGGGTCCAGGGTGGTGAGTATAAAACTCAGGGGTAATATATAGAAGTGCATGAACAACATACAGGGTAAAGAGATCTACAGATATACATGTGAAGATCTACAGGTATACAGCATGCGTCCATCATACATACAGTATTCAACATAATAACCAGAAACTACAGATACGGTCATACTCAT
Source organism: Wurfbainia villosa (assembly GCA_025175895.1). Taxonomy (NCBI): domain Eukaryota; kingdom Viridiplantae; phylum Streptophyta; class Magnoliopsida; order Zingiberales; family Zingiberaceae; genus Wurfbainia; species Wurfbainia villosa. The sequence continues at coordinate 69,084,155 of CM045988.1, forward strand.
AGCATACACTATACCAATAAACTGACATAAAATAATATACATACCTGACGGTCTGCTATCCACCTGACCTATAACATCCTGAACAGGTATATCATAGCATAATCCAAATAACATGCGACAGTCTAAACATACTCATACTCAACACACAACAGTATATAAAATGCAAATGACATGTAGCATGGTATACAATCATATGCAGCAACCAAATGCAACATCTCACAAGCATATGTAAAACATATATCAAATACATGCATACATATATATATATATTAGCAATGCATGTGCATGGTCATGCCTGTGCACCCAACTCGCTACCACGACCCCAGTGTGGCCTAGGTGACACGACATGACAACTATCCCGACTCCAGCCGTCACCACTCTCGAGTGACCGAGTTGGGTAGTATGAAACAGTAGCTAGCCGCCATAGAGCTATATGCTACTCACACGGGGGTCCCTGCTGCTAGCCGCTCCGTCCCTACCCATGAGTAGACGAGCAACGCACCCAGGACAATCGCACATCACACGACTCACCATCTATAGTGGGTGAGTGCGCTTAACTACCAAAGGGCTGGCGCATCTCCAGCCTACCACCATCCCTAGTGGCCGAAGTGACGCTCACAATGCTCTGCCTCAACCTCCTGCCCACCGCCTGAGTGGCCGAGGAGGCAGGATGACGACAAATCTCAACCACAAGGCAGACAACACAAAGATGCATGAAATGAAATGATGCATAACCCACACAAATCCTCGCAACACTCCCTAACTCACGGGGAGACCTAGTCAACCAAATGTCAACCATGTAAGGACGACACATCCGTAATCACAACCTATTTACTTATGTACAGATAAATAGATCCGTCAAACTAACACCCTGATATGTATACGATACAACGTCCGACCTCATAATTTGGACTCATCACCTAACCTAGTGATGCAACCCATTAACCCAGATTTGAGGTCATAAAGATAACCCTAACCACAGGTATTTACTGAACCTCTATTAACTAACATATAATAGGGTTTTACAGTTTCTAACCATGCTAGATAATCAATGACATAACAGAGTATATATCTCAAGGTCAAAGATAGGACAAGCATATGATTTAATAAGAGTGGATTTAAGATAAACAGGTATAAACATACATACAATATCATGCACTAGAATTGATCAAACTACCGGACCAGGTAGATATTACCCACCTGATACGAAGCTCGTATAATCCTCACGGCCGCGGGCCTGCTTCGTATCCCAACCCTGCACATAATCACAAATTAGGATTTAGCATAACACTCCAATAATAATGCGAATAAAATACTTATTCGTTCTATATTCGCATCTTGCCCTTGCTTAACCCAATTGTCATCTCTCTTATCAGAGTATACCCAATACGATCCAACACACTACAAACTCCCAAATCTAAGCATATCAGTCATCCACTAATATTAACCGAAAATACTATGGACATCAAACAAGACAATCGGCAAACACCAATTCCACCTCCTGATCACAACCCACAATCTTACCAAATAACTCATCCACTGGCTCCACCGACATATCCATACACTCAACCAAGCCATTAACAGAACCTACACCTACAATCGACCATACTACTCCAATCACAGATAATTTCTAAATCAACTCCGAATCAACATCCTACCACTCCAATCACAGCCCGTATCAATTACCGACATCACCACCACATCCGATCGAATCAACAACTACCCCATATCACATTAACAGAACCTAAATCAAGGGATACCACCTTTGGCAACATTGGATTAGATCTAAACTTACCAGATCCAAACTCCTACCGGCAGTTCACTCCGGCTCACCTTCTGCCTACCAACAGAACTCCCATCAGACGCATAGACAACAGAATATAATTCACCCATTCACACGGCACCGGAAAGAATACAGAATTAAGACTTACAAACCTCAGATCTTCACCGGCAGTCTACTCCCTCTCCCCTCTGCTCACCGAAAGGAACTCCAAATCAAGCACATCGACAACCATACCCACACAGAGACTTCCTCAACACAGAAACGAAGGAACACAATTTAACTCACCCCATCCATTATCGATTCTTAACCATCTGAGCACACCTCCGATTAACTTCCCAATTCATTGCATACATCAACAACATTGCAATAACAGAACATCAAAATCACAACACCACAGATGGAATGTTAGGTTAGATCCACTTACCGAGTCCAACCTTCACCGGCGGCGTTATCTTCCCAATTCATTGCATACATCAACAACAGTGCAATAACAGAACATCAAAATCACAACACCACAGATGGAATGTTAGGTTAGATCCACTTACCGAGTCCAACCTTCACCGGCGGCGTTATCTTCCCAATCCCGACTGCTCGCCGAAATAACCCAACTCCCGATTTCTGCCAAAAATCGATCTGAGCTATAAAACAACCCAAAAACCAGATCTCTACTCGAAAAAGAAACCATCATTCGATCCTTACCTCCGATGGCAGCTTGCTGCCGCGACGACAGCACCTCCGTCTCACCGAGCGAAGGAAACGCCGACACTCCTTAAGGTAGCCTCTTCGATCTACTACCAAGGCGACTTCAGACCGGATCGCCAACGAGATCGGCGATCAGCGCGGTGATTGCGCGGAGCGAAAGAGCGAGGCGGAGAAGAAGAAATGGAATCGATCGTTGCGAAATCGATTCGTCGGCACTTATAAACGCTGCTCGACGATTCGTTAACCTAACTCAACCTTAACCTAATCCGATTGGTTCAAATTCCAGCCCAATCCATTATCCATTTCATTAAATTTCGCCCAATCCATTACTGACCCATTTCATTTCAAATTTCGCCCAATCCATTCTGACCATTTCAAATTTCTAATTCGCCCAATCCATTATTTGACCAATTAATCTCCTAATTAATCCTAATTAATTAACGAGTTAATTAATAATTTTTTTTTTTCGTATTCTACAGTTTAGGGATAAGCCTTGTTTTAATCTCCACCAATGGTTCTAGGGATTTTATCTCAACCGTCGGATCTAGAGATTTAATCTCAACCGTCGGATCTTAGAGATTTAATCTCTACCTTTGGATCTAGAGTTTTGTTTCTATCCATTGGATCTAAGCTTCATGAGGTTTTAATAGGCTACAATAGAGACCATGAGGAGGAGTTGGATCTTGGCCACCCATGGATCAAGCCCACATAAAGTTCAATCCATTAATGATAATCCAATCCACTAAAGGATTATCATTGATCTACCTCACCAACCCCCATAAGTTAATATGGGCTCCATATATTATTTGTACATTTTCTCTCCATGTTTAAGATCTCGAATGTTCGTCGATTAATTAATTTACTGACCATTAATTAATCAACATCTAACTCCATGAGTAGTACCACTCAACCTTTTCATCATGCCGGACAAAATCCACCTGCAGGGTTTACATGATGAACCTTATGAGCTCCTCAAGAGGACATCATCATCCTAATATATAGGACACGGTTTCCTCCTATAATCAACGGCACACCATATAAATAATATCATCTCCCAACTTACTGAGTCTATCGATTTAATCTATAAATCTCGCCCCTTGGTAAATCAATGAGATGAATACTAAGTATATGTGCCTGTTATTATATCAGGATTAAGAGTATGTATATAATATCTAAGGTCCGATTCAATTATATAGTCAGCAATAAATCGAATCACCTCTATGTTAGTCCTGCTCAATACACACAAAGTGCACTAGTGTGATTCTATGGTCAAGACAAATCAATCCTAAATCACACTATAACCATTCCAATGGTTTGTCCAAAGTCATCTCGGTTGTGAGCCTTTACTTATACTTTACAAGGAGCCGATAACATGATCTCCTGTGTGACACCACACACCAAGTTATCTACAATGTAATGTATTAGACAATATGCATAGCATAAAAATATGCAAACAATGATCATGTGATTCTTATTTAAAAATAAAGATGTTCATACAAATGGTAGACTTTTCAGTATACATCGCAACAACTTGTTCATCCATATGCTAGCTTTTAGGTGCTTCCATCGACTATTGTCATCCTAAGCTGGTCTACACCGCCAAGGCACATTAGGGCTTACGGTGTCAAGACACACGCTTGAACTTTACGCAGCCAACCATTGGACTTATTCTGCCAAGACTCCACCCTTGGACTTCCCAATTGCCAAGTACCAATGACTTGGACTTTCATCGCCAAGACTACACACTTGGACTTACGTGGCCAAGCCTACACCATTAGACTTTCCATGCCAACTCCATATTGGACTTTCCAAATGCCAAGACTCATACTTAGACTTTCCATGCCAAGTACTAATGACTTTGGACTTTCCCATGCCAAGTGCCCCACTTGGACTTTCCATGCCAAGTACTTGAGACTTAGACATCTCCATCATATGGTCAGCCTTTGTCAACCATATCCCCAAAATCATTGTCAAACAATGATTAATCCTTTGTCAAACATCAAAACACAAACATCAAAATACTACTCGAGTCAAACTCGAGTCTAGTCAATCATGACCTGGGCTGATTTCACCAACAATCTCTCCCTTTTTAATGTTTGACAAAAACCAAACACCTTTGAGTTGGAACGCTAACTAAATCCAATCCTCCCAATTGTCCAAATTGGGAATTCTCATATTCTCCCCCTTTTTTATATACATTAAAAAGGTTCTCTCCCCAAGGGTGTCAATGTCTCATATCCAATGAGATCTTACAATCTCTCCCTTGGTCCAAAAATATCTAGGATGCCTTCACTCTCCCTAGTGATAAGTCCTATAACACTAAATGAGAGGTCATCCTCATTCTCCAAATTTTATAAATTCTACCCATTATGAGGAAGAACACTTCCATCATCCCATTATGGATAACCTTCTCTAAAGGCTTGCTCTCCCTTGACCATTGCACCAATAATGTCCTTGGAGAGTCCCTAAGCCTAAACGAACACTAAACTATCAAAATTAAGGGTAAAAGTTCAAACTTGAACTTTCATACACCTTAAAATTGATACACAACCTAAACCACTCTCCTAATCCATTTCCAATGGATTTTCACCCTTCCAATGCTTTGTAAGCATATCCTAGGGTTAGGAGTAGTTAGGGAACCTAGAAATAGCTTAACGTGGGCTAAATAAATCTTGTTTATCTGAAATCAGCATTGGTAATCAACTCTGTCAATCAACAGTGGACTGCCATCTATGGCAGTCGACTAATTTCTACAAGTGTAAAAATCAGGTTCAGAAATCAAAATTTTGTAATTCATAAGTAATTATACATAATATGAAAAATCATTAAATTTCATATGCATAATACTTATGTCAATCATTATGGGTAAAAAATATTTGAAAAATAAAATACCCATAAAATAGTGAGATTGATACAAAGTTCAAAAAAAAAAGAAAAACTTCATTCTTTTGAGCCTACTTTGTATCAACTTCATCAATGGTGATTGCAAGCAAAAGATAGACTTCACCAAGGTTTTCCAAAATAATTTTAAAATGATTTTAAACCTTATATTGAACCATGGTCTATGGGCTTAAGGCACATGACTTGTACTTGAGCTTTCCTCATGATTCATCTATGGTATAAGATGAGTTTAAGTTCATCTAGATGCAAGAACTATGCACCTTGAACTAAACTCATTTCCTAACACCTCACATATATCTAAGGTGTATAAATATACACACATGCCAATGTAATGTGGGATGTAGATTTTGTTCTTCCAAATTTAAGGTCTCATGCATTTTTCTAATGCAACTCTATTTGATTCCCTTATACATGGGACTTCAAATCATGTCATTTATCCTTAAATCAATTTCTATAAATCCTAAATGCATGAATGATGATTAACGCATATAATATAGCATAAATAAGCATGTTTCAATAATCATGATGTCATGACATAAAATATAAGCCTAAATATTCATGACATAAAAAGATAAACCTAATGTATCATGACACTTAATGATTAAAAATAAATATGATGTAATGACATGGTATATAGCAAACAAAACATGGAAAATAAAATATAAAGGTATGATAATACCTAAGATTTAGTATATATTGTCATTTGTTATGATAAAGTTCTTTTTACCATATAACCACTTATCCCAAGTGTGCCAAAAACCCTAAATTGTGCCAATTTGATTGATTTTTCAACTTCCATGAATTTTATTAGCACATCCTAAAATCTTTTAAGATAAAATTCTAACCACATTTCCAAAGTATCCCATAACCTTGGAAATGACCTAAAGTGCCAACATTGCTATGGTTAGGTTAACTATCCATCTATACAAGGTTGACATAACCCAACCCATTTAGCATGAGGGAATCACGCTCCTAGGAACCCAATACCTATTGGAGCTCCTTGGGTTAACAAGGTATTCACTAGGGATAACTTTCGTATATACCTTCCTAATGCCCCTTTTTGGCCTGGAAGCCTTGGTCAAATGGGTCTTGCCTAGGTTAACTCTAGGGGTAACTCCATTTGTAACCTTCTTAGTGGCTTCCCTAGGTTTCCTTGAAACCTTATCCACTAGACACACCATGGTTAGCCTTAGGGATGACTTCCCTCTTAACCTTGGCTTTCCTAGACCTATGAATGGTTCCATAATTGAATGGAACATGGTGATAAGTCTTCTTGAGCTTAGGTTTGTGACCTAAACCTTTCTTGTCGTTAGGTGGATCTTGCTTCCTAGATCCTAGGTTTTGACTCCTTGATCATAAATTTTGACCATATAACCCTTGCATTTGATTTTGCTTCTTTCTAAGGGTCTTTTCAAATTTCTCAAGCCTTGACCTTAAATCTCGGTTCACTAACTCTAATTTTTCCAATTTTGATTATTCATTAATCTTTTGGGGATGACACTTCCTAGGCATATGTCTACACTTCTTAGGGTTAATAGCTAGGTGGTGTTCTACCTTCTTAATTGACTCCCTAGGTAGAATGGTTCTAGGGTTTTTGTTTCTAGATTTGTCTTTAACCCTAAAATTACAACATTTAGCACCTAAACAAAAGTATTTGATTTTAGCATGCTTTCTATCATGATGAACTGCAAGTGAATTAAAATTATCCCTAACATCCTTTTTAACCTTAAAACTTGAAGGTGCATTAAAAGAATATACCTTAGGGTTTGCTTTAAAAGTTCCCCCTACATTTGATACTCCACCTTTGACCTTGGAGGCTTTTCTTCCCATAGGGCATTGGCTCCTATAATATCCCTTTTGATGGCATTTGAAGCACACAACGTGCTCCTTGCCCTTCCTCGTGGGGACACCGACATCCTTGATTTTGACACGGTTGAGTTTTCTTGACTTTCTTAGGACACTTGCTCTTATAGTTTCCGGGTTCCCTACACTCAAAATATATTATGTGATTTTTATTTTTGATCATAATATTTGAGTTACCTAAGTCAGTAGGGGAAGCTTCTTGGTTGGATTCTTCTTCTCTTCTAGAAGTAGAGGCTTCCTCTTGATTTTGTTCACGGATAGAAGATTGCCTCTCCTCCCCCTCAATCCTAGAGGTGGAGGCTTCCTCCAATTCTTCCTCTTCCGAATCCTCACTTTCTTGTGAGAAAGCGAGGATGAGCTTTCTTCTTCTTGTGTCAGTTCAGGATTTTCGTAATGTTTTGCCAATTTTCTTCATAGATCCTCGGCATCTTGAAATTCAACTATCTTGGACAATAAATCGTTAGGTATTAAATCAACTAACATATCTATTACCTTGTCATGTATTTTAGATTTTCAAAGTTGGTCTTGTCTTCTTCTTGAGATATCCTCCTTTTGGACCTCTTGAAATTTCAAATCCTTCCATCAAGGCATACCAAACTTCGATGCCCATCATTATCATGAAGTCTTTAATATTTGTCTTCCATTGATTGAAGCCTTCTCGTCCATAAAATGTATATGGAACCGAAGTATTGATGTCCCATCCCAATTTGAGATTTGGCTCCTCCATCTTCCTTCTTCCCTCTAGCTTGCTCCCTTAGTTGTTAAACCTTGAAGAGAGACCTCGCTCTGATACCATTTGTTGAGGATCGTATGACCGCTAGAGGGGGATGAATAGAATCGCCATTCATTCAATGAAATTCGATCGCGTTGCTTGTCTACAATTGTCGTTAGCACAATGGAATACAAATAATAAATAACACGATAACAACAATACAATCACACAAACACAAACACCATGATATAATGTAATTCAAAACCTTAGGGTTCCTACTCCATGGGTCAAACTCAACGAGCTCTAGTGATGCACTCACCACCAATCAATACACTCTTTCTTGACAATAAGTCGAAGGTGGAGAAACCTCGTACAAGAATGTTACAATAATAAGAATAAGAAAGAAAAATACAAGCATGTAAATGAAATGAAAGAGACAAAACATTACACAAGTGAGCTTTTGGTTTCATTAGGATTCCTTGAAAAACTAGAATCACAACAGCAACTCCCCTTCAAATCCTCAAGAAACACCTATGGAAATCCTCCCTATCGAGCTCCTTTTATGCCTTTGTTCAAACTAGATTTCTGCTTAGTAGTCGACTGCCAAAAGGCCCCATTCGACTGCCAACAGTGTCGTTGTATCACAACGGACTTGATCCAGATTGCCATTCAAGCAAATGGATACACTGGCAGTTGACTGCCATTACCAATAGTCGACTGCCAAGTCCGTAGCCAACTACTCAGTCAGCTATAGATCTTTCTGTGCTCACAACCAAAACCAATAGTCGACTTCCTTCCATGGCAGTCGACTACTCAAGGCTAGTCAACTACCATAACATAGCAGTCAACTGCTAAGGCCACTCGGTCGTAGTTGATTTCTAGTCGACTCCCATCAGTCAACTGGTCATAATCCTAGTCGACTACCCAGAGTCAACTCGGCTACCAAGTGTCAAACACTTGACCAGTCAACTTCTATACCTCAACCATGAGATTTATCCAAATTATGATGCCCTCATACTTGCTTGACCACCCTTAGCCTAGACCTAAGCCTTTTTGTTGGTGCAATCGGCCCAAGTCATGATTGACCAGACTCAAGTTTGTCTCGAGCAATATTTTGATGTTCGACAAAATGTATGACAATGTGATTGTCATGGGAAAGTCCAAGTTATGGGTACTTGGCAAGGAAAGTCTAAGCATGGGTCTTGAAAATGGGGAAGTCCAAGTCTTGAGTACTTGGCAATGAAAAGTCCAAATGATGGGTACTTGACTTGGCAATGGGAAAGTCCAAGTCATGGGTACTTGGCATGGAATGTACAAGCATGGGACTTGGCAAGGGAAAGTCCAAGCTTGAGTCTTGGGAATTGGAAATTCCAACATGTGTTGGCAAGGAAAGTCCAAGGGTTGATATTTGCGACGTAAAGTCCAAGCAGGAGTCATGGTAGCATAAGTCCAATGGTTGGCAGCGTAAAATCCAAGTGGTAGTCTTAGCAGCATAAGCCCAATGTGCCTTGGCAAGATAGACCACGTTAGCATGACAATAGTCGATGGAAGCACCTGAAGGCTAGCATATAGATGAACAAGTCATGGATGACTTGGAGGGATCCGATAGGCGTGAGGCTGATGAAGGTGGCTAGAAGGCTTATGTCTAAGCTAAGGGTGGTCTAGCAAGTATGAGGGCATCATAGTTGGGGTTAAACTTTATGGTGAGGTTATCAGTTGATTGAAGCATTATGGCCAATCAAACTGCTCAGAGTTGACTATTGTTCAACTGCAGGAAATGGCCTGGCAGTTGACTACAAGCATTGGGTAGTCGACTGCCATAGATGGCAGTCGATTGGTGGTCGAGGTTTCGGAAGTAGAACGCTCGGTAGCCGACTAGTCAGTTAGCTACGACCTCGGTAGTCGACCAATGGGTTATGCTAGTCGATTGTTAATGTATCTGTTGGAACTTATTCAACGTGGATCAAGTTGTTGTCTCACAACGAATAAATGAGCAATCGACTGATGGTGGTGATCAGTCGACTGTTAGGCGGAATCCAACCTGAGGTCAAGCTTTAAAAGGACCTCATGGAGAAGAATTTTGGCATGGTTCTTTGAGGAGATTTAGAGGGGATTTGCTACTGCAATCTAGACCTTTAAGTCTCTTTCTCAATCAACCAATAGCAAGAACTCAAGTTCACATTATGTAAAGTTTTCTTTACTTGTATTTGTATAGTTTACTTGTATTATCTTATATTTTTTTCTTATTATTTTAAGAGGTTTCCTCCACCTCCGGATTGTTCTGAGAAGGAGTGTATTAATTATTAGTGGTGTTTGGCATCGCTAGGGCTCATTCAAGCCCAACTAATGGAGTAGGAACCTTAAGGTTCCGAACCACATTATATATTGCATATGGTGCTTGTGTTGTGTATTTATTTTTATTATTATATTTTCTGCTACGTATAACAAGTTTTGTAGCAAGCACAGTCAAATTCCATCATCAAATGAAAACACAATATTCATCCCCCTCTTGCGGTCACCGACGTTCCTACAATTTGTATCAGAGCTAGGAGCTCTTCACCGACTTCACATCCGAGGGAGCACGCTAGAGGAAAGAAGATGGAGCTTGAAGAGAAATTTGGATGGGACATCAACACTCCGTTCCCGTATGCACTCTATGGACGAGATGACTTCAATCAATGGATGGCAAGGATTGAAGACTTCATCATGATGAGGGACTTTGAACAATGGGCCACCTTGATGAAAGGATTAAAATTCCCAAGAGGGTCGAAGGGAGGATTCATCAAAATGAAAAAGTGGACCGAGGAACAACTCCAAGAATTCGAGAGAAGTAACAAGGTAATAAAATTCTTGATTGATTTAATTCCTAATGATGTTGTGTCTAAGTTAGGTGAATACAAGGATGAAAAGGAATTTTGGAGCGAATTGGCCAAGCTCCATGAAGAACCTGTTAGTAATATATGAGAGGTGTCCTAAGGCAATCGCCTTATGCTTGAACCATTTATATGATAAATGAAGATTCTCTATTTGAGTATACATGTTTTCATGTTTTTGATTACATCTTAAACTCATTTACTGAATGTCCATGATATGATTCACAACAAGAAAGAATTTGTGATTGGATCACAACTAGTGAGTATCTCTACATGTATAATTGTGATACATTGGAATTATCCCTAGTCGATGAATTGATGGACTTGGACACCATCAATTCTGTCGAGACTAGCACGAGGTATACTCTTTGTGTATACAAGCAGCTGATTCTCACTGGCTGGAGACATTGTGAGGTCTGGAGTTAATCGTGGATGCTAGTTAGGGTAACTAGTTCATTTGAGTGACCAGCTGTAAGACTTCATATTGTTCTCTACATATATCAATATGTCAATGAAGTTTTTACTGCAGCTTAAGTGCGATGTTCCTTTGACTTGTGGTATTCAAGTCATCTTGGTCATGAAGACTTATATTTTGACATCTTAAGCAAGCATCTCTGAGGAGATGTGGACCCGGGATGATTGGGTATAAGTCGAAGTGGCCAAAGGTGTTTGTATAGCCTATAAAGGATTCACCACTCCTTACGAGGAGATGTATACCCATGGTCTCTCGTCGCCTTGTTACTAAAGTCTTTAGCCAAAGCATTACATGTTTAGAGTAAGATACTCTTGGATACATGTGCAGTAACTAGAATTCGTAGGACAAAAAAATGATACTTGGGGTAGGTGTGACATAGTCAACCTAGTGGGGACTGACACTATAGACCATGTCCTGAACCAAACGGGTATAAGATGCGTGAAGGGAACGAGGCTTGATTCATTGTGGCTGCTGAAGGGTTTCTAGATTATCAAAATAAAAATACTTTGATCGGATCGAGGTGGTGAATACTTAAGTCAAAAGTTTCTAGATTATCTAAGAGACAATGGTATATTATCTCAATGGACTCCGCCATATACACCGTAGCATAATGGTGTATCTAAGAGGCATAACCGGACCTTGTTGGACATGGTCAGGCCAATGATGAATCATGTGAATCTTTCCAAGTCCTTTTGGGGATATGCACTTCAGACAACTGTTTACTTGCTAAATAGAATGCTAACCAAGATAGTCTCTACTATTCCATATGAGATATGGAATAGTAAGAAACCTCATATATCTTACTTGAAGATATGAGGTTGTCTTGCTTATGTGAAGCAGACTGTATCAGACAAATTGGATGTTAAGTCTGATAAATGTCTATTTATTGGATACCCTAAGGAAACAAGGGGTTACCAATTCTATAAATCTGTGGAGCAAAAGGTGTTTGTTTTAAGGCATGCTGTGTTTCTAGAGAAAGAGTTTCTCTTGCAAGAAAATAGTGGGAGTGTCGTTGAGCTTGAGGAGGCTCGAGAGACTCAAATAGACATTGATGAGATACCTGGTGAAGCATCACAGTCGATAACTCATAGTGATGAGCAATCGGCTAGAGCTATTGGGACACCGCACTTCGTAGATCTAGTAGAACATGCAATATTCCTGAGAGATATGGATTTCTCATAAGTGAATCGAATGACGTGTTACTCATTGATGATGAGGAGCCTACTAGTTATGAAGAAGTTCTGAAAAGTTCAGAAAGAGATAAGTGGCTTGACACCATGAAGTCGGAAAATGGATTCCATGTATGAAAACCAAGTTTGGAACTTGGTTGACACACTTGAAGGCATTAAGCCTATAAGGTGCAAGTGGGTTTTCAAGAAGAAAATTGATATGGATGGTTATGTGATTACCTATAAGGCTAGATTGGTGGCGAAAGGATATCGTCAAAAGCAAGGTGTTGATTATGACGAAACCTATTCACCTGTTTGTTGGGAGATCGGGACGGCCGGCTAGAGGGGGGTGAATAGCCCTCGTTCGTTGGTTTACGGATTTTGCTCATCTACACAAAGATTAGCGCAAGCGGAATACAAATACAAATAAATAAAGACAAGAAAATAAACAATGAGAACAAACAATACAAACACCGAGATGTAACGTGGTTCACGGCTACGCCGCTAATCCACGGTCTGATTCGTCCACGGTGAATCACTCCGCAATCTATCCACTAGATCTCTCCTTGGCACAAAGCTAGGTGGAGGTAACCTCTTTACAATCTCTCTTCTTACAATAGAATGGAATTAAAACAAGTAAGAAGAGTAGGGAATCATGTATGGCACTTTGGGAGAAGTTTAAAGCTCAAGCATTAGCCTCCCAAAGCCCCATCCTCTTCCTTTTTATAGAGGAAGAGGGTTTCTTCCCGTTGACACAGGAGCAGTCGACTGATGCCCTCGATCAGTCGACTGGTCCTTTAGCCGTTGCCCAATAACGGCCGCTTTCCACGTTGGATTCCATCCAACGGTATTGACATCAGTCGACTGATGGCACCCATCAGTCGACTGATGTCAATCAGTCGAGTGCTCCGCGAGATCGACTCCATTCGCGTGCGCAGTGTCATCGTGACCGTGTCCCTTGGCGCGATCCAGCGATCAAGCCATCAGTCGACTGCCCATGTCGGAAGTCGACTGATCAACTTGATTCAGCTGACTTAAACCAGTCGATCGAACCATCGACTCAGAGCAGTCGACTTCCATGACATGGCAGTCGACTAGTGTCGGGAAAACTCATTCGACACTTGGCCAAATGACCAAGTTTCACCTAAGAGCTACCCCTTCCCGGGTTACATTCGCTCACTCTCATCCCTCGGAGTCCCTCGCCTTCGAAGTTCTTTTGCTCGTCACGCCACGTCCTCAGCGAAGATCAGGCGCACGACTCTGCAATGCTCCTTCGCGTCTCTTGCCTCGAAGTCTACTTCCTCCGGCTTCACTCCAAGCTCCTCATCCGGCGGTCCCTCAGATGCTCCAAGCGCACGGCTTCCGCAAAGCTATCCTTCACCGACTCAAGGCCCGAGTCATGAGATGTGAAACTCGCCACGATTCCATGTACGAATTACTAAGTCCTGCATGACTTCAACGCACATATCAAATCAACATAACAAACTAAATTAAACCCTTTGCCACACACATCAAAACCTAATCATGGCAAAAGTTTGCCCTAACAATCTCCCCCTTTTTGATGTGTGGCAATCCGTTTAAGTTAGGTAAAAACATTTGATAAAAATTCTAAGGTAAGAAAGCATGTAAACATAGACATTGATATAGCAACATGCAACTCCCCCTTAATCCATGAAACTCTCTTTACAAATTCTCAAAGTAAATTTTCTCCCCCTATCATAATTAACTTAAACATAATATTTTCTTCCCCTTTGACACCATCAAAAAGATTAACACTAAGTTATGAACTCATGGCATCAAGTCTAATAGAAGGAAAATACCAAAAATTAGTCTAAAACCTGAATTTAGCCTTTACTGTTCTGATTTTCAAGCCATCAGTCGACTGGTTCAGACTACCAGTCGACTGGCACGCGAATTTCAGAACTTTTTGATTTTCGGACCGAATTTCAGAAATGCATTAAAAATTCCAGAAAATTCAAAAAATCATGAAATTTTGGGAACATATTTCTTGTAAGTATATCTATCAATGAAAAATAGTTTTTCATGAAAAATCATTATATTTTCTGATATTTGCCAAAAATCCAAAAGCTTTAAAAACTACTAGGTTTTTTTATTATGATAGTATCCATTTTAACACCTAGTTTTGGTTCCAATTGTTTCAAAACATGAATACATAGAATTTAGATTAAGAAATTGTTTTGAAAACATATGAAATATCCAACCATGATCTTTGGGCAATATGTCTATGAATTAAACATAAGCCTTCCCCATGATTGGTCTATTATTGCTAATTTGATACTTTAAATGACCATCTAAATGCCATAGGCATTAGTGGACATTTGTATCATCCTAACATCTCACACATGCTAAGTTTTCAATCATGGTAGCCTATAGTGAGTGTGAGATGCATCCTAGAGGTATTTGTATATACTTAACCATTATATTCATGCAATTCTATCAAGGTTAAGTATCATCCTAACAATCCTCATGATCATAAAGACATATACGTGTGAATTTCACATTATGATCATGAAATACATGTATTCATTGAATTGTTATCATGCATTAGGTATTATGTCATGATAATAAACAAAGTATCAGCTAAAACATGATTTAACCCTATTTCTCATGATGATGTGCCAAATTTCAAGATTATAAATCATGATTGCAAACATACATAGCAATTACATTAATCATCATGATTTAAGCATTATTAACTATTTATAGGCACGTTATCATCACCTAACACTATTTAAAAATGTTGTCCCGCCATCCTAAGTCAACCAAAAATAAGATATAGGTCAATTGCATATGGTTGACTACCCTAGGGGTTTTCTAACCCTTAAGGATGGATTTTGGAACCCAATACAAATTCTTTCCTATGGGATTCACTAGATACTCCTTGGGAATCCATTTCCTAGCTATTACTTTCTTCTTATCTTGTCCCCTAGCAATTAGGCATTTGTAGGCCTTTTCATTTTTCTTTTCTTTATAACCTAGGCCCTTTTTGTTGAAACTAGCTCTTTAGCTCCCTATGATCATGTTCAAGGTGTTGGTGCCTATAGTGAATTTTTCTAGGGCTTTTGTCAAGTAATCTACCTTTTCCCTTAAAGGCCTATTTTCATCCATGCATGCATCACTAACATTAAATGGCATATATTCATGTGAGCATGCATCATCATGGCAAGAAGGAATATTTTCATTTTCATTTAAGCATGCTTTTTCTAACTTATTTTTTAAGTACTTAATTTGATCTAGCATGCTTTTGTTCTTCTTCTTAGCTCTAAATAAATCCCTAGTTAAGCTAGAAACCATGGAAACTATTTTCTTAGGAGTTAAATTTGTTACCATAGTTTCCATGTCCTCTTCTTCTTCTTCGGATGAGGAGGTAGAGGAGGCTCCCCCTTCACTTGAGCTCTCTCCACTTGTGCTTGATTCTTCATTTTCGGTGGAGGAGCAATCCAAGTCATCAAATGCCATCAATGCTAGGTTGGTGACAAATGCATTTTCTTCCTCGGATGATGATGAAGATGAGGAGGAAGGGTCATCCCAAGTCTTTGCTTTGAATGCCTTGGCCTTTCCCTTTTCCTTTGCTTTCTTCTCCTCTTCCTTTTTCTTCTTGCTCCCCTTTTTCTTCTTTTCTTCTTTCTTCTTCCTCTCTTCCTTGCTCTTGTTTAGGAGGGGACAATTATCCCTTATATGTCCTTCCCCTTGGCAATTGTAACAAATCACCTTTCCTCTTGGTCTTCTCCTCCTATCATTAGATTTATTAAAATGAAAACCTTTTAAAGCACGTCTTACCCTCCTTACCATATATGCTTCTTCCGTGCTATCCATGGAGGAGGATGAGGATGCTTCATCATCATCGGAGAAGGGGACTTCCATCTTCTTCTTCCCCTTGTTGGCCATCAAGGCTACTCCTCTAGAAGTTGGAAACTTTGGCTCTTCTTGTATTCCTTCAAACCTTGTTTCGTGGAGTTCCATTGTTGAGAAGAACTCCTCCAAGGTGCTCACTTCTAAATTCTTCGAGATATAGAAGGAGTCCACCATGGAGTGTTGGATCGATTTGAAACGCTAGAGGGGGGGGTGAATAGCGTTAGTGAAAACTTTTCTTTTTCGACAATTAAAACCAAGTACGCAACGGAAAACAAAAGATAAACACAAGAAAGACACAAAGCTTTTTTACTTGGTTCACAGCCCACCGACTACTAATCCAAGGCCCTGCGATCCTTGATCGCTTCTGAAGGGCAATCACTAAAAGTCTCTTCCTCGTTGGAGGTAAGAGACAAGACGATTACAATGATTATAAGGCCGGTAACAACCTTACCGGTCCTTATACAAATTAAGTATAGAAATATAATAATATCGACAATTAATTAGAAGATGATGCACGGTCAGAGTAGCGATGTAGAGAGCACAAGCACTTGAGAGATTATTCAATTTGGGTTTGAGTCCTCCTTTCCTTTTATATATTTTCACCTTGGAATTTGTCCCGATCCAGATCCAAAACTCGTGAATCTTATCTTGAGGTGGTAGCTTGTCTTATCTTGAGGTGGCGGCTTATCTTATCTTGAGGTGGTGGCTTATCTTATCCTGAGGTGGCGACATCAATCTCTAGGGATGATTCGTCTATATCGTGATCCTCTTAGCGATGATCGCGCCTTGATCAGCTAGCGACATCTCAGTTGACTGCACTTGAGAATTCCTGCAATACAAGATTAGCACAATAGATGCATAATGCCATGCAGTGTGACAGTCCTTTGACTGTCCGATCTCGACTTCGGCATTCCTCCGGAAGCCTTAGTCGGATCGACGCCTAGGATTGTCCTCTAACCGAGGACGCGTCCTTACCACCGCTCCACACACGGAGCTTACCTTTGGTCCTCTTGACCTGTCGCTTAGCTTTCGGTCACCACCGAGGTTCCTCGACTCCCCGAGGTTCTCCTGGTGTCGTCTGACCACCACAGTTTCTCAACTTGAGATTCTCTGGATGTTGCTCGACCTTTGGCTTAGCTTAAACACTTCCTCGCACACTTAGCATATCACATGAGATAACAAAATAGGTTAACTTTGAATCTTTGCCATCATCAAAATCAAGGTTCGATTTTCTAGTGCCCCGCACCAACAATCTCCCCTTTGATCTATGGCAAACCAATTCAAAGTTAAGAGAAAATAAGCAAGATAAACATTGAACAGTCATTTTTCAAAACATCCCCCTTAAGGGTACCTCCCCCTTAACCATGGGTGATTTTTGAAAAACAATTACTTTTTGGGAAAGAAAAAGTAAGTAACCTCTTAACTTTATTCTCTCTCCCCCTTTGACATATATCAAAAATAACTTTATATTGGGTACATTGCCAAGAAATAGAATTTTTAAACATGCTAATCAAGTTGATTTAATATGTTCAACTTCCTTTAATACTTAGGAGTTTAGGTTTCTAGATCCTGCACCAACAATGTATATCCTAGGTTAGAATGTGACCCCCTAACCTTTAACATTGTTATAAAATTTTGAGAAAGAAAAAAAACATTTTAAAGGCTCATGTCTATTGGTTTTTATGCCAAACTAGAGGTAGCTAGATACTAAGTTTGTCCAACTTAAGTCTTCTCTCCCCCTTGGCATATTATCAAAAGAAGGATTTAAATTTAGAAAATATTGGTGATTTTTTTTTAAAAAAATATTTTTTAACAACTTCTATGATGATTATCCAATTAGAACCTCCCCCTTAACCTAACATCCTTGTTAGCCACAAGGAAGGCTTATCTAGAGGGTCTCCCCTTTTGTCTGACAAACTCTTAGGGCATCCTTGTTGGCCATAAGGAAGGCTCACTTAAGTGTCCAAAGGGTCTAGGTATCTAAAGTTGACCTAAAGATTTAGATTTTTAGTATTGGTCAACTAACCATCATTTTAAGAAGCATAGTTGTTTTGAAAACTACATATAACTACACACAATAATCATGGCAACCAATAAGAATAGTTTTAAGAATCTATTTATGTGTATATAAAATTTGAAATCATTTTCAAAATCATTTTTAATTTGTTGTCCTTACCATCTCACCCATTCTATATGATCAACCAAGTTATCCTTATAGGTATTATGAGATGAATTTAATTTAATGCCTTAGAAATTAATTAATCTTGGGTTAGATTCAGATTTAACCTTTAGTTAGTTAAGTGAACATTTCAAAAGAGGGCTTCCAGGTCGTGGCGAGGCACAGGGGCCTTCTTTGATCGGAACAACGACCACTTCCTTAGACAAAGCCAACTTAGGAAATTACACACTTAATTCACTTAGGGTTACGTCCTGGTCTAACTAGTTTAGGATGTGGTGAGGTAGCTTCAGTTAGTTCCACTTAGTTAAATGCACCAAGCTAGATACTCCTTATCCAACTCGAATACACTTGACTTCGTTTCTTTAACGTACTATCATCTCACCGTGTCCTGATACTATGTTGTTAAGATTAATTAATTATTTTCTATCTAACCATTCTATGAGAGTTAACTAGTATGTATGACATGACAAAATAAGCATGATAATGATATGTATGCATGAGCAAGCTACATTCAATCAATTTAAAGAAATGGTTATTTTCTTGGGTGGACTTTTATTTGTTCCATAGTTATAAGATACTTTATTATAATTAGGTTTACAAATTTTAGTGTCTTGATTTTTGGTTAGCTTAGACTTGTAACCCAAGTCTACATATTTATTAGTTGAATTTTTAAAAGTTGAAGGTTTAATTGCTAGATTATTAATTTGTGTATAATCAAATGGTTTTATATTATAATTAATTTTATTGGTTTGATTAACTAATTTTGAATTTTTAATTAAGTTAGATTGTGAATTATTTAAAATAGGATTATTAGAATTTTTCAAAATAATATTATTAGACTTTTTCAAGATAAGATTATTAGACTTTTTAAAACTAGAATTATTGTTAGAATTATTTAAGATAAGATTGTTAGAGTTTTTAAAGGTAGAATTATTATTAGAATTATTTAAGATAAGATTCCTAGAGTTTTTAAAGGTAGAATTATTAGAATTATTTAAGATAAGATTGTTAGAGTTTTTAAAGGGAGAATTATTATTAGAATTATTTAAGATAAGATTATTAGAGTTTTTAAAGGTAGAATTATTATTATAATTATTTATATTATCTTTGGAATTTTTTAAAGTTAATTTCGAATTTTTTATGGTTGAATTTTTCAAAATAGAATTTTTTAATTCGGAATTATCTAGATTAATCAAATCTAGGATTTGATGATTCTGTCTTATGGTTTGATTATTCTGATCAAGGTTTTGATTATTCTGATTAAGTCCTAGGTTGATTTTATCCTTAACTTGATCTAGATCTATGTTAATTAAACTAAAAATTTGATTAATCTCTTGGTTAATTTTATCAAATGTAAGATTAATTTGATCATTTTCTTCCATGATATTGTTATTATTATTATTTAAACTAATTAAATCTGAATTAATTAATTTTTTATTAGTTGAATTATTAATTGTATTATTTAATTGACAACAATTACACAATTTATCTAAATTATCAACTATTCTAAAACTCAACTTTTTAAAATTATTAATTTTACTAACCTTTTTCTCCGGACATCGATTCTTGTAGTGACCGAATCTTCTGCACCCGAAGCACTTGATGTGCTCCTTGTTCTTCCGTACTCCTGGCAATGGTGTCTCCTTTGCCGCCGGTTGTGTCGTTCGAGTCTTACGAGTAGGACACTTATTTTTATAGTGTCCTCTCTCCCTGCACTTGAAACAAATAATATGGAATTTAAAATTTAAATTGACATTGTTACCTTTAGCCATTGAGCGATACTCTTCCATGGTTAGCTCGGTCAACAATCTTCTAATACTCGCAAAAAAAACACAAACCAAAAAGTCCCAAGACTTGGTCTTGGATTAGTAGTGCAGGAGATAATTAAAAATAAAAAATAAAAATAAAGAAAAGAAAATGCTCGATCGGTGGTTGCACCGAATCTGAGCGCCCCCGCTCTGATACCAATTGTTGGATCGATTTGAAACGCTAGAGGGGGGGGTAAATAGCGTTAGTGAAAACTTTTCTTTTTCGACAATTAAAACCAAGTACGCAGCGGAAAACAAAAGATAAACACAAGAAAGACACAAAGCTTTTTACTTGGTTCACAGCCCACCGACTGCTAATCCAAGGCCCTGCGATCCTTGATCGCTTCCGAAGGGCAATCACTAAAAGTCTCTTCCTCGTTGGAGGTAAGAGACAAGACGATTACAATGATTATAAGGCCGGTAACAACCTTACCGGTCCTTATACAAATTAAGTACAGAAATATAATAATACCGACAATTAATTAGAAGATGATGCACGGTCGGAGTTGTTGGGTGAATGCTTCGGAGGCTCATTGGCTCCCATGTCCCCGGATTAAAATTTTCACTAATGAAAGGATTAATCCGAATGGGATGAGCTTCCTTAACAACACCATTTCGTCGTCGTGCTAACAACTCGAGTGGTCGCGTGAACAAACTAGTTGTTCAAGCGACACAACTCTTCTAGTTGGTTAGCCGCGGAAGAGACGACGGATGGATTGCCAGTTTTTGTGTTTGTCTTCGGGGTCCATGATTATACAATATATTTTCATACACACACATGCATAATCAAAACAAATAAGAACATGCTCAGATCTGTACATAAAGTTAAAATAACTTTATACCTCACGATCTTCTACCGTATGTCCTATCCTTCTCGTGGACGACGTGTGGACGAAGATCCTCCACGAGTAGAAGCCTTCTAGATCACTTTCTTCTCTACCTTGTCCGCTGCGAACAAAGAGAAGAAACCACAAATACCTTCCTATCTAGAACCGGCCACCAAATTATGGAACTTGGTGCAACTGCCGGCCAAGGAAACAATTGGATGAAGCACCGGCCAACTTGTAGAGGAGTTGCCGCCGGCCACCAAGGAGAAAGGAAGGAGGAAGACCACCGGCCACCAATGGAAGGAGAACCGCCGGCCAAGGAAGAAGGTAGAGGGCTCTAAGATGGGCGCCGGCCAAGGAAGAAGGTAGAGGATGGGCGCCGACAATCAACTTGAAGAAGAAGCTTGCCGCCCAAACTTTGCTCCAAAACCCTAGCCGCCCAATGAACCCTAGCCGCCCACTTGTGGATTAACCAAACCCTAACTCCAATTCCTTGATCCTTTTTGCCGCCCAACCCTAGCCATCTATTTATAGAATAGGGCTTAAGCCTCCTTTAATCTCCACCGTCGGATCTAGGGATTTAATCTCCACCGTCGGATCTAGGGTTTTATCCCAACCGTCGGATCTAGGGTTTAATCCCAACCATCGGATCTAGGATTTCATCCCAACCGTCGGATCTAAGGTTTCATCCCAACCATCGGATCTAGGGTTTTATCCCAACCGTCGGATCTAAGGATTTAATCCCAACCGTCGATTCTAGGATTTCATCCTAACCATCGGATCTAGGGATTTAATCCCAACCGTTGGTTCTAGGGTTTCATCCAACCATCGGATCTAGGGATTTAATCCCAACCGTTGGTTCTAGGTTTTGTTTTACATTCTTGGATCTAGACTTCTTAAGGATTATATTAGGCTACGATAGGGACCATAAGGAGGAGTTGGGTCTTGGCCACCCGATGGATCGGAACCACACAAACTTGATCCATCAATGATGTTCCATTCCACTAGAGGATCATCATTGAACTACCTCACCAACCCCCATAAATCAATATGGGCTCCATATATTATTTGTACATTAATCTCCCCGTGTTTAAGATATCGAATGTCCGTCAATTAATTGATTTACTGACCATCAATTAATTAACATCTATTTCCTCGAGTAGTACCACTCAACCTTATCATCATGTTGACTAAGTCAACCAGCTGGGTTTACATGATGAACCTTATGAGCTCCTCAAGGGGACATCATCAACCTAATATATAGGACACGGTTTCCTCCTATAATCAACGGCACACCATGTAAATAATATTATTTCCCAACTTACCGGGCATATTGATTTAATCCATCTAAATCTCACCCACTGGTAAATCAAAGAAATAAATACTAAGTACATGTGCCCGTTATTATATCGGGATTAAGAGCATGTACAACATAATATCCGAGGTCCGATTCAATTATGTAGTCAGTACTAAATTGAATCACCTCTATGTCGGTCCTACTCAATACACCTAAGTGTACTAGTGTAACTCTATGTTCAAGATAAAACAATACCAAGCTACACTACTGTTAGTGAAAGCCCTAGAGCCAATCATATGATGATTGTTGTATGGACTTTATTGTATCATATTCCTATTTATAAAGGCATGGTTATTATATTTACTTGTATTGGTGCCAAATAACTAAATATAATAATGTCCTTGAGTAGTAGGTTCTTATCTATATCAATCGATTGGTTGAATCGATAATGAGATGATATAGAGAACACTACTCTTAATCATTCCTAGTCGAGTATTAACATTCAGGGACAATGTTAATGCATAGAGACTAGCATGTAGGTCAACAAGATGACTTGATCTCACAAGTCATGGATATGAGATATCAAGTTGACACATGGGTATGCATTGGAGAATGTATACTGAATGACCCACCATGAGAAAGTATCATGGATCGTTATATGAGTGTCATATACTTTCTCATGTGGCTATTAGTATGACTATTAGTCCTTAGACCTAAAGTCACCATGGTTCCCTACATAAGGAGTTGCATACTTTGGCTTCGTCAAACGTCACCCGTAAATGGGTGGACTATAAAGCGACATCGGGTATGTAACGAATTATGCGAGGGATGTGAGTGATGTAGATGAGATCTATCCCTCCTATATGACGGGGTGACATCGATATTCTTGATAGAGTGAGACCACGAAGTGCATGGCCATGCCCAAATGAGTCAATATGAGATATTGAGCTCATTTGATTAGAGTGAGTCTACTTGAGTTCAAGACTTAGATTGTACGAGGATGACACGGTCTATGCCTCGATTGGTCAATCTAGATGTCAAGGATAGAGGGACATTGTCACATATTGTGAGAGTCACAATTAGTAGTCACAAAGGTGATGTTGGAGCTCAACATTCTTGTAACTTGGGTAGCAATGATGTGATGCTAGATACCGCTCATTGCTTATGTTCCTAAATCGGTTTAGGGACATTGCCAACGTTACAAGAACCTATAGGGTCACACACATAAGAGCAATTAGATGGAGATTAGGTTCATATGATGAACCATGAGGATTAGGTTCATGGGATGAACCAAATTGGATTAAGAGTAATCCAAATTAGACTAATTGAGTTAGACTCAAGTTGATTCAAGTGTTGAATGAGTCTAATTGAGATTTGATTCATCAAATCAATTTAAATTAATGAATAGAGATTCATTATATTAAATTGACTTGAGTCAAGTGGTTAGATTTGATCAACCATGGGAGATTAGAGGTCAAGTTTGACTTGACTTGAGAGGGAAGATGAAAGGTCAAGTTTGACTTGACCAAATGCCATGTCATGATGATGACTAGGCATGGCCGGCCAATGATGATGCTCCACATCATCATTGACTTGGTCAATTGGTGCCACATCATGAGGGAGACCAAGGGTCATGGGAGTTACATGCATGCATGTAACCCCCCCTCCATGAAGTGGCCGGCCACTTTGGGGTTATGGGTGGTGAATTCATTTGGTGAGTTACACACTCTTAACTTCATCTTCTTCCTTGGGAATTTTTCTCTCAAGCTCTCCCTCTCCCATCCCTCTCTTTGGCCGAAATTCCTAAGGGAGTGCTAGCACACTCTAAGGCATTTCTCTCCACCTATTGCTTGTGTGGATACCATAGAGGAGTGTGCACTTGACACTCTCGAGTTCCGGCGAACTTTTGGACGAGCGAGATAAGCGAAGGGCGTCGCTACGAGGGTAACGTTCTAACCTCTTAGATCTAAGGTAGATCTAGGATTTCTGTAAGCACATACGTGTAATTATAATTTTTATACTTCGCACGGATCCGTGGCCGGGGCTTCCGAGGTTTCCGCAACGCAAAAAGCGATTTTTGCGGCTCGGAAAAACCCAACAGTGGTATCAGAGCCACGTGCGAAGCATGTATGTGTTTCGTTTTTGTAGTTTTTATATTAGATATAAAAATTACAGATTTATATGTTTCTGTAAATTTTCTTATTTTATAGAATTTTTGGGTATTTTTCTCGTAGAGTCGAAGCAACGAGTGTTGGGACACTCATAGGCTTCAATCGTCGAGAAAAACTCTCCGAATCGGCGAGTTCTCGCTTTAGGTTTTTGGGACAGCGACTTAAGTCGCTGTAAGATCATTGTAGGGACACTCGCGAAGTTTATTTTGCGAGTAGGGGCGCTGCCCCTATCCCCGAAAGGGGCCATGTCCCGCGATCGCGCCCGGAAACCGCTTAGCGGGACCGTTTCGGAGGGGTGACTCATAAATTCAAAATAAATTAGGAAAAATTATAGAAATTTTCTGTAAAAATACATAATTTAGAATTATGTATAATTCTGTGATTGTCATGGCCCAATAACCCAATTGGATTGGATTATGTGTGTTGTAATTCATAATACGGTCTGTGCTTTTGTGGTCAGCGTGTTGTAAAGTGTTTGCGACTTGCGCGTCGCGCCTATTCTTTTAATATTCTAGTTGTAAATAGTTTTAGACTCGAATGTAACTCGAGTTTCGTATTTGTAATGTACAAAAATGGAGCGGTGGAAAGTCCACTTGAAGACGAGCTTACGAGAAGGGTGACGACGACACATGGCGGTCAAAGGAAGCGCTTAGAGAAGCCGCTAGCCTTAGGTTGACCGTCCGATCTTCTCATTGGCTTGAGAAGATCGTAGTAGGGCCATGACTATATCACATTTAATGATATATATATATGTTGATATATATATATGTATATTTAATTGATTTTGCTTGTATATATGTGATGCATGCTAGTAGAAACATGTTTGTATGTATATGATGCATGCTAGGTTAATTTTCTTGTATGTATATGATGCATGCTAGAATAATTAATGTATGTATATGATGCATGCTAATATAGGATAATAAAGGCCTAAATGCGTATAAGATACACATTACGATTAGATTAGATCATAATCGAATCAACTCGAAAATGCCTACCGAGCCTTGATACCCATCACTACCTCGATCATTTGTTGTTGTTGAATCTGCCAAAGCAGAGCAATGCATATTATCTTGGTAGGGTGCGGAGGGACAATCTTGGTCCCGCCTATCACGACTCGGGTTAGAGTAAGCTCAATTAGATTGAGCAAAACTAGTTAACTCAATTGGATCGAGTAGAACTATAGGCATATTCCAATCGTTGGAAAGAAGGTTAAGATCGCATTTACACTAAATCTTGGGCGATTTAGCCAAAGCTAACTCAAGGCTTAGTATGATGTGGATCTTGTCCCGCAAGAATTATAGCTAGTTTGTATGAATCTAGTAAAAGTGGTTTGACCACATCCATAACTCGATTCTACAAAAATTCCTATAATTTAGTGGGAGCAACATTTGATTAAAGGCCTAATTAAATGATAAAAGGAATATGATATTAATCCTCTGCATTGTATGTTGTAGATTACTATGTCAACAAACACGAACACTCTCTCTCGCGATCCGTCTTGAGAAGGACAAGCTCAATGGAGCAAATTTCGGATCGTACAGAACTTGAGAATTGTTCTCACCCAAGAAAGGAAGCAGACGCCCGAGTGCCCATTCCGAGGCACCTCCCCGCCAATGCCTCGCGAAATGACAAAGATGCTTACAAGAAGCATCAAGATGATGCATTAGATGTGTCATGTCTAATCGTCGCGACTATGAACTCGAGCTTCGTATAACACGAGTTCATGAATGCTTATGATATGGTTGGACATCTTCACAACTATATCAAGGACAAGCTAGGCATGAGAGATATGAAGTCTCTAAGGCATTATTTGGGTCCAAAATGCAAGAAGGGACTCCTGTAGGTACATATGTACTCAAGATGATTGGGTACGAGAAAACCTACAAAGGCCGGATTCCCACTTGGCCAAGAGTCGCCACACGACCTAATCTTGCAATCTTTGCTACAAGCCTTCAATCAATTTGTCATGAATTATAACATGAATGAAATTGATAAGCCATTTCAAATGCTCAAAGATGTTGAGAATCGCAGAGCTTAACCTTAAGAAGGGTAACTGACACCATTTTGATGGTGCGAAGAAGAAAGGCAAGGGCAAGCCTAAAGGTAAGGGAAAGTCCTGCCAAGGGCAAAGGCAAAGAACTTAAACCCAAAGGAGGGGTAGCCAAGGAAGGGGCTTGCTTTTTCCGCAAGGAAGCAGACAATCGGAAGCGAATCGCAAGGCATACCCGAAGATCTTAAGAAGAAGAGAAGTGAGACTTCTACTGTATAAATGTTATAGAAGTCAATCTATCTATTTCTTCATCATGGGTATTAGATACCGGATGTGCATCTCACATTTGTACCAATGTGCAGGTGAGAAATAGCAGGCATCGACAAAGGGCGCAGGTGGACCTACGAGTAGGCAATGGAGCAAGGGTTGCCGCTGCTGAGAGGAACTTATGATCTATCTCTCGCCTCCGGGCTTGTACTAGAATTAGAAGAATGTTGTTATGTGCTGCTCGCTTAACTAAGAACATCATTTCAGTTTCTTGTTTGGACAAGAAAGGTTTTTCATTTATAATAAAGAACAAATGTTGTTCAGTTTATTTAAATGATATGTTCTATTGTAGTGCACCTCTAATGAACTGACTCTACTTTCTAGACTTAGAGAGCCCTATCTATAACATAAGTACCAAGAGGTTCAAGTCAAATGAGTTGAACCAAACCTATCTCTGGCATTGTCGCTTAGGTTACATAAATGAAAGTCGCTTATCTCAGCTCCATAAGGATGGGCTGCTAGACTCATTTGATTTTGAATCATATGAGACATGCGAGTCTTGCCTTTTTGGCAAGATGACCAAGACTCCCTTTAGTGGACATAGTGAAAGAGCAACAGATTTGTTAGGACTTATACATAGTGATGTATGTGGTCCTTTCAATGTTGCTGCTAGAGGTGGTTACAGGTACTTCATTACATTTACTGATGACTTCAGTAGATATGGTTATGTGTATCTTATGACACATAAATCAATCCTTTGAAAAGTTCAAAGAATTCAAGAATGAAGTACAAAACCACTTGGCAAGAGTATTAAGATACTTCGATCGATCGAGGTGGTGAATACCTTAGCCATGAGTTTCGTGGACTATCTAGCCGAGTGTGGGATTCTATCCCAACTCACTCCTCCCGAACACCACAAAGGAATGGTGTATCCGAAAGGAGGAATCGCACTTATTGGATATGGTACGATCTATGATGAGTCACACAGATCTTCCTATATCCTTTTGGGATATGCTGACACAGCCTTTACCCTTAACCGTGTACCATCCAAGGTCAGGTGGTAAAGACACCATATACGATATGGACAGGAAAAATCCCAAGATGTCTTTTATGAGGATTTGGGGTTGTGAGGCTTACGCTCGACGCCAAGTCTCGCATAAATCGGGACCCAAATCCGATAGGTGCTATTTTGTTGGATATCCCAAGGATACAAAGGGGATATTACTTTACATTCCCAAAGACAAAGTGTTTGTGTAAAGACCGGGTTTTTCTAGAAAGGGATTTTGTTTCTAGAAAAACTAGTGGGAGTACGTTCGATCTTGAAGAAATTCAAGATAAGGACCATAGCACTGAGGCCTTGATGGAGGTTGAACAGGAACCACAAAGTGTTGTGGGTGATGAGGTTGTTGCACAAAGAGTTGTGGAACAACCACCTGTTCAGGTAGACCTACCTCTTCGCAGGTCTGATAGGGTACGTCGTCAGCCTGAGAGATACTCATTTCTCTTGTCTGACCATGATGACGTTATGCTCATTGAGAATGAGCCTACCTCCTATCAGAAAGCTGTGATGAGCCCAGATTCTGAGAAATGGCTAGACGCCATGAGATCCGAGATGGAATCCATGTACACTAACCAAGTATGGACTTTGGTTGATCCACCTGAAGGGGTCAAACCCATTGGGTGTAAGTGGGTCTTTAGGAGAAAGACTGACATGGATGGACTTACACATACCTATAAGGGCCGATTGGTGGCTAAAGGTTTCAAGCAAATTCATGGTATTGACTATGATGAAACCTTTTCTCCAGTGGCGATGTTTAAGTTCATTCGGATCTTGCTTGCTATTACAACATACCATGATTATGAGATCCGGCAGATGGATGTCAAAACCGCTTTCGAATGGAAACTTACTCGAGGATGTGTACATGACACAACCCGAGGGTTTTGTAGATCCACAAAGATAATCGGGAAGGTATGTAAGCCGCAAAGGTCCATTTATGGGCTAAAGCAAGCTTCGAGCCGAATCTTCGATTCGATGATGCGATCAAACATTTGGTTTCATCAAGAATGAAGATGAACTCGTGGTCTACAAGAGGGTTAATGGGAACACAGCTTGTGTTCCTTGTATTGTATGTGGATGACATACTACTCATTGGGAATGACATCCTTCGCCATACCGTGAAGACTTGGTCGGGACGTGCTTCAATGAAGGACTTAGGTGAAGCACCAGTATTCTAGGCATCAAGATCTATAGAGATAGATCTAAGAGATTGCTTGGCCTAAGTCAGAGTACATACATCGACACGTAGATTACTTTCCGCTTTGCCATGCAGAATTCCAAGAAAGGACTTCACGATGTCACATGGTGTGAGTCTTTCAAGACTCAAAGTCCTCTTCTAGAGAGGAGAGAGACCGCATGGATAAGATCCCTTACGCATCTGCTATAGGATCTATCATGTACGCCATGCTGTGTACTCGTCCTGATGTCTCGTATGCTTTGAGCATGACGAGTAGATACCAGTAAGATCTAGGTGAGCGTCACTGGATAGCAGTCAAGAATATTCTTAAGTACTTGAGAAGGACTAAAGAATATTTCTTGATATTCGAGGCGATGAGGAGCTAGTCAGAAGGATTACAAATGATGCTACTTCCAAACCGACCAGATGATTATAGATCGCAATGTGGTTCGTGGTTTTGCTTGAATAGGTAGCACCCGTGAGTCGGAAGAGTTCCAAGCAGACACAGCTTATTGATTCTACAACAGAGGCCGAATATGTCGGTGCTTCCATCTCATTCGTGAGATTGTCGATCGAGGAGATGTGAAGATTTCCAGAGTACCCACAGAGGCTAACATCGCAGATCCCTTGACCAAGGCTTTGGGTACGTAAAAGCATGATGGTCACACTAGGTCATTGGGTATTAGATACTACGGTGATTGGCACTAGTGCTAGTGGGAGATTGTTAGTGAAAGCCCTAGAGCCAATCATATGATGATTGTTGTATGGATTTTATTGTATCATATTCCTATTTATAAAGGCATGGTTATTATATTTACTTGTATTGGTGCCAAATAACTAAATATAATAATGTCCTTGAGTAGTAGGTTCTTATCTATATCAATCGATTGGTTGAATCGATAATGAGATGATATAGAGAACACTACTCTTAATCATTCCTAGAGTATTAACATTCAGGACAATGTTAATGCATAGAGACTAGCATGTAGGTCAACAAGATGACTTGATCTCACAAGTCATGGATATGAGATATCAAGTTGACACATGGGTATGCATTGGAGAATGTATACTGAATGACCCGCCATGAGAAAGTATCATGGATCATTATATGAGTGTCATATACTTTCTCATGTGGCTATTAGTATGACTATTAGTCCTTAGACCTGAAGTCACCATGGTTCCTACATAAGGAGTTGCATACTTTGGTTTCACAAACGCCACCCGTGAAATGGGTGGACTATAAAGGCGACATCGGGTATGTAACGAATTATGCGAGGGATGTGAGTGATGTAGATGGGATCTATCCCTCCTATATGACGGGGGTGACATCGATATTCTTGATAGAGTGAGACCACGAAGTGCATGGCCATGCCCAAATGAGTCAATATGAGATATTGAGCTCATTTGATTAGAGTGAGTCTACTTTGAGTTCAAGACTTAGATTGTACCGAGGATGACACGGTCTATGCCTCGATTGGTCAATCTAGATGTCAAGGATAGAGGGACATTGTCACATATTGTGAGAGTCACAATTAGTAGTCACAAAGGTGATGTTGGAGCTCAACATTCTTGTAACTTGGGTAGCAATGATGTGTTGCTAGATACCGCTCATTGCTTATGTTCCTAAATCGGTGTAGGGACCTTGCCAACGTTACAAGAACCTATAGGGTCACACACATAAGAGCAATTAGATGGAGATTAGGTTCATATGATGAACCATGAGGATTAGGTTCATGGGATGAACCAAATTGGATTAAGAGTAATCCAAATTAGACTAATTGAGTTAGACTCAAGTTGATTCAAGTGTTGAATGAGTCTAATTGAGATTTGATTCATCAAATCAATTTAAATTAATGAATAGAGATTCATTATATTAAATTGACTTGAGTCAAGTGGTTAGATTTGATCAACCATGGGAGATTAGAGGTCAAGTTTGACTTGACTTGAGAGGGAAGATGAAAGGTCAAGTTTGACTTGACCAAATGCCATGTCATGATGATGACTAGGCATGGCCGACCAATGATGATGCTCCACATCATCATTGACTTGGTCAATTGGTGCCACATCATGAGGGAGACCAAGGGTCATGGGAGTTACATGCATGCATGTAACCCCTCCATGAAGTGGGCCACTGGGGTTATGGGTGGTGAATTCATTTGGTGAGTTACACACTCTTAACTTCATCTTCTTCCTTGGGAATTTTTCTCTCAAGCTCTCCCTCTCCCATCCCTCTCTTTGGCCGAAATTCCTAAGGGAGTGCTAGCACACTCTAAGGCATTTCTCTCCACCTATTGCTTGTGTGGATACCATAGAGGAGTGTGCACTTGACACTCTCGAGTTCCGGCGAACTTTTGGACGAGCGGGATAAGCGAAGGGCGTCGCTACGAGGGTAACATTCTAACCTCTTAGATCTAAGGTAGATCTAGGATTTCTGTAAGCACATACATGTAATTATAATTTTTATACTTCGCACGGATCCGTGGCCGGGGCTTCCGAGGTTTCCGCAACGCAAAAAGCAGTTTTTGCGGCTCGGAAAAACCCCACAACTACAACCATGCCAATGGTTTGTCCAAAACCATCTTGGTTGTGAGCCTTTACTTATATTTTACAAGGTACTGATAACATGATCTTCTGTGCCACACCAAGCACCATGTTATCTACAACATAAAATATTAGACAATATGCACACATATATAATGAATATATAAAATGCAAATAATGATCATGTGATTCTTATTTCAAAATAAAATGTTCATACAAAAAGAGCTAGGCTTTCAGTATACATTCCAACAGGAGTAGCGTTGTAGAGAGCACGAGCACTTGAGAGATTATTCAATTTGGGTTTGAGTCCTCCCCTCCTTTTATAGATTTTCACCTTGGAATTTGTCCCGATCCAGATCCAAAACTCGTGGATCTTATCTTGAGGTGGCAGCTTATCTTATCTTGAGGTGGCGGCTTATCTTATCTTGAGGTGGTGGCTTATCTTATCCTGAGGTGGCGACATCAATCTCTATCTCTTTGACCGTGTGCACTGCGATGATTCATCTATATCAGTCGACTGCTAACATCTCCAGTTGACTACTGCACTTGAGAATTCCTGCAATACAAGATTAGCACAATAGATGCATAATGCCATGCAGTATGACAGTCCTTTGACTGTCCGATCTCGACTTCGGCATTCCTCCGGAAGCCTTAGTTGGATCGACGCCTAGGATTGTCCTCTAACCGAGGACGCGTCCTTACCACTGCTCCACACACGGAGCTTACCTTTGGTCCTCTTGACCTGTCGCTTAGCTTTCGGTCACCACCGAGGTTCCTCGACTCCCCGAGGTTCTCCTGGTGTCGTCTGACCACCACGGTTTCTCAACTTGAGATTCTCCGGATGTCGCTCGACCTTTGGCTTAGCTTAAACACTTCCTGCACACTTAGCATATCACATGAGATAACAAAATAGGTTAACTTTGAATCTTTGCCATCATCAAAATCAAGGTTCGATTTTCTAGTGCCCCTGCACCAACATGTAGCTCCACTTTGAGGACCGGGGAAAGACATCTATGGCCTTCATTACCATATACTGGTTGGAGAGCTTTTCACCTACACTTGTCAAACCGGTTAGAAGTTCCTTAAATCTAGAGTGTAGAGATTTTACCTTCTCTCCCTTTTCGAGTTTGATATTGGACAATTGGGAGCGAAGGACATCTCTCCTTGCTAGCTTCACCTCGGATGTGCCTTCATGAATCTCTATTAATTTGTCCCACATTTCCTTGGCGCTAGCACACTCTCCTATCCGGTTGACTTCTTGTTGGGGGAGGACATTGTATAGGTGATGCTTGGCCTTTGAATTTGCCAAGTATTCTTCTCTTTGCCTCTTGCTCCACCTTGATTTCTCCAATGGATCCCCATTTTCGTTCCTAGGCAACTCGAAACCGTTTTCCATAATTAATAATATTTCAAAGTCGGTTTTGAAGAATACCTCCATTCGCTTCTTCCACCAAGCGAATTCTCCTTCAGACTTCGGTGGATGAATGTTTGAGACGACCATTTTGATGTAGAACTTGTTGTGGTGGTTAGTCCGGTGACAAGCAACCTTGCTCTGATACCACTTGTTGGGAGATCGGGACGGCCGGCTAGAGGGGGTGAATAGCCCTCGTTCGTTGGTTTACGGATTTTGCTCATCTACACAAAGATTAGCGCAAGCAGAATACAAATACAAATAAATAAAGACAAGAAAATAAACAATGAGAACAAACAATACAAACACTGAGATGTAACGTGGTTCACGGCTACGCCGCTAATCCATGGTCCGATTCGTCCACGGTGAATCACTCCGCAATCTATCCACTAGATCTCTCCTTTGCACAAAGCTAGGTGGAGGTAACCTCTTTACAATCTCTCTTCTTACAATAGAATGGAATTAAAACAAGTAAGAAGAGTGGGAAATCATGTATGGCACTTTGGGAGAAGTTTAGAGCTCAAGCATTAGCCTCCCAAAGTCCCATCCTCTTCCTTTTTATAGAGGAAGAGGGTTTCTTCCGCTACAGGAGCGACTGATGCCCTCGATCGTAGTCCGCCGTAGCCGCTAATAAATAGCGCCGCTTCCACGCTGGATTCCATCCGCGGTATTGACATCAATCGCGATGGCACCCATCCGATGTCAATCGCGAGTGCTCGTGAGATCGACTCCATTCTCCGTGCGCTGTCCGATCGTGTCGTCAGCGATCGATCTCAGCCATCGATTATTATCCATCTTCGCGGTCGGTCGATCAACTTGATTCAAAAAACTAGTCGATTGAACCCGATCGGAAGCGATCATTGCCGCCGACATGACATGCGGTCGGGTGTCGAGAAAACTCTGGCACAGGCCAAATGGCCAAGTTTCACCTAAGAGCTACCCCTTCCTGGGTTACATTCGCTCACTCTCATCCCTCGGAGTCCCTCGCCTCGGTTCTCTCTGTTGGCCACGCCCACGCATCGTGCACTGCGCTGCAATGCTCCTTCGCCTCTGCCTCAAACCTCCTCCGGCTCCTCCAAGCTCGTCGTCGGGTCCCTCGGATGCTCCAACGCGGCTTCGCTCACCGACCAAGTCGAGTGAGATGTGAAACTCGCCACGGCTCCATGTGCGAATTACTAAGTCCTGCACGACTTCAACGCACATATCAAATCAACATAACAAACTAACTTAAACCCTTTGCCACACACATCAAAACCTAATCATGGCAAAAGATTGCCCTAACACTATTGCTATGCTTAAATCTATTCGGATGCTCTTGGCTATAGCGACTCATTGTGATTATGAGATATGGCAGATGGATGTGAAAATAGCTTTCCTTAATGGAAACCTACTCGAGGATGTGTATATGATACAACCTGAGGGTTTCACATCGGTTGATAAAACCAAGGTATACAAATTGTGACATTCCATATATGGACTGATATTGAATGTCCACGATACGATTCACAGTATGAGAGAATTTGTGATTGGATCACAACTAGTGAGTATCTCTACGTGTGTAATTGTGATGTATTGGAATTATCCCTAGTTGATGAATTGATGGACTTGGACACCATCAATTCTATCGAGACTAGCATGAGGTATACTCTTTGGTGTATTCAAGCAGCTGATTCTCATTGGCTGGAGATATTGTGATGTTCGGAGTTAATCATTGATGCTAGTTATGGTAACTAGTTCATTGGAGTAACCAGCTGTAAGACTTCATATGGTTCTCTGCATATATGGATATGTCAATGAAGTTCTAACTGTAGCTTAAGTGTGATGTTTCTTTGACTTGCAGTATTCAAGTCATCTTGGTCATGAAGCTTATACTTTGACATCTTAAGCAATCATCTCTGAGGAGATGTAGGCTCGGGATGATTGGGTATAAGTCGAAGTGGCCGAAGGTGTTTGAATAGCCTATAAGGAATCACCACTCCTTGCGAGGAGATGTATGCCCATGGCCTCTCGTCGGATTGTTACTGAAGTCTTTGGCCAAAGCATTACATGTTTAGAGTAAGGTACTCTTGGATACATGTGCAGTAACTAGAATTCATAGGATGAGGAAATGATACTTGGGCTAGGTGTGACATAGTCAACCTAGTGGGGACTAACACTATAGACCATGTCCTGAATCAAGAGAGTATAATATGCGTGAAGGGAACGGGGAATGATTTATTGTGGCTGCTGAAGAGTTTCAAAAATAGTTCTGGATCAACTGTTGATCTTTTGATTAATTGGGGATCATGATGTACTACTAGGTGCCACTCATGATCGTTTTATAATTAATGGTTAATTATTGACGACCAACATAAACTGAGAACATATTTGGTCACACGCACAATGAGCGTAATACGAAGGATTTAAAACGAGCTTGAGAATGAGATTCTCAGATTGAGAGAAACTAGGTTTGGTTGGACCAAACAAGGAGTGAGCATGAAATCATTTCAGTTGCAATGGAAGCATTGATGGGACATGTCTTATGTAGACATGATGGATGAACCAAATTGGTTTGGTTCTAATCCAATGGTGAAGAATAAACCAAAGGGGTTTAGTTTGTTTTAAACGAATGAACCAAAGTTGGTTCGGTTAATTTTAACTTAAAATAGACAAACTTGGTTCGATTTATTTTAACTTATGTTATTGGAGCGGGTTAACGGGTTTTGGTTATGAACAAATAACTCTAAGGAGAAGTTTTCTTAATGGTTAAGAAACACGGGCTCTATAAAAACGCGGTTAGGTTTTTGGAGAGCCCTAAGTTTTATTTTGGGAAATAAACTTCTCCTCTCCTCTCCCTCTCTTCTCATTGCCGCCGCCCAAGCTCTCCACGCCGCCAGCCATTGTGCCGTCATCCACCTTGCTGCTAGCGTCCAAGCTTCAACCGGCCATCCTCCGGCGACCCTCCAACGACTTCCCTTGGCTTCGGTGACCAAGGTGCAGCCGACCATCCTTTGGGCCGGCACAACTCCTCCACCAAGCTGTCTAGTTTTTTGGACAGCTTCTTTTCTTTCATGTTGGAGTGTCGTTTGTACAATGTTTGGAGCTCTGACAGCAGCTACCTTTTCGGGGACTCGATCTCCGGTAATCCTTGTAGGTGGAGGACGAAGGATTCGTCGATCGGTTGACGAATACATCTCTGGAGAAGTTAGTTTTGGGGACTCATTTTTGAATCCGAATTGTGATTTGGATTGTGATCTTCTCTCGATCACATCGCTTTCAACACGAGGCTAGTGACTCTTCCAAAGACGAGGCTTGTAGGTTGGTGAAGCTATCCCGAGGATACTCAGCATGGATATGGATAGAGGCAATTCTAGCGAGAGTTGCTCCGGTTGATGCCTTTCCCGCTGCACATGATACGTTAGGTATAACTAGCGTAATTTACATTATTGAAAAATTTAAAATTGTGATTATGTCTACACATATTGTACTATGCATGTGTGTGGTGTGTGTGTTTTAATAAATTAGATTTATTGCTTTTTAAT
The DNA here is from genome assembly GCA_025175895.1 of Wurfbainia villosa. NCBI lineage: Eukaryota > Viridiplantae > Streptophyta > Magnoliopsida > Zingiberales > Zingiberaceae > Wurfbainia > Wurfbainia villosa. The sequence goes on from CM045988.1 coordinate 69,120,758, forward strand.
TCTTCCATTGTGCACATGTTTATGAAACATGTTCAAACGCACACTCGCCGCGGTGCTGGGAATCCCAACAAAACCATCATCGGCTCAATTTGAGGAGGAGGCCGAAGAAACAAGCTCATCCTCACAAGAAAGTGAGGAGTCAAAAGTTGAGAAGGATCAACTTCCGAATCGGTGGAAGAAGAAGAAGTGGAAGAATCCCAAAGAGTTGAAGACGTCCAAAATTCCACCACGACCTAGGTAACTCAAACACATATGTCAATAATAAAATTCATATAATATGTTTTGAGTGTAGGGAAGCCGGACACTACAAGAGAAAGTGCCCAAAGAAGGTCAAGAAGCCTCAATCGGCATCAAAGGTCAAAGATGTCGGTGCCCCAACACATAAAAGCAAGGAGAAGGTGATGTGCTTCAAATGCCATCAAAAGGGGCACTATAGAAACCAATGCCCTAGGGAGAGGAAGAACACTCAATAGGGAGCATCACATGTAGGGGGAGCCTCTAAGACAAACCCTAAGGTAAAATTCAATAATGCACCTTCTAGTTCTAGTGCAAAAAATTATGCTAGAAATAATTTAAATACTCTTGCTATTGTTCATAAAGAGGATGCTAAAAATAGAATTTATTGCTTAGGTGCTAAGAGTTGTAATTTTAGGTCTAAGGATCATACTAGACCTACCATATCTAAGGACAAATCTAGAAACAACAACTCTAGACTCATTCTACCTAGGGAGTCTATTAAAAAGGTAGAAGAACACCTAGGCATTAATCCCAAAAACCATAGAAATATGCCTAGGAATTCTGATTCCCAAAAGATTAATGAAAAATCTAAATTGGGAAGATTAGAGTTAGAGAACCAAGCCTTGAGGTCATGGCTTGAAAAACTTGAAAACACCCTTGCAAGGATGCAAAATTCAATTAAAGGGTCAAATTGTCAAATTCTAGTGTGTAAGAGGCAAGAACCGTCTAGGAGACAAGGTTTGGGTCACAAGCCTATGTCAAAGAAGGTAATGCCTACTTATCACAATGTTCCATTCGATTATGGAATACAACCTAGGTCTAGGAAAACCAAGGTCACAAGGGAACTCTTCTCTAGAGTTGACCATGTAGGTGCCTAGTGCCTAAGGTTTCAAAGAAACCTAGGGAGGCCACTAAGAAGGTTACAAGGGGAGTCACCCCTAGAGTTAACCTAGGCAAGTCCACAATGACCAAGGCTACCATGCCTAGGAGGGTCATGAGGAGGGTATCTAAGGAGGTCATCCCTAAGGAATACCTAGTAAACTCAAGGAGCTCCAGTAGGTATTGGGTTCTTAGGAGCATGATCGATTCACTCTAAATGGGTTAGGTTGAGCCAACTTTAAATGGATAGGTAGTTAACCTAACCATGGTAAAGGTGGATATTTAGGTCATTTTCAAGGTTATGGGTACCTTGGAAATAAATTTGATCATATATCCTAAAGGTTTTTAGGATGTGCCAATATATTTTGAGAGCTATGAAAAATTGATCAAATTGGCACAAAATTAGGTTTATAGGTCATAGTGTGCCATTTTGGGTCTTTGGCACACTTGGGAGAAGAGTGTTATTATGGCAAAATGGAATTAATTCTAACAAATGACAATTAACATTAAAATTTAGGTATTTTGATACCATTATATTTTTTTTGCCATGATTGATTTTCCATATGTCATGTCATGACATCATATCTATTTTTATCATTTATATGTCATGATAATGCTTAGGTTTAAGTTTTTATGTCATGTATGTTTAGACATAATTTTTGTGTCATGACATCATGATTATTGGAAAAGCTTATTTATACTATCATTTATGTCATGATCATTCATGCATTAATTAAAATTGATTTAAGGACTATGACATGACTTAAAGTCTCATATATAAGAGAATCAAGTAATGTTACCTTAGAAAATGCATGAGGACTTAGATTAGGATGAGCAAAACTCACATCTCACATCAAATTAACATGTGTGTATTTTCATACACCCTAGACACATGTGAGATGCCATGAAATGAGTTAAGTTCAAGGTGCATAATTTGCATCTAGATGAACTCAAACTCATCTTACACCATGGGTGGATCATGGGGAAAGCTAATGTGCAAGTCATGTGCATTGAGCCCATTGATCATGATCCAACATGGTTTTCAAAAACATTTTTAAATCATTTTAGAAAATCTTGGTGTAGTCTATCTTTGGATAGAAGTCACCATTGAGAGAGTCGATATAAAGTAGGGCCAAAACATTGAACTTTTGAATGGTTTTGAACTTTGTGTTAATCTCATTATGTAATGGGTATTTTATTTTTCAAATATTTTTCGCCTATTATGATTATTATATGTATTATACGTATAGAGTTTCACTATTTTTCAAACTATGTATAATTACTTATGTATTTTAAAAATCCAATTTTTGATTCTAATTTCTATATTTTGTAGATATCAGTCGACTAATGCATAGGGCAGTCGACTGTTGATTGTCAGAGTCGACTGCCAACGCTGATTCCGAATAAACAAGGATGTTTATCCCATGTTTCCGACTGTTGATTGTCAGAGTCGACTGCCAAAGCATTGAAAAGGGTGAAAATCCATTGGATATGAATTAGGAGAGTTGTTTAGGGTGTGTATCAATTTTAAGGTGCGTGAAAGTTCAAGTTTGAACTTTTAACCTTAATTTAGATCGTTTAGAGTTCCTATTGGCTTAGGGACTCTCCAAGGACATTGTTGGTGCAATGGTCAAGGGAGAGCGAGTCTTTAGGGGGAGGTATCCATCATGGGATGATGGATGTGCTCTTCCTCAACAGGGGGAGAATTTTGAGAATGTGAGATACCCAATTTGGAAATTGGGAGAGTTTGAGGATAGCTTCTCTTTAGTGATATATGACTTATCACTATGAAGAGTGAAGGCATCCTAGGTGTTTTTGGACTAAGGGGGAGATTGTAAGATCTCATTAGGATATGAGACATTGACACCCTTGGGGAGAACCTTTTTAATGTATGTCAAAAAGGGAGAGAATTCAAGTGAAAATCAATGGGAGAACTTGAGATTAACAATTCTGGAGATTTGGTAAGGAGATTTGAGTTAGGTGATCTAACTCAAAGGTGTGGGGTGTTTTTGTCAAACATCAAAAAGGGGGAGATTGTTGGTGTAATTGGCCCAGTTCACGATTTACTAGACTCAATTTTGACATGAGCGGTATTTCAATGTTCGACAAAATGTATGACAATGTGATTGTCATGGGAAAGTCCCAGCATGGGTCTTGGCATTGGGAAAGTCCAAGTCTTGAGTACTTGGCAATGGAAAGTTCAAGTCATGAGTACTTGGCATGGAAAGTCCAAGTGGGACACATGGCAATGGGAAAGTCCAAGTCATGGGTACTTGGCATGGAAAGTCCAAGTGGGACACTTGGCAATGGGAAAGTCCAAGTCATGAGTACTTGTCATGGAAAGTCCAAGCATGAGTCTTGGTAAGGGAAAGTCCAAGTTTGAGTCTTGGCAATTGGAAAGTCCAACATGTGTTAGCAAGGAAAGTTCAAGGGTTAATATTGGCGTGGTAAAGTTCATGCGGGGAGTCTTGGCAGCATAAGTCTAATGGTTGACAACGTAAAGTCCAAGTGGTAGTCTTGGCAGTGTAAGCCCAATGTGCCTTGGTAGGATAGTCCACATTAGCATGACAATAGTCGATGAAAGCACCTGAAGGCTAGTGTATGGATGAACAAGCCATTGATGACTTTGAGAGATCCAATAGGTGTAAAGCTGATGAAGGTGGCTAGAAAGCTTAGGCCTCGGCTAAGGGTGGTCTACTAAGTTTGAGGGCATCATACATAGGGTTAAACCTCATAGTTGAGGTTATGGCGGTCCGAACTACTGAGTCGGGTGTTCGACTTTAGGAAATGGCCTCGATCAATGCCCAAAGATTGGGTAGTCAGAAAAGCGATCGCGCCATGGATGGCAATCGACTATTCGTCGACGTTACGGGAGCAGAACACCCGGTAGTCGATTGGTCAGTCGACTATGACCTCGACAGTCGACTGATGGGTTATGGCAATCGACTGCTAGTGTATCCATTGAAACTTATCCAACGTGGATCGAGTCGTTGTCTCACAATGGCTACAGGAGCAGTCGACTAATGGTGATGATCCGTCGACTGCTAGGCGGAATCAAACTTGAGGTGAAGATTTAAATGGAGTTCATGGAGAAGGATTTTGGCATGGTTCTTTGTGGCGATTTAGAAGGGATTTACTGTTGCAATCCAAACCTTCAATGCTCTTCTCAAGCAACCAAAAGCAAGTACTCAAGTTCACATTATATAAAGTTTTCTTTACTTGTATTTGTGTAGTTTACTTGTATTAGCTTGTATTTGTTTCTTATTGTTGTAAGAATTGTTTTAAGAGGTTTCCTCCACCTTCAGATTGTTCCGAGAAGGAGTGTATTGATTATTAGTGGTGTTTGACATCGCTAGGGCTCATTCGACCCCAACCCATGGAGTAGGAACCTTAAGGTTCTGAACCACATTATATCTTGTATATTGTACTTGTGTTGTGTATTTGTTTTTGTTATTATATATTTTACTGTGTATAACAAGTTTTGTAGCAAGCATGATCAAATTCCATCGTCAAGCAAAAACACGCTATTGATACCCCCTCTTGTGGTCGTCGGCGTTCCTACACTTCTAGCCACCTCCAATAGCCTTACACCTATCGGATCCCTCCAAGTCATCCACCACTTGTTCATCCATACACTACCTTTTAGGTTCTTCCATTGGCTATTGGCATTCTAAGATGGTCTACACTGGAAAGGCTCATTTGGGCTTACGCAGCCAAGACACACGCTTGGACTTTACGTCGCTAACCATTTGACTTATGCTGCCAAGACTCCACCCTTGGACTTTACGTCGCCAATATCAACCCTTGGACTTCCCAATGTCTAAGTTTCCATGACTTGGACTTTCACCGTCAAGACTACATACTTGGGGATACATGGCCAAGACTACACCCTTGGACTTTCCATACCAACTCCATGTTGGACTTTCCAAATTCCAAGACCCATGCTTGGACATTCCACGCCAAGTACTAATGACTTGGACATTCCCATGCCAAGTGTCCCACTTGAACTTTCCGTGCCAATTACTCGAGACTTGGACATTTCAATCATATGGTGAACCTCTTGTCAACCATATCTCGAAACAATTGTCAAACAATGATTAATTCTTTGTCAAACATCAAAACACTACTCGAGTCAAAATTGAGTCTGGTCAATCATGACCTGGGTCGATTGCACCAACATGTAGGACATTTATTATGTCCTGGATCCTTGCACGGAGTTGTGTCGCCATTTCATGATCCTATATCTTTATATTAAATAATTTATTTAATAAGAGATCCCGTTTGCATACCTTTGTGTATGTCGCCCCTTTGTGTAGCTCGATGAGCTTGTTCCACATGTCTTTTGCATTGATGAAGGGGCCGACGCGGTTGAGTTCTTCCTTGGATAGACTGCATTGAAGAATCTATATGGCTTTCACATCGGCTTCTACTTGCCACTTCATTGAATTTGTCCACTTTTAACAATCCATGTACTCACCATCTTAATTCGTTGGTAAGTTGAAGCTGGTTTGGATGAATATCCACATCTCGACTTGGGTCTTGAGGTACCATTCCATCCGACCCTTCTAATAACGGAAGTCATCTTTGTTATAGAACAGAGGTCGGGCGGTGCTAAAGCCCTCGATATGGTCCATTCAATAAGAACTTCCACACAGACACAAAAAACACAAAAATTTCCATGACTTGGTCTTGGATTAGTAGTGTGAGACAAAAAAGGAACTTAAATTAAAATGCGAAACAAAAAAATACAAAAAGAAATAAAACTTGCTAGATTAGTGGTTGCACCGAATCTGAGCGCCCTGTCTCTGATACCAATTGTTGGATTACGTGAATACGCTAGAGGGGGGTGAATAGCGTACTTAAGATTTACTTTTTGTTTTGTCGAAAGAACGAGTAATCATAGCGGAAGTAAAGATAATAAAAAGTAAATAAGACTTTTGTTTTTACTGTTGGACTTTCCGAGCCGCAAAGACCGCTTTTTGCATTGTGAAAACCTCGGAAGTCCGGCCATGGATCCGTGCGAAGATATATTAAAATAAAACATGTATGTGCTTATGTAAACCTAGATCTACTTTAGATCTAGAAGGTGAGAGCATTACCCTTCAAGCAATGCCCTTCGCTTATCCTGCTCGTCCAAAAGCTTCGTCGGAACTCGAGAGTGTCAAGTGCACACTCCTCTATTGGTATCCACACAAGCAATAGGTGGAGAAAACACAACCTTGAGTGTGCTATCACCCTTTGGATGGTTCGGCCAAGATGAGGATTGGGAGCGCTTGAGAGAGTAATGCAAGGAGAAAGAAGATGGAGTTACCACACAAATCAATTCACATCACATGCAAAATGAAGTGGTCGGCCACTACATTCTTGGGGGGTTACATGCATGCATGTAACTCCAAGAGCCAATGACTCTTGGTCTCCCTCATGAGGTGGCACCACATGATAGGTCCATGATGATGTGGAGCATCATCATTGGCCGGCCCCCATGCCATGTCACCATGACATGACAATTGGTCAAGTCAAAATTGACCATTCATCTTCCCTCTCAAGTCAAGTCAAACTTGACCTCTTATCTCCCATGGTTGATCAAATCTAACCACTTGATTCAAGTCAATTTGATTTAATGAATCTCTATTCATTAATTTAAAATGACTAAATGAATCAAATCTAAATTAGACTCATTCAAAACTTGAATCAACTTGAGTCTAACTCAATTAGTCTAATTTTGATTACTCTTAATCCAATTTGGTTCATCCCATGAACCTAATCCTCATTGTTCATCATATGAACCTAATCTCCATCTAATTGCCCTTTGTGTGTGACCCTATAGGTTCTTGTAACGTTGGCAAAGTCCCTAAACCGATTTAGGAATATAAGCAATGAGCGGTATCTAGCAACACATCATTGCTACCCAAGTTACAAGAATGTTGAGCTCCAACATCACCTTTGTGACTACTAATTGTGACTCTCACAATATATGACAATGTCCCTCTATCCTTGACATCTAGATTGACCAATTGAGGCATAGACCGTGTCATCCTTGGTACAATATATATCTTGAACTCCAAGTAGACTCACTCTAATCAAATGAGCTCAATATCTCATATTGACTCATTTGGGCATGGCCATGCACTTCGTGGTCTCACTCTATCAAGAATAACGATGTCACTCCCGTCATATAGGAGGGATAGATCCCATCTACATCATTCACATCCCTCCACATAATTTGTTACACACCCAGTAATCGCCTTTATAGTCCACCCACTTACGGGTGACGTTTGACGAAGCCAAAGTATGCAATTCCTTATGTAGGGAACCATGGTGACTTCAGGTCTAAGGACTAATAGTCATACTAATAGCCACATGAGAAAGTATATGACACTCATATAATGATCCATGATACTTTCTCATAGTGGGTCATTCAGTATACATTCTCCAATACATACCCATGTGTCAACTTGATATCTCATATCCATGACTTGTGAGATCAAGTCATCGAGTTGACCTACATGCTAGTCTCTACACATTAACATTGTCCCTGAATGTTAATTCTTAACTAGGAATGATTAAGAGTAGTGTTCTCTATATCATCTCATTATCGATTCAACCAATCGATTGATATAGATAAGAACCTACTACTCAAGGACGTTATTATATTTAGTTATTTGGCACCAATACAAGTAAATATAATAACCATGCCTTTATAAATAGGAATATGATACAATAAAGTTTATACAACAATCATCACATGATTGGCTCTAGAGCTTTTACTAACAATCTCCCACTAGCACTAGTGTCAATCACTATAGTATCTAATACCCAATGACCTAGTGTGACCATCATGCTTTTTCTGTGCCAAAGCCTTGGTCAAGGGATATGCGATGTTAGCCTCTGTGGGTACTCTGTAAATCTTCACATCTCCTCTATCAATAATCTCTCGAATGAGATAGAAGCAACGTAGTATGTGTTTGGTCCGCTGGTGTGAGCGAGGTTCCTTAGCCTGTGCAATCGCTCCATTATTGTCACAATAGAGCTCTATGGGATCTGCTATGCTAGGAACCACCCCAAGCTTAGTAATGAACTTGCAGATCCAAACTGCCTCCTTTGCTGCCTCAGATGCAGCGATATACTCGGCTTCTGTTGTAGAATCAGCAACTGTGTCCTGCTTCGAACTCTTCCAGCTCACAGCACCACTATTCAAGCAAAACATGAACCCTGACTGCGATCTATAATCATCTTGGTCAGTTTGAAAGCCGATATCATTTGTAACCCTTTATAGCTAGCTCCTCATCGCCTCCAAATATCAAGAAATATTCTTTAGTCCTTCTAAAGTACTTGAGAATATTCTTGACTGCTATCCAATGACACTCACCTGGATCTGACTGGTATCTACTCGTCATGCTCAAAGCATACGAGACATCAGGATGAGTACACAGCATAGCGTACATGATAGATCCTATAGCAGATGCGTAAGGGATCTTATCCATGCGATCTCGCTCCTCTCCAGAAGAGGGACTTTGAGTCTTCGAAAGACTCACACCATGTGACATCGGCAGAAGTCCCTTCTTGGAATTCTGCATGGCAAACTGTAGTAATACCGTGTCAATGTGTGTACTTTGACTTAGGCCAAGCAATCTCTTAGATCTATCTCTATAGATCTTGATGCCTAGAATACAGGCTGCTTCACCTAAGTCCTTCATTGAGAAGCACGTCCCCAGGCAAGTCTTTATAGACTGTAGCGAAGGGATGTCATTACCAATGAGTAGTATGTCATCCACATACAATACAAGGAAGACAACTGTGTTCCCATTAACCCTCTTGTAGACACAGGGTTCATCTTCATTCTTGATGAAACCAAACTGTTTAATCGCATCATCGAATCGAAGATTCCAGCTCTGAGAGGCTTGCTTTAGCTCATAAATGGACCTTTGTAGCTTGCATACTTTCCCAGTATGTTGTGGATCTTCAAAACCCTCAGGTTGTGTCATGTACACATCCTTGAGTAAGTTTTCATTCAGAAATGCAGTTTTGACATCCATCTGCCAGATCTCATAATCGTGTTATGCTGCAATAGCAAGCAAGATCCAAATGGACTTAAACATCGCCACTCGAGAAAAGGTTTCATCATAGTTAATACCATGAATTTGCTTGAAACCTTTAGCCACCAATCGGCCCTTATAGGTATGCATAAGTCCATCCATGTCGGTCTTTCTCCTAAAGACCCACTTACACCCAATGGGTTTGACCCCTTCAGGTGGATTAACCAAAGTCCATACTTGGTTGGTGTACATGAATTCCATCTCGGATCTCATGGCCTTTAGCCATTTCTCAGAATCTGGGCTCATCACAGCTTCCTGATAGGAGGTAGGCTCATTCTCAATGAGCATAACATCATCATGGTCAGACAAGAAGAGGGGCTAGGGTTTTGGGCGGCAAGGGGGCTTGGAGGCTTGGGCGGCCACAATTAAGGAAAGTTTTTCCTTCTTCTTCCTTAGGTGGTCGGCGCCCATCCTTTCCTCTTCTCTCCTTGTTTTTGCAGGTGTCCAACCTTCTTCCCTTTATCTTTGGCTGGAGCTTAGGGTCGTCCCTTGAAGCTTTTGGCCAGCCCACTTCCTCATCTCTTCTTCTTATTGGCCGACGACAAGCATCTAGGTTGGTGCTTGGTGGTTGGCTAAAGGAAGGAGAAGAGTTTTGTTTCTATTCTTCCTTTTGTTCGGAGAGAGCAAAGAAAGGAAGATTGGTGATCTAGGAGGCTTCGACTTTTGGAAGATCGTCGCCCACACGACGTCCAAAAGGAGGAAGGACATACAATAGAAGATCGAGAGGTATAACACTTGTTTATATTTTTTGTAACATGTCTATAATTGTTTTTCAATCTTATACATGTTGTATGTTCTGTTTTTATGGTTAAATATACTTGGACCCCGAATACAAACACAAAAGCTGGTGATTCGTACATCGTCTATTCCGAGGCTATTCGTAAAATAGAGGTTGCTGGCTTGAACAACAAGTTTGTTCAAGTGACTACTCTAATTGAATAGCACGACGATGAAACGGTAGCTTGGGTGATCCCTCCTTGTCAAGGATAAATTTTTTTATCCGGGGACGTAGAAAGGATCGCCATGAACAAGCGACCGAGTCGAAGGGGAAGCGAAGTTTCTGACCTTCAATTGGTATCAGAGCCACGATTTCCGATTTTGTGTGTTTAGGATTCGGTTACTTTTATGCACTTTTCATATATTATATGTGTCGGATAATAGTAGGATGTGCGTAGGCTAAGTTTTTGGTTGTAGGCATAGGATCCAACTATTATGGTCATATGTGTGTATGTGATTGTATGTGTGTAATTGTATATTTTGTTGAATCCTAGGGGTTGACGAGGCTAATATTTAATTTTTGTAATTAGATACGGCATTGTTTAGCCACTCTTTTTATTTTAGTTTATTTTCAATCTAGATTTTAGGTACACACCCTCGTGGAGTATAGGATCGATGGATGTAAATTAAAATAGTTTTTTTCGACTCGGATCTCCGGATGGCTTGTACATGGCGTAGGGAGGAGCAGACGAGATGGCGATAAGACGGGAGACATATTGAAGACAAAAGCCAAAATAGTTGGAAAATATTTATTTTTCATATTTATTGCTTATTGTTTGATATGAATGTCGTAGGCTAGAAAATTCCTCAATTTTAAATTACTAAGTGGGAGAGGGATATTTTTATAAATTCTCACGGCCTCTAATACAATTTGACATGTGATGCAAACAAACTTGCGCGTCGGCTCTAAGTGCCTTCCTCCCCATCGGATGAGTTTGTTTGCAGTTCACAAGGTCGAATATGGTTATAGGAAATTATTAAGGAGTGTGTGTACTTCCCCATCGGAAGGCACATAACCCGAGATAATTACCTTGGTACCGAGTAATGGTGAATACTTAGATACAAATATAAGTATCCTCCCCATCGGAGTCACTACTTTTATTTGAAGGGTCGAAGAGGAACCAAGTATTAATTTTATTTGTCAAAAAGTTAGGTTGACAAAATAGTAAAAATAATGGGTGAAACCTTCTCTTACAAATGTAGAATTCGTATACGTCCACACTATCGTGACATACGATATTCTCGGTGTATTGAGGTGTTGGTTGATTTTAAAATTTTATTGTTTGAGGAATCAATAATTTTTTGAAATCTAATGTTTTGATCTATGTGATTCTTAAGTTGTTTTCAAAATGACTTTCAACCCGCTTGCTGTGATACTGAAAGAAAATAAACTTACTGGACCCAACTATGTTGATTGGAAGAGGAATATTGATATTGTCTTGACTGCTGAGTAATACAAATATGTACTCCTCGAAGAGTGTCCTCCTAAGGCTGCGGATGATTCTAGGGAAAAGGTGAAGGAGAGTTATAAAAAGTGGATCAAGGCCAATGAGATGGCGCGGTGTTACATTTTGGCATCTATGTCAAATGTACTGCAACATCAGCATCAAGCCATGCCCACTGCAATTAACATGATGCTCAATCTCAAAGAGCTTTTCGGACACCAGAATCGGGTTGCTAGGCAGGAAGCCATGAGGAACTTGATGACGACCACCATGATCGAGGGAACACCGGTAAGTGATCATGTTCTCAAGATGATGGCTCATTTGAATGAGCTAGAAGTCCTCGAAGCTGAGATCAATGGGGAAACCCAGGTCGATATCATTCTCCAGTCTCTACCCAGGAGTTTTGAGCAGTTTTGCCTGAACTACAACATGAACAAGAGGTTGTATTCGTTGGCGGAGCTTCTGACAGAACTTCAGGCGGCAGAGGGGCTTTTTCATCAGAGTGCTTAGGCGCATGCCATGGTTGCCCAAAAGTTTTCTACTTCTAAGATGAAAGGCAAAAAGAAGAAGAAACAAGCTGGGGCAAAGGCGATGGGAGGAACTCAGGGAGGAGTGAAGAAGCCGAAAGACAAGTGCTTCACTTGTAAGAAGACTGGACACTGGAAGGAGGACCTTCCCAATCGCAAGCAGAACAAAGGTACATCTTTTGGTCTAGTCATTGAAACTTGTTTAGCGGTGTTATCTACCGGCACATGGTGTGTAGATACGGGAGCCACTGATCATGTCTGCAATACTTTGCAGGGGTTCTAGGAAACCAAACGACTGGCTGAGGGAGAGATTACCGTATACTTGGGCAATGGTACAAAGGTGGCGGCTGTTGCAGTGGGAGATGTTTATTTGTCTTTTGAGAAAAATAAACTTTTGGTTCTTAAGAATTGCCTTTATGTACCTTTATTTAGAAAGAATTGGATTTCGATTTCTAAATTGTTTATGGATGGATATTCTATTTCTTTTAATGACAGAGTTGTTATAAAAAGGAATAGGGAGATTATCTGTTCTGGTGCATTGATAGGAAATTTGTATACACTCGAACCAAAAGCTTCCACGATGCAAATAGAAGTTAATAACTTATCTTCTAATTCCAATAAGAGATAAGAACCTTCGAAGATGAACCAAACATATCTTTGGCATCTTAGGCTTGGTCATATTAACCTAAGCAGAATTCAAAGGTTGATAGCTGATGGACCTCTGGGTTCATTAGTGGTGGAAGATTTCCCAACCTGCGAATCTTGCTTGGAGGGTAAAATGACCAAGAGGCCTTTTAAGGCCAAGGGGTATAGAGCCAAAGATGTGTTGGAATTGATTCATTCTGATTTGTGTGGTCTATCCAGTCTAGAGGTGGTTTTCAGTATTTCGTCTCTTTTATAGATGATTATTCAAGATATGAATACATTTACTTGATGTGCCACAAGTCTGAATGCTTTGACAAGTTTAAAGAATTCAAGGATGATGCGGATAAACGTCAAGATAAAAGTATCAAGACACTACGATCAGATCGTGGTAGTGAGTACCTCTTGGGAGAGTTTAAGAATTACTTATCAGAGGCTGGTATTCAATCCCAATTGTCTTACCTGGCACACCCCAGTAGAATGGTGTAGCAGAGCGAAGGAATAGGACTCTTATGGAGATTGTTAGATCGATGATGAGTTATTCTTAGTTGCCAGATTCGTTCTGGGGATATGCTCTAGATACGGCAGTATATATTCTGAACTTGGTACCATCTAAATCAGTGCCTTCTACTCCCACAGAATTGTGGATTGGGCGAAAGCCTAGTCTGAGACTAATTCGGATTTTGGGGAGTCCAGCACATGTGCTGAAGGCAGATGCTAGTAAGTTGGAACCTCGTACAGAAGTGCGCATGTTCGTTGGCTATCCTAGAGGAACGAAAGGTGGTTTGTTTTATAGTCCTAGAGATCAGAAGGTGATCGTTAGCACGAATGCAAGATTTCTATAGGAAGACTATGTGATGAACTACAAGCCCATGAGTAAGATTGTTCTTGAGGAATTAAAACGGGAAGTCACTACTTCAGTACCACCGGTACAAGAGGATATACCACATGTCACTGCACCGAGTGTCACAGAGGATACACAATTGATACCTCGTCGTAGTTAGAGGGTTGTGAGACAGCCTGATAGATTCATGTTCTTGGGAGAATCTTCTGATTTGGTCACTGACGAAAATGAACATGATCCCTGGATATATGACGAGGCAATGAGGCAATCCAAGATAAAGATGCAGTATCTTGGCAAAGTGTAATGAATGCTGAGATTGAATCTATGGATTCAAATTAGGTCTGGGAGCTAGTAGAACCATCCGATGGTGTAAAAACCATTGGATGCAAGTGGATCAACAAAAGAAAGAGAGGAATAGACGGGAAGGTTGAGACCTTCAACGCGAGGCTTGTTGCGAAAGGGTATACTCAGAAAGAGAGTATCGATTATGAGGAGACCTTTTCGCCGGTAGCCATGCTTAAGTCTATCCGGATTCTCTTATGTATTGCTGCTCATATGGATTATGAGGTATGGTAGATGGATGTCAAGACAGCTTTCCTTAATGGAAGTCTTGAGGAAAACATCTACATGAAGCAACCAGAGGGATTCATTGAAAAGGGCAAAGAGCATCTTGTGTGTAAGCTTAATCGATCCATTTATGGATTGAAGCAAGCTTCGAGGTCTTGGAACATCCGCTTTAATGAGGTAATCCAGTCTTATGGATTTATTCAAAGTCCGGATGAGTCTTGTTTGTACAAGAGATGTGACGGAAACGTAGTGGTATTTCTTGTACTATACGTAGATGACATTTTGTTAATTGGCAATAATGTCAAGGTGTTATCGGACGTAAGGGTATGGTTGTCCAAACAATTTGACATGAAGGACTTGGGAGAAGTGGGACACATCCTTGGGATCAAGGTTATAAGGGATCACAGGAAAAGGATGTTGTGCTTATCTCAAGCTTCATACATAGACACCATTATGGATCGTTTTAGCATGCAAAACTCCAAGAAAGGTTTTCTACCTTTCAGGCATGGAGTTCTTTATCTAAGGAGATGTGTCCTAGAACATCTGAGGAGATAGAGGAGATGAAGGTGGATCCTTATGCTTCGGCCGTAGGAAGCCTCATGTATGCGATGCTATGTACGAGACCGGATATCTGTTTGCCGTGGGCATGGTCAGTAGATATCAGAGTAATTTAGGACAGGGACATTGGACTGTGGTAAAACATATATTGAAGTACCTGAGAAGGACTAAGGATTATATGCTAGTTTACCAGACAGACAAATTGCTCCCTCTGGGTTACACAGATTCCGACATCCAATCAGAAAGGGATAATAGTAAGTCTACCTCAGGTTTTGTGTTTACTTTGGGAGGTGGAGCCATTGTATGGAGGAGTGTCAAGCAGAAATGCGTGGCGGACTCTACCATGGAGGCTGAGTATGTGGCAGCCTCTGAGGTGGCCAAAGAAGCTGTGTGGCTCAGGAACTTCTTGATGGACTTGGATGTGATTTCTGGTTTGCCCAGAACTATCATAATATATTGTGATAATAGTGGTGCAGTTGAAAACTCGAAGGAACCATGAGCCCATAAGGCAAGTAAACACTAGAGCGCAAGTACCACCTGATACGAGAAATCGTAAAGAGAGGAGAAGTTGTTGTGGCCAAGATTACATCGGAGGATAACCTGGCAGATCCTTTCACTAAGGCCCTTCCAGCGAGAGCTTTTGATAGGCATGTGGAGGGAATGGGAATTAGATGTATGGCAGTTTGAGGACAGCATAGTCTTTTAGTATAAGTGGGAGATTGTTGGAAAGTATACTGAAAAGTCTATCTTTTGTATGAACATCTTTATTTTGAAATAAGAATCACATGATCATTGTTTGCATATTTATTGTTATGCATATTTGTCTGATACATTACATTGTAGATAACATGGTGTATAGTGTCACAAAGGAGATCATGTTATCGGTTCATTGTAAAGTATAAGTAAAGGCTCACAACCGAGATGGTTATGGACAAACCTTTCAAATGGTTGTAGTGAGATTTGGTATTGGTTTGTCTTGACCATAAAATCACACTAGTACACTTTGTGTGTACTGAGCAGGACCGACTTAGAAGTGATTCGATTTATTGATGACTACATAATCGAATCGGACCTCAGATATTTTATTGTACATGCTCTTAATCCCAATATAATAACGGGCACATATACTTAGTATTCATTTCTTTGATTTACCAATGGGCGAGATTTATAAAGTAAATTGATAGGCTCGGTAAGTTAGAAAATGATATTATTTATATGGTGTGCTGTTGATTATAGGAGGAAACTATGTCCTATATATTAGGATGATGATGTCCCCTTGAGGAGCTTATAAAGTTTATCATGTAAACCTTGCAGGTGGACTTGGTCCGGCATGATGATAAGGTTGAGTGGTACTACTCATGGAGTTAGATGTAGATTAATTAATTGTTAGTAAATTAATTAATCGACGGACATTCGAGATCTTAAACACGGGGAGAAAAATGTACAAATAATATATGGAGCCCATATTAACTTATGGGGGTTGGTGAGGTAGATCAATGATAATCTTCTAGTGGAATGAATTATCATTAATGGATCAGACTTTATGTGGGATTGATCCATTGGGTGGCCAAGATCCAACTCCTCCTCATGGTCCCTATTGTAGCCTATTAAAACCTCATGGAGCCTAGATCCAATGGTTGAAAACAAAACTCTAGATTCGACGGTGGAGATTAAATCCCTAGATCCGACGGTTGAGAATAAATCTCTAGATCCGACGGTTGAGATTAAATCCCTACAACCGATGGTGGATATTAAAGGAGGCTTAGGCCTAACTCTATAAAAGGAGGCAAGGGGGTGGGCGGCAAGAAATATAGAAGAGGGGCTAGGGTTTTGGGCGGCAAGGGGGCTTGGAGGCTTGGGCAGCCACAATTAAGGAATGTTTTTCCTTCTTCTTCCTTAGGTGGCCGACGGCCATCCTTTCCTCTTCTCTCCTTGTTTTTTCCGGTGTCCAACCTTCTTCCCTTCATCTTTGGCTGGAGCTTAGGGTCTTCCCTTGAGGCTTTTGGCTGGCCCACTTCCTCATCTCTTCTTCTTGTTGGCCGGCGGCAAGCATCTAGGTTGGTGCTTGGTGGTTGGCTAAAGGAAGGAGAAGAGTTTTGTTTCTATTCTTCCTTTTGTTCGGAGAGAGCAAAGAAAGGAAGATTGGTGATCTAGAAGGCTTCGACTTTTGGAAGATCATCGCCCATACAACGTTCAAAAGGAGGAAGGACATACAATAGAAGATCGAGAGGTATAACACTTATTTATATTCTTTTGTAACATGTCTATAATTGTTTTTCAATCATATACATGTTGTATGTTCTACTTTTATGGTTAAATATACTTGGAACCCGAATACAAACACAAAAGTCGGCGATCCGTACATAATCTATTCCGCAGCTATTCGTAGAATAGAGGTTGGTGGTTTGAACAACAAGTTTGTTCAAGTGACTACTCTAATTGAATAACACGATGATAAAACGGTAGCTTGGGTGATCCCTCCATGTCAAGGATAAATTTTTTTATCCGGGGACGTAGAAGGGATCGCCATGAACAAGTGACCGAGTTGAAGTGGGAAGCGAAGTTTCCTACCTTCACTTATCTTAGAACTAGAGGACTATTGTTATATGCCTGCCTTGACTAAAAATATTATCTCTGTTTCTTATTTAGACAAGAAAGGTTTCTCATTTGTAATAAAGGACAAGTGTTGTTCCATTTATTTACATGATATGTTTTTTTGTAGTGCACACCTTGTGAATGGTCTATATCTTCTAGATTTTGAAACCCCAGTCTATAACATAAATACCAAATGGTTCAAATCTAATGATATGAACCAAACATATCTCTAGCATTGTCACCTGGGTCACGTAAATGAGA
The DNA here is from genome assembly GCA_025175895.1 of Wurfbainia villosa. NCBI lineage: Eukaryota > Viridiplantae > Streptophyta > Magnoliopsida > Zingiberales > Zingiberaceae > Wurfbainia > Wurfbainia villosa. Next base: position 69,138,186 of record CM045988.1, read on the forward strand.
GTCACATATCCCAACTCCATAAGGATAGATTATTGGAATCAATTTATTTTGAATCATATGAGACATGTGAATCTTGTCTTCTAGGCAATATGACCAAGACTTCATTTAGTGGACATGGCGAACGAGCTATTGATTTGTTAGAACTCATACATAATAATGTATGTGGGCCTTTCAATGTAGGAGCTAGAGGAGGCTATCAGTACCTCATTACTTTTACTGATGATTTCAGTAGATATGGATATGTGTATCTTATGAGACACAAATTTGAGTCCTTTGAAAAGTTTAAAGAATTCAAGAATGAAGTACAAAATGAATTTGGTAAGTGTATTAAAGTACTTCAATCAGATCGAGGTGGGGAATACCTTAGCTAAGCTTTTCGTGACTATCTCAATGAGTTTTGGATTAGATCTCAACTCACTCCACCTGTAACACCACAGTGGAATGGTGTATCAGAAAAGAGAAATCATACATTATTAGATATGGTACGATCCATGATGAGTCACATAAATATTCCTTCTTTCTTCCGGGGATACGCTTTAGCGACAGTTGTTTTCACACTTAACCACATCCCATCTAAGGCAGTCATAATGACACCATATGCGATATGGACTGGGAAGAGTCCCAAGATGCCTTTTATGAAGATTTGTGGTTATACGACTTATGTTCGACGTCAAGTCTCCGATAAACTATGCCTCAAATCAGACAAGTACATCTTTATAAGATATCCTAAGGAAACGAAAGGATAATACATCTACAATCCCACACAAGGCAAAGTGTTTGTCACTAGAAATGGAGTATTTCTAGAAAGAAAGTTCATCTCTAGGAGAACTAGTGGGAGTAAAATACATCTTGAAGAAGTTCGAGATAATGATAACACTGAGATGGAAATTGAACAGGCACCACAAAGTGTTATGGAAGATGAGATTGTTGCACAAGAAGTTGTGGAGCAACAACCTGTGTTTGATCGTTTAGTGCGCTAGAGGGGAGGGGGGGTGAATAGCGCAAAAATCTTTTTGTTCATTTGTTCGATATAAAATGCGAGTAAGAGTAAATGCAGCGGAAAGAAAATAATACTCATTTGTTTTTACTTGGTTCACAGCCTTCGATTGCTAGTCCAAGGCCCTAATGGTCCTAGACTGCGTACGGAGGACAAAACACTAAAAACACACCTCCTCATTAGAGGAAGGAGTAAGCGAATACTATCGATGAAAAAGCTCAAGGTAGAGGTGAAGGTTTTGCTCGGAAGCTCTGATACCAATTGAAGGGTTTTGCTTATCGAGTCCATGAGGGGAAACTTTGCTTCCCACTTCACCTCGGTAGCTTGTCCATGGCGATCCCTTCGATGTCCCCAGATTAAAAAAAAATTAATCCTAGACAAAAGGGATTGCCCAAACCACCAAGTCATCATCGTGCTATTCGTTTAGAGAGGTCACTTGAACAAACTAGTTGTTCAAGCGACCATCCTCTATTCTACGAGTAGTTGCGGAATAGACGATGTCCGGATCACCGGTTTTCATGTTTATGCTCGGGATCCAAGTATTATTTAGCCATTTAAAGATTTATAACATGCTTAAAATTGAAAAACAAAAACAAGCAACAAACAAAAGAAGAAAGTAGAATAGGTATACCTCTCGATCTTCTAATGTATGATCTTTCACCTTTTGGACGTCGTGTGGGCGACGATCTACCAAAAGTCGAAGCTCTTAGATCGCAAATCTTCCTTCCTTGCTCTTCCAAAGCAAGAGGAAGAGTAGAAACAAACTTTTTCTCCTCTCTAGAAACAACCAACAAGGAACTAAAACTATCCTTGCCGCCGGCCAACTAGGTGAAGGAGAAGATGGTGGAAAACAACCAAGACACCTAGGGAAGCCCTATATCTTTTTTCCACCACCTAAGGAGAAGGAGAAGGGATCTTTTGGGTGCTGGCCAAGGCTAGAAAAGAGGCTGGAGAGGTGATGGACGTTGGCCAAAAGAGGAAGAAGAAGAGAAGAATACCTTCCTTATTTGGTGTCACCCTTGCCTACAAACCCTAATCCTAATCCAATCTCAACTAGGATTCCTCTTTCTTGCTGCCCAAAAACCCTAGCTCTCATCAATTTTTTCACGCCAACTCCCTTGACATCCTTTTATAGAGTTAGGGATAAGTCATGAATTAATCTCATCCATTAGTTCTAGGGATTTAATCTCAACCGTCGGATCTAGAGATTTAATCTCAACCGTCGGATCTTAGAGATTTAATCTCTACCTATGGATCTTAGAGTTTTGTTTCTATCCATTGGATCTAAGCATCATGAGGTGTTAATAGGCTACATTAGGGACCATGAGGAGGAGTTAGGTCTTGGCCACCCATGTATCAAGCCCACATAAAGTCCGATCCACTAATGATGATCCAATCCACTAAAGGTTCATCATTGATCTACCTCACCAACCCCCATATGATAATATGGGCTCCATATATTATTTTTACATTTTCTCCCCGTGTTTAAGATCTCGAATGTCTGTCGATTAATTAATTTACTGACCATTAATTAATCAACATCTAACTCCTTGAGTAGTACCACTCAACCTTTTCATCATGCCGGACCAAGTCCACCTGCAGGGTTTACATGATGAACCTTATGAGCAGCTCAAGGGGACATCATCATCCTAATATATAGGACACAGTTTCCTCCTATAATCAATGACACACCATATAAATAATATCATCTCCCAACTTACCGAGCCTATCGATTTAATCTATAAATCTCGCCCATTGGTAAATCAAAGATATGACTACTAAGTATATGTGCCCGTTATTATATCGGGATTAAGACAATGTACTAAATAATATCTGAGGTCCGATTCGATTATGTAGTCAGCAATAAATCGAATCACCTCTATGTCGGTCCTGCTGAATACACACAAAGTGCACTAGTGTGATTCTATGGTCAAGACAAACCAACACTAAATCACACTACAACCATTCCGATGGTTTGTCCAAAGCCATCTCGGTTGTGAGCCTTTACTTATACTTTACAAGGAGCCGATAACATGATCTCCCGTGTGACACCACACACCATGTTATCTACAATGTAACGTATTAGACAATATCCATAATAATATGCAAACAATGATCATGTGATTCTTATTTTAAAATAAAGATGTTTATAGAAAAGATAGACTTTTCAATATACATCCTTACAATCTCCCACTTATAATAAAAGACTATGCTGTCCTCAAACTGCCATACATCTGATTCCTCTTATCAAAGCTCTCGCTAGAAGGGCCTTAGTGAAAGGGTCTACCAGTTCAACCTCTGATTCAATCTAGGCAACGACAACTTCTACCTCCTTTACGATTTCTCGTATCAGGTGGTACTTACGCTCTATGTGTTTACTCACCTTATGGGCTCGTGGTTCCTTCGAGTTTTCAACTGCACCATTATTATCACAATAAATTGCGATAGTTCTGGGTAAATCAGGAATCACATCCAAGTCCATCAGGAATTTCCTGAGCCATACAACTTCTTTGGTTGCCTCAGAGGCTGCCTTATACTCAGCTTCCATGGTGGAGTCCGCCACGCATTTCTGCTGGACACTCCTCCATATAATGGCTCCACCCCTCAAAGTAAACACAAAACCTGAGGTAGACTTACTGTTATCCATATCTTATTGGAAGTCGCAATCCATGTAACCCTCAGGGAGTAATTGGTCTGCCTGGTAAACTAGCATATAATCCCTAGTCTTTCTTAGGCACTTCAATATATGCTTTACTGCAGTCCAATATCCCAGTCCTGGATTACTCTGATATCTGCTGACCATGCGCATGGCAAAGCAGATATCTGGTCTCGTACATAGCATCGCATACATGAGGCTTCCTACTACCGAAGCATAAGGAACCACCTTCATCTCCTCTATATCCTCAGATGATCTAGGACACATCTCCTTAGATAAAGGAACTCCATGCCTAAAAGGTAGAAAACCTTTCTTGGAGTTTTGCATGCTAAAACAATCCATTATTGTGTCTATGTATGAAGCTTGGGATAAGCACAACATCCTTTTCCAGCGATCTCTTATAACCTTGATCCCAAGGATGTGTCCCACCTCTCCCAAGTCCTTCATATCAAACTGTTTGGACAACCATACCCTTACATCCGATAACACCTTGATATTGTTGCCAATCAACAAAATATCATCTACGTATAGTACAAGAATTACCACTACGTTTCCGTCACATCTCTTGTATACACAAGACTCATCCGGACATTGAATAAATCCATAAGACTAGATCACCTCATCAAAGTGGATGTTCCAAGACCTCGAAGCTTGTTTCAATCCATAAATGGACCGATTAAGCTTACATACAAGATGCTCTTTGCCCTTAGCAATGAATCACTCTGGTTGCTTCATGTAGATGTTTTCCTCAAGACTTCCATTAAGGAAAGCTGTCTTGACATCCATCTGCCACACCTCATAATCCATATGAGCTGCTATGCATAAGAGAATCCGGATAGACTTAAGCATGGCTACCGGCGAAAAGGTCTCTTCATAATCGATACCCTCTTTCTGAGTATACCCCTTCGCAACGAGCCTCGCTTTGAAGGTCTCAACCTTCCCATCTATTCCTCTCTTTCTCTTGTAGATCCACTTGCATCCAATGGTTTTTACACCATCGGGTGGTTCTACTAGCTCCCAGACCTGATTTGAATCCATAGATTCAATCTCAGCATTCATTTCACTTTGCCAAGATACTGCATCTTTATCTTGGATTGCCTCGTCATATGCCCAGGGATCAGGTTCATGTTCTCCAGGGACCAAATCAGAAGATTCTCCCAAGAACATGAATCTATCAGGCTGTCTCACAACCCTCCCACTACGACGAGGTATCACCTGTGTATCCTCTGTGACACGCGGTGTAGTGACATGTGGTATATCCTCTTGTACCGGTGGTACTAAAGAAGTGACTTCCCCTTTTAACTCCTCCAGAATAATTTTACTCTTGGGCTTATGGCTCATCACATAGTCTTCCTCTAGAAATCTTGCATTCGTGCTAACGATCACCCTCTGATCTCTAGGACTATAAAACAATCCACCCTTCGTTCCCCTGGGATAGCCAATGAACATGCGTACTTCTCTACGAGGTTCCAACTTACCAGCATCTGCCTTCAGCACATGTGTTGGACTCCCCCATATCCGAATATATCTTAGACTAGGCTTTCGCCCAGTCCACAACTCTGTGGGAGTAGAAGGCACTGATTTAGATGGAACTAAGTTTAGAATGTACACCGCCGTATCTAGAGAATATCCCCAGAACGAATCTGGCAAATTAGAATAACTCATCATCGATCTAACCATCTCCATAAGCGTCCTATTCCTTCGCTCTGCTACACCATTCTGCTGGGGTGTGCCAGGGCAGTCAATTGGGATTGATTCCCATCCTCTGATAAGTAGTTCCAAAACTCTCCCAAGAGGTACTCACCACCATGATCAGATCGTAGTGTCATTCATATCTTGAATAATCGTCTATGAGAAAGATGAAATTCAAGACTACCTCTTGCCTGGATAGACATAGGACCATACGAATCAGTATGAACCAATTCTAACACATCTTTGGCTCATACCCCTTGGCCTTATAAGGCCTCTTGGTCATCTTACCCTCCAAGAAAGATTCACAGGTTGGGAGATCCTCCACCACTAATGAACCCAAAGGTCCATCAGCTATCAACCTTTGAATTCTGCTTAGGTTAATGTGACCAAGCCTAAGATGCCAAAGATATGTTTGGTTCATCTTCGAAGGTTCTTTTCTCTTATTGGAATTAGAAGATGAGTTATTAACTTTAATTTGCATCGTGGGAGGTTTTGGTTCAAGTGTATACAAATTTCCTATCAATGTACCTGAATAGATATTCTCTCTATTCCTTTTTATAACAACTCTGTCATTAAAAGAAATAGAATATTCATCCATAAAAAATTTAGAAACTAAAATTGAATTCTTTCTAAATAAAGGTACATAAAGGGAATTTTCCAGAACCTAAGTTTTATTTTTCTCAAGAGATAAATAATACTTCTCCCACTGTAATAGCCTCCATCTTCATGGCATTGCCCAAGTAAATAGTAATCTCCCTTTTAGCTCATCGTCGGGTTTTCTGGAACCCCTACAATGTATTGCAGACATGATTAGTGGCTCCCGTATCTACACACCAGGTGCCGGTAGATAACACCGCTAATCATATTTCAACGACTAGTCCAAAGGATATATCTTTGTTCTACTTTGGATTGGGACAGTCCTTCTTCCAATGTCCATCCTGCTTGTAAGTGAAGTACTTGCCTTTCGGCTTCTTCACTCCTCCCTGAGATCCTCCTACCACCTTTGTTCCACCTTGTTTCTCCTTCTTCTTACCTTTTGGCTTAAAAGTAGAAACCTTTTTGAGCAACCATGGCTTGAGGACAGTCTTCGAAGAGTGCCTACTTGTACTCCTTAGTAGATAAGACAATATCTAGATTCTTTTCCAATCATCATAATTTGGGTACAGTAAGTTTATTTTCCTTTAGTATCATAACAAGTGGACTGTAAGTCATTTTGAAAATCCTAAGAATCACATAGATCATTACTGTAGATTTAAAAAAATTATTGATTCCTCAAACAATAAAATTTCAAAATCAACCAACACCATAAAACACCGAGAATATCGTATGCCACGATAGTGTGGACGTATACGAATTCTACATTTGTAAGAGGAGGTTTTACCCATTAATTTTACTAACTTGTCAACCTAACTTTATGATAAGTAATAGTTGGTTTCTCTTTGACCCTACAAATAAAAGCAGTGACTCCGATGGGGAGGATACTTATATTTGTATCTAAGTGTTCACCATTACTCGCTACTAAGGTAATTATCTCGGGTTATGTGCCTTACGATGGGCAAGTACACACGCTCCTTAATAATTTCCTATAACCATATTCGACCTTGTGATTCGCAAACAAACCCATCCGATGGGGAGGATGACACTCAGAGCCGACGCACAAGTTTGTTTGCATCACATGTCAAATCGTAATGGAGGCCATGGGAATTTAAAAAATTCCCTCTCCCACTTAGTAATTTGAAATTGAGGAATTTTCCTAGCCTACGACATGCATATCAAACAAAAAGCAATAAATATGAAAAATAAATTATTTTCCAACTATTATGGCTTTTGTCTTCAATACGACTCCCGTCACATAGCCATCTCGTCCGCTCCTTTTATGCCATGTACGAGCCATCCGGAGATCCGAGCCGAGACTAAAACCTATTTTAATTTACATCCATCGATCCTATACTCCACGAGGGAGTGTACATGAAATCTAGATCGAAAGTAAAATAAAATAAAGAATGGCTAAACAATACTGTATTTAATTTACAAAAACTAAATACTAGCCTCGTCAACCCCGAGGATTCAACAAAATAAATATTTACACACATACAATCACATACACACATATGGCCATAATAGTCGGATCTTATGCCTGCAACCAAAGAGTTAAACTACGCATATCCTACTATTATCCGGCACATATAATATATGAAAAAGTGCATACAAATTAACCAAATCTTAAACACACTAAAACGGAAACCTTGGATCTGATACCAATTGAAGGTTTTGCCCGGAAGCTCTGATACCAATTGAAGGGTTTTGCTTATCGAGTCCGTGAGGGGAAACTTCGATTCCCACTTCACCTCGGTAGCTTGTCCATGGCGATCCCTTCGATGTCCCCGGATTAAAAAAAATTTAATCCTAGACAAAAGGGATTACCCAAACCACCAAGTCATCATCGTGCTATTCATTTAGAGAGGTCACTTGAACAAACTAGTTGTTCAAGTGACCATCCTCTATTCTACGAGGAGCCGCGGAATAGACGATGTCCAGATCACCGGTTTTCATGTTGATGCTTGGGATCCAAGTATTATTTAGCCATTTACAGATTTATAACATGTTTATAATTGAAAAACAAAAACAAGCAACAAACAAAAGAAGAAAGTAGAATAGGTATACCTCTCGATCTTCTAATGTATGACCTTCCTCTTTTTGGACGTCGTGTGGGCGACGATCTACCAAAAGTCGAAGCTCCTAGATTGTAAATCTTCCTTCCTTGCTCTTCCAAAGCAAGAGGAAGAGTAGAAATAAGCTTTTTCTCCTTTCTAGAAACAACCAACAAGGAACTAAAACTATCATTGCCGCCGGCCAACTAGGTGAAGGAGAAGACGGTGGAAAACAACCAAGACACCAAGGGAAGCCCTATATCTTGTTTCCACCACCTAAGGAGAAGGAGAAGGGAGCTTTTGGGCGCCGGCCAAGGCTGGAAAAGAGGCTGGAGAGGTGCTGGACGTTGGCCAAAAGAGGAAGAAGCAGAGAAGAATACCTTCCTTATTTTGTGCCACCCTTGCCTCCAAACCCTAATCCTATTCCTATCTCAACTAGGATTCCTCTTCCTTGCAGCCCAAAAACCCTAGCTCTCATCAATTTTTTCATGCCAACTCCCTTGACATCCTTTTATAGAGTTAGGGATAAGTCATGAATTAATCTCATCCATTGGTTCTAGGGATTTAATCTCAACTGTCGGATCTAGAGATTTAATCTCAACCATCGGATCTTAGAGATTTAATCTCTACCTCTGGATCTTAGAGTTTTGTTTCTATCCATTGGATCTAAGCATCATGAGGTGTTAATAGGCTACATTAGGGACCATGAGGAGGAGTTGGGTCTTGGCCACCCATGGATCAAGCCCACATAAAGTCCGATCCACTAATGATGATCCAATCCACTAAAGGTTCATCATTGATCTACCTCACCAAGCCCCATATGATAATATGGGCTCCATATATTATTTGTACATTTTCTCCCGGTGTTTAAGATCTTGAATGTCCATCGATTAATTAATTTACTGACCATTAATTAATCAACATCTAACTCCTTGAGTAGTACCACTCAACCTTTTCATCATGCCGGACCAAGTCCACCTGCAGGGTTTACATGATGAACCTTATGAGCTTCTCAAGGGGACATCATCATCCTAATATATAGGACACAGTTTCCTCCTATAATCAACGGCACACCATATAAATAATATCATCTCCCAACTTACCGAGCCTATCGATTTAATCTATAAATCTCGCCCATTGGTAAATCAAAGAGATGACTACTAAGTATATGTGCCCGTTATTATATCGGGATTAAGAGCATGTACTAAATAATATCTGAGGTCCAATTCGATTATGTAGTCAGCAATAAATCGAATCACCTCTATGTCGGTCCTGCTGAATACACACAAAGTGCACTAGTGTGATTCTATGGTCAAGACAAACCAACACCAAATCACACTACACCATTCCGATGGTTTGTACAAAGCCATCTCGGTTGTGAGCCTTTACTTATACTTTACAATGAGCCGATAACATGATCTCCCGTGTGACACCACACACTATGTTATCTACAATGTAACGTATTAGACAATATGCATAAAAATATGCAAACAATGATCATGTGATTCTTATTTCAAAATAAAGATGTTCATAGAAAGGATAGACTTTTCAGTATACATCCCTACAAGAGGGACACTCCCCCTCTCCTTGTTACGATTAAAGCATGATTAAATACAAAATTTAAGACGACAATAAGAAAGAATACCGATGACTATTAAATTAATGATAGGTAGGCACTTGTCGTCGGAGATGCGGTAGCACTTCATCGTCGTAAGGTCGTCTTAGAAGAGTATCGTAGCAGAGGCTTTTTGAGAGCTTTTTTATGATGGAAATAGGGTGGAGAACCGCTACTTTTATAGCCTTGGAAACCCTAGACGTTCACATCTTCAACCAATGAGACCAAGCCTCCTATCCCTTCAAAAATGGAGATAAGATTTGACTCTCCTCGAAGCTAATCCTTGACCAATAGTCGACTGCTACCCTTACTAGTCGACTGCTAGATGGACCAATCAACTGATACAAGCCCTCACTCGACTGATGGTAGGTTTTCTAGTTGCAATGAAGAGTTAGCTCGAAAATATAGTTAATACAAGTAAATTAAATAGCCATATACCATCCGATCTCGACTTAGACCTTCCATAGGGGGTCTTGGTCGGATCGTCGCCTAAGAACATCCCCGTACAGAGGACACGACCTTCCTTGCACTCAGTCACACGACTTTATCTCAACATTTACCTTGTAGCTTCTGCTTCTGGTCTTCCACATGATTCCTTCAGCTCCCTCCGAAGTCATCCCAGTGTCGCCTGACCACCACGACTCCCTCCATGTGTCGCTGACCTTCAGCTCTAGCTTCAGTACTTTTCTGCACACTTGATTTAGCTCATGAGATAACAAAATGAGCTTAACTTTTTATCGTTTGTTATAATCAAAACTCAGGTTTGACTTAGGTGCCTACTGCACCAACAATCTCCTCCTTTTTGATCTATGACAAACCCATACAAAGTTAAGGAAATAATATGCATGAAGAATTAAAAATTAAGTAGGAGTAATAGAGACTTTCTTTCATATACTCCCCCTTGACCGAGGGTGAGTCTTGAAAGAAGGTCTTAATCCTCCCCCTTGATGTTTCCTATTTAGGAAGAGTTTAAGTAATTAACCATACTTAAAGTTGGCCTTAGTATTAACAAATAAGTTTAAGTTAAGAAGATTTCTTAACTTGGCCTTTCTCCCCCTTTCTCAACTAACATTACGTTTGGCCATAAGAATATAGAATTAAGTTACTAAGTTAAGTTATAAAAAAAAATGATCCCTTAACTTTGGCCTTTTATCCCCCTTTTGCCATAAATAGGAAAGAGTGGGTTTTAAAAAATATAAGTATTAAGTTTAAGTTCCAAGTCCAAGCATGTTCCATATTATTTTGAAAATAATATACTAAAAATAAGCTCATCTATTGAATGTTCAACTCTTATTTGACTTGATTGATATGAGAGATCAACAAGTCCTTGTCAGAGTCGGTTAATATATATGATTATACTCCATGGTTCATGGCGATGCACTAGCTCTACATCTGGAACCAGTAGTAAGGTCCTAACATCTCATGCCCATCTACGTGGCTAAGTACACAAACACATTAGTCCTATGTGTTGTGAGATGCTCCTTAAAATTATAGGTGCATGATATCTAGGGTAGGCCCTATGCTAGTTCCATTAACATGAAAATAGAAGTAAATACTAGAGTATGTAAAAAGAATGTAAATCCTATTTGCATGATATCTTGGATTTCACATATTCGAGTTTAATGGTTCCGTTAGCTACATGTTCTCAAATAAAGTGGTGTTTAACTTCTATATGTTTGGTCCTAGAATGACAAATAGGATTTTTTTGTATGTTGATGGAGCTAATATTATCTGATGCGATGAGGAAAATCTGTTCACTCCTTTTCAATGCAGTGAAGCACTAAGGGAGATCTCAGAGGGTTCTCACAGGCCGCAATCAGTAGAGAATAAGAAGATAAAGTAGATGAAACGCAAAAACCGGTACCAGCAATCGAAACTCAGACACAAGATGTAACGTGGTTTGGAATGAGGATTCCTACTCCACGGAGGTGAGCTTTCTCACCGGGTGCAGCGCCTAAGCACTTTCACTATAAAGGTCCTCCCTTACGGAAAAGAAGTTTCTGGAGGTGGAGAAGAAAAACCTCTTACAGTGATATCACAAGACGAGAAAAAATACAAGAGATGTAACAACAACAGATCTCTATCCTTCTTCTCCGGCGAGGAGGCTGTCGCTCTCCCTCTCCTCTTGCGTCTTCCTCTCTCTTGCTGGGTTGGAATGATTGCGGATCTCCTCTTCTCCTTTGTTTCCTCCCTTTTATCTTCCTTTTTTCCTCCATCGTAAAGTCATGGGCTGTCTCCATCGTACACGTGGCCCTCCACCTGGAGAATAATTCTGTTACAGATATGAGGAATGAAGGCTCCTTGGAATATTGTGTGGGGCCTCCTAAGCTGTTGTATAACACCTCTTCTTCTACTTTTCGGGTAACTAGGTGAGACTGTCTCCCTCAACCATCCGCTTTAGGTGAAGCTAACTTAGGCCTATGGCCCACGGGTGACCTAGCCTTAGGGCTCCTCATCAACCCAAACCAATTCCTCTTTTTCCCGTGCCAAACTTCCTTCGGATCGATCAGGTTGAGTCGACCCTTTATCCATCCCATCTGCTTCTGGGATTATCTAGCTGAACCAATTCCTGTACCGCCCTTAGTGAAGTGCCTTCCGTCTCTTCTTTGCCGTGCCAATTGCTTCTGCTAATTCTCCCGTGCCAATTGCTTCTGCTATTTGTCCCCGAACCATTCTTCCTTTTCTCCCTTCGCTGAGCCGAATATTTTGGCTCGGATCACGTGTTACATGCTAACCCTTCTATCTGGAGTATATAGAAAAGGTACCAGTAGTATCATTAGTCAACCCCAAAAAATAGTCAAGCGAAGTTATAAGCTTGACTTTCCATATGTATATAAAGTTTCTGCCCTATTCTTTATTTCTTAACTTAAATTCACTCTTTCCCTTATAGCTCCCTTATGTATACTCGAGGCGGCTCGATGGGCCCATGGGCCCCGCTTCTCCTCCTCCTTTCGTGCAGTCGAACCGTCACGAAAAACCCTATATAAACCCCTGCCTTCTCCTTTTAGGTATCACTTGGTGTGTTTAACAATCCTGTCTATTCTACTTCTTCCGTGATTTTCACCGGCGGTGTTTCGGCGACCCAGTCCTTCCTTTCCCACACGATTCTTCCTTAACCTCCGAGTAAGTGCTCTGCCTTGTTCACACTCTTGGCTCCTAAGACCATCCCTTCACCCGCCTGGTATGAACATACCATAACTCAGCTAGATTGCAACCATTATTTCTTTAATCTTAAGAACAAATACATAGACCCTTCTATAAAATGTTGTTTCACTACTAAAATGCATCGGCCCCATAGTCCTCCTCCCGGTTCGACGTGCTTTTTCTCCGAACAGTTTCTTAATGGCCTATGTCTACCAGCGCCTTCCGGTTATCTAGATATTTTGCATTTTTACAGACTTCCTTTAAACCAATTCACCCCCAATTCATTTCGCATTTTGTCAGGAGCTTCTATGGTGCTTCAACACCTAAAGATTCCCTTAACCCCTGAAATATTCCATTGCTTTTTCCAATTGAAATCTTCCAAGGCAGGTCTCTTCTATCTATCTAGCCGTTCAGACTGCCAATTCTTAGTGAACATGCCTACTTCCCACAAGGGATGGGAAGAATTATACTTTTTTGTACAACTTCCAGAAGTAGGACCTTCCCGAGTTGCCTCCCTTCCAGGAAATGAGGATCAAATTCCCCTTCCCGGAGGTTTATAGAGTATTAGGAGAGTTACATTACTGCTCGAACCACCTAATAGAAACTCCCCTTTTGAGCCACTTTGGATTGTCTCCTCTACCTTTGACGGCTTTGATTGCTGTAGGTAGGGTGATACTTACCCTGCAGTATGACTTCCTTTCTATATTATTCATCTTTCTCACCAGTACACTTTGCAGATAACCTAATGCAGAAGGCTTTGGTGGAAGGAGAGGCAATTGAGGCTGCCAAAAAGAAGAAAACCTCAACTAAAAGAGGTAAATCAGTAGCAGCTCCGTCATCCCCTCGGAAAAAATTACGGCTCACTAAGAAAGGAGCCTCAAGTTTATCTGCTCTTCTCCCCTCGTCTTCCGACCAGCCAGGGTCTCAGTCCCTAACCATTTATGAGCTGAGAAGAAGAGGCAATACCTCATTTGTCCCTTCTCCATCTCCTCAAGGAGGGGACTCTCCCTCCCATTTTCTCCATTTCTCCCCATATGCACAGAATTCACCCACACCTTCTCATACTGAATCTCCCCAAGCTCCTATCCCTTCCGTCGCAAGAGCTTCTCCTACCCCCCTTCGGCGTATCAGACCCCCACTTTCCTCTGAAGGGGAGGATCCTTCCCTTCCTGTTCCTCCGATGGCCACATTGGGGTCCCTGCTGAATATCCGGCATCCCTCGGAGGTGAAATTTTTCAATAAGTCGGGTATACAAAGCCCCTGCGAGCAAGTGGGCAAGCTGTTGGCGGAGGTATCTACTATTTCTTCCTTATCTCTAATATACGTCTCTATACATCGGCATATACTAACGTTGATTTCCTTCTTCCAGGCCTCATCCCAACACCACAACATGGTAGTCCAGCTGGCCTAATCCGTGGAGACCCGCCACTTTGCCTCCATAGCGCAACAAAAAGAGCTCGTTCAGCAGTTAAGCGAGCAAGAGGCGAAGGAAGCGGACCTAAGGGGCCAGTGTGAAGATGCAATGATGCGACTGGCCTTGGTCCAAAGCGAGAAGGAGGAGATGCAGCGAAAAAATGAAGAACTTGAACAGCGCATCTTCTTACAATCCATTGGCAATGCGGTGACGCGTCGACCCATGAACTGAAGGAATATAAAGGGTATCTTGGGGACGCCATGATCAAAGCTGCTGACTCCTCGACTACAATTCTACAGCTTCATCAAGAACGCCATCGACTTAAACTGGAGCGTCAAGCCTGGGAAGCTACCAAGAAATCCTGTATAGAGAAATGTCAGGAGCTTACCTCCATGGTAGCATCTCTTCCTCAAACCTTATCCCCGGTGGCTCGGCAATAGTCCACCCTTCACAAAGAGTACTTCGAAGCTCTTTCAACTCTAGGACAACAAGCTATACAAGCAGCTACCGAAAGAGATGTCTTGGAAGCCAAATTGGCGGAAAGTCAAGCCCAGCTGGCCAAATGTCAAGACCAGCTGAAGGAGCAAGAAGCCGATCTTAAAGGACGCTATGTCAAGAAGGGAGTAGATTTATTCATACTAGGTTTTGAGGGGTCCTCGGCTCAAAATGCTGAACAAGGATACCCGCCTCCCGGCACGGACACTAGCTATTTGAATCCTGTGGATGCGCTAGCTAAGTGTCCTCCCGAACACTTTGAGCTGTAATTTCCACTATTCTCTTCTTTAGTAATTTTGTCAATAGCTTCTCTCTTGCTTCTGAATAATAAATTTGTCCATATATTTAGTTGTCATCGTCTTGTTATGCTCCTTGATGGGTCGGGAATTCTGAGCCAATTTTTAACTGCTCTCTTTTTATACTGTTATCTCTTTTCCCGTGTCGTATGGCGCAATCACCTAGTTGGTTCGGGAACGTACTTGGAAGGTCTTGAATGACATTATTCATATCTGATCCAATTTTGGTTCGGTGATTTGCTTGTAGGGTCTTGCATAATATTATTCATATCCGTCCCAATTTTGGTTCGGGCAACACTTTAAATGACTTTTGCCTGTTGATCTTCCCTATCCCTCTTACTGCTTCGGAAACGATATCAGTCTCTTCATCTTCTTCCCCTTCCCCAAAACTTCTGTCGTCACTTTCCTTCCATTATAAATCATCGCCCTCCATGTCTTCGTCCTTCTATCTCACTATCATGGCTTCAGTGGGGCACCCCATCGAAATTTCTTCAGAATCAGAATCTTTTGAACTACAAGACTGGGTTTCTGAAGACCTGGAAGACTCGGATACCCACTCGCCACTTGACCTTCAACCTTCCGCCTTCCTTTTCCGCCTCCATTCGGCTCCAACCCCTCCTACAGGGAGGTCCTTTCGTGCACCCTTCCCCTCATTCCGCATAGGGTGTGGAATCCTCCCTTCACATGGGAGTATACAGTGGGAGACCCGTCTTTCTTAGAACTTCCCCACTTCCACAGTAGGCTTTCATCCCAGTCCCCTCGGCGAGAGCTCATCCTCCTCCTTTTGATGAAGGTCCATCAGCCATTCCTCCGTCTCAAGGCGAGCGCTTCAAGGTCATCTTGGCGCCTTCTCCCCCCAAAGAGACCTCTCTCGGTTCATCTGTTAGGAGTAATCAGAGAAGATCTTCATAGATTAAGTTAATGTAATCATTTCAAATAGGTTAATAAAAATGAGGGAGGGAACTGATATTTTCTTTTGTCTTTTTCTCGTAGAAGTAAGGTTTTTGTCTTCAGAAGGACTGTAATCTGGTCCGAACATACCTTCTTCTATCATCGTCCGGGGATTCGGACCCTCTTAATTACATTTATAGTTTCGTCGACCGTCCACCTACTGCCTCTACGCTTCCTCTTCTTTACTGGCATTTATTATCCCTATTTCTTTTGCAAATAAATGCGCTCTTCTCCTTCCTCGCTATAAAGACTTCCGACCCTTATCAAATAGCTTCCACCTTTTCCCTTTCCTTTCATTTATGAATATTCAACAGGCAGCTAGTTCCTCGGCCAAGAACAGATAAACGATCGCCGCTACATAGCTAGCCTGGAAAAGCAAGTGAAGTATTTACAACAACGGCTGAAGGAAGCTTCCGCCAGTAATCGCTCTCTGCGTCAATAACTGGTCGGGTCCCAAAAGGAGCTACCCAAGCAAATCTTCCTGCAGCAGTCTTACCGTCGGCAATTACTGTGCCAACCTCGACCGCACAAAGGAGCTCCATCCGTTCCTCCCAATAAAGAACTGTAATACCCTAGATGTATAAGGGTTTCTTTTGTTATCTCCCCCTTGTGAATGACTCAGAATATGTAATTTTCTCGCATCAGTGAACTTTCCCTGTTTATCTTCTTCTTCCAGTATCTTTTGAGTTGTGCCACGCTTTACTTTTTTCGTATTCACATAGACTGACATATAGTTGAGACATATTTCAGCTCTTCTGCCTTTTTACCCTACCGGGAATATAGAACCACTAAATGAGCCAACTCTGCTACTCTACGGGAATAAAGCAATATAAAGTTAAATAAGGACTTCAACTTCTCCCGCCTTACGGGGACAAAAATGATATATAACTAAGGAGACCCCAGTTCTTCCTTTCCGTCACCACACGGGGATTTTTTCCGCTTCGCGGGGATAAAAAAAAAATTAAGTATAACCGAATGAATTTCGGTTCTTCCGTTCCACCACCACATGGGGATTTCTTCCGCTCTGCGGGGATAAAAATTTAAGTATAACCGAATAAATTTCGGTTCTTCCGTTCCGTCACAACACGGAGATTTCTTCCTCTCTGCGGGGATAAAAATTTAAGTATAACTGAATAAATTTCGGTTCTTCCGTTCCACCACCACACGGGGATATCTTTCGCTTCGCGGGGATAAAAATTTATATATAATATATAACCGAGGAATCTCGGTTCTTCCGTTCCGCCACCACACGGGGATTTCTTCGCTCTGTGAGATAAAATTGAGTATAACCGAATAAATTTCGATTCTTCCGTTCCACCACCACACGGGGATATCTTCCGCTTCGCGGGGGTAAAAATTTATATATAATATATACGCGAGGAATCTCGGTTCTTCCGTTCCGCCACCACATGGGGATTTCTTCCGCTCTGCGGGGTTAAAAATTGAGTATAACCGAATAAATTTCGGTTCTTCCGTTCCACCACCACACGGGGATATCTTGCGCTTCGCGGGGATAAAAATTTATATATAATATATAATCGAGGAATCTCGGTTCTTCCATTCCACCACCACACGGGGATTTCTTCCGCTCTGCGAGGATAAAAATTGAGTTTAACCGAATAAATTTCGGTTCTTCCGTTCTACCACCACACGGGGATATCTTCCGCTTCGCGGGGATAAAAATTTATATATAATATATAACCGAGGAATCTTGGTTCTTCCGTTCCGCCACCACACGGGGATTTCTTCCGCTCTGCGGGGATAAAAATTGAGTATAACCGAATAAATTTCGGTTCTTCCGTTCCACCACCACACGGGGATATCTTCCGCTTCGCGGGGATAAATATTAAGTCTATATTGCTCAAAGGCCATCAGCATAAAAGAGGTGACGCCTTCATATCATCCCTCTTTTGGCTTTCCTTCTGAAGGGGAACGCCTATATCCGCCCCTTCTCATGCAAATGAGGGCTTTAGTACATAATGGACCATTTAGAAAAATAAACCCTTCTTTCCCTTTCACTTAGGGCCTCCTTCACCACAGACGAGGAGCCCAATAATGGTTATAAGCCCATTCTTACCTCCTTTTATAGGGGATCCTTTGTCTTCATCTCTTTTGCTATCTTCATCCTTTCGCCTTTTCGTCTCCTTCTTCTTTGCCTGTTCGTTCCTCCGCCGCCACACTTTGTTGCCTCAATCCCTTTTTTCAGCCCTTTTTCCTTATTCTCAGACCCTCAAAATGCATTCTACCTTCTTCCAGGAGATAGCGGGCCATTATCCTCACCGCAAGAGGGGTGCCGGTCAGCCATCAGCTCCGTCTTCCTCTTCACCTTCCCCGATCACCACCACACCTGCTTAATCTCGTCTTTCTTCCTCTCCTCCTCCTGCAACCCTTGTTATCTCCACCCCAGAGGAAATCGGGGTAATTAGTCCTTCCTCACTTCCTCCGGCATTTACAAACCCTAGCTCTCCTACTTTTTCTCCTTCTGCCACCAATGTTCGAAAGTTGCCTTCTCCTTCCCTGCAACCTGAGGATGAACCTGGGGAGGATGTACTTCCATGTCCGCCGATGACAGTGGCTAGCTCACCCCTGCCTTCTCTTTCCCCTGAATATTATTCCTCCTCCGAACCCATGGCAGTTGATATCCCCTCACTGCCAACTTCCCCCTCCCCTCATCGCCTGAAGAGCCCTTCTCCCCCAATAGATATCACCCCCACTCCCCCCATTATAAGCGAACTTCCCACCCCAGTATCATCCGTCCCATCTTCTTCCCTTTCTCCCAGGAGTCTTCAGATCCTTAACTTAGAGGAAGTGGTTCCTCGCATGGAAGGCCTACGCCATGCTCTGGATTTGGTATGTTTTCTCAATTAGCTTCCTTAGCTTTATCTTACTAACCAATTTCTTTTCTACGACCGGCATGCAAGCCCTGACCAACCATCAAGAGTTGGATCGCTCCCTTCATCAATATCAAGCTCAAGCTCTGAAATGGGAGCGGCAACAACGGAAAGATTTGGTGAATGCTCAGAATCAAGAACGGCTCCTGTTGCAACAACTGCACCTGTGCCAGGAGCAATTAGCCGAAGCTCGCCAACAAATTCAAAAGCATGCTGATACCATTGCAGCATTACGGGAACACCAGTGAGCGGGTGTGGAGCCACCCGTTCCCCAGTGGGAAGTCCAATCGGCTCCTCTTGATGAGGGGTCTTCCTCTGCTCGAGAGTTAATACGTCTTCAAGGGCAGGTAGCAGAGCTCCTCGAGGGGAAGCAACAGGACTCTGACACCATCGCTCGTCTTCAAGTTAAACATCGGCAAGCACAGGATAAAATAGAAGACCTCCGCACCCGCTTATGCAAGGAGGTACAAGAAAACTCATCCCTCATAAATTCCTGGGCGCATGCTCACGCCCGTCTACGCAGGCAAGAGACTTCCCTCCAGAGGCTGAACACTGAACTCGCCCAAACCAGATCTTATTCTGAAGCAGTGGAGGGAATTTCAGCTTCAATGCGTCAAAATATGATGGAGATGATGCACCTTGTACAGCAGGACCAAAATTCCCGAGCCGACGATGTTTCCATCCTAGTCGAAGCTATTATGGAGGTGTCACGATGCTATGTTGACGTACGCCGAAAGCTTCAAGAACAACAAGAAAAATGCCATAGGCTTCATCGGGATCGGAGCCCTGACCACCCGAACCGCCAGGAGCGACTCATCATTTTGTTGCGCGCCACTTATCAGGACGGATTTAATGAAGCGGTTCGGCAATATGCTGATCAAGGATTACCTCCTCCAACTTATCCTTCATTCTCTTTAAATTGGGAGGCTGGCTTTCAACGTTATCCTCCCGACCGATTTAAGCTGTAATTCGATATATTGTTTCAAAACAGGAACTTCCTCTCCATCTTCTTTCTCTGTTTCAAGATTTATTAACAGTACCGTATTCCACTTGTAAATGACTCATTAATGAAATTTGGGGGGTACTTTGCGTCTAATTAATGCAATCAAGTTAGGAAGTACACCCCTTCGGAGTCTCATAATTCTTCTTCTTCTATTCCCCACTTCTCATACAATGTGAAAAAGTTTTAAATGAATGGCATTCCAAGGTCATGGAAGTTCTTTGCCCTGGTCATCTTTCAGATAATATGCTGACCCCGCTACGCGGCGCGTTACATTATAGGGTCCTTCCCAGTTTGGAGCTAGCTTTCCAGGGTCTCCAGTGGGATTAACTTTATGCAAAACCCAATCCCCCTCTTGAAATCTTTGAGGCATCACTTTCTTATTAAAGGCTCACTGCACTCTTTGCTTGTAAAATTCTTCTCGCCTCCGCGCCATCTCCCGCTTTTCCTCCACCAAGTCCAATTCAGTGCTTCGGGTAAGTTGGTTCTGATTTGGTTCGTACACCTTTATCTGGGCGCTACTTAAGAGAACTTTGACCGGAATAACAGCTTCTGTCCCGTACACTAAACTGAAGGGAGTTTCCCCTGTTGCAGTCTTTGGTGTAGTTCGGTAGGCCCACAGGACTCCTGGCAATTCTTCTACCCAGTTTCCCCTCTAAGCCCCCAATTTGGTCTTTAATCCTTGAATGAGAATTCTGTTAGTCACTTCCACTTGCCCGTTATCTTGAGGGTGAGCTGCTGAAGTGAAAGCCTGCTGAATGTTGAGACTTTGGCACCACTCTTTGATCTTTTTCCCTTGGAACTGTCGTCCATTGTCGCTGACTATTTTCCAAGGAATACCATATCGTCAAATAATATTCCTTCATAAGAACTGTATCACAACATTCTCAGTAATTTTGGCTAGGGGCTCTGCCTCCAACCATTTGGAGAAATAATCTAAGGCCACCAACAAAAACTTCTTCTGTAAAGGTGCCACTGGCATCGGACCCACTATATCCATTCCCCATTGATCGAAAGGACATGAAGAGACCACGACTTTCATTAACTCCGTCGGCCGTTCAGAACGGTTTTTATGCTTCTGACAAGCGGGGCAAGCTTGCACTATACGAGCAGCATCTTGCTGGAGAGTAGGCCAAAAATATCCTTCTAATAGGGCCTTCCTTGCTAAAGCTCTCCCTCCTAAATTATTGCTGCAGCAACCTTCATGAATCTCCTGGAGTACCCATTCCGCATCCTCACTTCCCAAGCATTTCAATAAGGGTCGTCCAAAAGAAATCTTGTATAAGTCTCCATTTAAGAGGGTAAACCGTTTGGCTCAGCTTATTAAAGCAGATGCCGCTGCTTTTTCTTCAGGGACCTTTCCGTGCCGTAAATAAGCTATGATATCAGTCCTCCAATCAAGAATTAGGCTTGATTCAGGTGCGTCTTCCTCCACGTTGCATATTGCAAAGGAAGTATGGATTTTCGCATGGACCGTTTCCAAGGACCTCACTCCTTCCATAGCACTAGCCATCTGAGCCAATTCATCTGCCTTCCCGTTATTCTCCCGCGGGATTTGCTTTAAGGGGACTTGACGGAATTGAGCTTTTTCTTTCTCAACAGCCTTCAAGTACTTATGCAGTCTTTCCTCCCGAACCACGAAAGAACCTTGAAGTTGGGATATTACCAACTGGGAATCCGAATGTATTACAATTGAATAAGCCTCTACCGCTTTAGCAGCCTGAAATCCTGCTAGAATGGCTTCATATTCCGCCTCATTATTTGATGCCCGATATCCCAGGCGAACGACTATGCGAGTTTCTTCCTTATCAGGGGAAATTAATAAAACACCGACGCCGCTGCCCGTAGATCCTGAAGAACCATCTACGAATATATTCCATGCATCTGATCCCTCCTCTTTTGCTGACGAACTATCTTTCGGGCCGCAAGGTACCTCTGCTAGAAAATTAGCGAGCGCTTGGGCCTTGATAACCATTCGGGGTTGGTAGTGAATATCATACTCGCTTAGTTCTACCACCCATTTGGCCAATCTTCCAGAGAAATTGGGCTTAGTGATGACCTCGCCCAATTCGCTGTGAGTTAGAACGGTGATGGGATGAGACAAAAAGTACGGCCTCAATTTATGGGCAGTTAACACTAGGATATATGCCAGCTTCTCTAGCTCTGTATAACGGAATTCAGCCCCCTTCAGGATATGGCTGGTATAATAAATAGGCTACTGGTGAGAGCCTTCTTGTTTCAATAAAACCGAACTAATAGCTCCTTCCGAGACGGCTAGATACATCCATAATGGTTCTCCGGCTATTGGTTTGGCTAGCAGTGGGAGTCCATCCAAATATTTCTTCAACTCTTGGAAAGCCTATTCACATTGATCGTCCTACTGAAATTTAGTAGCCTTGTGCAGGATCTTGAAGAAAGGCAACCCTTTGTCCGCCGATCTAGCTATGAATCGGGATAAAGAAACAATCCTGCCCACCAACTTCTGGGTTTCTCGCAGATTAGCGAGTGATTTCATGTGGCATAGTGCCTGCACCTTCTCAGGGTTGCCTTGTAACCCCTTCTCAGTCACTATGTACCCCAAGAACTTGCCGCTTTTTACCCCGAATAGGCATTTGTTAGGGTTTAGCTTCATATTAAACCGTCTCAATGTAGCGAAGGTTTCATTTAAGTCCTTAATTAAATCCCGAGTGGTCTTCGATTTGACTAATATGTCATCCACGTAGACTTCCACATTTTTCCCTTTCTGTTCTGCAAAGATCTTGTCCATAAGGCGCTGATAGGTGGCCCCTGCGTTCTTTAATCCGAACGACATTACCACATAAGCGTATAACCCTCCTGGAGTCACAAAGCTAACCCTCTTTTGATCTTCTTTGGCCAAAGGTATTTGGTGATATCCTTGATATGCATCCATTAGAGACACCACTTCATATCCCACAGTAGAATCTATCAATTGATTAATACGAGGCAAGGGGTAGCAATCTTTAGGGCACGCTTTATTCAAATCACAAAAATCGATACACATCCTCCACTTCCCCGAGGTCTTGGGGACCAAGACTACATTAGAAACCTACTCAGGAAACTGGATTTCCTTTACATAACCCGCTTTTAGCAGTTTTCCCACCTCTTCGGCTACGAAATTGTCCTTTTCCGGTCCAAAATGTCGCCTCTTCTTTTGGACGGGTCGGGCTCCTCTAGTGATATTGAGATGGAGTTCAGCCACTCGAGGGTTGATCCCAGTAAGATCATGCACATCTCTCACAAAGATGTCTTCATTCTCCTTCAAGCAAACCACCAGCTCTTCCTTGGTTTCCAGCTGTTGTGCTATCCATGTAGCCTTTCCCGGAGCGATTTTCACCAGCTCTCCTTCCTCTATTTTGCCATCCTTGGGGGGGGGATTCTTCCAGGATGCAGACGTCCGAAATGATGATAGCTTTGCCTTTGAGGTCATCGGTTCGGGCTTTCTTTTGATCATCCTGAACCATTTGTACGTAGCAGCTCCTGGAGGCCTTCTGTTCTCCACGAACTTCTCCCACCAATTGTCCCCTTTGGAAATTTGACCACGGTAGTGCGGAAACTCTTGCTGAAAAGGGTAAGGAAAGGATGCCCAAGAATAACATTATAAGTGGACGGAGCGTCCACGATAAGGAAAGGGATTATACTGGTTTTTGGCTGGGCTTTACACCCAGAGTCAGAGGCAATGAAATCTTCCCTGTAGGGTGGACCACATGCCCCGCGAATCCAAAGAGGGGGGTGGCCACATCTTCTAGCTGGGCATTTCTCAGCTGCATCTGTCCGAAAGCTTTCTGGAAAAGGATATTGATGGAGCTTCCCGAATCGACCAACACCCTGACCACTTCATAATTGGCCAAGGATATACAAATAACCAAGGCGTCCGTGTGGGGCAGCAAGACACCTTGTAGATCCTCCGGCCCGAATGAAACGGGCGGTGCAATTTGAATAGTTTGGTCGGTGACGATGGCCAAACTCTCCATGAGACGGGCGTATGACTTCTGCACCCGGTTAGAGTCCCCGTCAGTAGGTCCTCCAGTTATAACATGAATAACTCCCCGTGTGGGAGCATTATCTAGATTGGACGAGGGGCCCTCACCCGATGGGCCCTCTTGAGAGACAACCTCTTGGGACGGCGTTTGGGGGAAAGTGACTTGAGGTTCTTGATTATACGGCCCTGGACGGGCTATATTGGGTCGGGGGCCTCACCGTGTCGGTCCTCCCGCCTGAAATCACACTTACGGATATGCAGTGTGGAGTCGATCCAATTCCTCCTGTAACTTAAAACATCGGCCACTAGTGTGGCCATATTCTGTATGATATTGGTAGAAGAATGGGGTGGGGGGGGTTACGTGGGATCCCCCTGTATCCTAAGGGTCGTTGCAGCAGACCCTGTTGGTCATAAAATTCCATCTCCCGTTCCTTCCAAGTTCTCACAGGAGGAAGTGCTTCAGCGGCCATGATTTGTAATGACGGTACGGGGCGAACACCCTGCAGTATTGGACGAGGCCTCGGAGCCTCTTGTCGAAAAGGTCGCACATATTCCCGCCGAGGGGGCGCTTGGGGAGCGGCGGGACGAGCTCTTTCAGTTGGGACTACTGCGACAGCCCGTTCAGCTCTCCACACCTTTAATCCTTCCTCTTCGCGGATAAATTGCTCCGCACGGCTTAGTAGCTCCTCATAACTGTCCGCAGGTTGTCTTAACAAAGAACTGAGGAAGGGGCCCTCCTTCAACCCGTGCTGAATAGCACCTCTGAAAGCTCGATCCGCAGAGGATTCCCTAATGCAGTGAATCGATAGAGATACCCTCTAAGGGATTCTGAGGGTCCCTGGGTGATATGCATTAATATGGAGGCATCATGTTTATACGCCTTGCAGCTGGCAAACTCTCCACTAAACATTCCCCGGAAATCAGCGAAACAAGTGATGGATCCTGGGGGCAGAGTATTAAACCACTTTTGTGCTGAGCCGGTTAAGGTGGTCCGGAAAACATGGCATTTGAGAGCATCAGTATAACAGTGGAGCGAGGCCGCTCCGTCAAATTGAGATATGTTTCGGGATCCATCGAACCATCATACTTATCGATCTGAGGATTCCGGAAGTAGGACGGAGGGACTTAAGAGAGAATGTCCATTTCAAAGGGACTGGGCTCATATACTTCTGGAGGTCTGGTTGATTGACTTTCGCCCTGTTCTTCCCTGTACGTTTGGGTGAAGGGCATAGTGTTCTGAGGTGTTCTTCCCCCAAGTCCCCCTCCAGGCAATATTTCCACATTAACGACTGTACGAGATGGGGGAGGCATTTCTGGGGGTGGGCCTCGGGAAGAAGGTTCACCGAAATGTGGATGCAGATATCCGGTTCTTCTCCTTTCCCTAGCAAGGGCCTCTGTAATAGCGTCATCTATCAGGGCCTTCAGCTGTGATGGTAGAAGGGTGATGGGGCGCTCCTCCGCAATAGGGTGTGGAATCCTCCCTTCACATGGGAGTATACAGTGGGAGACCCCCGTGCTGCTGCCGAACTTCCCCCACTTCCACCAGCGCTGGCTTTCATCCCAGTCCCCTCGGCGAGAGCTCATCCTCCTCCTTTTGATGAAGGTCCATCAGCCATTCCTCCGTCTCAAGGCGAGCGCTTCAAGGTCATCTTGGCGCCTTCTCCCCCCAAAGAGACCTCTCTCGGTTCATCTGTTAGGAGTAATCAGAGAAGATCTTCATAGATTAAGTTAATGTAATCATTTCAAATAGGTTAATAAAAATGAGGGAGGGAACTGATATTTTCTTTTATCTTTTTCTCGTAGAAGTAAGGTTTTTGTCTTCAGAAGGACTGTAATCTGGTCCGAACATACCTTCTTCTATCATCGTCCGGGGATTCGGACCCTCTTAATTACATTTATAGTTTCGTCGATCGTCCACCTACTGCCTCTACGCTTCCTCTTCTTTACTGGCATTTATTATCCCTATTTCTTTTGCAAATAAATGCGCTCTTCTCCTTCCTCGCTATAAAGACTTCCGACCCTTATCAAATAGCTTCCACCTTTTCCCTTTCCTTTCATTTGCCATGGATGTAATATCTCGAACAGGCGTAGCCTCTCTGGAAGAACAGATAAACGATCGCCGCTACATAGCTAGCCTGGAAAAGCAAGTGAAGTATTTACAACAACGGCTGAAGGAAGCTTCCGCCAGTAATCGCTCTCTGCGTCAATAACTGGTCGGGTCCCAAAAGGAGCTACCCAAGCAAATCTTCCTGCAGCAGTCTTACGCTTGCAATTCTGCCAACCTCCTCGACCGCTGAAGGAGCTCCATCCGTTCCTCCCAATAAAGAACTGTAATACCCTAGATGTAAAAGGGTTTCTTTTGTTATCTCCCCCTTGTGAATGACTCAGAATATGTAATTTTCTCGCATCAGTGAACTTTCCCTGTTTATCTTCTTCTTCCAGTATCTTTTGAGTTGTGCCACGCTTTACTTTTTTCGTATTCACATAGTTGAGACATATTTGGCTCTTCTGCCTTTTTACCCTACCGGGAATATAGAACCACTAAATGAGCCAACTCTGCTACTCTACGGGAATAAAGCAATATAAAGTTAAATAAGGACTTCAACTTCTCCCGCCTTACGGGGACAAAAATGATATATAACTAAGGAGACCCCAGTTCTTCCTTTCCGTCACCACACGGGGATTTCTTCCGCTTCGCGGGGATAAAAAAAAAATTAAGTATAACCGAATGAATTTCGGTTCTTCCGTTCCACCACCACATGGGGATTTCTTCCGCTCTGCGGGGATAAAAATTTAAGTATAACCGAATAAATTTCGGTTCTTCCGTTCCGCCACAACACGGAGATTTCTTCCTCTCTGCGGGGATAAAAATTTAAGTATAACCGAATAAATTTCGGTTCTTCCGTTCCACCACCACACGGGGATATCTTTCGCTTCGCGGGGATAAAAATTTATATATAATATATAACCGAGGAATCTCGGTTCTTCCGTTCCGCCACCACACGGGGATTTCTTCCGCTCTGCGGGGATAAAAATTGAGTATAACCGAATAAATTTCGATTCTTCCGTTCCACCACCACACGGGGATATCTTCCGCTTCGCGGGGGTAAAAATTTATATATAATATATAAGCGAGGAATCTCGGTTCTTCCGTTCCGCCACCACATGGGGATTTCTTCCGCTCTGCGGGGTTAAAAATTGAGTATAACCGAATAAATTTCGGTTCTTCCATTCCACCACCACACGGGGATATCTTGCGCTTCGCGAGGATAAAAATTTATATATAATATATAATCGAGGAATCTCGGTTCTTCCGTTCCACCACCACACGGGGATTTCTTCCGCTCTGCGAGGATAAAAATTGAGTATAACCGAATAAATTTCGGTTCTTCCGTTCTACCACCACACGGGGATATCTTCCGCTTCGCGGGGATAAAAATTTATATATAATATATAACCGAGGAATCTTGGTTCTTCCGTTCCGCCACCACACGGGGATTTCTTCCGCTCTGCGGGGATAAAAATTGAGTATAACCGAATAAATTTCGGTTCTTCCGTTCCACCACCACACGGGGATATCTTCCGCTTCGCGGGGATAAATATTAAGTCTATATTGCTCAAAGGCCATCAGCATAAAAGAGGTGACGCCTTCATATCATCCCTCTTTTGGCTTTCCTTCTGAAGGGGAACGCCAATATCCGCCCCTTCTCATGCAAATGAGGGCTTTAGTACATAATGGACCATTTAGAAAAATAAACCCTTCTTTCCCTTTCACTTAGGGCCTCCTTCACCACAGACGAGGAGCCCAATAATGGTTATAAGCCCATTCTTACCTCCTTTTATAGGGGATCCTTTGTCTTCATCTCTTTTGCTATCTTCATCCTTTCGCCTTTTCGTCTCCTTCTTCTTTGCCTGTTCGTTCCTCCGCCACCACACTCCGTTGCCTCAATCCCTTTTTTCAGCCCTTTTTCCTTATTCTCAGACCCTCAAAATGCATTCTACCTTCTTCCAGGAGATAGCGGGCCATTATCCTCACCGCAAGAGGGGTGCCGGTCAGCCATCAGCTCCATCTTCCTCTTCACCTTCCCCGATCACCACCACACCTGCTTAATCTCGTCTTTCTTCCTCTCCTCCTCCTGCAACCCTTGTTATCTCCACCCCAGAGGAAATCGGGGTAATTAGTCCTTCCTCACTTCCTCCGGCATTTACAAACCCTAGCTCTCCTACTTTTTCTCCTTCTGCCACCAATGTTCGAAAGTTGCCTTCTCCTTCCCTGCAACCTGAGGATGAACCTGGGGAGGATGTACTTCCATGTCCGCCGATGACAGAGGCTGGCTCACCCCTGCCTTCTCTTTCCCCTGAATACTATTCCTCCTCCGAACCCATGGCGGTTGATATCCCCTCACTGCCAACTTCCCCCTCCCCTCATCGCCTGAAGAGCCCTTCTCCCCCCATAGATATCACCCCCACTCCCCCCATTATAAGCGAACTTCCCACCCCAGTATCATCCGTCCCATCTTCTTCCCTTTCTCCCAGGAGTCTTCGGATCCTGAACTTAGAGGAAGTGGTTCCTCGCATGGAAGGCCTACGCCATGCTCTGGATTTGGTATGTTTTCTCAATTAGCTTCCTTAGCTTTATCTTACTAACCAATTTCTTTTCTACGACCGGCATGCAAGCCCTGACCAACCATCAAGAGTTGGATCGCTCCCTTCATCAATATCAAGCTCAAGCTCTGAAATGGGAGCGGCAACAACGGAAAGATTTGGTGAATGCTCAGAATCAAGAACGGCTCCTGTTGCAACAACTGCACCTGTGCCAGGAGCAATTAGCCGAAGCTCGCCAACAAATTCGAAAGGATGCTGATACCATTGCAGCATTACGGGAACACCAGCGAGCGGGTGTGGAGCCACCCGTTCCCCAGCGGGAAGTCCAATCGGCTCCTCTTGATGAGGGGTCTTCCTCTGCTCGAGAGTTAATACGTCTTCAAGGGCAGGTAGCAGAGCTCCTCGAGGGGAAGCAACAGGACTCTGACACCATCGCTCGTCTTCAAGTTAAACATCGGCAAGCACAGGATAAAATAGAAGACCTCCGCACCCGCTTTTGCAAGGAGGTACAAGAAAACTCATCCCTCATAAATTCCAGGGCGCATGCTCACGCCCGTCTACGCAGGCAAGAGACTTCCCTCGAGGATGAACCGAACTCACCCAGATCTTATTCTGAAGCAGTGGAGGGAATTTCAGCTTCAATGCGTCAAAATATGATGGAGATGATGCACCTTGTACAGCAGGACCAAAATTCAGAGCCAGATGATGTTTCCATCTAGAGGCTATTATGGATGTGTCACGATGCTATGTTGACGTACGCCGAAAGCTTCAAGAACAACAAGAAAAATGCCATAGGCTTCATCGGGATCGGAGTCCTGACCACCCGAACCGCCAGGAGCGACTCATCATTTTGTTGCGCGCCACTTATCAGGACGGATTTAATGAAGCGGTTCGGATATATACAAGGATTACCTCCTCCAACTTATCCTTCATTCTCTTTAAATTGGGAGGCTGGCTTTCAACGTTATCCTCCCGACCGATTTAAGCTGTAATTCGATATATTGTTTCAAAACAGGAACTTCCTCTCCATCTTCTTTCTCTGTTTCAAGATTTATTAACAGTACCGTATTCCACTTGTAAATGACTCATTAATGAAATTTGGGGGGTACTTTGCGTCTAATTAATGCAATCAAGTTAGGAAGTACACCCCTTCGGAGTCTCATAATTCTTCTTCTTCTATTCCCCACTTCTCATACAATGTGAAAAAGTTTTAAATGAATGGCATTCCAAGGTCATGGAAGTTCTTTGCCCTGGTCATCTTTCAGATAATATGCTGACCCCGCTACGCGGCGCGTTACATTATAGGGTCCTTCCCAGTTTGGAGCTAGCTTTCCAGGGTCTCCAGTGGGATTAACTTTATGCAAAACCCAATCCCCCTCTTGAAATCTTTGAGGCATCACTTTCTTATTAAAGGCTCACTGCACTCTTTGCTTGTAAAATTCTTCTCGCCTCCGCGCCATCTCCCGCTTTTCCTCCACCAAGTCCAATTCAGTGCTTCGGGTAAGTTGGTTCTAATTTGGTTCGTACACCTTTATCTGGGCGCTACTTAAGAGAACCTCGGCCAGGAATAACGACTTCAGTCCCGTACACTAACTAAAGGAGTTTCCCTGTTGTAGTCTTTGGTGTAGTTCGTAGGCCCACAGGACTCCTGGCAAGTCTTCGACCCAGTTTCCCCTCTCAGCCCCCAATTTGGTCTTTAATCCTTGAATGAGAATTCTGTTAGTCACTTCCACTTGCCCGTTATCTTGAGGGTGAGCTGCTGAAGTGAAAGCCTGCTGAATGTTGAGACTTTGGCACCACTCTTTGATCTTTTTCCCTTGGAACTGTCGTCCATTGTCGCTGACTATTTTCCAAGGAATACCATATCGTCAAATAATATTCCTTCATAAGACAGATTGCCAACATTCTCGCACTTTGGCTAGGGCTCTAGGGCCTCCACCAATTTGGAAAAATAATCTACGGCCACCAACAAAAACTTCTTCTGTAAAGGTGCCACTGGAATCGGACCAACTATATCCTTTCCCATTGATCAAAGGACATGAAGAGACCACGACTTTCATTAACTCCGCTACTGCTCGTAACGGTTTTTATGCTTCGATAAGCGGGCAAGCTTTGCACTATACGAGCAAAGATCTCGAGAGTAGGCCAAAATATCCTTCTAATAGGGCCTTCCTTAAAGCTCTCCTCCTAAATTATTGTCGCAAAGAACCTTCATGAATCTCCTGAGTACCCATTCCGCATCCTCACTTCCCAAGCATTTCAATAAGGGTCGTCCAAAAGAAATCTTGTATAAGTCTCCATTTAAGAGGATTAAAGCGGATGCCGCTTTTCTTCGTGGACCTTCCGCCGTAAATAAGCTTATGATATCACCCTCCAATCAAGAATTAGGCTTGATTCGTGCATCTTCCTCCACGTTGCATATTGCTAAGGAAGTATGGATTTTCGCATGGACCGCTTTCCAAGGACCTACTCCTTCCATAGCACTAGCCATCCGAGCCAATTCATCCGCCTTCCCGCTATTCTCCCGCGGATTCGCTTTAAGAGGACTTGACGGAATTGAGCTTTTTCTTTCTCAAAAGCCTTTCAAGTACTTTATGCATTTTTCCTCCCGAACCGCAAAGAACCTTGAAGTTGGGATATTACCAACCGAATGAATGTATTACAATTGAATAAGCCTCTACCGCTTTAGCACCGAAATCCCGCTAGAATGGCTTCATATTCTGCCTCATTATTGGATGCCCGATATCCCAGGCGAACGGCTGTGCGAGTTTCTTCCTTATCAGGGGAAATTAATAGAACACCGACGTCGCTGCCAGTAGATCCTAAAGAACCATCTACGAATATATTCCATGCATCTGATCCCTCCTCTTTTGCTGACGAACCATCTTCCGGGCCGTAAGGTACCTCTGCTAGAAAATCAGCGAGCGCTTGGGCCTTGATAACCATTCGGGGTTGGTAGTGAATATCATACTCGCTTAGTTCTACCACCCATTTGGCCAATCTTCCGGAGAAATTGGGCTTAGTGATGACCTTGCCCAATTCGCTGTGAGTTAGAACTGATGGGATGAGCCAAAAAAGTACGGCCTCAATTTACGGCTAACACTAGGATATATGCCACTTCTCTAGCTCAGATAACGGAATTCACCCCCTTCGTATACGGTCGGTATAATAAATAGGCTACAGGTGAGAGCCTTCTTGTTTCAATAAAACCGAACTAATAGCTCCTTCCGAGACGGCTAGATACATCCATAATGGTTCTCTGGCTATTGGTTTGGCTAGCAGTGGGAGTCCATCCAAATATTTCTTCAACTCTTGGAAAGCCTATTCACATTGATCGTCCTACTGAAATTTAGTAGCATTGGCAGAGATCTCAAGAAAGGCAACCCTTTGTCCGCCGATCTAGCTATGAATCGGATAAAGAAACAATCCCGCCACCAACTTCTGGGTTTCTCGCAGATTAGCGAGTGATTTCATGTGGCATAGTGCCTGCACCTTCTCAGGGTTGCCTTGTAACCTCTTCTCAGTCACTATGTACCCCAAGAACTTGCCGCTTTTTACCCCGAATAGGCATTTGTTAGGGTTTAGCTTCATATTAAACCGTCTCAATGTAGCGAAGGTTTCATTTAAGTCCTTAATTAAATCCCGAGTGGTCTTCGATTTGACTAATATGTCATCCACGTAGACTTCCACATTTTTCCCTTTCTGTTCTGCAAAGATCTTGTCCATAAGGCGCTGATAGGTGGCCCCTGCGTTCTTTAATCCGAACGATATTACCACATAAGCGTATAACCCTCCTGGAGTCACAAAGCTAACCCTCTTTTGATCTTCTTTGGCCAAAGGTATTTGGTGATATCCTTGATATGCATCCATTAGAGACACCACTTCATATCCCATAGTAGAATCTATCAATTGATTAATACGAGGCAAGGGGTAGCAATCTTTAGGGCACGCTTTATTCAAATCACAAAAATCGATACACATCCTCCACTTCCCCGAGGTCTTGGGGACCAAGACTACATTAGAAACCTACTCAGGAAACTGGATTTCCTTTACATAACCCGCTTTTAGCAGTTTTCCCACCTCTTCGGCTACGAAATTGTCCTTTTCCGGTCCAAACTGTCGCCTTCTTTTGGACGGGTCCCCTCTAGTGATATTGTTACGTTCAGTTACGTATTGCTATGTTAGCAAGCATCGCATGAAAAATCCAAAAAGTTTGATTTCTCAAATGCGAAGCATACAAGAGGTTGGTGAATTAATAAGTTGTAATTGTATATACATACTACTTATAAAATTGGTCTCACCGTGGGGATTGATGTGGACTCACTCCCTTGGCATGATATGGTCATGAAGGCTCTATATGTAGCTTTGCCTTTGAGGTCATCGGTTGGGCTTTCTTTTGATCATCTGAACCATTTGCGTAGCAGCTCTGGAGGCCTTACATTCTCCACGAACTTCTCCCACCAATTGTCCCACTTTGGAAATTTGACCACGGTGGTAGTGCAGGAAGCTATTGTACTGAAAAGGGTAAGGAAAGGATGCCCAAGAATAACATTATAAGTGGACGGAGCGTCCACGATAAGGAAAGGGATTATACTGGTTTTTGGCTGGGCTTTACACCCAGAGTCAGAGGCAATGAAATCTTCCCTGTAGGGTGGACCACATGCCCCGCGAATCCAAAGAGGGGGGTGGCCACATCTTCTAGCTGGGCATTTCTCAGCTGCATCTGTCCGAAAGCTTTCTGGAAAAGGATATTGATGGAGCTTCCCGAATCGACCAACACCCTGACCACTTCATAATTGGCCAAGGATATACGAATAACCAAGGCGTCCGTGTGGGGCAGCAGGACACCTTGTAGATCCTCCGGCCCGAATGAAACGGGCGGTGCAATTTGAATAGTTTGGTCGGTGACGATGGCCAAACTCTCCATGAGATGGGCGTATGACTTCTGCACCCGGTTAGAGTCCCCGTCAGTAGGTCCTCCAGCTATAACATGAATAACTCCCCGTGTGGGAGCATTATCTAGATTGGATGAGGGGCCCTCACTGACAACCTCTTGGGACGGCGTTTGGGGGAAAGTGACTTGAGGTTCTTGATTATACGGCCCTGGACGGGCTATATTGGGTCGGGGGCCTCACCGTGTCGGTCCTCCCGCCTGAAATCACACTTGCGGATATGCGGTGTGGAGTCGATCCAATTCCTCCTGTAACTTAAAACATCGGCCACTAGTGTGGCCAAATTCTGTATGATATTGGTAGAAGAATGGGGCGGGGGGGGGGGGGGGGGGTTACGTGGGATCCCCCTGTATCCTAAGGGTCGTTGCAGCAGACCCTGTTGGTCATAAAATTCCATCTCCCGTTCCTTCCAAGTTCTCACAGGAGGAAGTGCTTCAGCGGCCATGATTTGTAATGACGGTACGGGGCGAACACCCTGCAGTATTGGACCAGGCCTCGGAGGTCTGGTTGATTGACTTTCGCCCTGTTCTTCCCTGTACGTTTGGGTGAAGGGCGTAGTGTTCTGAGGTGTTCTTCCCCCAAGTCCCCCTCCAGGCAATATTTCCACATTAACGACTGTACGAGATGGGGGAGGCATTTCTGGGGGTGGGCCTCGGGAAGAAGGTTCACCGAAATGCGGATGCAGATATCCGGTTCTTCTCCTTTCCCTAGCAAGGGCCTCTGTAATAGCGTCATCCATCAGGGCCTTCAGCTGTGATGGTAGAAGGGTGATGGGGCGCTCCTCCGCTGCAAAGGTATCGGGTTGTTGTACCTCTTCAGGTTGCATCTCGACGTCCAGCTCAATTTTCCCACAGACGGTGCCAACTTATGCGACGAGGAAAATCTATTCACTCCTTTTCAATGCAGTGAAGCACTAACGAAGATCTTAGAGGGTTCTCATAGGCCGCAATCAGTAGAGAATAAGAAGATGAAGAAAGTGAAATGCAAAAATCGGTACCAGCAATCGAAACTCAGACACAAAATGTAACGTGGTTCGGAATGAGAATTCCTACTCCACGGAGGTGAGCTTTCTCACCGGGTGCAGCGCCTAAGCACTTTCACTATGAAGGTCCTCCCTTACGAAAAAGAAGTTTCCGGAGGTGGAGGAGAAAAACCTCTTACAGTGATATCACAAGACGAGAAAAAATACAAGAGATGTAACAACAACAGATCTCTATCCTTCTTCTCCACGAGGTGGTCGCCGCCTCCCTCTCCTCTTGCGTCTTCCTCTCTCTTGCTGGGTTGGAATGATTGCGGATCTCCTCTTCTCCTTTGCTTCCTCCCTTTTATCTTCCTTTTTTCCTCCATCGTGAAGTCGTGGGCTGTCTCCATCGTACACGTGGCCACCACCTCCACCTGGAGAACAATTATGTTACAGATATGAGGAACGAAGGCTCCTTGGAATATTGTGTGGGGCCTCCTAAGCTGTTGTATAATGCCTCTTCTTCTACTTTTCGGGTAACTAGGTTAGACTGTCTCTCTCAACCATCCGCTTTAGGTGAAGTTAACTTAGGCCTATGGTCCACGGGTGACCTAGCCTTAGGGCTCCTCATCAACCCGAACCAATTCCTCTTTTTCTCGTGCCAAACTTCCTTCGGATCGATCAGGTTGAGTCGACCCTTTATCCATCCCATTTGCTTCTGGGATTATCTAGCTGAACCAATTCCTGTTCCGCCCTTAGTGAAGTGCCTTTCGTCTCTCCTTTGTCGTTCCAATTGCTTCTGCTAATTCTCCCGTGCCAATTGCTTCTGCTATTTGTGCCCGAACCATTCTTCCTTTTCTCCCTTCCCTGAGCCGAATATTTTGGCTTAGATCACGTGATACATGCTAACCCTTCTATCTGGAGTATATAGAAAAGGTGCCAGTAGTATCATTATCTATGTGAGTTTTAATATTGTAGAAGTTTAAGTTAAAGTCTTGGAGAGTGTGCTTCATCCAATGAAGCTGAGCTACACACTCACCCATCATGACGTATTCATCTTCGGTGGTAGATAAAGCAACACCGTGTTGCTTCCTACTACACCAACTCACTAGATTCGAGTCAAGAAGTTGACAACAACTACTCATGCTCTTCCTATCGAGTTTACTACCGGCATAGTCCGAGTCGGAGTAGCTGATTAGTTCGAACTTGATAGATCTAGGGTACCAAATACCTACACTTAGTGTGCCCTTTAAATACCTAAGGATACGCTTAACTAATGTTAGGTGAGACTCCTTGGCACAGGTTTGAAACCTTGCGCACATACTTACTGCGAATAAAATGTTGGCTCGACTCACGGTTTTGTATAAAAGACTCCCTATCGCACTCCTATAGTATTTTAGGTCGATGGGATTTCCTTCTAAGTCCTCTCCTATGTTGACATTAGTTGCCATGGGTGTATTGATGGTTTTAGCATCTTGCATTCCAAAACGTTTAATTAGTTCCCTAGTATATTTTTGTTGATGTAAGTATATTTCATCCTTAGTTTGTTTAATTTGTAGTCCTAGAAAGAAACTCAATTAACCTACTAAATTCATTTCAAATTCACTTTGCATAAGTGAAATGAATTCATTTAGTAGGATCGAATTGGTTGTTCCGAAAATGATATCGTCTATGTAGATTTGGGCTATAAAGATTTCCTTACCTATGGTTTTTACGAAGAGGGTTAGATCGACTAGGCCTTGATTAAACCCTTTTGACTTAAGATAAATTGAAAGCTTCTCGTACCAAGTTTGAGGAGCTTGTTTGAGTGAATAAAGAGCTTTCTTTTGTTTAAGGACAAGGTCAGGTTTATCTAGGCTTTCGAATCCTGGGGGTTGGCTAACCTACACCTCTTCTTTAATAAGTCCATTTAAAAACACTGACTTGACATCCATTTGAAATAACTTAAATCTTCGATGTGCAGCATAGGCTAACAACATTCGGATGGATTCTAGTCTAGCTACAGGGGCATAGGTTTCATCGTAATCTAATCCTTCTACTTGACTAAAACCTTTGGCGACTAACCTTGCTTTATTTCTAACTACTTCACCTTTGTCAACAAGTTTGTTTTGGAAGACCCACCTTATTCCAATAACTGATTTATCTTTAGGTGGTGCTACTAATTCCCAAACCTCGTTCCTAGTGAATTGAGCTAGCTCTTCTTGCATTGCAATAATCCAATCGGGATCAAGAAGAGCTTGTTCAATGGTTTTGGGTTCAATTTTCAAAATCAAGGAGATTTGACAAAGGTTTCTATAAGATGATCTAGTTCGAACCCCTAAGCTAGGATCACCTATCACTTGGTCGATAGGATGATTCGTTTGAATCCTAATTTGACTTGGGTTAGGGTCACCTACCACTTGGTCGACTGGATGACTTGTTGGAGTTGGGTTAGGATTAATACTAGAATTGATCTCAGGGTCGGAGTCAAGTCTGGTATGAGTCGGTTCGCTAGTTGGTGTTGCTACGGATTTTGTAGGTTTGTGTCCTTCATCGAACATTACATTAATAGTCTCTTCAACTCTAAGGTGTAGGGATGTATACTGAAAAGTCTATCTTTTGTATGAACATCTTTATTTTGAAATAAGAATCACATGATCATTGTTTGCATATTTTTATGGTTATGCAATATTGTCTAATACTTTACATTATAGATAACATGGTGTGTGGTGTCACACGAGAGATCATGTTATCGGCTCCTTGAAAAGTATAAGTAAAGGCTCACAACCGAGATGACTTTGGACAAACCATCGGAATGGTTGTAGTGTGATTTGGTATTGGTTTGTCTTGACCATAGAATCACACTAGTGCACTTTGTGTGTATTGAGCAGGACCGACTTAGAGGTGATTCGATTTATTGTTGACTACATAATCAAATCGAACCTCAGATATTATTTAGTACATGCTCTTAATCCCGATATAATAATGGGCACATATACTTAGTATTCATCTCTTTGATTTACTAATGGGCGAGATTTATAGATTAAATCGATAGGCTCGGTAAGTTGGGAGATGATATTATTTATATGGTGTGTCGTTGATTATAGGAGGAAACCGTGTCCTATATATTAGGATGATGATGTCCCCTTGAGGAGCTCATAAGATTCATCATGTAAACCCTACAGGTGGACTTGATCCGGCATGATGAAAAGGTTGAGTGGTACTCCTCATGGAGTTAGATGTTGATTAATTAATGGTCAGTAAATTAATTAATCGACGGACATTCGAGATCTTAAACACGGAGAGAAAATGTACAAATAATATATGGATCCCATATTATCATATGGGGGTTGGTGAGGTAGATCAATGATGATCCTTTAGTGGATTGGATCATCATTAGTGGATCGGACTTTATGTGGGCTTGATCCATGGGTGGCCAAGATCCGACTCCTCCTCATGGTCCCTAATGTAGCCTATTAACACCTCATGAAGCTTAGATCCAATGGATAGAAACAAAACTCTAATATCCATAGGTAGAGATTAAATCTCTAAGATCCGACGGTTGAGATTAAATCTCTAGATCCGACGGTTGAGATTAAATCCCTAGAACAAATGGAGGAGATTAATTCATGATTTATCCCTAACTCTATAAAAGGAGGGCATGGGGTTGGCGTGGAGAACACATCAAGAGAGCTAGGGTTTTTGGAGTTGGCAGCAAGGGCTTAGGAATTAGGGTTTGGGCTTGGGCTGCACCAAATAAGGATGGTAATTCCTTTTCTTCTTCTTCCTTCAAGGTGGTCGGCATCTAGCTTGTTTTCCAGCCCTCTTCTAGCCTTTGGCCACCAGCCAAGCCTCTCTTCTCCTTCTCCTTAGGTGGTGGAAACAAGATATAAGGCTTCCCTTGGTGTCTTGGTTGTTTTCCATCATCTTCTCCTCCTCCTAGTTGGCCGGCGGCAAGGAATTGTTTTTTTCCTTGTTGGTTGGTTTTAGGGAGGAGAAGAACCTTGTTTCTATTCTTCCTTTTGCTTTGGAAGGGCAAGGAAGGAAGATTTGCGATCTAGTTGCTTCGACTTTTGGTAGATCGTCGCCCACACGATGTCCAAAAGGAGGAAGGTCATACATTAGAAGATCGAGAGGTATACCTATTCTTCTTTCTCTTTTTGTTACTTGCTTGTTTTTGTTTTTCAACTATGAGCATGATATAAATATGTATATGGCTAAATAATACTTGGATCCCGAACATAAATACAAAAATCGGCGATCCGGACATCGTCTATTCCGCGGCTACTCGTAGAATAGAGGATGGGCGCTTGAACAACTAGTTTGTTCAAGTGACCTCTCTAAACGAATAGCACGACAATGACTTGGTTGTTTGGGCAATCTTTTTTGTCTCGGGTTAAATTTTTTAATCCGGGGACATCGAGGGGATCGCCATGAACAAATGACCAAGGTGAAGTGGGAAGCGAAGTTTCCCCTCACAGACTCGATAAGTAAAACCCTTCATAAGGGTGTCATGGTTGTATACCCTATAGGCTCTACTTGTAGTCGAGTATCCTAAGAAAATTCCGGTAGAGGTTTTGGAGGTGAACTTTCATAGGTAATCCTTAGTGTTCAAAATATGTACCTTACATCTAAATACCCTAAAGTACTTGATGTTAGGTACTTTGTCGTGATAGATTTCGTACAAGGTCTTAAGGTGCCTCTTTACCAAAAGGATCCTATTTTGGACATAGCATGTTGTACTAACGACTTCTGTCCAAAACTCGTTTAGCATTGTCCTAGCGGCTTCATGTAGGATTCTATTTTTACGTTCGACTAGGCCATTTTGTTGTGGGGTTTTAGGACATGAGAACTCATGGCGATATCCATTTAGATTACATAAATCTGTAAACATGTGGTTTTCGAATTCACCACCATGATCTCTCCTGAGTCTTTTAATTTTAAGGTTCTTTTGATTTTCGATTAGTTTAAATAAGTTGATGAGTTGATCTGAGGTATCACTTTTATGTTTGATGAACCTAACCTAGGTAAACCATGAATAGTCGTCAATTTTGACTAAGCAAAATTGACTACCATTAAGTGACATAGCTCTATGTGAATCGAATATATCCATATGTAGAAGCTCAAGAACACTTTTGGTTCATTCTTAATTAGTTAGTTGATGTTGTGTCCTAGATTGTTTACCTTGTTGACAAGCATTATAAATTTTATTGTCTAAGTTGTTAAGGTTGGGCAAACCTCTAACTAAGCCACTCTGACTCATCTTGTGGATGAGTCTTGGGTGTGAGTGACCGAGTCGTCGGTGCCACAACCAAGATTCCTCTTGCTATGTCATAAGACACTTGGTTGAGGAGTTAGGTAGATTAATAGTATAGATGTTGCTATTCCTAGTTCCTTTAAGGATTGTTTCAGAGGTTTCATTTTTTTTAATTACACATTCATTTTCTAGAAATATGACCTTATAGTTATTATCACACAATTGACTTACGATAAGTAAATTATATTCAAAATTTCAACTAGTAAAACATTTTGAATGATAAAGTTTGAGTTGAGTTCAATATCACCTGATCTGATGATTTTGAGCTTGTAGTTGTTTCCAAAGGCTACCAATCCTTGTTTTTTGAATCGAAGCCTTGAAAACTTAAGTTGACCCCCGGTCATGTGTCGGGAGCAACCACTATCCAACATCCATTGATTCTACACGCAAGGTAGTTGGATCGGATATTGGAATTTTTAAAATGTAGTTGTAAGTTATTAGTCCTAGATCATATCACCCATTTCTACATGATCAAACATGTTATCCTTATGTGTTCTTGTGAGATGACTTCAATTTTACTTGATTAATTTATATGAGTCAAAACTAGTCATGTTAGTAATATATGAGAGATGTCCTAAGGCAATCGCCTTATGTATGAACCATTTATATGATAAATGAAGATTCACTATTTGAGTATACATGTTTTATGTATTTGATTGGATCTTAAACTCATTTACTGAATGTCCACGATACGATTCACAGCATGAGAGAATTTGTGATTGGATCACAACTAGTGAGTATCTCTACATGTGTAATTGTGATGTATCGGAATTATCCCTAGTCGATGAATTGATGAATCTGGACACCATCAATTCTGTTGAGACTAGCACGAGGTATACTCCTTGGTGTATCCAAGCAGCTGATTCTCACTGGCTGGAGACATAGTGATGTCCGGAGTTAATCGTGGATGCTAGTTATGGTAACTAGTTCATTGGAATGACCAGCCGTAAGACTTCATATGGTTCTCTGCATATCTAGATATGTCAATGAAGTTCTTACTGTGGCTTAAGTGCGATGTTCCTTTGACTTGCGGTATTCAAGTCATCTTGATCATGGAGACTTATGCTTTGACATCTTAAGCAAACATCTCTAAGGAGATGTGGACCCGGGATGATTGGGTATAAGTCAAGTGATCGAAGGTGTTTGAATAGCCTATAAAGGATTCACCACTCCTTGCGAGGAGATGTATACCCATGGCCTCTCGTCGGATTGTTACTAAAGTCTTTGGCCAAAGCATTACATGTTTAGAGTAAGGTACTCTTCGATACATGTGGAGTAACTAGAACTGTAGGACGAGGAAATGATACTTGGGCTAGGTGTGACGTAGTCACACTAGTGGGGATCGACACAATAGACCATGTCCTGAACCAAGTGGGTATAAGATGAGTGAAGGGAATGGGGCACGATTCATTCGAGCTACTGAAGGGTTTCAGAAATAGTTCTGGATCAACCGTTGATCTTTTCGGTTAATTGGGGATCATGATGTATTACTAGGTGCCACTCATGATCGTTCTATAATTAATGGTTAATTATAGACGGCCAACATAAACCGAGAACCTATTTGGTCACACGCACAACGAGTGTAATCCAAAGGATTTAAAACGAGCTTGAGAATTGGATTCTCAGACCGAGAGAAACTAGGTTTAGTTGGACCAAACATAAAGCGAGCATGAAATCGTTTCAGTCGCAATGGAAGCGTGGATGGGCTGCGTCTTATGAAGACGTAATGGATGGACCAAAATGGTTTGGTTCTAATCCAATGGATAAGAATAAACCAAAGGGTTTGGTTTATTTTAAACGAATGAACCAAAAGTTGGTTCGGTTCGTTTTAACTTAAAATAAACCATCATGGTTTGGTTTATTTTAACTTATCCTAATGGAGCGGGTTAACGGGCTTTATGGATATGATCCATTAACCATTAAGAGAATTAGTTCTCTATAAAAGAGGGCTTAAGGGATTGTTAAACCCTAATCCAAAATCAAAACCCTAGCCTCCAAGGAGTTGCCGCCCAACCTGGTTGTGCCGCCCAACCTCCTTGCCGCCCAGCTTGATTGTGCTGCCGTCTAGCTCCTTGCCGGCGACCAAGCTTCAGCCGGTGAACCTCCGGCGACCCTCCGGTGATCTCCTATAGGTTTGGCATCAAGGTGAGGCTTTTCTCTCCTTGTTTTGGCCGGCGCCTACTCCTCCACCAAGCTGTCCAGTTTTCTGGACAGCTTCTCCTCCTCTCGTCGGAGCGTCGTTTGGACGACGGTTAGTGCTCCGACAGCGGCTAACATACCGGGGATTTGATCTCCGGTAATCCTCTGAGGTGGAGGACGGCGATTCACAAACGGTTGACGAATACCTCTCCGGAGAAGCGAGTTTTGAGAACTCGTTTTGGATCCGAATTTGATTCGGATCGTGATCATCTCTCGATCACGCTGCCTTCAACACGAGGCTAGTAACCCGCACGTAAGACGAAGCTCGTGACTTAGCGAAGTCATCCCGAGGAGCTCGGCGTGGATACGGATAGAGACGATTCTTACGAGGATCGTTCCGGTTGATGCCGTTCCCGCTACACGTCATACGGAAGGTATAATGTAGTTTAATTTCCTTTTATTGCAATTTTAATTTACGGTTATGTCTACACTTGTTGTAATAGCATGCGTGTGTTGTGTGTGTTGTAATAAATAAGAGTATTTATTATTTTTATTGCTTCCGCTGTGCTCATGTTTACGAAACATGATCGAACACACACACGCCGCGGTGCCGGAAACCCAACAGTGGTATCAGAGCCCAGGTTGTGTTTCGACATAATCGTAAAAATGGTTTTGTGATAGTCATAATGTATTTCTGGAATTTTTCTAAATTTTGGAAATTTAGAAGTATTTATGGAAATTTTTCAATTTTGGAAAGTCTAGAAGTATTTATGGAAATCTTCCACTTTTGGAAAGTTGGAAGTATTTATGGAAATTGATATTTTCCATAAATAAAATATTTGATTAGATTCTGGAAATTTGTTTCCTAATTTAATCATGATTTGATTTGGGAAATCAAATCTTAAAATATTTTATTTCCATAAGTAGTTTTAATGATTTAGGAAATTGGTTTCTAAATAGATTTTCCTTAATCAAATAATTCCATGAATAAAATATGTGATTAGATTTGGAAATTTGTTTCCTAATTTAATTATGATTTGATTTGGAGAATCAAATCTTAAACATATTTTATTTCCATAAATAGTTATGACATATAAGGAAATATAGACATGACATAATTGTATGCCATGTAATTGCATTAGATGCATAACATTATGCCATGCGTGTCGTGACATGTAGATGTATGCCATGTATGTCATGCCATGTAGATAATAGTTATTTGCATGCAAAGAGGATGAGACATAAAAACCCTTAATCAATATTAAAGCCTACACCTTCCATTAATATGGTTAGAACCAGAGTTCCGCTTTCTTGTTTGGGTTGTTGGACTCTCTCCAAGCCCTCGAACTGAATATATGTTCAAACCATGGAATAGTTTAATACTAATATGGTAAGAGTCGAGGTCAATCGTTAGCTTTGGTTGTTGGACTCTCTCCAAGCTGGGCTAATTGGTTGAATGCGCCTAACCATATTAAAACTATGTCCGATTAATGGGTTGGCTTTAACCCGAGCATCGGCTTTGTTGGACTCTCTCCAAGGTCGATGTAAAGGAGGTGAAGTTGGGTGCTATGCATATGATGCATACTTGTTAATGTGTTAACAACCCGATGTATGTGTGAACATTCAATTAGTTGATAGCACATTGTGATAGTTGCATATACGGATATGCAATCGTATAGATGATACCTACCGTCGTAAATATGAAAGGCTTGTTGGACTCTCTCCAAGGTTGTTCATAACTATGATGGATATCAACCCATTCGGAGATGGACCTACGATCTCCCCAAGTGATTTTGGGCTTTTTGAAAATCGAAAAATGAATGGGATTTATAAATGTTTTTTGATGCATTTTAATATCATTTTCTCATTTATGCTTGTTTTTTTTTTCTAGTTCAATATATTGATCATTACGTCTTTGAATTTGCGCACTATTTTGGATTCGAACAAACTGACTGGGCCTAACTTCCTGGACTGGCTTAGAAACCTGAGAATTGTTCTCAAGGCGGAAAAGCTTGCATATGTCCTTGAAGAGCCTCTTCCTAACCGTCCTAAGGACGATCGATGCAACCTGCACAAATGTTGGTCTATCGAAGCATGCGCGATTCGGTCATGCGAGTTGCATCATGCTAGCGCGATGGTACGAGTGCGAAGCGGCATGAGCATATGGATGCTAACACTATGGTCTTCCATCTTCATGAGTTGTTCGATGAGCAAGCGAGATCCAGAAGGTTCGAGGTCTCTAGGCTCCTCTTCACCACGAAGATGCAAGAAGGTTCGCTCAGAGTACGCTTTGTGCTAAAGATGAACGGGTACATCGAGCGGCTAGCTACCCTCGGTTTTGTGATGGATCATGAGTTAAGTATTGACTTAATTCCGCATTGTTTGCCCAAGAGTTTCTCGCAATTTGTGATGAACTATCGGATGAACAAATTGGAATCCACCATTCGAGCTCCTCAATATGTCAAGACTGGAGCCTTACGTGAAGCATGAGGAGAAGGCGGTTCATAGTTGATTCCTCAAAGAAAGGTTCTAAGAGGAAGGCAAAAGAAATGTAAGAAAGGAAAGAAAAAGGCAAAGAAGTGAAGAAACTAGCAAAAGGGCACTTGCCATCATTATGGCAAGGAAGGCCACTGGCGAAGAAACTGCAAGATTTATCTTGAGTCCATGAAGAAGAAGAAGGCATCCGATGCCCCATCCTCTTCAGGTATCTTCGTTATTGATTGTCATTCTATTTCCTTAGACACTTGGGTATTGGATACTGGGTGTAGCTCACATATATGTAATGACATACAGGGGCTAAGGAATAGAAGAAGACTTGTCAGAGGGGAGTCAAATTTGCGAGTTGGCAATGGAGCAAAGGTTGCTGCGGTCGCCATCGGAACTTATTTGTCAAAAGCTCCTAGTGGACTAGTCTTGAACTGGACAATTGCTATTATGTTCCTTCTCTAATAAAGAACATTGTTTCTATTTCCTGCTTAAATAGAAATGGTTTCCATTTAACGTTTAGTAACAATTGTTGTTATATAACTTTGAATGGCGTACTTTATGGAACTGGAACT
Organism: Wurfbainia villosa; assembly: GCA_025175895.1. Lineage (NCBI taxonomy): Eukaryota > Viridiplantae > Streptophyta > Magnoliopsida > Zingiberales > Zingiberaceae > Wurfbainia > Wurfbainia villosa. The sequence goes on from CM045988.1 coordinate 69,183,000, forward strand.
TTGAGTAATGGCATTTATACGTTGGACGTATCCAGTGACATTTTCAATATCAAAGCGAGCAACACGCGTGCTCGAAAGGATAATCACATAGACTCCTATATGTGGCATTGTCGTCTTGGCCATATAAGCAAGAAACGCATGTCCGAATTACACCGATGTGGAATTCTGGAATCGTTTGAATTGGATTCATACGATACATGCGAATCATGCTTAAAGGCAAGATGACTAAGTTACCTTTTACTGGAAAAGGTGAACGAGTGGGAGAGTTACTAGGTCTAGTACATACTGATGTATGTGGACCTATGTCAACTCAAGCATTAGGAGGCTATAGCTACTTCATTACCTTCACCGATGATCACTCACGGTTTGGGTATGTGTTCTTGATGAAACACAAGTCTGAAGCCTTTGAAAGGTTCAAGGAATTCAGAAATGAAGTAGAGAAACAACATGACAAGAGTATTAAAATACTTCGATCGGATCGAGGAGGTGAATACTTAAGTCAAGAGTTTCTTGATTATCTAAGAGACAATGGCATATTGTCTCAATGGACTCCGCCCTATACACCACAGCATAATGGTGTATCTGAGAGGCGTAACCGGACCTTGTTGGACATGGTCAGGTCAATGATGAATCATGCAACTCTTCCAAAGTCCTTTTGGGGTTATGCACTTCAGACAGCTGTTTACTTGTTAAACAGAATGCCTACCAAGGTAGTCTCAACTACTCCATATGAGATATGGAATGGTAAGAAACCTCATGTATCTTACTTGAAGATATGGGGTTGTCTGCTTATGTGAAGCCGGAATTTGTATCGAGACAATTGGATGCTAAGTCGATAAATGTCTATTTATTGGATACCCTAAGGAAACAAGGGGTTACCAATTCTATCATCTGTGGAACAAAAGGTGTTTGTTTCAAGGCATCTTTGTGTTTCTAGAGAAAGAGTTTCTCTTGCAAGAAAGCAGTGGGAGTGTTCGAGCTTGAGGAGGCTCGAGACTCAAATAGACATTGATGAGATACAGTGAAGCACAGCGGTAGCAACTCATAGTGATGAGCAATCATTTGGACCTATTGTAACACCACATCTTCGTAGATCACGGTAGAACACGCAATATTCACGAGAGATATGGATTTCGTAAGTGAATCGAGCGATGTGTTACTCATTGATGATGAGAGCCTACAGTTATGAAGAAGTCTTGACAAGTTGAGAAAGGGATAAGTGGCTTGGTGCCATGAAGTCGGAAATGGATTCCATGTATGAAAACCAAGTTTGGAACTTGGTTGACCCACTGAAGGCATAAAGCCTATAGGGTGCAAGTGGGTTTCAAGAAGAAAACCGACATGGATGGTAATGTGATTACCTATAAGGCTAGATTGGTGGCGAAGGATATGCGTCAAAAGCAAGGTGTTGATTATGGCGAAACCTATTACTTTGTAGCTATCTTAAATCCATTCGGATGCTCTGGCCATAGCGGCTCATTATGATTATGAGATATGGCGGATGGATGTGAAAACGACTTTCCTTAATGGAAACACGCTCGAGGGCGTGTATATGATACGACTGAGGTTTCACATCGGTTGATAAAACCAAGGTATGCAAATTGCGGCGATCCATTTATGGATTGAAGCAAGCATCCTGGAATATCCGTTTTGATGAGACGATCAAAAGTTTGATTTCTCACAAAATCGGTGAACCTTGTGTGTACAAGAAGGTTAGTGGGAGTGCGATCGTGTTCCTAGTATTGTATGTCGATGACATATTACTTATAGGAAGCGATGTGTCAATCTTCTGATCGATTAAGGTTTGGTTATCAAGACATTCTCCATGAAAGACACAGGAGAAGCAACCTACATCCTTGGGATTAAGATCTATAGAGATAGATCGAAGCGGTTGCTTGGTCTTTTCGCGATCTACATATATAGGCCGAGTGCTAAAGAGGTTTAGCATGTCGGAATCAAGAAAGGTTATCGCCCATCGGGCATGGGGTACACCTTTGAAGTCTATGTGTCCGCCTGAAGGCGAGAGGATTTGCATGAGTAAGATTCCCTATGCATCCATAATAGGATCTATCATGTATGCTATGTTATGTCACGAGGCCCGATGTATCGTATGCTCTGAGTGTCACGGCGGATACGGATCGATCGAGGAATGGATCATTGGCGGTATTAAGGCGATCCTTAAGTACTTGAGAAGAACTAAGGATGTGTTCCTATATATGGAGAAGGGACATGGTGATACGCGGGTATCGGATGCGGCTTCGAGACAGACAAGGATGATTCGGTCTCGATGCGGATCGTGTTCACCTTGAATGGGGGGCGATGAGTTGGAAAAGTTCCAAACAAGAGGCTGGCGGATTCTACCAGAGGCGGAATATATTGCGGCCGGAGCGGCAAAGGCGGTTTGGATCAAGAAGTTCGTTCATGAACTTGGTGTGATTCCGGCCATTGTTGAAGCAATACCGGTCTCTGCGACAACAATGGAGCAATTGCCAGCGAAAGAGCCAAGGTCTCATCAACGATCCAAACATGTACCGCGCTATCATCTTATCGGAGAGATCATAAGTAGGAGCAGAAATACAAATCGAGAAAATTCCCCTTTGAAAGGAACTTAGCGGATCCTTTGACTAAAGCATTACCTCAAGTAAGTTTGAGGTCATGTTGGTGCTTATGGTATTGGATCTGTAGCGATTGGCATTAGGCCAAGTGAGTCTGTTAGTAATATATGAGAGATGTCCTAAGGCAATGCCTTATGTATGAACCATTTATATGATAAATGAAGATTCACTATTTGAGTATACATGTTTTATGTATTTGATTGGATCTTAAACTCATTTCTTGAATGTCACGATACGATTCACGGCATGAGAGAATTTGTGATTGGATCACAACTAGTGAGTATCTCTACATGTGTAATTGTGATGTATCGGAATTATCCTAGTCGATGAATTGATGGATTTGGACACCATCGATTACAGGAGACTAGCACAGTATACTCCTTGGTGTATCCAAGCGGTGATTCTCCTTTGTTTGGAGACATAGTGATGTCGGAGTTAATCGTGGATGCTAGTTATGGTAACTAGTTCATTGGAATGACCAGGTAGTAAGACTTCATATGGTTCTCTGCATATATAGATATGTCAATGAAGTTCTTCTTGTGGCTTAAGTGCGATGTTCCTTTGACTTGCGGTATTCAAGTCATCTTGATCATGGAGACTTATGCTTTGACATCTTAAGCAAACATCTCTAAGGAGATGTGGACCCGGGATGATTGGGTATAAGTCAGTGATCGAAGGTGTTTGAATAGCCTATAAAGGATTCACCACTCCTTGCGAGGAGATGTATACCCATGGCCTCGTCGGATTGTTACTAAAGTCTTTGGCCAAAGCATTACATGTTTAGAGTAAGGTACTCTTGATACATGTGGAGTAACTAGAATCCGTGGGACGAGAAATGATACTTGGGCTAGGTGTGGCGTAGTCGACCTAGTGGGCCCGACACAATAGACCATGTCACGAACCAAGTGGGTATAAGATGAGTGAAGGGAATGGGGCACGATTCATTCGAGTCTTGAAGGGTTTGAAATAGTTACGGATCAACCGTTGATCTTTTGGTTAATTGGGGATCATGATGTACTACTAGGTGCCACTCATGATCGTTCTATAATTAATGGTTAATTATAGGCGGCCAACATAAACCGAGAACCTATTTGGTCACCGCTGGAGTGTAATCAAAGGATTTAAAGCGAGCTTGAGAATGGGATTCTCGGGCCAAGAGAAACTATGGTTTAGTTGGACCAAACATAAAGCGAGCATGAAATCGTTTGATCGCAATGGAAGCGTGGATGGGCGTGTCTTATGAAGACGTAATGGATGGACCAAAATGGTTTGGTTCTAATCCAATGGATAAGAATAAACCAAAGGGTTTGGTTTATTTTAAGCGAATGAACCAAAGTTGGTTGGTTCGTTTTAACTTAAAATAAACCATCATGGTTTGGTTTATTTTAACTTATCTTAATGGAGCGGGTTAACGGGCTTTATGGATATGATCCATTAACCATTAAGAGAATTAGTTCTCTATAAAAGAGGCTTAAGGGATTGTTAAACCTAATCCAAAATCAAAACCCTAGCCTCCAGTTGCCGCCCAACTGGTTGTGCCGCCCAACCTCCTTGCCGCCCAGCTTGATTGTGCTGCCGTCAGCTCCTTGCGGCGACCAAGCTTCAGCCGGTGAACCTCCGGCGACCCTCCGGTGATCTCCTATAGGTTTGGCATCAAGGTGAGCTTTTCTCTCCTTATTTTGGCGGCGCCTACTCCTCCACCAAGCTGTCCAGTTTTCTGGACAGCTTCTCCTCGTCGGGCGTCGTTTGGGCGGCGGTTAGTGCTCGACAGCGGCTAACTTACGGGGATTTGATCTCCGGTAATCCTCTGAGTGGAGGATGAAGGATTCGTCAAGCGGTTGTGAATACCTCTCGGAGAAGCGAGTTTTGAGAACTTCGTTTTGGATCCGAATTTGGATTCGGATCGTGATCATCTCTCGATCACGTCGTCTTCAACACGAGGCTAGTAACCCGTGCGAAGCGAAGCTCGTGACTTAGCGAAGTCATCCCGAGGAGCTCGGCGTGGATACGGATAGAGACGATTCTTACGAGGATCGTTCCGGTTGATGCCGTTCCCGCTACACGTCATACGGAAGGTATAACGTAGTTTAATTTCCTTTTATTGCAATTTTAATTTACGGTTATGTCTACACTTGTTGTAATAGCATGCGTGTGTTGTGTGTGTTGTAATAAATAGGAGTATTTATTATTTTTATTGCTTCCGCTGTGCTCATGTTTACGAAACATGATCGAACACACACACGCCGCGGTGCCGGAAACCCAACAAGTCAACCTTGTGTTAGATTCGGATTTGACCCTATGTTCATCAAGTCACCTTTTCATGATCTTGGCTTCCAGGTCGTGGTGAGGCAAAGGGGCCTTCTTTGATCGGAAAAATGATCACTTTCTTAAACAAAACCAATTTTGAGAAAATAGTAACTTGACTTACTTAAGACCACTTCCTGGTCTAACTAGTCTAGGATACGGCGAGGTAGCTTCAGCTAGTTCCACTCAGTCAAGTGAACCGAATTAGATACGTCTTATCTAGCTCGAGTACCCAAGACTTCGCTTTCCTAGTGTACTATCATCTCACTGTGTCTTGGTACTATGTTATCAAGTATTGACGAGCTATAGTCCCTATCTAACCATTCTAAAAAGAAAAGAAAAAAAAACTAAGCATGCAATTTCTAAGTAATAGCACTAACAAGTTTTGTACTAGCTCCCCCTGGACCATTGAATCGGTTCAGTTTTCCACATAGTGGATTTGGTCCTTGGGAACTCAGTACTGGTTAGATCCTAATTGAGAAATCAAAGTGGACTTAGGGACCCATGCTTGGACATGTATTCTATTTCGACTTACGATTGACATATACGGCATGTTAGTGGTATTTGAGCTAAACCCAAGCCCGACCTTGTTGTACACAGCCCTTTGCAATCCAAGTAGGAGGTCAAGTCCCTTGGATCCCAAAGTGAACCTTTCCAACGTGTTCCTAAGATCTTTGACTTGACTTTTCAAGAGTGAGTTCTCAACTTTGAGCTTTTCAACTCGAGTTGGTTCCTCCTCTTGAACTTGACTAGTCGAAGAGGTTAGGGAGACATCGTGTTTAAGGATTTTAACCACCTCGGATAGGGTATCGACCTTGGACTCGGACTTAGCTAACTTCCTAGTTAGAAACTTAATTGCATTTTATAAAGTACTAATGAGGGACTGACTTACCTTGAGAGTATCTCTTGAACCGGATGCATATCCGTGACTTGTCTTGAATAGAGATTCGTAGTCTAACTCATCCTCGGGTTCAGATTCAGACTCCGGCTCTGATTCGGTTGGTTTAGCCATGAAGACGAGGTCATCGTCTTCTTCCTCTGATGCCTCTTCCCATGTAGCATTGAGCACCTTTTTGAACTTCGGTGCTTAATTTTTAAGCTTCGGACATTCTGACTTGACATGTCATAACCAGTTGCATTCATAGCACCTAATGTTAGAACTATGTTTAGATTTACCTTCGTTGGGTTGAGTGATGGGTCGTCTTCGGCTCTTGATCATCCTCTGAACTAGGTTGACTAGTTCGGTCTCCATCTCCAGATCAACCTCCGACTCATACTCGTCCTCTTCTTCCTTCGGGGGTGGCTTACTTGTAGGCTTCTTCTTTTGACCTACAATAAGAGCTATACCTTTCTCGGGTACCAAATTAGACTGTTCATGAAGTTCAAATTCTGAAAATAATTCATCTAACTTAATTTTTGATAAGTCCTTAGAAACCTTGTAGGCATCGACCATGGATGCCCAAAAGGTAGTCCTAGGAATTGAGTTCAAGACATACCTTATTAGGTCGCGATTTTCGACCTTTTGTCCGATGGCGTGCAAGTTGTTGACATTGTCTTGTACCCGGGAGTGTAGTTGAGTCACGGTCTCATGTTCCTTCATTTTTAAGTTATATAATTTATTAAAAAGAAGGTCCCATTTGCATACCTTTTCTTCGTCGGTTCCTTCGTGCAATTCCACTAATTTGCTCCACAAGTCCTTTGCACTTATAAAGGGGCCAATGTGATTAAGCTCCTCCTTGGACAAACCACATTGAAGGATTTGAGTCGCCTTGGCGTCAACTTCAACATACCTTTTTGTAGCATTGGTCCATTGGTCATAATCCAAAGATTCACCCACTTCGTTAGTCGAAAGTGTGAATCTCATTTGGATTATGATCCACATCTCGATTTGGGTCTTAAGGAAGTACTCCATCTGACCCTTCCAATAACGGAACTCATATCCATTGTAAAACAGAGGTTAGACGGTGCTAAAACCCTCGAGATGGGCCATTGATACAAAAAAAAAAAGCAAGAAAAAGAAGAAATCTAGCAACGACAAAAACAAGAAAAATGTACCAAGACTTGCGTCTTGGATTAGTAGTGCAGGAGAGAATCTAACTGAATGAAAGAGCTTGTAAAAAAAAATCGTAATAAACAGAAATAAAAATGAAAATAAATATGTAAAAAACAATAGATTGGTGGTTTTACCAAATCTTAGCACCCCCAGCTCTGATACCAATTGTTGGATCGTTTAGAGCGCTAGAGAGGGGGTGAATACCACAAAATTCTCTTTGTTCGTTTGTTTGATATAAAATGCGAGTAAGAGTAAATGTAGTGAAAAGAAAATAATACTCATTTTTTTACTTGGTTCACAGCCTTCGCCTACTAGTCCAAGGCCCTAACGGTCCTAGACCGCGTACGGAGGGCAAAACACTAAAAACACTCCTCCCCATTAGAGGAAGGAGTAAGTGAATACAATCGATGAAAAAACTCAAGGTAGAGGGACATGCCCCCTCTCCTTGTTATGATTAAAGCACGATTAAATACAAAATTTAAGACGACAATAAGAGAGAATACCAATGACTATTAAATTAATGAAAGGTAGGCACTTGTCGTAGAAGAGTATCATAGTGGAGGCTTTTGGAGAGCTTTTTTATGGTGGAAATAGGATGGAGAACTATAGGGATGTATACTAAAAAGTCTATCTTTTGTATGAACATCTTTATTTTGAAATAAGAATCACATGATCATTGTTTGCATATTTTATGGTTATGCAATATTGTCTAATACATTACATTGTAGATAACATGGTGTGTGGTGTCACACGGGAGATCATGTGATCAGCTTCTTGTAAAGTATAAGTAAAGGCTCACAACCGAGATGACTTTGGACAAACCATCAGAATGGTTGTAGTGTGATTTGGTATTGGTTTGTCTTGACCATAGAATCACACTAGTGCACTTTGTATCTATTGAGCAGGATCGACTTAGAGGTGATTCGATTTATTGCTGACTACATAATCGAATCAGACCTCAGATATTATTTTGTACATGGTCTTAATCCCGATATAATAACGGGCACATATACTTAGTATTCATCTCTTTGATTTACCAATGGACGAGATTTATAGATTAAATCGATAGGCTAGGTAAGTTGGCAGATGATATTATTTATATGGTGTGTCGTTGATTATAGGAGGAAACCATGTCCTATATATTAGGATGATGATGTCCCCTTGAGGAGCTCATAAGGTTCATCATGTAAACCCTACAGGTGGACTTGGTCCGGCATGATGAAAAAAGGTTGAGTGGTACTACTCATGGAGTTAGATGTGGATTAATTAATGGTCAGTAAATTAATTAATCGATGGACATTCGAGATCTTAAACACGGGGAGAAAATGTACAAATAATATATGGAGCCCATATTAAGTTATGGGGGTTGGTGAGGTAGATCAATGATAAACCTTTAGTGGATTGGATTATCATTAATGGATCGGACTTTATGTGGGCTTGATCCATGAGTGGCCAAGATCCAACTCCTCCTCATGGTCCCTATTGTAGCCTATTAACACCTCATGAAGCTTAGATCCAATGGATGACAACAAAACTCTAGATCCAAAGGTAGAGATTAAATCTCTAGATCCGACGGTTGAGATTAAATCTCTAGATCCGACGGTTGACATTAAATACCTAGAACCAATGGAGGAGATTAAATCATGGCTTATCCCTAACTCTATAAAAGGAGATGATAGGGGTGAGCGGCAACTTGATGGATGAGGTTAGGGTTTGCTTCCCTTGGGCGGCAACAATCCTAGTTGGGATAGGATTAGGAGTGGGCGGCTAGGGTTAGGGTTTGGGTGTTGGTGGTGGGCGCCAACAATGAGGAGAAGACCTTTTCTTCTTCTTCCAAGGTTTGGCCGGCTTCTATCCTTCTTCCCTCTACCTTGGCCGGAGCTCAACCTATTCTTCTTCCCTTCATCCTTGGCCGGAAATTAGGAGAGCTTAGTTTAGGGTTTGGGCGGCAACAAGGAGAAGGATTGCTTTCCTTTCTCTTCTCCAAGTGTTGGCCGGTGCTCATACCCTCATTGATTCTCCTTTGGCCGGTTATTACACTCCATATTCTCTTCCTTGACCGGCGGTAACATCGAGTCTATTGACTTGGTGGCCGGTTCTAGATAGGAAGAAGAGTTTAGTTTTTATGATCTTCCTCTTGCTCAGAACGAGCAAGGAAGGAAGATTGGCGATCTAGGAGCTTCGACTTTTGGCAGATCGTCGCCCACACGACGTTCAAAAGGAGGAAGGACATACAATAGAAGATCAAGAGGTATAACAAGAGGTATAATCTTTTTTATTTTGATTTGTTCTTTTGTATTATGTTTTTAATTGCTTTTCAATTATATGCATGTTTTGTGTGGATGTTTACTTTATGTATGTGGCTAAATAATACTTGGATCCCGAACATAAATACAAAAGCCGGCGATCTGTACATCGTCTATTCCATGACTACTCGTAGAATAGAGGTTGGTCGCTTGAACAACGAGTTTGTTCAAGTGACAACTCTAAACGAATAGCACGACGATGACTTGGTTGTTTGGGCAATCCCTTTTGTCTAGGATTATTTTTTTTTTAATCCGGGAACATCAATGGGATCGCCATGAACAAGCAACCGAGGTGAAGTGGGAAGCGAAGTTTCCCCTCATAGGTCAAAGAAACCAAACCCTACAATTGGTATCGATTTATTGCTGACTACATAATCGAATCGGACCTCAGATATTATTTTGTACATGCTCTTAATCCCGATATAATAACGGGCACATATACTTAGTATTCATCTCTTTGATTTACCAATGGGCGAGATTTATAGATTAAATCGATAGGCTCGGTAAGTTGGAAGATGATATAATTTATATGGTGTGTCATTGATTATAGGAGAAAATCGTGTCCTATATATTAGAATGTTGATGTCCCCTTGAGGAGCTCATATGGTTCATCATGTAAACCCTGCAGGTGGACTTGGTCCGGCATGATGAAAAGGTTTAGCGGTACTACTCATGGAGTTAGATGTTGATTAATTAATGGTCAGTAAATTAATTAATCGACGGACATTCGAGATCTTAAACATGGGGAGAAAATGTACAAATAATATATGGATCCTATATTAACTTATGGGCGTTGGTGACGTAGATCAATGATAATCCTTTAGTGGATTGGATTATCATTAATGGATCGGACTTTATGTGGACTTGATCCATGGGTGGCCAAGATCTAACTCCTCCTCATGGTCCCTATTGTAGCCTATTAACACCTCATGAAGCTTAGATCCAATGGATGACAACAAAACTCTAGATCTGACAGTTGAGATTAAATCTCTAGATCCGACGGTTGAGAATAAATCTCTAGATCCGACGGTTGAGATTAAATCCCTAGAACCAATGGAGGAGATTAAATCATGGCTTATCCCTAACTCTATAAAAGGAGATGATAGGGGTGGGCGGCAACTTGATAGAGGAGGGTAGGGTTTGCTTCCCTTGGGCACCAACAATCCTAGTTGGGATAGGATTAGGAGTGGGCGGCTAGGGTTAGGGTTTGGGTGTTGGTGGTGGGCGGCAACAATGAGGAGAAGACCTTTTCTTCTTCTTCCAAGGTTTTGCCAGCTTCTATCCTTCTTCCCTCTACCTTGGCTGGAGCTCAACCTATTCTTCTTCACTTCATCCTTGGCCGAAAATTAGGAGAGCTTAGTTTAGGGTTTGGGTGGCAACAAGGAGAAGGATTGCTTTCCTTTCTCTTCTCCAAGTGTTGGCCGGCGCCCATACCCTCATTGATTCTCCTTTGGCCGGTTCTTACACTCCATGTTCTCTTCCTTGGCCAGCGGCAACATCGAGTCTATTGACTTGGTGGCCGGTTCTAGATAGGAAGAAGAGTTTAGTTTTTATGATCTTCCTCTTGCTCGGATCGAGCAAGGAAGGAAGATTGGCGATCTAGGAGCTTCGACTTTTGGAAGATCGTCGCCCACACGACGTCCAAAAGGAGGAAGGACATACAATAGAAGATCAAGAGGTATAACAAGAGGTATAAACTTATTTATTTTGATTAATGTTCTTTTGTATTATGTTTATAATTGTTTTTCAATTATATGCATGTTTTGTGTGGATGTTTACTTTATGTATGTGGCTAAATAATACTTGGATCCCGAACATAAATACAAAAGCCGGCGATCCATACATCGTCTATTCCGTGACTACTCATAGAATAGATGTTTGCTGCTTGAACAACGAGTTTGTTTAAGTGACCTCTATAAACGAATAACACGACGATGACTTGGTTGTTTGAGCAATCCCTTTTGTCTAGGATTAATTTTTTTATTCCGGGGACATCGATGGGATCGCCATGAACAAGCAACCGAGGTGAAGTGGGAAGTGAAGTTTCCCCTCACGGGTCAAGGAAACCAAACCCTACAAGAACCCCTACTTTTATAGCCTTGGAAACCCTAGATGTTCACATCTTCAACAAATGAGAGCAAGCCTCTTATCCCTTAAAAAATGGAGATAAGCTTTGACTCTCTTCGAAGCTGATCCTTGACCAACAGTCAGCTGGTACCCTTATCAGTCGACTGCTAGATGGACCAGTTGAATGATACAAGCCCTCAATCACCTGATGGAAGGTTTTCCAGCTACAATAATGAGTTATCTCAAAAATATAGTTAATACAAGTAAATTAAATGGTCATATACCATCCGATCTCGACTTAGACCTTCCATGGGGGGTCTTGGTCGGATCGTCGCCTAAGAACGTCCCCGTATAGAGGACACGACCTTCCTTACACTCACTCACACGAGCTTATCTCAACATTTACCTTGTAGCTTCTGCTTTCGGTCTTCCACTCATTCCTTCGGCTCCCTCCGAAGTCATCCCGGTGTCGCCCGACCACCACGCCTCCCTCCGGGTGTCACTGACCTTCAACTCTAGCTTCAGTACTTTTTTGTACACTTGATTTAGCTCGTGAGAAAACAAAATGAGCTTAACTTTGTATCGTTTGCTATAATCAAAACTCAGGATTGACTTAGGTGCCTACTGAACCAACAACCTGTTTAAGTAGATCAACCTCTTCACAGGTCTAATAGGATACGTTGTCAGCCTGAGAGATATTCATTTATCTTGTTTGACAATGATGACGTTATGCTTGTTGAGTTAAACGAGCCTACATCCTATCAGGAAGCTATGATGAGCCCAGATTCTGTGAAATGGCTAGAGGCCAAGAGGTCCGAAATGGAATCTATGTACACTAACCAAGTATAGACTTTGGTTGATCCACTTGAAGGGGTCAAACCCATTGGGTGTAAGTGGGTCTTTAAGAGAAAGACTGACATGAATGGTCATATACACACCTATAAATGGCGATTGGTAGCTAAAGGTTTCAAACAAATTCATGGTATTGACTTTGATGAAACTTTTTCACCAGTTGTGATGCTAAAGTCCATTCGGACAATGCTTGCTATTGCAGTTTACCACCATTATGAGATATGAAAAATGGATGTCAAAACTGCATTTCTGAATGGAAACCTCCTCGAGGATGTGTATATCATACAACCTGAGGATTTTGTAGATCCAAAGCATGCTGGCAAAGTACGTAAGCTGTAAAGATCTATTTATGGTTTAAAGCAAGCTAAGCATCTAGAAGCTAGAATCTTTGATTCGATGATGCAATCAAACAGTTTGGTTTCATCAAGAATGAAGATGAACCCTATGTCTACAAGATGGTTAGTGAGAGCATAGTTATCTTTCTTATCTTGTATGTTGATGACATACTTCTCATGGGAAACGATATCCCTACGTTGCAGTCTGTGAAGACTTGGCTTGGAATTGTTTCTCAATGAAGGACTTAGGTGAAGCAGCCTACATTTTAGGCATTAAGATCTATAGAGATAGATTTAAGAGATTGCTTGGCTTATGTCAGAGTGCATACATTGACAAGGTTCTTAAAAGTTTTGTCATGCAGAATTCCAAGAAGGGATTTTTCCAATGTCACATGGTGTGAGCCTTTCGAAGGCTCAATGCCCTTCTCCTAAGGAAGAAAGGGCACACATGGATCAAATCCCTTTTGCATCTACTATATGGTCTATTATGTATGCCATGTTATGCACTCGTCCTAATGTCTCATATACTTTAAGCATGATGAATAGTTACCAGTCAGATCTTGGTCACAGTCACTAGATAGTCATCAAGAATATTCTTAAGTACTTGAGAAGAACTAAAGATTATTTCTTGATATTTAGAGGCAAGGAGGAGCTCATTGTAAAGGGTTATAGCGATGCTAGATTCCAAATGGACAAGGACGATTACAGATCACAGTCAGGGTATGTCTTTTGTTTAAATGGTGGTGCTGTGAGCTGGAAGAGGTCAAAGCAAGACATAGTCGCAGATTCTACTAAAGAGGCCGAGTATATTGCTTCTTCTAAAGCGACAAAGGAGGCTATGTGGATCAAGATGTTTGTTTCTGAGCTTGGTGTAGTTCCTAGCATCGTGAGCCCTATAGAGCTTTATTGTGACAACAGCGGGGCTATAGCATAGGCTAGGGAATCTCGTTCTCACCAGCGTTACAAACATATACTATGGTGGTATCACCTCATTCGAGAGATCATTAATAGAGGAGATGTGAGGATGTGCAGAGTAGATATTGATGCTAACATTGTTGATCCCTTGACCAAGGATTTGGCACAGAGAAAGCATGATGGTCACACTAGGTCACTGGGTCATAGAGATTACAGTGATTGACACTAGTGCTAGTGAGAGATTGTTAGTGTCAATCATGAGATGATTGATTAGGGATCATATTATCATATTTCATTAATAATAGGTAAAGATTAATTATTATATTTACTTTATGCGTGTGTCAGCCAAATAAATATAATAATGCCCTTAAATGGTAGGTTCTAATCTACAGAATATCAATTGGTAGAATTGATTATGACAAGCTATAGAGAATACTATATTTAAACATTCCTAGTCAAGTATTGTATTAATAGACAAAGGGATATATTGATACATTAAGATTAGCATGTAGGTCAATGGATGACTCGATCTCACAAGTCATGGATATGTGATATAAAGTTGACACATGGATACATATTAGAGACTATGTACTGAATTGACCCGCCATGAGAAAGTTTCTTGGATCATTATATGAGTGTCATAAATTTTCTCATGTGACTATTAGTATGAATAGTCCTTAGACCTAAAATCACTACAGTTCCCTACATATGGAGTTATGTACTTTGGTATCGTCAAACGTCACCCGTAACAGGGTGGACTATAAAGGTGATCACTGGATATATAACAAATTATGCGGAGGGATGTGAGTGATATAGATGGGATCTATCCCTCCCATATGATGGGAGTGATATCTTTAATGCATGCAAAATGAAATATATACCTGAGGCAGAAGTCTCACTTCTCTTCCTTTTCACCTCTTCCAGGTATAGCATGCAATTAAATCAATGCATGAAATGAGATTTTAATGCTTGGGAAAAATTGGATTTAAGCTCCTCCTTAATGTGAGCTTGGAGGGGATTTTATTTTTCATTTTTGGTGTGTGAATTCCATTTCTCCTTCTCCCTTCTTCTTGCGCAAAGACTTGTGTGGAGAGCCATGTTTTGGTTGCAAGCACAACCAAAGGTGTTGTCTTCTTTCTCTAAAAGGAGTGTTCATGTGGATACGATAGAGTCACATACACTTGAACATGTAAGAGATCCGACGAACGGTGGACGAGTGGGATAGACAATTGGCACGCATCAAAGGTATACACTATAGGATAGGGCTTTTGATCTATACTTTGTATGAGTTTTCTTTTGCATGGATCGCTCAAGGGATCATTTTTTTTTTCTATAATTTTATTGTTTATTGCATAGGATTCCCTACAATGGTATCAGAGCCACTTGCGACAGATCGTACAAAGTTTTATGCACTTTTATAATTGATATAGAAGTAGGACATTTTTTTTTGTTATGGGTTGCATAATTGTAGGAGCATATTTTGTCGGGATGCATAAGTTTGTGTTGATCAAACTTAAAGTTTGCTCTTGACAAAATTTCATAACCTACGGATTTCATACTAGTTGATATGGTTGCATCATTCTGTTGAGAACAAATTTGTCGCAAGGATGCATCAACGGAACAAGAGGGTCTCAGATTCATTTTGATGGATTTAGGGCGGCGACTCATTCAAATAGTCGACAAAATAAATTTTATTTCCGGGCACTGTGCCTTTCTCCCGCAAGGGGCGCTGCCCCTGGACCCCGCCTGCTAATCGGCTAGCAGGATCGTCCTAAGGTTTCGGCTCATGAGCAAATTTTGCAAACATAATAATATTAATGTCCTAGATCTATTTGTTGTGTGATGTATGCCATGGTGCATAGTTATGGCCCTTAACCCTAATGTGATTGTGGTTGTATTGTGTGTGCATGTTGTAATTCATAATATAGCCTGCGAGTCGTGCCTCCCTATATTTCTAAGTGTAAAATAGATCTAGACTTGAATGTAACTCGAGTATTCTTATTTTCTAATGTACAAAATGATGAGTGGAAAGTACATTGGAGGATGAAGTTACAAGAAGGATGCTGACGACACATAACAACCAAAGGATGCACTTGGAGAAGATGCTACCCCTAGGTTGACCCATTGCTCTTCTCATTGACTTGAGAAGATCATAGATTCGAGCCATAACCATGTCACATTTATACATAAATGTGATGCATGTGATGCTTGTAAATGTGATGCATGCGTAGTTAGTTAAGACACAATTTGGTCACTTAATATATGTCTACCAAAGTTTAATACTCACTATTACAGTCACGCCCCGAGAGCATGCCGTGCCGAAAAGCAAACGGACGACATCTCCCCTGTACGTGGCAACATTTCGGGTTAATACAAGGACCGTAGTCCACAACAACAACAATATATATATAGATATGGAAACAACAACTACACAAAACACAGCGGAAACATATTACAACATCTCAAGCCACACACATGCATACCGGTATGACTAACACATCACAACATAACGAAACCTCGACAAAATCTGAATCCACAACATAGTACATCACGAAAACTCCAAATACAATACACTCATACGGAAAGCCCAACACGACCACCAGAGTCTCGGAGATGAGATGAGATGTCAGCCAACGGTGCTCCAAGCCGTTACGAAGACTTATACCTGTTACCTGGGCGACAGAAA
Organism: Wurfbainia villosa; assembly: GCA_025175895.1. Taxonomy (NCBI): domain Eukaryota; kingdom Viridiplantae; phylum Streptophyta; class Magnoliopsida; order Zingiberales; family Zingiberaceae; genus Wurfbainia; species Wurfbainia villosa. The sequence goes on from CM045988.1 coordinate 69,199,133, forward strand.
AACCCAGGGTCCGTGGGGTGGTGAGTAAAACTCAGCAGGTAATAGAAAAACATGTATATATGTAATATCACATGTAATTCAACAACATAATCTAGAGGTACAACAGGTATATCAACATAGTATATAAATACAAGCATATACCGTCTAACCAAATGAATAATGTAAAATGCAGACATACCTGAAGTCTGCAATGCTTCTCTGATCCAACCTGAACATATATCCAACATATATATAACAAGAAGAGTAAGATAAACTCACAATATACTCAAGTTACAGGTCAAGGTATCTAATGGTCTGTCCAACACATATACCAATATCCAACACAACCGTATAACATATGCAAGAAGCATGCATGAATATGATGTACAGTCAAATGCAGCAAGCATAATACAAACAAATGCAACATCACAATAAGCATATATATATTGACTACATCTATATATATATTATTCTAAACCATCCGGTTAGTAATATATGAGAGATGACCTAAGGCAATCGCCTTATGTATGAACCATTTATATGATAAATGAAGATTCACTATTTGAGTATACATGTTTCATGTATTTGATTGGATCTTAAACTCATTATTGAATGTCCACGATGCGATTCACAGCATGAGAGAATTTGTGATTGGATCACAACTAGTGAGTATCTCTACATGTGTAATTGTGATGTATCGAAATTATCCCTAGTCGATGAATTGATGGATTTGGACACCATCAATTCTGTCGAGACTAGCACGAGGTATACTCCTTGGTGTATCCAAGCAGCTGATTCTCACTGGCTGAAGACATTGTGATGTCCGGAGTTAATCGTGGATGCTAGTTATGGTAACTAGTTCATTGGAGTGACCAGCCGTAAGACTTCATATGGTTCTCTGCATATATATATATGTCAATGAAGTTCTTACTGTGGCTTAAGTGCGATGTTCCTTTGACTTGCGATATTCAAGTCATCTTGATCATGAAGACTTATGCTTTGACATCTTAAGCAAACATCTCTAAGGAGATGTGGACCCGGGATGATTGGGTATAAGTCGAAGAGATCGAAGGTGTTTGAATAGCCTATAAAGGATTCACCACTCCTTGCGAGGAGATGTATACCCATGGCCTCTCGTCGGATTGTTACTAAAGTCTTTGGCCAAAGCATTACATGTTTAGAGTAAGGTACTCTTCGATACATGTGGAGTAACTAGAATTCGTAGGACGAGGAAATGATACTTGGGCTAGGTGTGATGTAGTCAGCCTAGTGGGGACTGACACAATAGACCATGTCCTGAACCAAGTGGGTATAAGATGAGTGAAGGGAATGGGGCACGAATCATTTGAGCTGCTGAAGGGTTTCAGAAATAGTTCTGGATCAACCGTTGATCTTTTCGGTTAATTGGGGATCATGATGTACTACTAGGTGCCACTCATGATCGTTCTATAATTAATGGTTAATTTTAGACGGCCAACATAAACCGAGAACCTATTTGGTCACACGCACAACGAGCGTAATCCAAAGGATTTAAAACGAGCTTGAGAATGGGATTCTCAGACCGAGAGAAACTAGGTTTGGTTGGACCAAACATAAAGCGAGCATGAAATCGTTTCAGTCGCAATGGAAGCGTGGATGGGCCGAGTCTTATGAAGACGTAATGGATAAACCAAAATGGTTTGGTTCTAATCCAATGGAGGAGAATAAACCAAAGGGTTTGATTTATTTTAAACGAATGAACCAAAAGTTGGTTCGGTTCGTTTTAACTTAAAATAAACCATCATGGTTTGGTTTATTTTAACTTATCTTAATGGAGCGGGTTAACGGGCATAATGGTTATGATCCAATAACCATTAAGAGAATTAGTTCTCTATAAAAGAGGACTTAATGGATAATTAAGCCCTAATCCAAAACCCTTGCCCTAAGGTTGCCGCCCACCTCATCCTTGGAGATTTCGGCGCCAACCCTAGGTGTGCCGCCCAGCTTGTTGTGCCGCCGTCCATCTCCTTGCCGGCGTCCAAGCTTCAGCCGGTGAACCCTCCGGCGACCCTCCGGTGATCTTCCTAGGCCTCGGTGAAAAGGTGAGCACTTGGCTTCCTTGTTTTGGCCGGCGCCTACTCCTCCACCAAGCTGTCCAATTTTCTGGACAGCTTCTTCTCCTCTCGTCGGAGCGTCGTTTGGACGACGGTTAGAGCTCCGACAGCGGATAACTTACCGGGGATTCGATCTCCGGTAATCCTCTGAGGTGGAGGACGAAGGATTCGTCAATTGGTTGACGAATACCTCTCCGGAGAAGCGAGTTTTGAGAACTCGTATTAGGATCCGAATTTGGATTCGGATCGTGATGATCTCTCGATCACGTCGTCTTCAACACGAGGCTAGTAACCCGTACGAAGACGAAGCTCGTGGCTTAGCGAAGTCATCCCGAGGAACTCGGCGTGGATACGGATAGAGACGATTCTAGCGAGGATCATTCCGGTTGATGTCGTTCCCGCTACACGTCATACGAAAGGTATAACGTAGATAAATTTCCTTTTATTGCAAATTTAAATTTACGGTTATGTCTACACTTGTTGAAATATGCATGTGTGTGTTGTGTGTGTTGTAATAAATATAGATTTATTATTTTTATTGCTTCCGCTGTGTTCATGTTTACGAAACGTGATCGAACACACACACGCCGCGGTGCCGGAAACCCAACAGTGGTATCAGAGCCCAGGTTGTGTTTCGACATAATCGTAAAATGGTTTTGCGATAGTCATAATGTATTTCTGGAAATTTTCTAATTTTTAAAATTTAGAAGTATTTATGGAAATTTTTCAATTTTGGAAAGTCTAGAAGTATTTATGGAAATCTTCCACTTTTGGAAAGTTGGAAGTATTTACGGAAATTGATATTTTCCATAAATAAAATATTTGATTAGATTCTGGAAATTTGTTTCCTAATTTAATCATGATTTGATTTGGGAAATCAAATCATAAAATATTTTATTTCCATAAGTAGTTTTAATGATTTAGGAAATTGGTTTCCTAAATAGATTTTCCTTAACCAAATAATTCCATGAATAAAATATGTGATTAGATTTGGAAATTTGTTTTCTAATTTAATTATGATTTGATTTGGAGAATCAAATCTTAAACATATTTTATTTCCATAAATAGTTATGACATATAAGGAAATATATACATGACATAATTGTATGCCATGTAATTGCATTAGATGCATAACATTATGCCATGCGTGTCGTGACATGTAGATGTATGCCATGTAAGTCATGCCATGTAGATAATAGTTATTTGCATGCAAAGAGGATGAGACATAAAAACCCTTAAACAATATTAAAGCCTACACCTTCCATTAATATGGTTAGAACCAGAGTTCCGTTTCTTGTTTGGGTTGTTGGACTCTCTCCAAGCCCAGCTCGAACCCGAACATGTTCAAACCATGGAATAGTTTAATACTAATATGGTAAGAGTCAGAGGTCAATCGTTAGCTTTGGTTGTTGGACTCTCTCCAAGCTGGGCTAATTGGTTGAATGCGCTCTAACCATATTAAAACTATTTCCCGATTAATGGGTTGGCTTTAACCTGGAGCATCGGCTTGTTGGACTCTCTCCAAGGTCGATGTAAAGGGAGGTGAAGTTGGGTGCTATGCATATGATGCATACTTGTTAATGTGTTAACAACCCAACATATGTGTGAACATTCAATTAGTTGATAGCACATTGTGATAGTTGCATATACGTGATATGCAATCGGTATAGATGATACCTATCATCGTAGTTATGAATGGCTTGTTGGACTCTCTCTAAGATTGTTCATAACTATGATGGATATCAGCCCATTCGGAGATGGACCTACGATCTCCCGAAGTGATTTTGGGGTTTTTGAAATTCGAAAAATGAATGGGATTTATAAATGTATATTGATGCATTTTTAAAATCATTTTCTCATATATGCTCGTTTTGTATTTCTAAGATTGATCATGATGTCTTTGAATTTGCGTTCCATTTTGGATTCGAATAAATTGACTGGGCCGAGCTTCATGGACTGGCTTAGAAGCTTGAGAATTGTTCTCAAGGTTGAAAAGCTTGCAAATGTCCTCGAAGCGCCTCTTCCCGCCCGTCATAGTGACGATGCAACTCTGGATCAATTGTTGGCCTATCAGAAACATGTGAGTGATTCTGAACAAATGAGTTGCATCATGCTAGCCGCGATGGAACCCAAGCTACGAAAGCAGCATGAGCATATGGATGCTCATATCGTAGTCCTTCATCTTTGAGAGTTGGTTGATGAGCAAGTGAGATTCGAAAGGTTCGAAGTCTCAAAGCTCCTCTTCACCTCTGAGATGCTAGAAGGTTCATCTGTGGTACTGCTCAATATGCTGAAGACTGTGGAGTCTTCTGAGAAGCATGAGCAGGGGACGGTGCTGTTAGTTGATTCCTCGAAGAAAGGTTCTAAGAGGAAGTCAAAGGAACAGCAGAAGGGAAAGAAGAGAAAGGCTAAGAAGGTAGAACTAGCACAAAAGGAAACTTGCCATCATTATGGCAAGGAGATCCATTTGCGAAGAAAGTGCAAGATTTATCTTGAGTCCGTGAAGAAGAATAAGGCATCGGATGCCCCATCTTCTTCAGATATCTTCGTTATTGATTGTCATTCTATTTCCTCAAACACTTGGGTATTGGATACTGGGTGTGGCTCACATATATGTAATGACATACATGGACTAAGGAATAGAAGAAGACTCGTCAAGGGAGAGTCAAATTTGTGTGTTGGGAATGGAGCAAAGGTTGCTGCAGTCGCCATTGGAACGCATTTGTTGAAACTCCCTACAGGACTTGTCTTAGAACTGGACAATTGCTTTTATGTTCCTTCGTTGATAAAGAACATCATTTCTATTTCTTGTTTAAATAGAAATGGGTACCATTTGACTTTTAGTAACAATTGTTGTTACATAACTTTGAATGGAGTTCTTTATGGGACTGGAACTTTAAGCAATGGTGTTTATACGTTGGACGTATCCAGTGATGTTTTCAATATCGAAGCGAGCAACAAGCGTGCTCGAAAAGATAATCAATTAGACTCCTACATGTGGTATTGTCGTCTTGGCCATGTAAGCAAGAAACGCATGTCCGAATTACACCGATGTGGAATTCTGGAATCGTTTGAATTGGATTCATACGATACATGCGAATCATGCTTAAAAGGCAAGATGACTAAGTTACCTTTTACTGGAAAAGGTGAACGAGTGGGAGAGTTACTAGGTCTAATACATACTGATGTATGTGGACATATGTCAACTCAAGCTTTAGGAGGCTATAGCTACTTCATTACCTTCACCGATGATCACTCACGGTTTGGGTATGTGTTCTTGATGAAACACAAGTCTGAAGCCTTTGAAAGGTTCAAAGAATTCATAAATGAAGTAGAGAAACAACATGACAAGAGTATTAAAATACTTCGATCGGATCGAGGTGGTGAATACTTAAGTCAAGAGTTTCTTGATTATCTAAGAGACAATGGTATATTGTCTCAATGGACTTCGCCATATACACCACAAAGATAATGGTGTATCCGAGAGGCGAATCGACCTTGTTGGACATGGTTAGGTCAATGATGAATCATGCAACTCTTCCCAAGTCCTTTTGGGGCTATGACTGCATACAAATTTTACTTGTTAAAATGTAATGCCTACTAAGGTAGTCTCAACTACTCCATATGAGATATGGAATAGTAAGAAACCTCATGTATCTTACTTGAAGATATGGGGTTGTCCTGCTTATGTGAAGCGGACTGTATCAGACAAATTGGATGCTAAGTCTGATAAATGTCTATTTATTGGATACCCTAAGGAAACAAGGGGGTTACCAATTCTATCATCCTGTGGAACAAAAGGTGTTTGTTTCAAGGCATGCTGTGTTTCTAGAGAAAGAGTTTCTCTTGCAAGAAAACAATGGGAGTGTCGTCGAGCTTGAGGAGGCTCGAGAGACTCAAATAGACATTGATGAGATACCTGGTGAAGCACAACAGCCGACAACTCATAGTGATGAGCAATCGGCTGGACCTATTGTAACACCACATCTTCATAGATCTGGTAGAACACGCAATATTCCTGAGAGATATGGATTTCTCGTAAGCAAATCGAACGACGTGTTACTCATTGATGATGAGGAGCCTACCAGTTATGAAGAAGTGCTGACAAGTTCAGAAAGGGATAAGTGGCTTGGTGCCATGAAGTCGGAAATGGATTCCATGTATGAAAACCAAGTTTGGAACTTGGTTGACCCACCTGAAGGGATAAAGCCTATAGGGTGCAAGTGGGTTTTCAAGAAGAAAACCGACATGGATGGTAATGTGATTACCTATAAGGCTAGATTGGTGGCGAAAGGATATCGTCAAAAACAAGGTGTTGATTATGATGAAACCTATTCGCCTGTAGCTATGCTTAAATCCATTCGGATGCTCCTGGCCATAGCGGCTCATTATGATTATGAGATATGGCAGATGGATGTGAAAACAGCTTTCCTTAATGGAAACCTGCTCGAGGACGTGTATATGATACAGCCTGAGGGTTTCACATCGGTTGATAAAACCAAGGTATGCAAATTGCGACGGTCCATTTATGGATTGAAGTAAGCATCCAGGAGCTGGAATATCCGTTTTGATGAGACAATCAAAAAGTTTGATTTCTCACAAAATCCAGACAAACCTTGTGTGTACAAGAAGGTTAGTGGGAGTGCAGTCGTGTTCCTAGTATTGTATGTCGATGACATACTACTTATAGGAAATGATGTTTCAATCTTACAGTCAGTGAAGGTTTGGTTATCCAAGACATTCTCCATGAAAGACCTGGGAGAAGCAACCTACATCCTCGGGATTAAGATCTATAGAGATAGATCGAAACGGTTGCTTGGTCTTTCGCAGTCTACATATATAGACCGAGTGCTAAAGAGGTTTAGCATGTTGGAATCCAAGAAAGGTTTCTTACCCATCAGGCATGGGGTACACCTTTCGAAGTCTATGTGTCCGCGCACAGAAGACGAGAGGATTTGCATGAGTAAGATTCCCTATGAATCCACAATAGGATCTATCATGTATGCTATGTTATGTACGAGGCCCGATGTATCGTATGCTCTGAGTGTCACGAGCAGATACCAGTCTGATCCAGGAATGGATCATTGGGTGACTGTTAAGACGATCCTTAAGTACTTAAGAAGAACTAAGGATGCGTTCCTAATATATGGAGAAGGGTACATGGTGATACGTGGGTATACGGATGCCAGCTCCAGACAGACAAGGATGATTCCATGTCCTAGTCTGGGTATGTATTCACCTAGAATGGAGGCGCAATAAGTTGGAAAGGTTCCAAGCTTGACACTATAGCGGATTCTGCCACTAAGGCAGAATACGTTGCAGCTTTGGAAGCAGCAAAGGAAGCGGTTTGGATCAAAAAGTTCGTTCATGAACTTGGTGTGATTCCGGCCATTGTTGAAGCAATACCGGTCTACTGCGACAACAATGGAGCAATTGCACAGGTGAAAGAGCCAAGGTCTCATCAACGATCCAAACATGTGCTTCACCGCTATCATCTTATCAGAGAGATCATCAGTAGGAACGAAATACAAATCGAGAAAATTCCCACTGAAAGGAACTTAGCGGATCCCTTGACTAAGGCATTACCTCAAAATAAGTTTGAGGGTCATGTTCGAGCTTATGGTATTGGATACCGTAGCGATTGGCATTAGGCCAAGTGGGAGTCTGTTAGTAATATATGAGAGATGACCTAAGGCAATCGCCTTATGTATGAACCATTTATATGATAAATGAAGATTCACTATTTGAGTATACATGTTTCATGTATTTGATTGGATCTTAAACTCATTTACTGAATGTCCACGATGCGATTCTCTGCATGAGAGAATTTGTGATTGGATCACAACTAGTGAGTATCTCTACATGTGTAATTGTGATGTATCGGAATTATCCCTAGTCGATGAATTGATGGATTTGGACACTATCAATTCTGTCGAGACTAGCACGAGGTATACTCCTTGGTGTATCCAAGCAGCTGATTCTCACTGGCTGGAGACATTGTGATGTCCGGAGTTAATCGTGGATGCTAGTTATGGTAACTAGTTCATTGGAGTGACCAGCCGTAAGACTTCATATGGTTCTCTGCATATATAGATATGTCAATGATGTTGTTACTGTGGCTTAAGTGCGATGTTCCTTTGACTTGCGGTATTCAAGTCATCTTGATCATGGAGACTTATGCTTTGACATCTTAAGCAAACATCTCTAAGGAGATGTGGACCCGGGATGATTGGGTATAAGTCGAAGTGATCGAAGGTGTTTGAATAGCCTATAAAGGATTCACCACTCCTTGTGAGGAGATGTATACCCATGGCCTCTCGTCGGATTGTTACTAAAGTCTTTGGCCAAAGCATTACATGTTTAGAGTAAGGTACTCTTCGATACATGTGGAATAACTAGAATTCGTAGGACGAGGAAATGATACTTGGGCTAGGTGTGACGTAGTCAGCCTAGTGGGGACTGACACAATAGACCATGTCCTGAACCAAGTGGGTATAAGATGAGTGAAGGGAATGGGGCACGAATCATTCGAGCTGCTGAAGGGTTTCAGAAATAGTTCTGGATCAACCGTTGATCTTTTCGGTTAATTAGGGATCATGATGTACTACTAGGTGCCACTCATGATCGTTCTATAATTAATGGTTAATTATAGACGACCAACATAAACCGAGAACCTATTTGGTCACACGCACAACGAGCGGAATCCAAAGGATTTAAAATGAGCTTGAGAATGGGATTCTCAGACCGAGAGAAACTAGGTTTGGTTGGACCAAACATAAAGCGAGCATGAAATCGTTTCAGTCGCAATGGAAGCGTGGATGGGCCGAGTCTTATGAAAACGTAATGGATAAACCAAAATGGTTTGGTTCTAATCCAATGGAGGAGAATAAACCAAAGGGTTTGGTTTATTTTAAACGAATGAACCAAAAGTTGGTTCGGTTCGTTTTAACTTAAAATAAACCATTATGGTTTGGTTTATTTTAACTTATCTTAATGGAGCGGGTTAACGGGCCTAATGGTTATGATCCAATAACCATTAAGAGAATTAGTTCTCTATAAAAGAGGGCTTAATGGATAATTAAGCCCTAATCCAAAACCCTTTCCCTAAGGTTGCTGCCCACCTCATCCTTGGAGATTTCGGCGCCAACCCTAGGTGTGCCGCCCAGCTTGTTGTGCCGCCGTCCATCTCCTTGCCGGCGTCCAAGCTTCAGCCGGTGAACCCTCCGGCGACCCTCCGGTGATCTTCCTAGGCCTCGGTGAAAAGGTGAGCACTTGGCTTCCTTGTTTTGGCCGACGCCTACTCCTCCACCAAGCTGTCCAGTTTTTTGGACAGCTTCTTCTCCTCTTGCCGGAGCATCGTTTGGGCGACGGTTAGTGCTCCGACAGCGGATAACTTACGGGATTCGATCTCGTAATCCTCTGAGGTGGAGGACGAAGGATTCGTCAATTGGTTGGCGAATACCTCTCGAGAAGCGAGTTTTGAGAACTCGTATTAGGATCCGAATTTGGATTCGGATCGTGATCATCTCTCGATCACGTCGTCTTCAACACGAGGCTAGTAACCCGTACGAAGACGAAGCTCGTGGCTTAGCGAAGTCATCCCGAGGAACTCGGCGTGGATACGGATAGAGACGATTCTAGCAAGGATCATTCCGGTTGATGTCGTTCCCGCTACACGTCATACGAAAGGTATAACGTAGATAAATTTCCTTTTATTGCAAATTTAAATTTACGGTTATGTCTACACTTATTGTAATATGCATGCGTGTGTTGTGTGTGTTGTAATAAATATAGATTTATTATTTTTATTGCTTCCGCTGTGTTCATGTTTACGAAACCTGATCGAACACACACACGCCGCGGTGCCGGAAACCCAACACATCCATATATATATATATATATATACATCCATATATGTATATATATATGGTAATATGCAAAGCGCCATCAGATACAACAATGCAGCATGCATGGTCATGCCTGCTCACCCCTACTCGCTACCACGACCCCAGTGTGGCCTAGGTGGCACGACATGATAACTGTCCCAACTCATACCGACCACTGCTCTAGAGTGGCCGAGTGGGCAGTATAATCAAGTGGCATATGAGCATAAAGAGCTCGCTACACAATGGGGGCCCTGCCGCTGGCAACTCCGACTAACACTACCAATGAGTGGTCGAGTACCACGCACCTAGGATAATTGCACGCAACTCCAACTACCACCGTCTATAGTCATAGAGTGTGGCACAACGGATGCTCTGCCCTCACACCGATTACTCCTCCTATGAGTAACCGTGGAGGCAGACTGACTGGTGACCCTCTCAACCACAAGGGAGACCACGTCGCCAACTGTTGGAATGTATACTGAAAGGCTAGCTCTTTTTGTATGAATATTTTTATTTTGAAATAAGAATCACATGATCATTGTTTGCACTTTATATTTATTATATGTGTGCATATTGTCTAATACTATACATTGTAGATAACATGGTGCTTGGTGTGGCACAGAAGATCATGTTATCAGTCCCTTGTAGAATATAAGTAGTGGCTCACAACCAAGATGGTTTTGGACAAACCATTGGCATGGTTGTAGTGTAGCTTGGTATTGGTTTGTCTTGACCATAGAGTTACACTAGTACACTTAGGTGTATTGAGCCGGACTGATATAGAGGTGATTCAATTTATTGTTGACTACATAATTAAATTGAACCTCGAATATTATGTTGTACATGCTCTTAATCCCGATATAATAATGGGCACATGTACTTAGTATTTATTTCTTTGATTTACCAAAGGGTGAGATTTACATGGATTAAATCAATATGCCCGGTAAGTTGGGAAATGATATTATTTACATGGTGTGTCGTTGATTATAGGAGGAAACCGTGTCCTATATATTAGGTTGATGATGTCCCCTTGAGGAGCTCATAAGGTTCATCATGTAAACCCTGCAGGTTGACTTAGTCAACATGATGATAAGGTTGAGTGGTACTACTGGAGGAGTTAGATGTTAATTAATTGATGGTCAGTAAATCAATTAATTGATGGACATTCGATATCTTAAACACGGGGAGATGGATGTACAAATAATATATGGAGCCCATATTATCATATGGGGGTTGGTGAGGTAATTTAATGATGATCCTCTAGTGGAATGGAACATCATTGATGGATCAAGTTTGTGTGGTTCCGATCCATCGGGTGGTCAAGATCCAACTCCTCCTCATAGTCCCTATTGTAGCCTATTAACACCTCATGAAGCCTAGATCCAATGATGGAAAACAAAACTCTAGATTCGACGGTGGAGATTAAATCCCTAGATCCGACGGTTGGGATGAAACCCTAGATCCGACGGTTGGGATGAAACCCTAGATTCGACGGCTGGGATGAAACCCTAGATCCGACGGTTGGGATGAAACCCTAGATCCGACGGTTGGGATGAAACCCTAGATCCGACGGTTGATATTAAATCCCTAGAACCAATGGAGGAGATTAAACCAAGGCCTAAACCTAACTCTATATATATGGGCTTAGGCTTGGGCGGCATGGAGAAGAAAAAAGAGAAAAACCTAATTGAGTTAAGGTGGCTTGGGCGGCAAGAAAGAGGAGGAGGCTAGGGTTAGGGTTTGGTTCATGGTGTTGGGTGGCAACTAGGAGAAGGGAGCTTCTTCTTCTTGTTCCCAATGGTGGCCGGCACCCTTCTTCCTCCTTCCTCTTTGGTTTGGCCGGCGCCCAAGCTTCTCCCCTTGATCTATGGCTTGTGGTGGATGAGATGAGGGTTGCTTCCCATGGGTGGCAAGAAATAGGAGGAGGCTAGGGTTAGGGTTTGGTTGTTGGTGTTGGGAAGCAACAAGGAGAGGGAGATTCTTCTTCATTTTCCTTTGATGGCCAACCCCTCTACCTTCTTCCCTCTACCTTCTCCAAAGCTCAATCTATTCTACTTCCCTTCATCCTTAGCCGGAAATTAAGGGGAGCCTAGTTTAGGGGTTGGGCGGCAACAAGGAGGAGGGGTGTTTTCTTTCTTCTTCTCCAAGTGTTGGCCGGCACCCATGCCCTTGTTGTTTCTCCTTTGGTTGGTTTCCATACTCCATTTTATCTTCCTTGGCTTGCGGCAACATCAAGTTTATTGACTTGGTGGCCGGTTCTAGAAAGGAAGATGAGTTTTGTTTTAGGATCTTCCTTTGTTCCTAGTGAACAAGGAAAGGAAGATCGGTGATCTAGAAGGCTTCAAGTTTTGGTAGATCGTCGCCCACACGACATCCAAAAGGAGGGAGGACATACAATAGAAGATCAAGAGGTATAACAAGAGGTATAATCTTGTTTATTTTGATTAATGTTCTTTTGTATTATGTTTATAATTGCTTTTCAATTATATGCATGTTTTGTGTGGATGGTTACTTGCTTGTATTTGTTATGAGCTTGTTTACTTTATGTATGTGTTGATTATACATGTCTACATTCATATGTATTTGTATAATCATGGACCCCAAAGATAAACACAAGAACCGGCGTTCCGTCCATCGTCTCTTCCGCGGCTAACCGACTAGAAGAGTTTTGTTGCTTGAACAACTAGTTTGTTCAAGCGATCGCTCAAGTCATTAGCACAACGACAAATTGGTTGAGCTTACGAAACTCATCCCATCCGGATTAGTTTTCATTTGTTGAAAATTTTAATCCGGGGACATGGGAGTCGATGAGCCTACGAAGCGATTCCTTACAACTGGTATCAGAGCTACGGTTTCCGGTTTTGTTTGTTTTGGATTCGGTTACTTTCATGCACATATCATATATTGAGTATGTCGGATAATAGTAGGATGTGCGTAGGCTAACATTTTGGTTGCAGGCATAAGATTCGACTATTATGGCTATATGTGTGTATGTGATTGTTTGTGTGTGATTGTATGTATATCATTTGAATCCTCGGGGTTGACGAGGCTATATTAGTATTTAATTTTTGTAATTAAATACGACATTGTTTAGCTGATCATTTTAGTTTACTTTCGATCTAGATTATTTGTACACTCCTTCGTGGAGTATAGGATCGATGGATGTAAATTAAAATAGATTATCTCGGCTCGGATCGCTTTGGTGACTTGCGCACGGGAAAAGGTGGAGCAGACGAGGTGGCGACACGATGGGACGCATATTGTAGAACAAAGCCATAATAGTTGGAAAAAAATTATGTTTTTTCCATATTTATTGCTGATTTGTTTTACATACATGCTGTGTGTGCTTGAAAATTCCTCATTTTCAATTTACTAAGTGGGAGAGGGATATTTTAATTAATTCCCGCGGCCTCCATTACAATTTGACGTGTGATGCAACAAACTTGCGTGTCGGCTCTGAGTGCCTTCCTCCCCATCGGATGAGTTTGTTTGCGGATCACTAGGTCAAATAATGGTTATAGGAAATTATTTAGGAGTGTGTGTACTTCCCCATCGGTAAGGCACATAATCCGAGATAATTCCCTTAGTATCGTGTAATGGTGCACACTTAGATGCAAATAAAAAGTATCCGCCCCATCGGAGTCACTGCTTTTATTTGTAGGGCCAAAGAGGAAACAACTATTAATTTTATTTGTCAAAAAGTAAGGTTGACAAGATAATAAAATTAATGGGTAAAACCTCCTCTTACAAATGTAGAATTCGTATACGTCCACACTATCGTGGCATGCGATATTCTCGGTGTTTTGAGGTGTTGGTTGATTTCGGAATTTTATTGTTTTGAGGAATCAATAATAATTGAAATCTAATATTTTGATCAATGTGATTCTTAGGATTTTCAAAAATGACTTTCAGTCCACTTACTATGATACTAAAGGAAATAAACTTACTGTACCCAAATAATGTTGATTGGAAAAGAATCTACATATTGTCTTATCTGCTAAGGAGTACAAGTATGCACTCTTCGATGAGTGTCCTCAAGCCATTGTTGCTCAAAAAGGTTTCTACTTCTAAGCCGAAAGGCAAGAAGAAGAAGAAACAAGGTGGAGCAAAGGTGGTGGGAGGATCTCAGGGAGGAGTGAAGAAGCCGAAAGGCAAGTACTTCACTTGCAAGCAGACTGGACATAAGAAGAAGGATTATCCTAATCCGAAGCAAGAACAAATGTATATCCTTTGTCCAGTCGTTGAAACATGGTTAGAGGCATTATCTACCGATACCTGGTGTGTAGATACGAGAGCCACTAATCATGTCTGCAACACTTTACAGGGGTTCCAGGAAATCCGACGACTAGCTAAAGGGGAGATTACCATTTACTTGGGCAATGCCATGAAGGTGGCGGCTATTGCAGTGGGAGATGCTTTCTTTATCTTTTGAGAAAAATAAAGTTTTTGGTTCTTAAGAATTTTCTTTATGTACCTTTATCTAGAAAGAATTGCTTTCGGTTTCTAAATTATGGATGGATAATCTATTCCTTTTAATGACAGATTTGTTATAAAAGGAATAGGGACATTATCTATACAGGTACATAGATAGGAAATTTAGAACTTGAACCACAAGCTCCCACGATGCAAATTGAAGTTTACAACTCATCTTCTAATTCCGATAAGAGAAAAGAACCTTCGAAGATGAACCAAATATATCTTTGGGATCTTAGGCTTGGTCATATTAACCTAAGCAGAATTCATAGGTTGATAGCTGATGGACCTTTGGGTTCATTAGTGGTGGAGGATCTCCCAACCTGCGAATCTTGCTTGGAGGGTAAGATGACCAAGAGGCCTTTCAAGGCCAAGGGGTATAGATCCAAAGATGTGTTGGAATTGGTTCATTCTGATTCGTATGGTCCTATGTCTATCCAGGCAAGAGGTAGTTTTGAATATTTCGTCTTTTTCATAGACAATTATTCAAGATGACACTATGATCTGATCGTAGTGGTGAATACCTCTTGGGAGAGTTTAGGAATTACTTATCAGAGGTTGGGATTCAATCCCAATTGTCTGCACTTGGCACACCCCAGTAGAATGGTGTAGCGGAGCGAAGGAATAGGACTCTTATGGAGATGGTTAGATCGATGATGAGTTATTCTGACTTGCCAGATTCGGTCTGGGGATATGCTCTAGATACGGCGGTGTACATTTTGAACTTGGTTCCATCTAAATCAGTGCCTTCTACTCCCACAGAGTTGTGGACTGGGCGAAAGCCTAGTCTAAGACATATTCGGATATGGAGAAGTCCAGCACATGTGCTGAAGGCTGATGCTGGTAAGTTGGAACCTCGTACAGAAGTGTGCATGTTTGTTGGCTATCCTAGGGGAACGAAGGGTGGTTTGTTTTATAGTCCTAGAGATCAGAGGGTGATCGTTAGTATGTATGCCAGATTTCTAGAGGAGGACTATGTGATGAACCACAAGCCCACGAGTAGGATTGTTCTTGAGGAGTTGACAGGGGAAGTTCCGACTTCAGTACCACCGGTACAAGAGGATATACCACATGTCACTGCACCGCGTGTCACAGAGGATACACAGGTGATACCTCGTCATAGTGGGAGGGTTGTGAGACAGCCTGATAAATTCATGTTCTTGGGAGAATCTTCCGATTTGCTCCCTGGCGAACATGAACCTGATCCCTTGACATATGACGAGGCAATCCAAGATAAAGATGCAACATCTTTGCAAAGTGCAATGAATACTGAGATTGAATCTATGGATTCAAATCAGGTCTGGGAGTTCTTATGCATAGCAGCTCATATGGATTATGAGGTGTGGCATATGGATGTCAAGACAGCTTTCCTTAATGGAAGTCTTGAGGAAAACTTCTATATGAAGCAACCAGAGGGATTCATTGCTAAAGGCAAAGAGCATCTTGTGTGTAAGCTTAATCGATCCATTTATGGATTGAAACAAGCTTCGAGGTCTTGGAACATCCGCTTTGATGAGGTAAATCCAGACTTATGGATTTATTCAAAGTCCGGATGAGTCTTGTTTATACAAGAGATGTGACGGAAACGTAGTGGTATTTCTTGTACTATATGTAGGTAATATTTTGGTAGTTGGCAACAATATCAGAGTGTTATCAGACGTAAGGGTATGGTTGTCCAAACAGTTTTGAAGGACTTGGGAGAAGTGGGACACATCCTTGGGATCAAGGTTAGTGTGATAATCCCAAGCATCATACATAGACACGATTATGGATCGTTTTAGCATGCAAAACTCCAAGAAAGGTTTTCTACCTTTCAGGCATGGAGTTCCTTTATCTAAGGAGATGTGTCCTAGATCATCTGAGGAGATAGAGGAGATGAAGGCGGTTCTTTATGCTTCGGCAGTAGGAACCCTCATGTATACGATGCTATGTACGAGACCCGATATCTGCTATGCCGTGGGTATGGTAAGCAGATATCAGAGTAATCAAGGACAGGGACATTGGATTGCGGTAAAGCATATATTATAGTGCTTGAGAAGGACTAGGGATTATATGCTAGTTTACCGGGCTGACCAATTACTCCCTGTGGGTTACATAGATTCCGATTTCCAATCTGATAGGGATAACAGTAAGTCTACCTCAGGTTTTGTATTTACTTTGGGAGGTGGAGCCATTGTATGGAGGAGTGTCCAGCAGAAATGCGTGGCGGACTCCACCATGGAAGCTGAGTATGTGGCAGCCTCTAAGGCGACCAAAGTAGCTGGGTGGCTCAGGAACTTCCTGATGGACTTTGATGTGATTCCTGGTTTGCCCAGAACTATCACAATTTATTGTGATAATAATGGTGCAGTTGCAAACTCGAAGGAACCACGAGCCCATAAGGCTAGTAAACACATAGAGCGTAAGTACCACCTGATATGAGAAATCGTAAAGGAGGTAGAAGTTGTTGTTGCCTAGATTGCATCAGAGGATGACCTGGTAGACCCTTTCACAAGGCCTTTCTAGCGAGAGCTTTGATAGACATGTGGAGGGAAGGGGAATCAGATGTATGGCAGTATGAGGACAACATAGTCTTTTAGTATAAGTGGGAGATTGTTGGAATGTATACTGAAAGCCTAGCTCTTTTTGTATGAACATTTTTATTTTGAAATAAGAATCACATGATCATTGTTTGCACTTTATATTTATTATATGTGTGCATATTGTCTAATACTCTACATTGTAGATAACATGGTGCTTGGTGTGGCACATAAGATCATGTTATCAGTCCCTTGTAGAATATAAGTAGAGGTTCACAACCAAGATAGTTTTGGACAAACCATTGACATGGTTGTAGTGTAGCTTGGTATTGGTTTGTCTTGACCATAGAGTTACACTAGTACACTTAGGTGTATTGAGCAGGACCGATATAGAGGTGATTCAATTTATTGCTGACTACATAATTGAATCGGACCTCAGATATTATGTTGTACATGCTCTTAATCCCGATATAATAACGGGCACATGTACTTAGTATTTATTTCTTTGATTTACCAAAGGGTGAGATTTAGATGGATTAAATCAATATGCCCGGTAAGTTGGGAAATGATATTATTTACATGGTGTGCTGTTGATTATAGGAGGAAACCATGTCCTATATATTAGGTTGATGATGTCCCCTTGATGAGCTCATAAGGTTCATCATGTAAACCCTGCAGGTTGACTTAGTCAGCATGATGATAAGGTTGAGTGGTACTACTCGAGAAGTTAGATGTTAATTAATTGATGGTCAGTAAATCAATTAATTGACGGACATTCGATATCTTAAACACGAGGAGATGGATGTACAAATAATATATGGAGCCCATATTATCATATGGGGGTTGGTGAGGTAATTCAATGATGATCCTCTAGTGGAATGGAACATCATTGATGGATCAAGTTTGTGTGGTTCCGATCCATCGGGTGGTCAAGATCCAACTCCTCCTTATGGTCCCTATTGTATCCTATTAACACCTCATGAAGCCTAGATCCAATGATGGAAAACAAAACTCTAGGTCCGACGGTGGAGATTAAATCGCTAGATCTGACGGTTGGGATGAAACCCTAGATCCGACGGTTGGGATGAAACCCTAGATCCGACGGTTGGGATTAAATCCCTAGAACCAATGGAGGAGATTAAACCAAGGCCTAAACCTAACTCTATATAAATGGGCTTAGGCTTGGGCGACAGGGAGAAGAAAAAAGAGAAAAACCTAATTGAAATAAGGTGGCTTGGGCGGCAAGAAAGAGGAGGAGGCTAGGGTTAGGGTTTGGTTCAAGGTGTTGGGCGGCAACTAGGAGAAGGGAGCTTCTTCTTCTTGTTCCCAATGGTGGCCGACACCCTTCTTCCTCCTTCCTCTTTGGTTTGGCCGGCGCCCAAGCTTCTCCTCTTGATCTATGGCTTCTGGTGGATGAGATGAGCGTTGCTTCCCATGGGCGGCAAGAAATAGGAGGAGGCTAGGGTTAGGGTTTGGTTGTTGGTGTTGGGCGGCAACAAGGAGAGGGAGATTCTTCTTCATTTTCCTTTGTTGGCCGGCCCCTCTATCTTCTTCCCTCTACCTTGGCCAAAGCTCAATCTATTCTATTTCTCTTTATCCTTAGCCGGAAATTAAGGGGAGCCTAGTTTAGGGTTTGGGCGGCAACAAGGAGAAGGGGTGTTTTCTTTCTTCTTCTCCAAGTGTTGGCCGGCGCCCATGCCCTTCTTGTTTCTCCTTTGGTTGGTTTCCATACTCCATTTTATCTTCCTTGGCCGGCGGCAACATCAAGTTTATTGACTTGGTGGCCAGTTCTAGAAAGGAAGATGAGTTTTGTTTTAGGATCTTCCTTTGTTCCTAGTGAACAAGGAAAGGAAGATCGGTGATCTAGAAGGCTTCAACTTTTGGTAGATCGTCGCCCACACGACGTCCAAAAGGAGGGAGTACATACAATAAAAGATCAAGAGGTATAACAAGAGGTATAATCTTGTGAATTTTGATTAATGTTCTTTTGTATTATGTTTATAATTGCTTTTCAATTATATGCATGTTTTGTGTGGATGGTTACTTGCTTGTATTTGTTATGAGCATGTTTACTTTATGTATGTGTTGATTATACATGTCTACATTCATTTGTATTTGTATAATCATGGACCCCGAAGATAAACACAAGAACAGGCGTTCCGTCCGTCGTCTCTTTCACGGCTAACCGACTAGAAGAGTTTTGTTGCTTGAACAACTAGTTTGTTCAAGCGATCGCTCAAGTCGTTAGCACGACGACGAATTGGTTGAGCTTAGGAAACTCATCCCATCCGGATTAGTTTTCATTTGTTGAAAATTTTAATCTGGGGACATGGGAGCCGATGAGCCTACGAAGCAATTCCTTACAGCCAACATGCATGCAAATGACATGAATGCAATGTCTCAGATACAGACATCCACCATAGACTCTGTATTCTATAGAAAGTCATACTAATCAGATCATCGCACTCTCTATCCTGTAGAGAGTCGTACTCCACTGATGAATGGACTCTCTATCCTGTAGAGAGTCATACTCAACTGATCATAACTCTCTATCCAATAGAGATTCGTACTCAACCGATCGACGCACTCTCTATCCTGTAGAGAGTCGTACTCGACTGATCTAACTCTCTATCCAATAGAGAGTCGTACTCAACTGATCGACGAACTCTCTATCCTATAGATAGTTGTACTCGACTAATCATATCAAGCTGGGACCACCGGTCCGTAGCGACACACTAATCACCCTTCACTTAACCATTACACAACACATGGTTGGTAACAAGAATGCAACATACGGGTATTGGAAATAAATCCTACATTTAGGGCATTACCTACTCACAGAAGACCTTTTTTCCAATTTATAAATTGGCTCATCACCCGTACAGACATTTACACCCTACTAAACATCTAGGCCAATTTTCATCACATCTATATCTCCTAAATCATGATAGGGAATATGTGATATCAACAATTGAGCATAAATACATCCAACGATAAGTTCAAGCATAAGATAATAAGAGCAAGGTCAAGGTAACATGATCATATAAGATGATCATGCATCTAAATCTGTATGCATTAAAACTACTTGACCAAGGTAGGAATTACCCACCTGTTTTGATGACTTGTCTGAGAATACAAGTTGTCTCCACGTCTGTGAACCTGCCTCATATCAAAGTCCTCACGTTGTTTCCATCTCAACCACTTCTGAATCTGCTTAAAGAGTCTGGTCTCAATTTAATCTAAATAAATCAAACATCATCATGTAATGAACAGGTACTATCATCACTACATAATTATAGCATATCCAGATCAGTTTACTAAACAAAATGGATACACAACTTTGAACAACCAAATCTTACTTACTCAGCCGAGCTTCATCTGTACTGCTTCTTGATCTCAACTCTCCCGTAATTGAACTAAATCCATCACATATGTACATAAATTGTGATTCAGCCAACCTACAACATTTAGCCCGTCCACAAATAATTTAACATATCAATCCACAATATTAGTTGTGAATTTACCAATATAAATAAAATAACTCTAGTCTCCACTAATCACCGATATAATCCTACAAGAACACTACCACCATAATCAGGAAACAACCTTGCTACTGGACACTATAGCATTAAAAGATTAGAACTTACATAATCTTCGCTTCAATCACAACCAACTTCATAATCCACTTATGAAATCTAATCTGCCCACCTTTTAACTGCAAATAATCCCATGACAACAAATAAAATCTAAATATGATTTATACACCGATCTAATTATTCTAGCAACACAGTTGTGCATTCTCCTTCAAGAATTAAACATCTAATGTATAACATACAATTCAAGGCTTACCTTTAATTGTTGAAATCAACCATAGCTCATCCAAAAGCCCCTATCCATCATACGCATACTTGTCAGCTACAATTCAAATGTTCATTCGAAACATTAAAATCTAAGCTTACCTAATTTAGTTTCCATATCCCACAACTTATCCAGAAAACATCCCACAGCTAATCACCCAAAAATCCAATCGGCTAGAATCTTCTCGTCTCCCACCAATCGAACACCAAACCAACCACAGACATAGCCCTCCCCCTTTCACGAGCCATGCTATTCACCGGAGATAGACCAGGGCGATAAACATGAGGTTGGGCTCGGCGGCGATCCAATTCATAGTGCTGAAGGCGAAAGAGAAGAGAAGGGAAAGGCTGGCGAGATCAACTAACAGCAAAGGCAAACACTGGCTGCCAGTGGGAGAGGAAAAGTTGTCGGATCTCGCTACCGTCTGAATCGGTGGAGCACGACAAGGGGATTCTGACCGCACTAGGGCAAAGCGCTCGGGATGCTTGTTTGGTCGAAGACCAACGAGACAAGCGCAAGTGGTCGGTGTCGATCTGAGTTGGTGATGATCGTCGCCAGATCTAGGGAACTCAAGGGAAGTCAACCACCGAGACTTTCCGTGGCGGCCGGAGACACATCGCCTGGCATCGAAGAGGCGACGGAGCGAGTCTCGCTCAGGCGGCGGCGAGTGAAGGTGGTGAGTGGCGTGACGACAGAGGAAGAACGCAGCGACGAAGACCAAGCGGCTGGTGACGACAGCAGCGTGGCAGCGGCAGTGTCTATGGCTCGAGGAGGCGACCATCAACGGCGGTAACAAGGTAGGGGAAGAGATTAGCACCGGCGGCAGTAGCTCTTTCTCTCGCAGCGGCGATGGAGCGGCAGCAGTGATGGAGCGGCAGCGGCGAGTGGCGCGACGGCGATGAGTTAGAGCTTGGGCGGCGACGGTGGAGAGGAGAAAAGGGATCGGCGATACAGGAGAAGGAACGTCGCAAGAAGAATAAAAGAGAAGTCGCGGAATAGGAACCGACGGGGAACGGAAATATTCGATTTAATTACCATTTAATATCTCAGTAGAAGATAGTCTAAAGATGCTTTACAAAAGCTTGTTCGCTTTATCCCTATGAAATATCCATAAAACATCCGTTTAAATCTAGAAAAAATTTTAAAAATTCCTTAAAAAATTCCACAAGATATTTTATCAATTAACGAGGAACATTTTATTTTATTTTATTTTATTTTCTATGGTATTTTACATTCTCCCTCACTTATTAAAATTTGGTCCCCAAATTTCATACTAAAATGTAAATATTAGACCAAATTTTTCCGAAATAATAACATACCTTAAACAAACAGATGAGGGTATCGAGCTCGGATAGTATCTTCCAGCTCCCATGTACCTCCTCATCGGTATGATGCTGTCATCCAACTTTTATGAGTCGGATGGTTTTGTCCCACTTCCATTCCGGAAATTGAAATTTCCCGGAGCAATCCAGCGGGTTTCTGATGTCCAGCCTTCACCCACTAGCATACTAAATATCGAGCAGCAAAATCTGCTATATCTCTCTTTATACCGTTCCACCAGTATAAACATTTCAAATCTCAGTACATCTGACTACCACCAAGGTATATAGCCCATCTCGAATGATGTGCTTTCTGTAGCAACTCTTCCTTACACTACAAAAAAAACAGTCATTAGCGACGAATATAGCGACGAATTTTAAAATAAAATTCGTTGCAAAATAAATTAGCGACGAATTTAGCGATAAAAATATTTTTGTTGCGAATAAAGCGTCGCAAATAATAGCGACAAAATTAGCGATGAATTTTTGCGATGAATTTTAGCGATGAAAATTAGGGACGAATTTAAAATTTCGTCGCTAATTTTGTTGCAGAAGTTATCGAGATTTCAAAAATTCATCGCAATTTTCGTCGCAAATTTTTGCGACGAATTAAAAATTCGTTGCAAATTTGTGACGAATTAATTGTTTCGTTGGTAATTTTCGCGACGAAATAAGAAATTCGTTGGTAAATTTGCGACTGATACAAATTCGTCGCAAATTTCGTCGCTGAATTCGTCGCAAAAAACCATATTTTGCGACGAATTAATTTTTTCGTTGGTAATTTTTGCGACGAAATAAGAAATTCATTGGTAAATTTGTGACTGATACAAATTCGTCGCAAATTTCGTAGCTAAATTCGTCGCAAATTTCGTCGCAAAGTTCAATATTTTGCGACGAATTCTTTTTTCGTTGCAAAAATTTGCGACGAATTTAATTTTCGTCGCAAAATTCGTTGCAAAATTTTTCACAGGTTGGATTCGTTGCTAAATTCGTCACTAATTTGCGACGAAAATTTAATTCATCGCAAAAGTCATCGCAGATTTCTCAGAATTTATCAACGAATTTGTAGTTTTGTCGCTAAATTTGTCGCTAAATAAAATTTTTTTTAATAGATTTCATCCGTTTCGATATTCTATCGTATATACAAATTTTCACACACACACAACAAAACACAATAAGTTCTAATATCCAAATAAATACATTCAATATAAACAAAATACACACACATTCAATACAACAAAATAATATTCAATCATATCCAAATAAATACAAAGCAACACAATCAGTTAAGAACAATACAATATTCCAAATAAAAAGTTATATCCTACAATATTTCAAACATCAACATAGTTCTGATATCAAAATAACAATGTCTACAAAAGATCTCAACAGATGGGAAAGAAAAAAGAAAAGAGAATCTGGTAAGCAATCGCCGACATTCTTCTACCTGCATTAGAAAAGAAACAAACAAAAAGTATCATACATTATTAAAAACTATATACTAACACGAAAATAAATATGCAAAGACTTACAATGATGTGCATGTTCAACCGCCATAAGGATTAACTTCATCGATCATTCCTGTTTAAAGCAAAATAAACAAACTCAATAAACTAAAAAATTTTAAAAGTACTAATTAAAAACATGCATACAATATCATCATCGTCGCCACCATCATCGTCATGACTCGGAGGAATATGACTTGGACCATAACTAAATTCTCAATCGTGCATAAGAAAGGCTTGTTGTCGCCGCATTTCTATCATTTCTTGATCCTTTGTGAGTTTTGTTGTTGTATTTCTAGAATTTGCTGATCTCTTTCATGTATTATGCCCTTCAAATTGCTAACCTCCTCAGTTAAGTTATGTATCTGTGCCTACTGCTGGTGGAGTAGAAGAAATAGATCTACGAGGAGCATTATGCATTCTGCACAGAGAACCCATACCTAATATCCTTCCCCCTTTTGATCCTCCACTCGCCTCAAGTCATAAATCCAAATTATTACTAACAGATGGCTCAGATCCTCAAGATCATATCTCATCTCTGAAATTCTCCGAGATGAGGATAACTCGATCATATCTCTCCTACACAAAATTAAAATTATAATCAGAGCATTTACATAACTAACAGAAATAAAGTTATAAAGTAAGTTTAAAGATTAATTCAAACCTTAATTGCTCGAGCTCTATCTCCACTCCAAGTCTTATCTTTTTTTTGGAAAGTGCGAACGAAAGTATCTATAAATTCCGGCTCCTTTCCCAATTCCTTAGACTAAATATAAGAATGTTAGAAATAAAATAATAATCTGAAATATATTTAAAAACTAATTGTAGAATTTAAAAATTACCAATCTACGTGAATGCTCCTCGATATTTATAGATCCTCCCGCATATGTTGCAGATAAGTCTCCAGAATTACATGCTTGATTTAATTTATTCTGTTGACTTCTTTTTTTGCTCTCATCAGATTGCCAATAATTGGAGATTTTACTCCAATTTTCTGACGTGACACAGGCGGGTTTTTTTCCAGTACATTTGGCATGACTCAATACATGCCGGATATGATCGCCACATTTTTTTTTAAAATTCTTTTAACTTCCAAGTCTTGAGTAGGGTCCCAAATAAATCTCCGCTGAGATGGAAAAAAACAATTGATTATATAATCACTTATTTAATATATAAAATGAATCAATTATACCTGAAACTCGCACCACCATAGTTCTTTTGTAGGTCTTGGCGTGCTTGAGTATGACAAAGAGTCTCCTCTCCAATAGTTATTCATGATTTTATTGATCTCACGAATAACAGGTACAGAATATTCAAACCTACGATAAAGTGAAAAAAAATTGAATAAATAATTAAGATAGTTTAAAAATTATAATACTTATATTACTTACGAATCTCCAATCGGAAATATATACGGTCGACTTTTGATGTTCTCGAGGAGTGTTTGGCATGGTGAATCGTAATGGGAAGGTCGTGGCCGGCAATGAGATGGTACTGAGACTGATCATGTGAAGGTCCGCAAATCAGAGGGCAAGTAGGTATAGTGGCCGGCAGCGGTGGATCATCGCCACTACTAGTACATCGTCTGCCTCTCGCCCACCACGCCAAACTATCAACCAAAAACAAAATTAGAATAAAGAAAATAAAACTTTTATGCTTAATGAAGAACATGAAAAACTTACAATATGCATAATGAAGAGATGAGAGACTGCGACTGCGCTAAGCTACGATGATTTCACCACTGATAACCTATAAGAACAAAATATACACAACATACAGAGACAAAAGATATAAATTTAACAATGAGACATTATATAAACAAATAATTGAGCTGAGAAAATTTATAAAATTATAGTTTTAAACTAAAATTATATATAAAAAAACTTACCCTAGACGTCAAATTTCAAAGTCCTCATTATCATCTTCCTCATCCTCATCAGTATCCTCATCCTCGGTCTCCTCCTCTTCCTCCTCGTCCCCCTCCTCCTCCTTCCCCTCCTCATCATTATCATCAATTTCAGTTGCATCCACGTTTATCACTACTCCGCTGGGATCTCGTAACGTTGGAATTATATATTCCTCGGTATGAAACATATTTGTAACTTTGTCTTGTTGATATGCAATGTCTTGCCAGCGCTCTTCAATTTTTTTCCGTGCTTTTGTTTTACAAACAGCCCACCATTCATTTATGTCATGCCTCGGTCTTAACGAGGACATCAATAAGATGCTTATAATTACTCAGGTAGATGTGCATGATTTGCTCATCTAAGCCTTATCAACTGCTTGTTTTATCCCATAACTTCCTATATGTGACTAAACAAAATCATAAAATATTTCTTCCAACTTAGTACTTAGCATTATTTGGTATGTGTATCTCTATGGCAAATTAGCAGCTTAAAGCTTCTGTAGTTTTACAGTTAACTATATAGTTACAGAATAAGTAGGATAGCAGCATAAAGCTTCTGTAGTTAATTATGGAGTTAAATATAGGAAAAAAAATAAATTTATACCACTGGTGGTCGCGAGCGTCTCCGAGCCGGCGATTGATGGTTGTCGACGGCCAGGTGATCACGGACCTGGACAGAGAGATCTAACCCGGTGCCTATCGTACAAGTGGTGGACTCGCGGCGCCGATGCCTGACAATGATCATCGCCGGCTGGTGGTCGCGTGGCTACGGAATCGCTTGACACCGGTGGTTCGCGGCCACGGCGGTGGAGAGGCCACGCCACCGGCGTTTGACAACGGCGAGACTCGCGGCCGCAGGAAGGCGACGCGGCCAAGCAGCGTGGAGGCAATGGCCAGGGCGTGGAGGCAGGAGGCGCCATACCGGCAGGAGGCGGCCGACTGGCGGCAGAGGTGGCCGACACCGCAGGAGGCAGGAGGCACCGAGTACCGGGCAGGAGCGAGGCAGGGAGGCCGTGGTGGGCAGGAGGCCGGCGGTGGAGGTGGGGCGCCGTACCGGGCAGGAGGCGCCAGGCGCGAGGCTGGCGTGCTCAGGCCTGGTGGCACGCGATCGGACGAGGGGCGGCGGTTAAGCGGCCTCACGGGCGCCGTCGCCGGGCAGGCGACGCACGGCGGCCGCCCTAAGGCGGCCGTTTACGGTGGGTCATTGGGCCGGTGGCCGGGCGGCCGGAGGGCGGGTCGTGGCCGGAACGCGTGCAGCCGCGAGCGAGGCGAAGGGAACACCGGCGGCGGCGGAGGGAAAAAAGAAAGGGTTTTAGGGTTCGATCGGGCGCGAGGGGAAGGAAAAGATTAGGGCGCGAGGGTAAAATTAAAAAAATTCGTTGCAAATCTTTTATAAAAAAAAATAAATTTTTTAAAACGTTAAGGGGTGTTTGGTTCGGGGTTATTAGGAATAACCTTAGTTATTCATCCAATCCAAAGTTATCAACAAAATCCCTGTTTGGTTTAAGTTTTAAATGATTACCAAGTAATGAAGAATACCTGCCACGTCAGCAAATAACTACATGCAAGGACATGCAACCCGGAATTGAAAAACCTAAGAAAATATTCCAGGGTTAAGGCATTTTCTTTTCCAATATTAGCCTTTTACTTATTGAGACAAAATATCATTGCCCATTATTGATTAAATTTCAATCGCCTAAATATTACGACTTTTCCAAATCACATGCACAAAATCATTGAAAAAAACGAGAAATAGGTCGACACGCCCATGCCAATGGAGGGCATGGGCGTGTCGGGTGTTTGAGGAATAGGCGTGTTGGGGGTTAACATGGGCGTGTTGGGCGTTAACATGGGCGTGTCGGCCAACATGGGCGGTTTCGGGCGTTGGGCGTTGTTGGCTTTCGTTCGGTTACGTATTGCTTGTATCTAATAGGTTGAGCCTCGAACATGAGGTTTAACATCGTCTAAAAAAAAAAAATTACTTGATGCTAGTTCGAAGGACCTTTTTAAAACCTTATTTTATTTTTTAATATTAATATTAATTTTGCAATGAATCCAGGATTCGTTGCAAAAATCTGCACCGACTCCTTTGATTCGTTGGAAATTTGCAACGAATCCCCGGATGCGTTGCCGATTTTTGCAACGCAGCCGGGATGCGTTGCAATATTAAAAAATTTAACCTTTTTAAAGCGTTATTTTATTTTTAATATTAATATTAATTTTGCAACGAATCTCGGATTCGTTGTAATTTTTGCGAATCCTAGATTCGTTGCAATTTTTGCAATGAATCCGTGGATTCGTTGCAATTGTTGCAACGAATCCTGGATTCGTTGCAATTTTGCAACGAATACTGGATTCGTTGCAATTTTGCAACGAATCCAGGATTCGTTGTAATTTTTAAAAAAAAAAATTTTAACTTTTTAAAACGTTAATTTATTTTTGCAACGAATCCTGGATTCGTTGCTATTTTGCAACGAATTCACGAATTCGTTGCAAAATATTTAAAAATAACCTCGTTTAGCAGAGTTTGTTTTCTATTTTTATTTTTAATAAATTAAATATCTGCGACGAATTCAGAATTCGTCGCTAAATTATGCGACGAAAATTATTTCCATCGCAAATTGGCGACGAAAAAATAAATTCGTCACAAATTTCTGCAACGAATTTATAATTCATTGCAGAAATTTGGGACGAATTTATTTTTCGTCGCAAATTTCCGACGAAAATATTTTTCGTTACAATTTTGCGACGAAATCTAAAATTCGTCGCTATATTTGTTGCAGATTTGCAACGAAAATAATTCGTTGCCAAATTTCGTCGCCAAAAAATAGTTTTTTTGTAGTGTTAAACACTGCAACTCCGGAACCCACTATCCTTATCAGAGATGGGGAATTATTTTCTCAAAAGAGGAGTCCATCAACCATTCAAAATCCACTCTACCACAGACTCTGTAAGGGCATGGAAGACTATAGCGATCAATCTCACTTGTTACAGGTGTTTGCGTACCAGCAACTCTATAGTAGCTACCCAGTAGCTAGTCAAAACTCCATGAGCACTTCTGCTCCATATCACTACAAATCCAAATAATAACTACTAAATCCATGTCATGTATATGACAGCCTATCTCGTAGTTTCATAACTCTCGTAAGCATAAGGTATGCCTCATTCAACTGCATCGGAATCGCTCCGATCCCTGAAACGATGCATCCGCGTACAACCTCCTTTTTATCCACTCTGGAAGGATTAACTAATACTTGCGTAAAAGTTAACCGCCATCTAGGTCATGTAAACTGGTTTCACCAGCTTCCGACTAAATGATTTCCAACATCACCTTTGTCAACAAAATCTGTGGTATAGTAATGCTAAGACATTCTATCCACATCTACAGTACTAACCAAACCATACAAGGCAAACCACCATCTACGGTGGTCGAGTGCGCAACTCTAACTACCACAATCAACAGTGGCCAGGTTACGCAACTCCAACAACCACAAACTGATCCAATCGTGTCCAGGATACACGATTCTCAAATTCATGGATGACTAAATCGTTAAATACATCTAATATCATTAAAAATAGCTCGTAAATTCATACTAAGTATGAAATGTCATCCTTCATACACCTGCAACCTATTTACTCTAAGCCGATGATATATCAATCATCACAACGACAATGATAATTGCATGACATCATGTCACTACAATATCAATACTCCAGTCGTAAACCAACCCTAGAGTATACACAGGTGTCCTTAGCTGATCTAAATAGATCATTTATCCACAACGAAGGATATTCATTTACAACAACTACTGTATTCATCATCGATAATCGATGCATAATCTCAAAGGTTCATCTCTCTTTCAACAAAGAGTTCCGGATCTTCTCAAGGAGGAATACTGGGATAGATAAATATCCCTTCCAACTTCTCCTATAATTACAACTTACACTCTTCCAATTTCTATAGTGTTTAGCAACACTGATACCAACAAAACTATCACTCGATATGTGATCTTCGATACTAGAACTATTTCCGCAATCATTTTGATCGTCTAATCCACTTGCCTATGCAACGGCAAGCCTTGGAGTTCATCCGAAACTACATCCGAATACTCTCAGATTATATGCACATCCGAGAGCATATCGTACCATACTTCCAACAATTTGACCATCCGTAAAGATATGTCTCCATTAAAGATATGTCTATCCAAGTCTAAGGGCCTCCCTTGACTTCTTAATTGTTGGTCCACTTCTCACCTGACGGTAGAGATACCACCGACCCACAAGTCGATGTAAAAGACCCTTCTAATCTAAACTAAAAATGTTCTAGACACAGATACTTATAACTACAAGCATCTCTCAACATATTAACCTAGAGGGTAAACTAAAGTAATTCCCTGAACCATCAATTATCTATCGATCCGATCCAAAGGCTCCTCATAAGTCTCTGCCTTTCTCCGAAGAGAAGAAGATCAGATCCAATAGTCCGTGATAAAGCGATTGCATATCTACGATGAATGACCCGAGGATTTTTTTTTTCTCGGATCGTCTGATCCCATCACTTAATCCTACGAACTACAATTATAGAATACCAAATAGATACGACCATCATCATATTCTCTCTCCTCTGTACAAAAAATCACATCTGGAGGTAACTGTTGTTGTCTGCATGAGTCTTCTGTGATGTCTTCTGCTGATGCTGCTTCTGTGCTAATCTCTGCTGAAGGGTAGTATCAAGGAACTCCAACCACGCCTAAGGTAGTAGGTTGTTGATGATGAGATAACTCAATCTTCTGTGCTGATCTCTACTGTCGAGACGGTGCATAATCCTCCCGGAATACCATCGATAGTCTTCAACTGAGTCTTCAATGTATACCTCAAATGTACTGGTTGCTCACAATAGCAATAGATGAACTTATCCAATGGATAATCTGACTTCACGTGACTTCGTGATCTGCACTGCACACATGCAATCCCTTCGAAGTCTTTGTTCTGATTTTGCTGATATCCATGAGAACATCCTGATGATCTGCAGTTGGTCTTCTATAATCGGAAAGTAGCTCAAGGCCTTTGACTCCGATCTTGCTCCTTTTATCCAACAGTCGGAGATTTCTAACTCTATTAAGTTGACCTTCAATATTTGCTTATCGGTCTCCAACTCTTAAACCCTTGTACGGAGTCATTTCTAATCTCCTGTCTCAATCCAATGTCATCCGGTAGGGTCTGGTAGAAGATTCCAGCATCCTAATCCAACTATAAGCCAATAACTCTGGGTGGCTTAAATCATCCATTCATCTTCTTGAGCTATTAGGTGGTCGTAACCTCTGCAGGTCTCACAACTCTACACAGTACACTATTACTAACCAATCACTCTACTTGAAGCTCAAGAATTCCCTACAATATGTCACTGAAAGTGACATGGGAAAATACTCTCTTTCTACATCACTAGACTATGATCAAGTGATATATTATTTCCCCAAAGATTATTTTCTACATTTGCCACCAAATACCGGCTTGATCCCGATAATGGTATGCAAACAACTCTACTTTCTCTGTATTACATAAGTCAAGTACTCAAAAGTAGCTTCAAAGTTATACAACCCAGTACGAACAACTCAGGGATAAAAATCCCTATGAAACACCATAATCTATTCTTCCGCTATCTGCATCAACAATAGCCTACTTGTCTTATCCATTACCCATCAGGTAATGATATGACTAGTACCATTAGTGAAAATCCCTAAGACTATATAGTCTTTGATTTCCACAAGAAATGTGATGACTTGACCCTTGTTTTTCCGACTCGATATCAGTCGGCTCAAGTAAATGACCTTTTCGACACAGGTTCAAGACTTACAGACTTAACAGGTCGTTTCCGGGGTCAACTTATACCATGGTTACGAACAATAACCAACACATTACAGGTTATTCCCTGTTATTAACATTAAAAGTATAGTCAAGAAAAACCGGGAGTACAAACCCAAAAGATAACTCCAGTTGGCCGCCTCGGTGGACGACCCCAACTACAAGTCTACACAGGTGTCATAACTCTACTGTATACACCTACTGATCAAGTTTAGATAAATATCAACTAAACCATAAGTTTTTTAGGAATTTTTACCTCGTGCTGCTTGGAGCTCAGGCCACTGTCCATCTCATCTCGAAAAACCAAAACCGAATAAATCGACTCCCGAGAATCCAAGACTCGACTCATAACAACCTTGTATGGCATCGCAGAACCTAGGGCTCTGATACCACTAAAGTTGTCATGCCCCGAGAGCATGCCATTCCCAAAAGCAAACGGACGACATCTCCCCTGTACGTGGCAACATTTCAGGTTAATACAAGGCCCGTAGGCCACAACAACAACAATATATATATATATGGAAACAACAACTACAAAAAACACAGCGGAAACATATTACAACATCTCAAACCATACACCTACATATCGGTATAACTAACACATCACAACATAATGAAACCTTCACAAAATCCGAATCAACAACATAGTACATCACGAAAACTCCAAATACAATACACTCATACGGAAAGCCCAACACGACCACCAGAGTCTCGGATATGAGATGAGATGTCAGCCAGCGGTGCTCCAAGCCGTCACGAAGACTTCTACCTGTTACCTGGGCGACAGAAAAACCCAGGGTCCGTTGTGGTGGTGAGTAAAACTCAGCAGGTAATAGAAAAACATGTATATATGTAATATCACATGTAATTCAACAACATAATCTAGAGGTACAATAGGTATATCAGCATAGTATATAAATACAAGCATATACCGTCTAACCAAATGAACAACGTAAAATACAAACATACCTGAAGTCTGTTACGCTACACTGATCCAACCTGAACATATATCCAACATATATATAACAGGAAGAGTAAGATCAACTCACAATATACTCAAGCTACAAGTCAAGGTATCTAATGGTTTGTCCAACACATATACCAGTATCCGACACAACCGTGTAACATATGCAAGAAGCATGCATGAATATGATGCACAATCAAATGTAGCAAGCATAATATAATCAAATGCAACATCACAATAAGCATATATATATATATAGACTATATATATATATATATATATATATATATATATATATATATATATATATATATATACACATGCATATATGTATATATATATGGTAATATGCAAAACGCCATCTGATACGGCAATGCAGCATGCATGGTCATGCCTGCTCACCCCTACTCGCTACCACAACCCCAGTGTGGCCTAGGTGGCACAACATGACAACTATCCCAACTCACACCAACCACTGCTCTAGAGTGGCCGAGTGGGCAGTATGATCAGGTAGCAAATGAGCGTAAAGAGCTCGCTACACAATGGGGGTCCCTGCTGCTGGACACTCCGACTAACACTACCAATGAGTAGTCGAGTACCACGCACCCAGGACAATTGCACGCAACTCCAACTACCACCATCTATAGTCGTAGAGTGCGGCACAACGGATCCTCTGCCCTCACATCGGTTACTCCTCCTATGAGTAACCGTGGAGGCAAGCTGACTGGCAACCCTCTCAACCACAAGGGAGACCACGTCGCCAGCATGCATGCAAATGACATGAATGCAATGTCTCACATATAGACATCCACCATAAACTCTCTATTCTACAAAAAGTCATACTAATCAAATCAACACACTCTCTATCCTACAGAGAGTCATACTCAACTGATCAATGGACTATCTATCCTGTAGAGACTCGTACTGAACTGATCATAACTCTCTATCCAATAGAGAGTCGTACTCAACTAATTGATGCACTCTCTATCCTGTAGAGAGTCGTACTCGACTGATCATAACTCTCTATCCAATAGAGAGTCGTACTCAATTGATCGATGCACTCTCTATCCTATATAGAGTCGTACTCGACTAATCATATCAAGCTGGGACCATCGGTCCGTAGCGACACACTAATCACCTTCACTTAACCATTACACAACACATGGTTGTTAACAAGTATTCAACATACGAGTATTGGAAATAAATCCTACATTTAGGGCATTACCTACCTACAAACGACCTTTTTGCCAATTTATAAATTGGGTAATCACCCGTACAGACATTTACACCCTACTAAACATCTAGGCCAATTTACATCACACCTATAACTCCTAAATCATGATAGGGAATATGTGATATCAATAATTGAGCATTAATACATCCAACGATAAGTTCAAGCATAAGATAATAAGAGAGGGGTCAAGATAACATGATCATATAAGATGATCATGCATCTAAATCTGTATGCATTAAAACTACCTGACCAGGGTAGGAATTACCCACCTGTTTTGACGACTTGTCTGATAATACAAGTTGTCTCCACGTCCGTGAACCTGCCTCATATCAAAGTCCTCACGCTGTTTCCATCTAAACCACTTCTGAATCTACTTAAAGAGTCTGGTCTCAATTTAATCTAAATAAATCTAACATCATCATGTAATGAACAGGTACTATCATCACTACATAATTATAGCATATCTAGATCAATTTACTAAACATAATGGATACACAACTATGAACAACCAAATCTTACTTACCCGGCCGAGCTTCATCTGTACTGCTTCTTGATCTCAACTCTCCCGTAATTGAACTAAATCCATCACATATGTACATAAATTGTGATTTAGCCAACCTACAACATTTAGCCCATCCACAAATAATTTAACATATCAATCTACAATATTAGCTGGAATATACCAATATAAACAAAATAACTCTAGTCTCCACTAATCACCAATATAATCCAACAAGAACACTACCACCATAATCAGGAAAAAACCTTGCTACTGCACACTATAGAATAAACAGATTAGAACTTACATAATCTTTGATTCAATCACAACCAACTTCATAATCCACTTATGAAATCTGATCTGCCTACCTTTTAACTGCAAATAATCCCATGACAACAACTAAAATCTAAATATGATTTTTACACCGATCTAATTATTCTAGCAACACAGTTGTGCATTCTCCTTCAAGAATTAAACATCTAATATATAACATACAATTCAAGGCTTACCTTCAACTGTTGAAATCAACCACAACTCTTCAAAAAGACCCTATCCATCATACTCATACTAGTCAGCTACAATTTAAATATTCATTCGAAACATTGAAATCCAAGCTTACCTAATGTAGTTTCCATATCCCACAGCTTATCCAGAAAACCTCCCACAGTTGATCACCCAAAAATCCAATCGGCTGGAATCTTCTCGTCTCCCACCAATCGAACACCAAACCAACCACAGACGCAACCCTCCCCCTTTCACGAGCCATGCTATTCACCGGGGATAGACCACGGCGATAAATGTGAGGCTGGGCTCGGCGACGATCCAATTCACAGTGCTGAAGGCGAAAGAGAAGAGAAGGGAAAGACTGGCGAGATCAGCTATAACCAAAGGCAAACAGTGGCAACCAGTGGGAGAGGAAAAGATGTCAGAGCTCGCTACCGTTTGAATCGGCGGAGCACGACAAGGGGATTCTGACCGCACTAGGGCAAAGCGCTCGGGATGCTTGTTTGGTCGAAGACCGACGAGACGAGCACAAGTGGCCGACGTCGATCTGAGTTGGTGATGATAGTCGCCATATCTGGGGAACTCGAGGAAAGTCGGCTGCCAAGACTATCCGTGGAGGCTGGAGACACACCGCCTAGCAACGAAGAGGCGACGGAGCAAGTCTCGCTCCGGTGGTGGTGATGAGTGAAGCGGCAGTGGCGAGTGGCGCGACAGCAGAGGATGAATGCAGCGATGAAGGCCGAGCGGCTGGTGACGGCAACAGCGTGGCAGCGGCAGTGGATACGACTCGAGGAGGCAGCCATCAACTGCGGCAACAAGGTTGGGGCAGAGATCAGCACCGATGGCAGTAGCTCTTTCTCTCACAACGGTGATGGAGCGACATCGGCGAGTGGCGCGGCGGCGATGAGTTAGGGCTTGGGCGGCGACGGTGGAGAGAAGAAAAGGGAGCGGCGATGTGGGAGAAGGAAAGTCACGAGAAGAATAAAAGAGAAGTCACGAAATAGGAACCGACGGGGAACGGAAAGATTCGGTATAATTACCATTTAATATCTCAGTAGAAGATAGTCTAAACAGTCTTTACAAAAGCCTGTTCGATTTATCCCCATGAAATATCCATAAAACTTCCGTTTAAATCTAGAAAAATTTCTAAAAATTTCTGAAAAAAATCTACAAGATATTTTATCAATTAACGAGGAACATTTTATTTTATTTTATTTTATTTTCTCTGATATTTTACATTTACCTTATTCAATCATAGCGTGTTTGCCAGAGGAAAGTGACTCAATTTACCTTGGTAAAGTGTGACAGGACAATTGTGATGTCAGACTATTAAACCTTGGGTTTGACTTAACTAAGATGTCTCAATTAGATTGATGAACTTAGAAGCATACCTCTTATGGGACATCTACCTACATTATACAAATCTTGGGCGATTAGCAAAAGCTAACTCAAGATGAGTCGTAATTTAGAAAGATATCTCATGCGATGCGCACAATGAATAAATAATGTTGTTCATATAGATATACAAGAGTTACATTAGATGTAATTGGTACAAGTTACCTACCTAACTTATATGAGTCTTGGGTGATTAGCCAAAGCTAACTCAAGATGCAATATAATATGGATCTTGTCCCACTTTGTGACCAGTGGGAGAATCATTTTGTTAATGGCCTAATTAAATGATTGAAATATGATACATTACTGCATTTCTATATTGTAGATCACTATGTCATCAAATACGTCGAAGACAATCTCTCTGCGATCTATTCTTGATAAGGACAAGCTCACTGGAGCTAATTTCCTGGACTGGTATAGGAACTTGAGTATAGTCCTTAAGCAAGAATGCAAATTATATGTCCTAGAACAGTCCATTCCTGAACCACCCATCTCTACGACCACTAGTGCTGACAGGGATGCTTATAAGAAGCATCAAGATGATGCACTAGATGTGTCATGCCTCATGCTTGCCAACATGAACTCTGAGCTTCAGAAGCAACATGAGAACATGGATGCCTATAGTATGGTTGAGCATCTGATACATCTATATCAGGGACAAACACGACATGAGAGATATGAAGTATCAAAGGCCTTGTTTTAAATCAAGATACAAGAAGGAACTCCTGTAGGCACTCATGTACTCAAGATGATTGGGTACATTGAGAACCTAGAGAGATTGAGATTTCCATTGGGCCAAGAGTTGGCCACTATCCTTGTTTTGTAGTCACTGCCAGAAGGCTACAATCAATTTATCATGAACTACAACATGAATGAAATTGACAAGCCTTTACCTATGATATTGAGCATGTTGTGAACTGCTAAACTCAATCTTAAGAAGGCAAAGCTTAGTAGTGTTTTGATGGTGAATAAAGGCAAAGGCAAAGGTAAGTAGAAGCCCAAAGGTAAGGGTAAGACCCAAGCCAAAAGCAAAGGCAAGGCAAATACAATAAAACGTAAAGGATGGGTGTCTAAGGAAGGGGAATGCTTCCACTGCGGTGAGACTGGACATTAGAAGAGAAACTGCAAGTTATACCTGGAAGAGATGAAAAGGAAGAGAAGTGAGACTTCTGCCTCAGGTATAGATGTTATCAAAGTCAATTTATCTATATCGTCCTCTTGGGTATTATATACCATTGTGCTTCTCACATTTGTACCAATGTGTAGGGCATTTGAAAGACTAGATTATTGACGAAGGGCGAAGTGGACCTATGAGTAGGCAATGGAGCAAAAGTTGTTGCCATTGCTATAGGGACATATTCCTTATCTTTGTCCACTAGGCTTATCTTACAACTAGAAGAATGTTGTTGTGTGTCTGCCTTGACTAAAAATATTATCTCTGTTTCTTGTTTAGACAAAAAAAGGTTTCTTATTTGTAATAAAGAACAAGTGTTGTTCCGTTTATTAAAATGATAATTTTTTTGTAGTGCACACCTTGTGAATGGTCTCTATCTTCTATATCTTGAAATCCCAGTCTATAGCATAAATACCAAACAGTTCAAATCTAATGATCTGAATCAAATATATCTCTGGCATTGTCACCTGGGTCACGTAAATGAGAGTTGCATATCCTATCTCCATAAGAATGGATTACTAGACTCATTTGATTTTGAATCATATGATACATGTGAATAGTGTCTTCTAGCCAAGATGACCAAGACTCCATTTAGTGGACATGGCAAACAAGCTAGAGATTTGTTAGAACTCATACATACTGATGTATGTGGTCCTTTCAATGTAGCAGCTAGAGGAGGCTATCAGTACTTTATTATTTTTTTTTATGATTTCAGTAGATATGGATATGTGTATCTTATGAGACACAAATCTTAATCCTTTGAAAAGTTCAAAGAATTCAAGAATGAAGTAGAAAACCAACTTGGTAAGAGTATAAAAGTACTTTGATTAGATCGAGGTGGGGAATTCCTTAGCTAAGATTTTCGTGACTATCTCGTTGAGTTTGGGATTAGATATAAACTCACTCCACCTGGAATACCACAGTGGAATGGTGTATCAGAAAGTAGAAATCGTACATTATCAGATACGGTATGATCCATGATGAGTCACACAAATATTTCTTCTTTCTTCTGGGGATATGCTTTAGAGACGGTTGCTTTCACACTTAATCGCATCCCATCTAAGGCAGTCATAAAGACACCATATGCGATATGGACTAGGAAGTGTCCCAAGATGTCTTTTATAAAGATTTGGGGTTATAAGGCTTATGTTCGATGTCAAGTCTCTGACAAACTAGGCCCCAAATCAGACAAGTGCTACTTTGTATAATATCCTAAGGAAATGAAAGGATATTACTTATACAATCCCACACAAGGCAAAGTGTTTGTCGTTAGAAATGGAGTTTTTCTAGAAAGAGAGTTCATTTCTAGAAGAACTAGTGGGAGTAAAATACATCTTGAAGAAATTCAAGATAAAGATAACACTGAGATGGAAATTGAACAGGCACCACAAAGTGTTGTGGATGATGACATTGTTGCACAGGAAGTTGTGGAGCAACAACTTGTTGAAGTAGATCAACCTCTTCGCAGGTCTGATAGGATACGTCATTAGCTAGAGAGATATTCATTTCTCTTGTCTAACAATGATGACATTATGCTTGTTGAGTTGAACGAGCCTACATCCTATTCGAAAGTTGTGATGAGCCCAGATTCTGAGAAATGGCTAAAGGCCATGAGGTCCGAAATGGAATCCATGTACACTAACCTAGTGTCGACTTTGGTTAATCCACCTGAAGGGGTCAAACCCATTGGGTGTAAGTGCATCTTTATGAGAGAGATTGACATGGATGGTCTTATGCATACCTATAAAGGACGATTGGTAGTTAAAGGTTTCAAACAAATTCATGGTATTGACTATGATGAAACTTTTTCACCACTTGCGATGATTAAGTTCATTCGGATCATGCTTGCTATTGCAATTTACCACGATTATGAGATTTAACAAATGGTTGTCAAAACTATATTTCTTAATGGAAACCTCCTCGAGGATGTGTATATGACACAACCTGAGGGTTTTGTAGATCCAAAGCATGTTGGCAAGGTATGCAAGCAACAAAGGTCTATTTATGGTTTCAAGCAAGCACCTAGAAGCTAGAATCTTCGATTCAATGATGTGATCAAACAGTTTGGTTTCATCAAGAATGAAGATGAACCCTGTGTCTACAAGAGGGTTAGTGGGAGCAGAGTTATCTTTCTTATCTTGTATGTTGATGATATATTTCTCATTGGAAACGACATCCCTACGCTGCAGTCTGTAAAGACTTGACTTGGGAATTATTTCTCAATGAAGGACTTAGGTGAAGCAGCCTACACTTTAGGCATTAAGATCTATAGAGATAGATCTAAGAGATTGCTAGGCTTATGTCAAAGTGCTTACATTGACATGGTGCTTAAATGTTTTGCCATGCAAAATTCCAAGAAGGAATTTCTGTCAAAGTCACATGGTGTGAGCCTTTCAAAGGTTCAATGCCCTTCTTCTAAGGAAGAAAGGGAACATATGGATCAGATCCCTTATGCATCTATTATAGGGTCTATTATGTACGCCATGTTATGCACTCATCCTGATGTCTCATATGCTTTAAGCATGACGAGCAGGTACCAGTCATATCTAGGTAACAGTCACTGGACAACCGTTAAGAACATTCTTAAGTACTTGAGAAGAACTAAAGAATATTTTTTGATATTTGGAGGCAATGAGGAGCTCGTTGTAATGGGTTACAGTGATGCTAGCTTCCAAACGGACAAGAACGATTACAGATCATAGTCAGGGTATGTCTTTTGTTTAAATGGTGGTGATGTGAGCTAAAAGAGTTCAAAGCAAAAGACAATCGTGGATTCTACTATAGAGGCTAAGAATATTGCTGCTTCAGATGCAGCAAAGGAGGTTGTTTGGATCAGGAAGTTTGTTTCTGAGCTTGGTGTAGTTCCTAGCATCGTGAGCCCTATAGAGCTTTATTGTGACAACAACAGGGCTATAGCACTGGCTAGGGAACATCATTCTAACCAATGTTCCAAAGATATACTACGACGATATCTCTTCATTTGAGAGATCACCGAGAGAGGAGATGTACGGATATGCAGAGTAGATACTCATGCTAACATTACAGATCCTTGACCAAGACTTTGGTATAAAGAAAGCATGATGCTCATACTAGGTCACTGGGTCTTAAAGATTAGGGTTATTGGCACTAGTGCTAGTGGGAGATTATTAGTGTCAACCCTTAGTCTCAATCATGAGATGATTGATTAGGGAACATATGTATCATACTTCATTAATAATAAAGGCAAAGTTTGGTTATTATATTTACTTCATGCTTGTGCTAGTTGAATAAAAATAATAATGCCCTAGAATGTAGGTTCTTATCTACAGCATATCAATTGGTAGAATTGATTGTGAGAAGCTATAAAGAATACTATTCTTAAATATTCATAGTTAAGTATTAATATGCAAGGACAATATTAATGCATTGAGATTAGCATGTAGGTCAAATGATGATATGATCTCACAGGTCATGGATATGTGATATCAAATTGACACATGGGTACATATTAGAGACTATGTACTGAATTGACCCGCTATGAGAAAGATTCATGGATCGTTATATGAGTGTCATAAACTTTCTCATGTGACTATTAGTATGAATAGTCCTTATACCAGAAATCACTATAGTTCCCTACATAAGGAGTTATGTACTTTGGTATCGTCAAACGTCACCCGTAATAGGGTGCACTATAAAGGTGATCATTGGGTATG
Organism: Wurfbainia villosa; assembly: GCA_025175895.1. Classification (NCBI taxonomy): domain Eukaryota; kingdom Viridiplantae; phylum Streptophyta; class Magnoliopsida; order Zingiberales; family Zingiberaceae; genus Wurfbainia; species Wurfbainia villosa. Next base: position 69,239,995 of record CM045988.1, read on the forward strand.
TAACAAATTATGCGGAGGGATTTGAGTGATGTAGATGGGATCTATCCCTCCCATATGACGGGAGTGATATCTTTGGGCCTTTTGATAGAGTAGAACCACGAAATGCATGGCCATGCTCAAATGAGTTACTATGAGATATTGAGCTCATTTATTTGAGTGTGTCTACTTGGGGATCAAGAAACACAAAGATTGATAAGAGGATGACACGGTTTATGCCTCATTGATCAATCTAGATATCGAAGATAGAAGGACAAGGTTCTACAAGATAGTAGTCACAGAAAGGTTTTATCGGATCTTGACATTTCCATAACTTGGGTAGCAATGATGCATTTCTATATGTCGCTCATTATTTATGTGTCTAATGTGGTTTAGAGACATTGCCAACGTTTAAAAAACCTATAGGGTCACGCACAAAGAAGATGTTATTTTGGAGATAGGATCATTTTACTTCGACTAAATGAATCATTAGTTAATTGATGACCTAATTTGAGTTGGACACAAATTGGTTTAATTTGAGTTAGACTCAAGTGAAACCAATTTAAGAAGGTTATGATAAATGATGATTAATCATGAATGCAAATGAAATGGAATTTAACTCCACTCATGAATTTTACATGCAATGGGATTTATTGCATGAAATGGAATTATGGAATTAATTGCATGAAATGGAATTTAAAGGGATTCCTCAACGTTTGAAGTGGAGTTGATTGCATGCATTGGGATTAACTGACTCCTAAATGTTGCATGAATTTAATTGATGCATGAAATTAAATCAATGCATGAAATGAGATTTTAATGCATAGGAAAAATGGGATTTAAGCTCCTCCTCAACGTGAACTTGGAGGGGATTTTATTTTTCATTTTTCATGTGTGGATTCCATTTCTCCTTCTCCCTTCTTCTTGGGAAAAGACTTATGTGGAGAGCCTTGATTTAGTTGTTAGCACAACCAAAGGTGTTGTCTCCTTTCTCCAAAAGGAATGTTCATGTGGATATCATAGAGGCACGTACACTTGAACGTGTAAGAGATCCGGTGAACCGTGGACGAGTGGGATAGACAAAGGGCACACATCAAAGGTATATCATATAGGATAGGGCTTTTGATCTATACTTTGTATGAATTTTCTTTCTCATGGATCGCTTAAGGGATCCTTTTTTTGCTGTGATTTTATTGTTTATCACATAGGATTCCCTACACTAGTTTGATTCCATACATTTTTTGGCCAGTCAACTCCTCATCCTCAGCAATCGACTGCTGAGCACCATACCTCATTTATGAGCCACACAGTACCGAGCACCCTATCTTAAATATGAGCGCCACAACGGGAGTTTGCTCTTACTGAACCAGTCAACTAGTCAATCTTGGAATATAAACATTTTCTTTTAGATTTTAAAACTTTTATTTTCAAAGTATGTAGCATAATTAAATAAAAAAAAATAAAGACAAAGAGACAATTATTTTTACTTGGTTCACAACCCTAGCTAGGTTACTACTCCATGGCCTGTAGATCTCCGAGAGCTACCTCAATGGGAAATCCACTAAATGACCCTCAGACTCAAGAACTCTAGACTTCAGAGGGGTTTGCTTTTTACAAGAGATAAAGAAAAAGGTAACAAGCTATCTTCTCTTGAATTAAAGTACAAAAAGCCAAAGTACAACAAAATATTAAATATATAGACACTTGTAGCTTTTGGAATGGAGCTCGGAGTGTCAGAGTTGTCGAGTTGCAATGTGGTTGTGCTTTTGTTGATGAAGAACACTTGCGACAACACTTGGATGTGGTAGAGTTATTTTTTTTCGAGCTAGTCATCCGTTTATTTTATAAGACTTTTCCAGTTGACTGGAATACCCTCTAGTCGACTCCAAATTAGCCTATCGAGTTGGTATATCAAACTTGTCAGTCGACTGGATCTGGTCCAGTTGACTCCAGATCATCTGGCTCTGCTTTGGGAAATTTGCCTTTCCAGTCGATTGAACCTCCCCAGTCGATTGGATCTCTTGCCTTCTTGGTCGCAAGATCTCCAATCAGTCACCATCTTATCTTGCCAACTAGGTACCCAATCGATTGTACCATACTCAGTCGACTGAAAACCTTTCAGTCGACTAATCCCCTACAAAACAATATTAGCAAAGCATATAGTATGAAATGTAATGGAAGTAGTAATACTGCCTGATCTCAACTTCTTAGTCCCACGCAAACAATCTGTCCAATCAACGCCTAGCTTTGTCCCCACATGAAGACTCGGTGTCACCTCTTCACTCGAGGCTTACCTGTCGGTTTCCCATGCGGATTTTACTGTGCTTGACATCCAATTGGACCAACTAGGACTTCTACCAACTGTGCGCCTCCCTAACCCAGCTAGTCTTTATGCTGATTGTCTATTCTCCTGACCCAATCGGTGTTCATGCCAGATCTGCGGTCCACTCGACCCATCTGAACTTTATGCCTAGTTTCCGGTCCTCCTGATCTGTCTAGGCTTCTGCCTAGTATCCGATCAGCCTGACCTACTAGGGCTTTCCTGTTAGCCTGCACACTTACCACATCTATCAAACCACAAGTAATTCCTAACTTTAACTATGGTTCATACATCAAAACTAAGGAGTGGTGCTCTCTACACCAACAATCTCTGCCTTTTCTATGTATGACAACACATCAGTTAAAGTTAGGAGAATCGATTTACAATATTCAAGTAAAATCATATATTAGCAATGCATTAAGCTAAAAATGTTGATAATTTATATTCATAAAATGCTCATATGCACGAAATACTTCCTTACTTTAAACTTCTCTAACTTTAAACCTTCTCTCTCTCCCCCCTTTGGTATACATAAAAAATACTATTGTTAACCAAATACTAAAATTCAAAGACGAGTTCAAAAAATTTACCTTTTCAACACAAGGACTAAACATATTAAAGTTACTTTTGATAAGAAAAATACTATCTTGACATGTTTCATAAGTATTTCAAAAATACATAAGCTTTGCAATATAAATATTAATTTCAAAGTTGTTTAAGCTATTTAAAAGACTTAAGTTTCTCAAATTTCAAAAGTGTTTTTAAAAATATGTAAGCTCTTCAAAAGATTTTAAAAGATTAAACATAAAATAATTAAATGAATAATTCAAAAGTCCTTAAGTTTTTACAAGTGAGTTTTTTAAACTAGATTTTCAAATTTTCAAAAGTTTCAAAATGTTAACTCCCCCCTAAAATATTTTCAAAAATTTTCTCTCCCTCAATAATAGATAGAAATTTTGAAAATATTTTAAATAAAGCTAAAATATAATAAATTTTCAAAACTCCCCTTTAAATAAAGTTTAAATATTTTCAAAAGTGCCCCTTAAATAACGCTCTTCACAAATTTTAAGTAATGCAATATGAAATGTCCAAGCTAGAATTCCTATTCATAATTGATTTAAATAATATACTAAAAATATGTTGGAGGATCAGTGCCCGACTAGAGGGGGTGAATAGCCCTCTTCGTGTAGACGATGGATGTCGTTCGTTCTTGCGTCGTCTACGAATTACGGTTAGCGCAGCGTAACAATAAAATCAAAGACAATTAAGCAAATGCATGAAGTAAAGGAAATCAAAAACGCTAACAAGAAGTCGTAACATGGTTCACGAACCTTGCCGCTAATCCATGACTCGATTCGTTCCAAAGTGAATCACTCTTTAACCAATGCACTAATCTCTCCTTCGCACTAAGCAAGGTGGAGGTAAACCTTTTCTTTACAAGTTCCTTCTTCTTACAATAGGATTGAAATAAGAGCAAGAAAGAAGAGTAAAATTGTTTGGGCACTTTGGAAAACTTTAGAGTAGAAGCATTAGCCCCCCAAGATGACCCAAGACCTCTTCTTATATGGAAGAGATCATTCTTCCCGTTGAACCCCCTGTCAGTTGACTGCTGTTGTAGTTGTTGCCCTCTAACAGCTTCATCCACGTTGGATTTTAACCAATGGCTCCCACATCAGTCGACTTATCTTTCAATTAGTCGACTGATGGAGCCAACAATCAAGTGCTCGAAGCGAGCAGTCAACTCTCCAACATTCTGTGCCCGAAACCCTCGACATCAATCGACTGCTCCACTTGGCAGTCGACTAATGGAGCTAGTAGTCGACTGCCAGCTCGTGGCAGTCGACTTTTCAGCCAGAACTTGGACTCAAATCAGTCGAGTCTCCAGTTGACTTGGATTAGTCGATTGCTACCTATAGCAGTCGACTGGTGTCGGGAAAACCAATCTGACACTTAGCCAATTGGCCAAGTTCACCTAAGAGCTACCGCATCCCGGGATACAATCGCTCACTCTCATATTTTCTTGGAGTCCCTCGCCTTTGAAGTTCTCCTCGTCCGGCCCATCCCTGGGATGTGCCAAGTGTTGGTATTTGCTTATTGAGTCTGTGAGGGGAAACATCGCTTCCCACTACACCTTGGTTGTTTGTTCATGGCGATCCCATCGATGTCCCTGGATTAAGAAATTTAATCCTAGACAAAAGGGATTCCTCAAACAACTAAGTCATCGTCGTGCTATTCGTTTAGAGAGGTCACTTGAACAAACTTGTTGTTCAAGTGACCAACCTCTATTCTACGAATAGCCGCGGAATAGACGATGTTCGGATCGTCGGTTTTTGTGTTTATGTTCGGGATCCAAGTATTATTTAGCCATAATCAGAATTATATCATGCTCATAATTGAAAAAACAAATACAAGCAAGTAACAAAAGAGAATAGAGAATAGATATACCTCTCGATCTTCTAATGTATAACCTTCCTCCTTTCGGACGTCGTGTGGGTGACGATCTACCAAAAGATGAAGCTCCTAGATCGCCAATCTTCTTTCCTTGCTTGTTCCGAGCAAGAGGAAGAATAGAAATAAGGCTCTTCTCCTTCCTATATCCAACCAACAAGCAACAAGGAGAATCCTTGCCGTCGGCCAACAAGGAGAAGGAGATGATGATGAAAACCGACCAAGACACCAAGGGAAACCCCTAAGTCTTGTTTCCACCACTCAAGGAGAAAGAGAAGGGGGTCTTTGGGCGCTGACCAATGGCTGGAAGAGGCTGGAAAAAGCTGCTGGATGCCGGCCACCTTGAAGGAAGAAGAAGAAAGGAAAATACTTCCTTATTTGGTGCCGCCCAAGCCTCCAAACCCTAATCCTATCTCAATTAGGATTCCTTGAGTTGCCACCCACCCCTTTCCATCCTTTTATAGAGTTTGGGATAAGCCATGTTTTAATCTCCACCATTGGTTCTAGGGATTTAATCTCAACCGTCGGATCTAGAGATTTAATCTCAACCGACGGATCTTAGATATTTAATCTCTACCTTTGGATCTAGAGTTTTGTTTCTATCCATTGGATCTAAGCTTCAAGAGGTGTTAATAGGCTACATTAGGGACCATGAGGAGGAGTTGGATCTTGGCCACCCATGGATCAAGCCCACATAAAATCTGATCCATTAATGATAATCCAATCCACTAAAGGATTATCATTGATCTACCTCCCCAACCCCCATAAGTTAATATGGGTTCCATATATTATTTGTACATTTTCTTCCCGTGTTTAAGATCTCGAATGTCCATTGTTTAATTAATTTACTGACCATTAATTAATCAACATCTAACTCCATGAGTAGTACCACTCAACTTTTTCATCATGCCGGACCAAATCCACCTGCAGAGTTTACATGATGAACCTGATGAGCTCCTCAAGGGGACATCATCATCCTAATATATAGGACACGGTTTCCTCCTATAATCAACGGCACCCCATATAAATAATATCATCCCCCAACTTACCGAGCCTATCGATTTAATCTATAAATCTCGCCCATTGGTAAATGAAAGAGATGAATACTAAGTATATGTGCCCGTTATTATATCGGGATTAAGAGCATGTTCTAAATAATATCTGAGGTCTGATTCGATTATGTACTCAGCAATAAATCGAATCACCTCTAAGTCGGTCCTGCTCAATACACACAAAATGCACTAGTGTGATTTTATGGTCAAGACAAACCAATACCAAATCACACTACAACCATTCCGATGGTTTGTCCAAAGCCATCTCGGTTGTGAGCCTTTACTTATACTTTTCAAGGAGCCGATAATATGATCTCCCGTGTGACACTACACAGCATGTTATCTATAATGTAAAGTATTAGACAATATGCATAACCATAAAAATATGCAAACAATGATCATGTGATTCTTATTTCAAAATAAAGATGTTCATACAAAAGATATACTTTTGAGTATACATCCCTACAATCTCCCACTTATACTAAAAGACTATGCTGTCTTCAAACTGCCATACATCTGATCCCCATTCCCTTCACATGCCTATCAAAAGCTCTCACCGGAAGGGCCTTAGTGAAAGGATCTACCAGGTTATCCTCCGATGCAATTCTGGCCACAGCAACTTCTTCTCTCTTTACGATTTCTCGTATCAGGTGGTACTTGCGCTCTATGTGCTTACTTGCCTTATGGGCTTGTGGTTCCTTCGAGTTTGCAACTGCACCACTATTATCACAATAAATTGTGATAGTTCTGGGCAAACCAGGAATCACATCCAAGTCCATCAGGAAGTTCCTGAGCCACACAACTTCTTTGGCCACCTCAAAGGCTGCCACATACTTAGCTTCCATGGTGGAGTCTGCCAGGCATTTCTACTTGACACTCCTCCATACAATGGCTCCACCTCCCAAAGTAAACAAAAAACCTGAGGTAGACTTACTGTTATCCCTATCAGATTGGAAGTCTGAATCTGTGTAACCCACAGGGAGTAATTGGTCTGCCCGGTAAACCAGCATATAATTCCTAGTCCTTATCAGGTACTTCAATATATGCTTTACCGTAGTCCAATGTCCCTGTCCTGGATTACTCTGATATTTGCTCACCATGCCCACGACAAAACAGATATCTGGTCTCGTACATAGCATCGCATACATGAGGCTTCCTACTGTCAAAGCATAAGGAACCGCCTTCATCTCCTCTATCTCCTCAGATGATCTAGGACACATCTCCTTAGATAAAGGAACTCCATGCCTGAAAGGTAGAAAACACTTCTTGGAGTTCTGCATGCTAAAACGATCCATAATCATGTCTATGTATGAAGCTTGGGATAAGCACAACATCCTTTTCCTGCGATCTCTTATAACCTTGATCCCAAGGATGTGTCCCACCTCTCCCAAGTCCTTCATATCAAATTGTTTGAACAACCATACCCTTACGTCCGATAACACCTTGATATTGTTGCCAATCATCAAAATGTCATCTACGTATAGTACAAGAAATACCACTACGTTTCCGTCACATCTCTTGTATACACAAGACTCATCCTGACTTTGAATAAATCCATAAGACTGGATTACCTCATCAAAGCGGATGTTCCAAGACCTCGAAGCTTGCTTCAATCCATAAATGAACCGATTAAGCTTACACACAAGATTCTCTTTGCCTTCCGCAAAGAATTCCTCTGGTTGCTTCATATAGATGTTTTCTTCAAGACTTACATTAAGGAAAGCTTTCTTGACATCCATCTGCCACACCTCATAATCCATATGAGTTGCTATGCATAAGAGAATCCGGATAGACTTAAGCATGGCTACCGGCGAAAAAGTCTCCTCATAATCGATACCCTCTTTCTAAGTATACCCCTTCGCAACAAGCCTCGCTTTGAAGGTCTCAACCTTCCCATCTATTCCTCTCTTTTTCTTGTAGATCCACTTGCATCCAATGGTTTTTACACTATCGGGTGGTTCTACTAGCTCCCAGACCTGATTTGAATCCATAGATTCAATATCAGCATTCATTGCACTTTGCCAAGTTACTACATCTTTATCTTGGATTGCCTCGTCATATGTCCAGCGATCGGGTTAATTTTTGCCTAGGACAAAATAAGAAGATTCTCCCAAGAACATGAATCTATCAGGCTGTCTCACAACCCTCCGACTATGACGAGGTATCTCCTGTGTATCCTCTGTGACACGCGGTGCAGTGACATGTGGTATATCCTCTTGTACCGGCGGTACTAAAGAAGTTACTTCCCCTTTTAATTTCTCCAGAACAATTTTACTCTTGGGCTTGTGGCTCATCACATAGTCTTCCTCTAGAAATCTGGCATTTGTGCTAATGATCACCCTCTGATCTCTAGGACTATAAAATAAACCACCCTTCGTTCCTCTAGGATAGCCAACGAACATGCGTACTTCTATACGAGGTTCCAACTTACCAGCATCTCCCTTCAGCACATGTGCTGGACTCCCCCATATCCGAATATGTCTTAGACTAGGCTTTCGCCCAGTCCACAATTTTGTGGGAGTAGAAGGCACTGATTTAGATGGAACCAAGTTCAGAATGTACACCGCCGTATCTAAAGCATATCCCCAGAAGTAATCTGGCAACTCAGAATAACTCATCATCGATCTAACCATCTCCATAAGAGTCCTATTCCTTCGCTCTGCTACACCGTTCTGCTGGGGTGTGCCAGGTGCAGTCAATTGGGATTGAATCCCAGCCTCTGATAAGTAGTTCCTAATCTCTCCCAAGTGGTACTCACCACCACGATCAGATCGTAGTGTCTTGATACTTTTACCTTGACGTTTCTCCACATCAGCCTTGAATTCTTTGAACTTGTCAAAACATTCAGACTTGCGACGCATCAGGTAAATATATCCATATCTTGAGTAATCATCTATAAAAAAGATGAAATACTCAAAACCAGCTCTTGCCTGGATAGACATAGGACCACACAAATCAGAATGAACCAATTTTAACACATCTTTGACTCTATACCCCTTGGCCTTAAAAGGCCTCTTGGTCATCTTACGCTCCAAGCAAGATTCACAGGTTGGGAGATCCTCCACCACTAATGAACCCAACGGTCCATCAACTATCAACCTTTGAATTCTGCTTAGGTTAATATGACCAAGCCTAAGATGCCAAAGATATGTTTGGTTCATCTTCGAAGGTTCTTTTCTCTTATTGGAATTAGAAGATGAGTTATTAATTTCAATATGCATCGTGGGAGCTTTTGGTTCAAGTGTGTACAAATTTCCTATCAATGCACCCGAACAGATAATGCCCCTATTCCTTTTTATAACAACTCTGTCATTAAAAGAAATAGAATATCCATACATAAACAATTTAGAAAGTAAAATTAAATTCTTTCTAAATAAGGGTACATAAAGGTAATTCTTAAGAACCAAAAGTTTATTTTTCTCAAAAGATAAATGAACATCTCCGACTGCAACAGTCGCCACCTTCGTGGCATCGCCCAAGTACACGATAATCTCCCCCTCAGCCAGTCGTCTGGTTTCCTGGAACCCCTGCAAAGTATTGCAGACATGATCAGTGGTTCCCGTATCTACACACCAGGTGTCGGTAGATAACACTGCTAAACATGTTTCAACGACTAGACTAAAAGATATACCTTTCTTCTTGCTGTTGGGGCAATCCTTCTTCCAGTGTCCAGTCTGCTTACAAGTGAAGCACTTGCCTTTCGGCTTCTTCACTCCTCCCTGAGTACCTCCCGCCGCCTTCGCCCCAGTTTGTTTCTTCTTCTTCTTGCCTTTTGGCTTAGAAGTAGAAACCTTTTGGGTCACCATGGCATGTGCCTGAGCACTCTGACGAAATAGCCCCTCTGCCGCCTGGAGTTCTGTCAGAAGCTCCGCCAACAAATACAACCTTTTGTTCATGTTGTAGTTCAGGCGAAACTGCTCAAAACTCCTAGGTAGAGACTGGAGTATGATATCGACTTGGGTTTCCCCATCGATCGCAGCTCCAAGGACCTCCAGCTCCAAGGGATCATCTTGAGAACATGATCCCTTACGGGTCTTCCCTCGATCATAGTGGTCGTCATCATGTTTCTCATGGCTTCTTGCCTCGTAGCCCGATTTTGGTGTCCGAAAAGCTCTTTGAGATTTAGCATCATGTCATAAGCTGTGGGCATGGCTTGATACTGATGTTGCAGTACATTTGACATAGATGCCAAAATGTAACACCGCACCATCTCATCGACATTTACCCACTTCTTATAACTCTCTCTCTCCTTTTCCCCAGAATCTTCTGCAGGCTTAGGAGGGCACTCTTCGAGGAGTACATATTTTTATTCCTCAGTAGTCAAGACAATGTCAAGATTCCTCTTCCAATCAACATAGTTGGGTCCAGTAAGTTTGTTCTCTTTCAGTATCACAACAAGTGGGTTGAAAGTCATTTTGAAAGAAAACCTAAGAATCACATAAATCAAAACATTATATTTCAAAAAATTATTGATTCCTCAAACAATAAAATTTTAAAATCAATCAACACCATAAAACTCCGAGAATATCGTATTGCACGATAGTGTGGACGTATACGAATTCTAAATTTGTAAGAGGAGGTTTTACCCATTAATTTTACTATCTTGTCAACCTAACTTTTTGACAAGTAAAATTAATAGTTGGTTCCTCTTTGTCCCTACAAATAAAAGCAGTGACTCCGATGGGGAGGATACTTATATTTGTATCTAAGTGTTCACCATTACTCGGTACCAAGGTAATTATCTCGGGTTATGTGCCTTCCGATGGGGAAGTACACACGCTCCTTGATAATTCCCTATAACCATATTTGACCTTGTGATCCACAAACAAACTCATCCGATGGGGAGGAAGGCACTCATAGTCGACGGGCAAGTTTGTTTGCATCACTTGTCAAATTGTAATGGAGGCCCTGGGAATAAAAAAAATTCCCTCTACCACTTAGTAATTTGAAATTGAGGAATTTTCCTAGCCTATGACATGCATATAAAACAAAAAGCAATAAATATGAAAAATAAATTATTTTCCAACTATTATGGCTTTTGTCTTCAATATGTCTCGCATCGCATCGCCATCTCGTCCGCTCCTCCTACGCCATGTACGAGCCATCCGGAGATCCGAGCCAAGACTAAAACCTATTTTAATTTACATCCATCGATCCTATACTCCACAAGAGAGTGTACATGAAATCTAGATCGAAAGTAAAATAAAATAAAGAGTGGCTAAACAATGTCGTATCTAATTTACAAAAAATCAAATACTAGCCTCGTCAACCCCGAGGATTCAACAAAATAAGCATTTACAAACATACAATCACATACACACATATGGTCATAATAGTCGGATCTTATGCCTGCAACAAAAGAGTTAACCTACACATATCCTACTATTATCCAGCACATATAATATATGAAAAGTGCATAAAAATTAACCGAATCCTAAATACACAAAATCGGAAACCTTGGCTCTGATACCAATTGTTGGTATTTGCTTATTGAGTCTGTGAGGGGAAACTTCGCTTCCCACTACACCTTGTTGTTTGTTCATGGTGATCCCATCGATGTCCCTGGATTAAAAAATTTAATCCTAGACAAAAGGGATTGCTCAAACAACCAAGTCATCGTCGTGATATTTGTTTAGAGAGGTCACTTGAACAAACTTGTTGTTCAAGCGACCAACCTCTATTCTACGAATAGCTGCGGAATAGACGATGTCCGGATCACCGGGGTATGTGTTTGTGTTCAGGATCCAAGTATTATTTATCCATAATCAGAATTATATCATGCTCATAATTGAAAAAACAAATACAAGCAAGTAACAAAAGAGAATAGAGAATAGATATACCTCTCGATCTTCTAATGTATAACCTTCCTCCTTTCGGACGTCGTGTGGGCGACGATCTACCAAAAGATGAAGCTCCTAGATTGCCAATCTTCCTTCCTTGCTCGTTCCGAGTAAGAGGAAGAATAGAAACAAGGCTCTTCTCCTTCCTATAGCCAACAAACAAGCAACAAGGAGAATCCTTGCCGCCGGCCAACAAGGAGAAGGAGATGATGATGGAAACAGACCAAGACACCAAGGGAAACCCCTAAGTCTTGTTTCCACCACTCAAGGAGATGGAGAAGGGGGTCTTTAGCCGCTAGCCAATGGCTGGAAGAGGGTGGAAAAAGCTGCTGGACGCCGACCACCTTGAAGGAAGAAGAAGAAAGGAAAATACTTCCTTATTTGGTGCCGCCCAAGCCTCCAAACCCTAATCCTATCTCAATTTGGATTCCTTGAGTTGCCGCCCACCGCTTGCCCTCCTTTTATAGAGTTAGGGACAAGCCATGTTTTAATCTTCACCATTGGTTCTAGGGATTTAATCTCAACTGTCGGATCTAGAGATTTAATCTCAACCATCGGATCTTAGAGATTTAATCTCTACCTTTGGATCTAGAGTTTTGTTTCTATCCATTGGATCTAAGCTTCATGAGGTGTTAATAGGATACATTAGGGACCATGAGGAGGAGTTGGATCTTAGCCACCCATGGATCAAGCCCACATAAAGTCCGATCTATTAATGATAATCCAATCCACTAAAGGATTATCATTGATCTACCTCACCAACCCCCATAAGTTAATATGGGCTCCATATATTATTTGTACATTTTTTCCCTGTGTTTAAGATCTCGAATGTCCGTCGATTAATTAATTTACTGACCATTAATTAATCAACATCTAACTCCATGAGTAGTACCACTCAACCTTTTCATCATGTCCGACCAAGTCCACCTGCAGGGTTTACATGATGAACCTTATGAGCTCCTCAAGGCCACATCATCATCCTAATATATAGGACACGGTTTCCTCCTATAATCAACGGAACACCATATAAATAATATCATCTCCCAACTTACCGAGCCTATCGATTTAATCTATAAATCTCGCCCATTGGTTAATCAAAGAGATGAATACTAAGTATATGTGCCCGTTATTATATCGGGATTAAGAGCATGTACTAAATAATATCTGAGGTCCGATTCGATTATGTACTCAGCAATAAATCGAATCACCTCTAAGTCGGTCCTGCTCAATACACACAAAGTGCACTAGTGTGATTTTATGGTCAAGACAAACCAATACCAAATTACACTACAACCATTCCGATGGTTTGTCCAAAGTCATCTCGGTTGTGAGCCTTTTCTTATACTTTTCAAGGAGTCGATAACATGATCTCCCGTGTGACACCACACACCATGTTATCTACAATGTAAAGTATTAGACAATATGCATAACCATAAAATTATGTAAACAAACATCATGTGATTCTTATTTCAAAATAAAGATGTTCATACAAAAGATAGACTTTTCAGTATACATCCCTACACCAAGCGCACGACTTCGTAGTGATATCCTTCGCATCTCGCCATGAAGTCTACTTCCTTCTGTTGGGTCGGATCGAATGGCCGGCTAGAGGGGGGTGAATAGCCCTCGTTCGTTGGATGTCGTATTTTGCTCGTCTACAAAACGTTAGCGCAAGCGGAAGCAATAAACTAAGACAAGCAAATATAAATAAAATAAAGACAATACAAACACGGAGATGTAACGTGGTTCACGGCTACGCCGCTAATCCACGGTCCGATTCGTCCACGGTGAATCACTCCGCAATCTATCCACTAGATCTCTCCTTTGCACAGAGCTAGGTGGAGGTAACCTCTTTACAACAACACTCCTCTTACAAATATAATGAAAATAAGCTTAGGTAAGAGGATGGAAAGCTTTAGGGAACTTTGGGAGAGTGTTAGAGTATATGCATTGGCCTCCCAAAGCCTTACCCCCTTCCTTTTTATAGAGGAAGAGGGTTTCTTCCCGTTGACACAGGATCAGTCGACTGATGGCACCCATCGATCTCGGTGTAGCCGTTGCCCAATAACGGCCGCTTTCCACGTTGGATACTATCCAGCGGTCGCATCGATCGATCGATGGCACCCATCGATCGGCCCGATGTCAACCGATCGAGTCCTCAGCGAGTCGACTCCATTCATGCCCATGCGGTGACATCGATCGGTGATCAAGCCATCGATCATTGCCCATGCCCCGGTGATCGGTGATCAACTTGTTGCAACATTAGACCCGATCGATCGACCATCGACTGAAGCGATCAAGCGCCGCATGACACGCGGTCGGCGGTGTCGGGAAAAACCATCCGACACTTGGCCAAATGGCCAAGTTTCACCTAAGAGCTACCCTTCCCAGGTTACACTCGCTCACTCTCATCCCTCGGAGTCCCTCGCCTTCGAAGTTCTCTTCGTTCGCGGCCACGTCCCTCGGCAACATCAGGCGTACGGCTCTGCAATGCTCCTTCGCGTCTCTTGCCTCGAAGTCTACTTCCTCCGGCTTCACTCCAAGCTCCTCGTCCGGCGGTCCCTCGGATGCTCCAAGCGCACGACTTCCGCAAAGCTATCCTTCACCGACTCAAGGCACGAGTCATGAGATGTGAAACTCGCCATGGCTCCATCTGCGAATTACTAAGTCCTGCACGACTTCAACGCACATATCAAATCAACATATCAAACTAACTTAAACCCTTTGCCACACCATCAAAACCATATTACGGCAAGAGATTGCCCTAACAATCTCCCCCTTTTTGATGTGTGGCAATCCGTTTAAGTTAGGTAAAAACATTTGATATAAATTTTAAAGGAAAGAAAGCATGTAAACATAATCATGATGTAGCAACATGCAACTCCCCCTTAATCCATGAAACTCTCTATGTAAATTTCTCCCTATCATAGATTTTCCCCCTTTTATAATTAACTTAAACATAATATTTTCTCCCCCTTTGACACCATCAAAAAGATTATCACTAAGTTAAAAACACATGGCATCAAGTTTAATAGAAAGAAAATACCACAAGTTGATTTAAAATTCGGAATACGATATTGGGCCATGATCAGTTAGTTGGATACGAGTCGCAATAATTCGGATTTTACGATTTTCAGACCGAATTTCAGAAATGCATTAAAAATTCCAGAAAATTCAAAAAATCATGAAATGTGGGGAACACATTTCTTTTAAGTATATCTATCAGTGAAAAATATGTTTTCATGAAAAATCATTATATTTCCATGTATTTGCCAAAAATCCAAAAGCTTTAAAAACTACTAAGTTTTTGATCATAAGAGTATCCATTTTAACACCTAGTCTTGCATTCAATTGTTTCAAAACATGAATACATATATTTTAAAGTAAGAAATTGTTTTGAAAACATATGAAATATCCAATCATGATCTTTGGGCAATATGTCTATGAATTAAACATAAGCCTTCCCCATGATTGGTCTATTATTGCTATTTTGATACTTTAAATGACCATCTAAATGCCATAGGCATTAGTGAACATTTGTATCATCCTAACATCTCACTCATGCTAAGTTTTCAATCAAGGTAGCCTATGGTGAGTGTGAGATGCATCCTAGGGGGTATTTGTATATACTTAACCAATATGTTCATGCAATTCTATCATGGTTAAGTGTCAACCTAACATCCTACATGATCATAATGACATATATGAATTAATTTCACATTATGATCATGAAACTCATGTATTCATCAAATAATAGTCATGCATTAGGTATTATATGATGATAACAAACAAAGTATTACCTAAAGCATGATTCAAACCTATTTCTCATGATAACGTGCCAAATTTCAAAAACATAAATCATGATTGCAAATATACATAGGAATTACATCAATCATCATGATTTAAGCATTATTATCTATTTATGGGTACGTTATCATCATCCAACACTATCTAAAAAATGTTGTCCCATCATCCTAAGTCAACCAAAATATGATATAGGCTAGGTCCATGTGGTTGACTACCTTAGGGTTATTCTAACCCTTAAGGATGGATTTTGGAACCCAAAATAAGTTCTTTCCTATTGGGTTCACTAGATATTCCTTGGGGATCCATTTTCTAGCAATTACTTTCTTTTTATCTTGTCCCCTAGCTATTAGGCATTTGTAGGCCTTTTCATTTTTCTTTTCCTTGTAGCCTAGGCCTTTTTTATTAAAACTTGCTCTTTGGCTCCCTATGATCATATTTAATGTGTTGGAGCCAATAGTGAATTTCTCTAGGGCTTTTGTTAAATAATCTACCTTTTCCCTTAAAGCCCTATTTTCCTTTATGCATGCATCATTAACATCCAAAGGCATATAGTCATGTGAGCATGCATCATCAAGAAGAAACATTATCATTTAAGCATGCTTTTTCTAGTTTATTTTCTAAGTCCTTAATTTGATCTAGCATGCTTTTGTTTTTCTTCTTAGCTCTAAATAAATCTCTAGTTAAGCTAGAAACCATGGAAACTATTTTCTTAGAAGTTAGATTTGTTACCATAGTTTCCATGTCCTCTTCTTCTTCGGATGAGAAGGATGTGGAAGCTCCCCCTTCATTTGAGCTCTCCCCACTTGAGCTTGATTCTTCATTTGAGGAGGAGGAGGAGCAATCCGAGTCATGAAGAGCCATTAGTGCTAGGTTGGAGTAGACATGCTCTTCTTCTTCGGATGAGGATGAAGAGGCAAGGTCATCCCATGTCTTGGCTTTGAGTGTCATGGCCTTCCTTTTTCCTTTTGCCTTCTTATCTTCTTCCTTTCTCTTGCTCCCCTTCTTCTTCTTCTTTTCTTCCTTCTTTTTCTTATCTTCCTTGCTCTTGTTTAGGAGGGGACAATTGTCCCTTATGTGCCCCTCTCCTTGGCAATTATAGCATATGACCTTCCCCCTCGGTCTTCTATTCCTATCATGAGATTTATCAAATCTAAGATTCTTAAATGCACGCCTTACCTTCCTTACCATGTAGGCTTCTTCCGTGCTATCCATGGAGGAGGTAGAGGCTTCATCGGATGAGGAGGAAGGGACTTCCATCTTCTTCTTCCCCTTGTTTGCCATCAAGGCTACTCCCCGTGAATTTTGGACTCTAGGCTCTTCTTGTATACCTTCAAGCCTTGTCTCATGAAGCTCCATGGTTGAAAAGAATTCCTCCAAGGTGCTCACTTCTAGGTTCTTGGAGATGTAAAATGAGTCCACCATGGAGCTCCATCTTGAGGACCGGGGGAAAGCATCTATGGCCTTCATTACCATATCCCGGTTGGAGAGCTTCTCTCCTACACTCGTTAGCCCAATTAATATTTCTTTAATTCTAGAATGTAGGGAAGTTACCTTTTCTCCCTTTTCTAATTTGATGTTCGAGAGTTGGGAGCGGAGGAGGTCTCTTCTTGCTAGCTTAGCCTCCGAGGTACCTTCATGAAGCTCCACTAGCTTCTCCCACATCTCCTTAGCACTAGAACATTCCCCTATCCTATTGACTTCTTGTTGGGGGAGGACATTGTATAGGTGGTGCTTGGCCTTTGAATTTGCCAAGTATTCTTCTCTTTGCCTTTTGCTCCACCTCGATTTCTCCAATGGCTCCCCATCCTCGTTCCTAGGCAACTCGAAACCGTTTTCCATTATTAATAGAATTTCAAAGTCGGTTTCGAAGAATACCTCCATTCGCTTCTTCCACCAAGCGAATTCGCCATCGAACTTCGGTGGATGGATGTTTGAGCCGGCCATTTTGAAAATTGCTTGTTGTGGCGGTTAGTCCTCGACAAGCTTTCCTTGGCTCTGATACCACTTGTTGGGTCGGATCGAATGGCCGGCTAGAGGGGGGTGAATAGCCCTCGTTCATTGGATGTCGTATTTTGCTCGTCTACAAAACGTTAGCGCAAGCGGAAGCAATAAACTAAGACAAGCAAATATAAATAAAACAAAGACAATACAAACACGGAGATGTAACGTGGTTCACGGCTACGCCGCTAATCCACGGTCCGATTCGTCCACGGTGAATCACTCCGCAATCTATCCACTAGATCTCTCCTTTGCACAAAGCTAGGTGGAGGTAACCTCTTTACAACAACACTCCTCTTACAAATATAATGAAAATAAGCTTGGGTAAGAGGATGGAAAGCTTTAGGGAACTTTGGGAGAGTGTTAGAGTATATGCATTGGCCTCCCAAAGCCTTACCCCCTTCCTTTTTATAGAGGAAGAGGGTTTCTTCCCGTTGACACAGGATCAGTCGACTGATGGCACCCATCAATCGACTGGTGTTGTAGCTGTTGGGTTTCCGGCACCGCGGCGTGTGTGTGTTCGATCATGTTTCGCAAACATGAGCACAGCGGAAGCAATTAAAAATAATAAATCTATATTTATTACAACACACACAACACACGCATGCATATTACAACAAGTGTAGACATAACCGTAAATTAAAATTTGCAATAAAAGGAAATTTATCTACGTTATACCTTCCGTATGACGTGTAGCGGGAACGGCATCAACCGGAACGATCCTCGTAAGAATCGTCTCTATCCGTATCCACGCCGAGCTCCTCGGGATGACTTCGCTAAGTCACGAGCTTCATCTTCGTATGGGTTACTAGCCTCGTGTTGAAGACGACGTGATCGAGAGATGATCATGATCCGAATCCAAATTCGGATCCTAAAACGAGTTCTCAAAACTCGCTTCTCCGGAGAGGTATTCGTCAACCAATTGACGAATCCTTCATCCTCCACCTCAGAGGATTACCGGAGATCAAATCCCCGGTAAGTTAGGCGCTATCGGAGCACTAACCGTCGTCCAAACGACGCTCCGACAACAAAGAAACAAGCTGTCCAGAAAAACTGGACAGCTTTTGGTGGAGGAATAGAGGCCGGCCAAGGAGAGATGGAAGCTCACCTTATCACCGAACCTAGAGGAGATCACCGGAGGGTCGCCGGAGGTTCACCGGCTGAAGCTTGGTCGCCGGCAACAAGTTGGACGGCGGCACAAGAGGTTGGGCGGCGGCACACTAGGGTTGGCGCCGAAAACCTCCTTCAAGGGGTGGGCGGCAACTCCAAGGGCTAGGGTTTTGATTAGGGCTTAATTATCCATTAAGCCCTCTTTTATAGAGAACTAATTCTCTTAATGGTTAATGGATCATATCCATAAAGCCCGTTAACCCGCTCCATTAAGATAAGTTAAAATAAACCAAACCATGATGGTTTATTTTAAGTTAAAATGAACCGAACCAACCTTTGGTTCATTCGTTTAATATAAACCAAACCCTTTGGTTTATTCTCATCCATTGGATTAGAACCAAACCATTTTGGTCCATCCATTTTGTCTTCATAAGACAAGGCCCATCCACGCTTCCATTGCGACTGAAACAATTTCATGCTCGCTTTATGTTTGGTCCAACCAAACATAGTTTCTCTCGGTCTGAGAATTCCATTCTCAAGCTCGTTTTAAATCCTTTGGATTACACTCGTTGTGCGTGTGACCAAATAGGTTCTCGGTTTATGTTGGCCGTCTATAATTAACCATTAATTATAGAACGATCATGAGTGGCACCTAGTAGTACATCATGATCCCCAATTAACCGAAAAGATCAACGGTTGATCCAGAACTATTTCTGAAACCCTTCAGCATCTCGAATGAATCGTGCCCCATTCCCTTCACTCATCTTATACCCACTTGGTTCAGGACATGGTCTATTGTGTCAGTCCCCACTAGGCTGACTACGTCACACCTAGCCCAAGTATCATTTCCTCATCCTACGGATTCTAGTTACTCCACATGTATCGAAGAGTACCTTACTCTAAACATGTAATGCTTTGGCCAAAGACTTTAGTAACAATCCGAAGAGAGGCCATGGGTATACATCTCCTCGCAAGGAGTGGTGAATCCTTTATAGGCTATTCAAACACCTTTGATCACTTTGACTTATACCCAATCATCCCGGGTCCACATCTCCTTAGAGATGTTTGCTTAAGATGTCAAAGCATAAGTCTCCATGATCAAGATGACTTGAATACCGCAAGTCAAAGGAACATCGCACTTAAGCCACAGTAAGAACTTCATTGACATATCTATATATGCAGAGAACCATATGAAGTCTTACGGCTGGTCACTCCAATGAACTAGTTATCATAACTAGCATCCACGATTAACTCCGGACATCACAATGTCTCCAGCCAGTGAGAATCAGCTGCTTGGATACACCAAGGAGTATACCTCGTGCTAGTCTCGACAGAATTGATGATGTCCAAATCCATCAATTCATCGACTAGGGATAATTCCGATACATCACAATTACACATGTAGAGATACTAGTTGTGATCCAATCACAAATTCTCTCATGCTGTGAATCGTATCGTGGACATTCAGTAAATGAGTTTAAGATCCAATCAAATACATTAAACATGTATACTCAAATAGTGAATCTTCATTTATCATATAAATGGTTCATACATAAGGCGATTGCCTTAGGACATCTCTCATATATTACTAACTGACTCCCACTTGGCCTAATGCCAATCGCTACGGTATCCAATACCATAAGCTCTAACATGACCCTCAAACTTACTTTGAGATAATGCTTTAGTCAAAGGATCCGCTAAGTTCCTTTCAGTGGGAATTTTCTCGATTTGTATTTCGTTCCTACTGATGATCTCTCTGATAAGATGATAGCGGCGAAGCACATGTTTGGATCGTTGATGAGACCTTGGCTCTTTCGCCTGTGCAATTGCTCTATTGTTGTCACAGTAGACCGGTATTGCTTCAACAATGGCCGGAATCACACCAAGTTCATGAACCAACTTCTTGATCCAAACCGCTTCCTTTGCTGCTTCCGAAGCTGCAATATATTCTGCCTCAGTGGTAGAATCCGCTATAGTCTCTTGTTTGGAACTTTTCCAACTCACTGCGCCCCCATTCAAGGTGAACACGTATCCAGACTGAGACCTGGAATCATCCTTGTCTGTCTGGAAGCTGGCATCCGTATACCCGCGAATCACCATGTCCGCTTCTCCATATATTAGGAACACATCCTTAGTTCTTCTCAAGTACTTAAGGATCGTCTTAACAGCCGCCCAATGATCCATTCCTAGATCGGATTGGTATCTGCTCGTGACACTCAGAGCGTACGATACATCGGGCCTCGTACATAACATAGCATACATGATAGATCCTATTGCGGATGCATAGGGAATCTTACTCATGCAAATCCTCTCGTCTTCTGTGCGTGGACACATAGACTTCGAAAGGTGTACCCCATGCCTGATGGGCAGATAACCTTTCTTGGATTCCGACATGCTAAACCTCTTTAGCACTCGATCTATATATGTAGACTGCGAAAGACCAAGCAACCGTTTCGATCTATCTCTATAGATCTTAATCCCAAGGATGTAGGTTGCTTCTCCCAGGTCTTTCATGGAGAATGTCTTGGATAACCAAACCTTAATCGATTTGTCAGAAGATTGACACATCGTTTCCTATAAGTAATATGTCATCGACATACAATACTAGGAACACGACTGCACTCCCACTAACCTTCTTGTACACACAAGGTTCGTCTGGATTTTGTGAGAAATCAAACTTTTTGATCGTCTCATCAAAACGGATATTCCAGCTCCTGGATGCTTGCTTCAATCCATAAATGGATGTCGCAATTTGCATACCTTGGTTTTATCAACCGATGTGAAACCCTCAGGCTGTATCATATACACGTCCTCGAGCAGGTTTCCATTAAGGAAAGCTGTTTTCACATCCATCTGCCATATCTCATAATCATAATGAGCCGCTATGGCCAGGAGCATCCGAATGGATTTAAGCATAGCTACAGGCGAATAGGTTTCATCATAATCAACACCTTGTTTTTGACGATATCCTTTCGCCACCAATCTAGCCTTATAGGTAATCACATTACCATCTATGTCGGTTTTCTTCTTGAAAACCCACTTGCACCCTATAGGCTTTATGCCTTCAAGTGGGTCAACCAAGTTCCAAACTTGGTTTTCGTACATGGAATCCATTTCCGACTTCATGGCACCAAGCCACTTATCCCTTTCTGAACTTGTCAGCACTTCTTCATAACTGGTAGGCTCCTCATCATCAATGAGTAACACGTCATTCGATTCACTTACGAGAAATCCATATCTCTCAGGAATATTGCGTGTTCTACCAGATCTACGAAGATGTGGTGTTACAATAGGTCCAGTCGATTGCTCATCACTATGAGTTGTCGACTATTGTACTTCACCAGGTATCTCATCAATGTCTATTTGAGTCTCTCGAGCCTCCTCAAGCTCGACGACACTCCCACTATTTTCTTGCAAGAGAAACTCTTTCTCTAGAAACACAGCATGCCTTGAAACAAACACCTTTTGTTCCACAAGATGATAGAATTGGTAACCCCTTGTTTCCTTAGGGTATCCAATAAATAGACATTTATCAGACTTAGCATCCAGTTTGTCTGATACAGTCCGCTTCACATAAGCAGGACAACCCCATATCTTCAAGTAAGATACATGAGGTTTCTTACCATTCCATATCTCATATGGAGTAGTTGAGACTACCTTGGTAGGCATTACTTTAACAAATGCATATGCAAGTGCATAACCCCAAAAGGACTTGGGAAGAGTCGCATGATTCATCATTGACCTGACCATGTCCAACAAGGTCCGGTTACGCCTCTCAGATACACCATTATGCTGTGGTGTATAGGGCGGAGTCCATTGAGACAATATGCCATTGTCTCTCAGATAATCAAGAAACTCTTGACTTAAGTATTCACCACCTTGATCCGATCGAAGTATTTTAATACTTTTGTCATGTTGTTTATCTACTTCATTTCTGAATTCTTTGAACCTTTCAAAGGCTTTAGACTTGTGTTTCATCAAGAACACATACCCAAACTGTGAGTGATCATCGGTGAAGGTAATGAAGTAGCTATAGCCTCCTAAAGCTTGAGTTGACATAGGTCCACATACATCAGTATGTACTAGACCTAGTAACTCTCTCACTCGTTCACCTTTTCCAATAAAAGGTAACTTAGTCATCTTGCCTTTTAAGCATGATTCGCATGTATCGTATGAATCCAATTCAAACGATTCCAGAATTCCACATCGGTGCAATTCGGACATGCATTTCTTGCTTATATGGCCAAGACGACAATGCCACATATAGGAGTCTATGTGATTATCCGTTCGAGCACGCGTGTTGCTCACTTGGATATTGAAAATGTCACTGGATACGTACAACGTATAAATGCCATTACTCAAAGTTCCAGTTCCATAAAGTACGCCATTCAAAGTTATATAACAACAATTGTTACTAAACATTAAATGGAAACTATTTCTATTTAAGCAGGAAATAGAAACAATGTTCTTTATTAGAGAAGGAACATAATAGCAATTGTCCAGTTCCAAGACTAGTCCACTAGGGAGCTTCAGCAAATAAGTTCCGATGGTGACCGCAGCAACCTTTGCTCCATTGCCAACTCGCAAATTTGACTCCCCTCTGACAAGTCTTCTTCTATTCCTTAGCCCCTGTATGTCATTACATATATGTGAGCTACACCCAGTATCCAATACCCAAGTGTCTAAGGAAATAGAATGACAATCAATAACGAAGATACCTGAAGAGGATGGGGCATCGGATGCCTTCTTCTTCTTCATGGACTGAAGATAAATCTTGCAGTTTCTTCGCCAGCTGGTTCCGCCATCTTTGCCTTTTTCTTTTCTTTCTTCTGTTCTTTTGCCTTCCTCTTAGAACCTTTCTTTGAGGAATCAACTAACAGAACCGCCTTCTCCTCATGCTTTACAGAAGGCTCCACAGTCTTCAGCATATTGAGGAGCTCGGGAATGGTGGATTCCAATTTGTTCATCCGATAGTTCATCACAAATTGCGAGAAACTCTTGGGCAAACAATGCAGAATTAAGTCAATACTTAACTCATGATCCATCACAAAACCGAGGGTAGCTAGCCGCTCGATGTACCTGTTCATCTTTAGCACAAACTGTACTACAGACGAACCTTCTTGCATCTTCGTGGTGAAGAGGAGCCTAGAGACCTCGAA
Source organism: Wurfbainia villosa (assembly GCA_025175895.1). Taxonomy (NCBI): domain Eukaryota; kingdom Viridiplantae; phylum Streptophyta; class Magnoliopsida; order Zingiberales; family Zingiberaceae; genus Wurfbainia; species Wurfbainia villosa. Next base: position 69,263,705 of record CM045988.1, read on the forward strand.
CCTTTCGGATCTCGCTTGCTCATCGAACAACTCATGAAGATGGAAGACCATAGTGTTAGCATCCATATGCTCATGCTGCTTCTGCAGCTCAGGTACCATCGCCGCTAGCATGATGCAACTCGCCAGCTCAGAATCTGCCACATGTTTCTGATAGACCAACATTTGGTCTGGAGTTGCATCGTCCTTAGGACGGTCAGGAAGAGGCTCTTCAAGGACATATGCAAGCTTTTCCGCCTTGAGAACAATTCTCAGGTTTCTAAGCCAGTCCAGGAAGTTAGGCCCAGTCAGTTTGTTCGAATCCAAAATAGTGCGCAAATTCAAAGACGTCATGATCAATTTATTGACCTAGAAATACAAAACGAGCATATATGAGAAAATGATTTTAAAATGCATCAATATACATTTATAAATCCCATTCATTTTTCGAATTTCAAAAACCCCAAAATCACTTCGGGAGATTGTAGGTCCATCTCCGAATGGGCTGATATCAATCATAGTTATGAACAACCTTGGAGAGAGTCCAACAAGCCATTCATAACTACGACGGTAGGTATCATCTATACCGATTGCATATCACGTATATGCAACTATCACAATGTGCTATCAACTAATTGAATGTTCACACATACATCGGGTTGTTAACACATTAACAAGTATGCATCATATGCATAGCACCCAACTTCACCTCCCTTTACATCGACCTTGGAGAGAGTCCAACAAGCCGATGCTCCAGGTTAAAGCCAACCCATTAATCAGGACATAGTTTTAATATGGTTAGAGCGCATTCAACCAATTAGCCCAGCTTGGAGAGAGTCCAACAACCAAAGCTAACGATTGACCTCTGACTCTTACCATATTAGTATTAAACTATTCCATGGTTTGAACATATTCAGTTAGGGGCTTGGAGAGAGTCCAACAACCCAAACAAGAAACAGAACTCTGGTTCTAACCATATTAATGGAAGGTGTAGGCTTTAATATTGATTAAGGATTTTTATGTCTCATCCTCTTTGCATGCAAATAACTATTATCTACATGGCATGGCATACATGGCATACATCTACATGTCACGACACGCATGGCATAATGTTATGCATCTAATGCAATTACATGGCATACAATTATGTCATGTTTATAATTTCCTTATATGTCATAACTATTTATGGAAATAAAATATGTTTAAGATTTGATTCTCCAAATCAAATCATAATTAAATTAGGAAACAAATTTCCAAATCTAATCACATATTTTATTCATGGAATTATTTGATTAAGGAAAATCTATTTAGGAAACCAATTTCCTAAATCATTAAAACTACTTATGGAAATAAAATATTTTAAGATTTGATTTCCCAAATCAAATCATGATTAAATTAGGAAACAAATTTCCAGAATCTAATCAAATATTTTATTTATGGAAAATATCAATTTCCATAAATACTTCCAACTTTCCAAAAGTGGAAGATTTCCATAAATACTTCTAGACTTTCCAAAATTGAAAAATTTCCATAAATACTTATAAATTTCCAAAATTTAGAAAATTTCTAGAAATACATTATGACTATCGCAAAATCATTTTTACGATTATGTCAAAACACAACCTGGGCTCTGATACCACTGTTGGGTTTCCGGCACCGCGGCGTGTGTGTGTTCGATCATGTTTCGTAAACATGAGCACAGCGGAAGCAATTAAAAATAATAAATCTATATTTATTACAACACACGCATGCATATTACAACAAGTGTAGACATAACCGTAAATTAAAATTTGCAATAAAAGGAAATTTATCTACGTTATACCTTCCGTATGACGTGTAGCGGGAACGGCATCAATCGGAACGATCCTCGTAAGAATCGTCTCTATCCGTATCCACGCCGAGCTCCTCGGGATGACTTCGCTAAGTCACGAGCTTCGTCTTCGTACGGGTTACTAGCCTCGTGTTGAAGACGACGTGATCGAGAGATGATCACGATCCGAATCCAAATTCGGATCCTAAAATGAGTTCTCAAAACTCGCTTCTCCGGAGAGGTATTCGTCAACCAATTGACGAATCCTTCGTCCTCCACCTCAGAGGATTACCGGAGATCAAATCCCCGGTAAGTTAGGCGCTATCGGAGCACTAACCATCGTCCAAACGACGCTCCGACAACAAAGAAACAAGCTGTCCAGAAAAACTGGACAGCTTTTGGTGGAGGAATAGAGGCCGGCCAAGGAGAGATGGAAGCTCACCTTATCACCGAACCTAGAGGAGATCACCGGAGGGTCGCCGGAGGTTCACCGGCTGAAGCTTGGTCGCCGGCAACAAGTTGGACGGCGGCACAAGAGGTTGGGCGGCGGCACACTAGGGTTGGCGCCGAAAACCTCCTTCAAGGGGTGGGCGGCAACTCCAAGGGCTAGGGTTTTGATTAGGGATTAATTATCCATTAAGCCCTCTTTTATAGAGAACTAATTCTCTTAATGGTTAATGGATCATATCCATAAAGCCCGTTAACCCGCTCCATTAAGATAAGTTAAAATAAACCAAACCATGATGGTTTATTTTAAGTTAAACGAACCAACCAACCTTTGGTTCATTCGTTTAATATAAACCAAACCCTTTGGTTTATTCTCATCCATTGGATTAGAACCAAACCATTTTGGTCCATCCATTATGTCTTCATAAGACACGGCCCATCCACGCTTCCATTGCGACTAAAACAATTTCATGCTCGCTTTATGTTTGGTCCAACCAAACATAGTTTCTCTCGGTCTGAGAATTCCATTCTCAAGCTCGTTTTAAATCCTTTGGATTACACTCGTTGTGCGTGTGACCAAATAGGTTCTCGGTTTATGTTGGCCGTCTATAATTAACCATTAATTATAGAACGATCATGAGTGGCACCTAGTAGTACATCATGATCCCCAATTAATCGAAAAGATCAACGGTTGATCCAGAACTATTTCTGAAACCCTTTAGCAGTTTGAATGAATCGTGCCCCATTCCCTTCACTCATCTTATACCCACTTGGTTCAGGACATGGTCTATTGTGTCAGTCCCCACTAGGCTGACTACGTCACACCTAGCCCAAGTATCATTTTCTCGTCCTACGGATTCTAGTTACTCCACATGTATCGAAGAGTACCTTACTCTAAACATGTAATGCTTTGGCCAAAGACTTTAGTAACAATCCGACGAGAGGCCATGGGTATACATCTCCTCGCATGGAGTGGTGAATCCTTTATAGGCTATTCAAACACCTTCGATCACTTCGACTTATACCCAATCATCCCGGGTCCACATCTCCTCGGAGATGTTTGCTTAAGATGTCAAAGCATAAGTCTCCATGATCAAGATGACTTGAATACCGCAAGTCAAAGGAACATCGCACTTAAGCCACAGTAAGAACTTCATTGACATATCTATATATGCAGAGAACCATATGAAGTCTTACGGCTGGTCACTCCAATGAACTAGTTACCATAACTAGCATCCACGATTAACTCCGAACATCACAATGTCTCCAGCCAGTGAGAATCAGCTGCTTGGATACACCAAGGAGTATACCTCGTGCTAGTCTCGACAGAATTGATGGTGTCCAAATCCATCAATTCATCGACTAGGGATAATTCCGATACATCACAATTACACATGTAGAGATACTCACTAGTTGTGATCCAATCACAAATTCTCTCATGTTGTGAATCGTATCGTGGACATTCAGTAAATGAGTTTAAGATCCAATCAAATACATTAAACATGTATACTCAAATAGTGAATCTTCATTTATCATATAAATGGTTCATACATAAGGCGATTGCCTTAGGACATCTCTCATATATTACTAACAGTAGCCGTTGCCCAATAACGGCCGCTTTCCACGTTGGATACTATCAGCGATCGCATCGATCGTGATGGCACCCATCGATCGATGTCAACCACTCGAGTCCTCAACAAGGTCGACTCCATTACGTGCCGTGCCGCGGTGACATCGCCGTGCCGTCCTTAGCGATCGGCGCCAATGCAGCCGATCGGTGATCAACAGTTGACCACATTAGACGGTCGATCGACCCATCGACTCAGAGCAGTCGACTACCATGACACGGCAGTCGACTGGTGTCGGGAAAAACCATCCGACACTTGGCCAAATGGCCAAGTTTCACCTAAGAGCTACCCTTCCCAGGTTACACTCGCTCACTCTCATCCCTCGAAGTCCCTCACCTTCGACGTTCTCTTCGTTCGTGGCCATGTCCCTCGGCAGCATCAGGCGCACGGCTCTGCAATGCTCCTTCGCGTCTCTTGCCTCGAAGTCTACTTCCTCCGGCTTCACTCCAAGCTCCTCGTCCGGCGGTCACTCGGATGCTCCAAGCGCACGACATCCGCAAAGCTATCCTTCACCGACTCAAGGCACGAGTCATGAGATGTGAAACTCGCCATGGCTCCATGTGCGAATTACTAAGTCATGCACGACTTCAACGCACATATCAAATCAACATATCAAACTAACTTAAACCCTTTGCCACACCATCAAAACCATATTACGGCAAGAGATTGCCCTAACACCTTCGGCTTCACTCCAATGCTCCAAATGCACGACTTCTGCAATGCTATCCTTCAACGACTCAAGGACCGAGTCATGAGATGGTTAATCTTGTCAATGTTATCGTCAAGCCATCCATGTGCGAATTACTAAATCTTGCATGAATTCAACGCACATATCAAATCCATAACAACCCAACTTAAACTCTTTGCCACACACATCAAAACAACATCACATGGGTTGATTTCCCTAACAATTTCCCCCTTTTTGATGTGTGGCAATCTGTTTAAGTTAGGTAAAACTATTACAAAAATACATAAGGCAAGAAAGCATGTAAGTAAACATGAGTATCAAAACTCCCCCTTAAACATACAACTCCCCCTTAAGACATGCTAATTCTCCCCCTAGCATGATTAACTTAAACTCATCATTTCTCCCCCTTTGACACCATCAAAAACATTATACAAATGATATACACGCATGGCATCAAGTCTAATGGAAGAAAATACCAAAATCAAATTCAAAACCAGATAAAACACCTTAGTATGCTCGTGCATAGTACAACAGTCGACTGAATCAGAGCATCAGTCGACTAGCACCCAATTTTGAAGATTTCTGATTTTCAAAGTCCAATTTCAGAAATCCATTAAAAATTCTAGGAAATTCGAAAAATCGTAAAATTTGGAGTAAATATTTATAATGAGTTCCTTTATTAGTGAAAAATATTTTTTCATGAAAATTCATTTTATTTTCTAAAATTAGGGAAAAATTCAAAAGTTATAAAATGTCTAAAGTTTATATCAACTTTAAAGCCTTGTTTTGCCTTGAAACTTTTCAAACCATGAACTCACTGTTTATGAAACATGAAATATTTTTAAATCATTTAAAATATCCAACTATGATCTATGGGAAATATATCCATTGATTAAACATTTGCTTTCCCCATAGTTGGTCTATGATTGCTCTATTGATACACTTAATGACCCATCTAAATGCCATAAGCATAAGTGGACCATTTGTATCATCCTATCATCTCACCCATTGCTATGTTCTCAATAAAGTTAGCCTTATAGTGGGATGTGAGATGTTCCTAAAGGTATTTGTACTTAACCAAAATTTCATGCATTTCTACCCATGGTTAAGTATCATCCTAAAAACCCAATCATGAATATGTATCAAGAATTATCAATCATGATCATAAATCATCAATTATTGCATATCATGATTATAAATCACTAATTACATATTATGATCATAAAACAAAGATTATACATAATTTCATGTTATGATAACATTATGATCACCCAATACTCAATCCAAAAACTTGTAACCCACATCATCCTAAGTCAACCATATAATATGATATGAATAAAGTCTACTTATGGTTGACTAACCTAGGGTTTTCCTAACCCTTAAGGATGGATTTGGGAACCCAATATAAATTCTTTCCTATAGGGTTCACCAAAAACTCCTTAGGGATCCATTTTCTAGCTACCATTTTATTTTTAGCTTGACCCATAGCAATTAGACAATGATATGCTTTTTCAATCTTCGATCCCTTATATCCTAGATTTTTTTTATTAAAACTTTCCCTTTGGCTCCCAATGATCATGTTCAATGTGTTGGAGCCAATAGTGAATTTTTCTAAAGCCTTAGTTAAATGATCTACTTTTTCCCTTAAGGCCTTATTTTCCTCAATACATGCATTATTAACATCAAAAGGAACATAATCATTATGTGAGCATGCATTTTCTAGTTTTTCTTCTAGGACTTTAATTTCATTTTGCATGCTTTTGTTTTTCTTTTTAGCCCTAAATAGTTTGCTTAGTTAAACTCGAAATCATAGACATAATTTTCTTGGAAGGGAGATTTATTACCTCACTTACCAAATCTCCTTCTTGTGATGTCAATGAGGATGAGGATGAAGCTCCCCCTTCACTTGAGCTCTCCTCACTTGTGCTTGTTTCTTCTTCGGAGGATGAGGTGGAGTCCAAGTCATCTATCCCCATTAATGCGAGGCTTGTGAAGGCTTCTTCTTCTTCTTCAGATGATGATGGATCATCCCATGTTGCCTTGTGTGCCTTGGCCTTCCCTTTCTCCTTGGTTTTCTTTTCATTCTCCTTCTTCTTGCTCCCCTTCTTCTTGTCCTCTTTCTTCCTCCTCTCTTCTTTTCTCTTGTTCAAGAGGGGACAATCATCTCTTATATGTCCCTCTTCTTGGCAATTGTAGCAAATGATTTTCCTCCTTGGCCTTCTCTTCCTATCATTAGATTTGTTAAATTTAAATTTTTTTAAAGCATGCCTTACCTTCCTTACCATGTATGCTTCTTCATTGCTATCCATGGAGGAGGAGGAGTCTTCATCCGATGAGGAAGGTGGTGTCTCCTTCTTCTTCTTCCCTTTTCTTGCTAGTAGTGCCACTCCTCTTGATGGCTTGATGCTTGGTTCTTCAATTATTCTTTCAAGCATAGACTCATAAAATTCCATGGTGGAGAAAAATTCATCTAGAGTACATACCTCTAGATTCTTTGAGATATAAAATGAGTCCACCATTGAACTCCACTTGGATGACCGAGGAAAGGCATCTATGGCCTTCATGATCATGTCTCTATTGGAGAGCTTCTCCCCTAAACATATTAATAATCTCTTTAAATCATGAATGTAAAGATGTTACCTTCTCCCCTTTATCGAGTTTGATATTATTGAGTTGGGAGCGGAGGACATCTCTTATCGAGAGTTTTGCTTCGGAGGTGCCTTCATGAAGCTCCACTAGCTTCTCCCACATTTCTTTGGCACTTGAGCACTCGCCAATTCTATTTATCTCTTGTTTAGGAAGCACGTTGAAAAGGTGGTGCTTGGCCTTTGAGTTTGCAAGGTGCTCCTCCCTTTCCTTCTTGGTTCACCTTGATTTTTCTATTGGCTCCCCCTCTTCATCCCTAGGTATATCGAAATCGGATTCCATTATTAACATGATATCAAAATCCATTTCGAAAAATACCTCCACTCTCTTCTTCCACCAAGAGAAGTCGCCCACAAACATAGGTGGGTGGATGTTTGAGCCAGCCATCTTTGTTGTCATGCTTGTTGCGACGGTGAGTTCGGTGACAAGCAACCTTGCTCTGATACCACTTGTTGGAGGATCGGTGGCCAGTTAGAGGAGGGTGAATAGCCCTCTTCGTGTAGATGATGGACGTCATTCATTCTTGCATCGTCTACGAATTATGATTAGCACAGCGAAACAATAAAATCAAAGACAATTAAGTAAATGCAAGAAGTAAAGGAAATCACAAATGCTAACAAGAAGTCGTAACGTGGTTCATGACCCTTGCCGCTAATCCACGACCCGATTTGTTCCAAGCTGAATCACTCCTTAACCAATGCACTAATTTCTCCTTGGCACTAAGCAAGGTGGAGTTAAACCTTTTCTTTACAAGATCTCTCTTCTTACAATATGATTGAAATAAGAGCAAGTAAGAAGAGTAAAATCATTTGGGCACATAGGGGAAACTTTAGAGTAGAAGCATTAGCCCCCCAAGATGACACAAGGCCTCTTCTTATAGGGAAGAGGTCATTCTTCCCGTTGAGCCAGCGGCAGTCGACTGATGCCCCTATCAATCGATTGTTACTGTAGTCGTTGCCCTCTAACGGCTTCATCCACGTTGGATTTTAACCAACGGCTCCCACATCAGTCGACTGATCTTCCCATCAGTCGACTGTTGGAGCTAACAGTCGAGTGCTCAAAGCGAACAGTAGACTATCCAACATTCTGTGCCCGAAACCCTCGACATCAGTCACCTGCTCCACTTGGCAGTCGACTGATGGAGCTAGCAGTCGATTGCCACGAGCTGGCAGTTGACTATTCAGCAAGAACTTGGACTCAAATATCAGTCGAGTCTCCAGTCGACTTGGATCAGTCGACTGCTACCTATAGTAGTCGATTGGTGTCGGGAAAATGAATCTGACACTTAGCCAATTGGCCAAGTTCACCTAAGAGCTACCTCGTCCCGGGTTACAATCGCTCACTCTCATCTTTCCTTGGAGTCCCTCGCCTTTGAAGTTCTCTTCATCCAGCCACATCCCTCAGATGCGCCAAGTGCACGGCTTCGCAGCGCTTTCCTTCACGTCTCGCCCTGATATCTACTTCCTTCGGCTTCACTCCAATGCTCTTCTTTCGGCGGTCCCTCGGATGCACCAAGTGCACGGCTTCCGCAATGCTATCTTCACCGACTCAAGGACCGAGTCATGAGATGGTGAATCTTGCTAATGCTATCGTCAATCCATTCATGTGTGAATTACTAAGTGTTGCATGACTTCAACACACATATCAAATCCATAACAACCTAACTTAAACCCTTTGCCACACACATCAAAACCACATCACATGGTTTGATTGCGCTAACAAAATATACATCTATAAAATTTTCTTAAAGCAAATTTTCAAGTCTCTAATAGCTCAAGCGATATAGAATTATCAACAAGCTTTGGATTAGAGTTAGTCACCGAAGTGATTGATTTGCATTTTAAACCCTGTTGTGGTTCATGTTGATGCACTGAATCTACATCTGAAACCTAGGGTGTAGTCCAAACATCTCGAGCCCATCTTCATGTCTCAATACACAAATAGGTAGACATAGGTATTTGTGAGATGCGAAGGCTTTTCTCGGTCTATAGGATCATGAAATCTAAACTCGACCAATGCTAGATAAAATTTTAATTTTTGTTTAAGAAAATAATATTACTTAGTAAAAAAAAATAGATTTTGAATAATGAAACATTAAAGAAGCCTAGTCTACTAAGCATAAACCAACACATGTTTAAGAATAACCAGAATTTAATAGTTACCATATTAACTACATAAGTTCGTACTACATCTAATAGTGTATCTAATATAGTTCTAATCTAAAGAAAGAGTTGGAGGAGGTGGATGGTGTTGGGATGTATACTGAAAAGTCTATCTTTTGTTTGAACATCTTTATTTTTTAAATAAGAATTATATGATCATTGTTTGCATATTTATGGTTATGTATATTGTCTGATACATTACATTGTAGATAACATAGTGTGTAGTGTCACACAGGAGATCATTTTATCAGTTCCTTGTAGACTATAAGTAAAGGCTCACAACCGAGATGGTTTTGGACAAACCATTGGTATGGTTGTAGTGTAATTTAGTATTGGTTTGTCCTGACCATAGAATTACACTAGTACACTTTGTGTGTATTGAGCAGGACCGACTTAGAGGTGATTCAATTATTGCTGACTACATAATTGAAACAAACCTCGGATATTATGGTGTACATGCTCTTAATCCCGAAATAATAAAGGGCACATGTACTTAGTATTTATTTCTTTGATTTACCAATGGGCGAGATTTATAGAGTAAATCGATAGGTTCGGTAAGTTGGGAAATGATATTATTTGCATGGTGTGTCGTTGATTATAGGAGGAAACCGTGTCCTATATATTAGGATGATGATGTCCCCTTGAGGAGCTCACAAGGATCATCATGTAAACCCTGCAGGTGGACTTGGTCCGGCATGATGATAAGGTTGAGTGGTACTACTCATGGAGTTAGATGTTGATTAATTAATTGTTAATAAATTAATTAATTGATGGACATTCGAGATCTTAAACACGGGGAGATATTTGTACAGTTAATATATGGAACCCATATTTATTTATGGGGGTTGGTGAGGTAGATCAATGATAATCCTCTAGTGGAATGGATTATCATTAATGGATCGGACATTATGTGGGCTAGATCCATTGGGTGGCCAAGATCCAACTCCTCCTCATGGTCCCTATTATAGCCTATTAAAACACTCATGAAGCCTAGATCCAATGGTGGAAAATGTAACTCTAGATCCGACGGTTTAGATTAAATCTCCAGATCTGACGATGGAGATTGAAAGGAGGCTTAAGCCTAACTCTATAAATAAGGCTTAGGGCTTGGGCGGCAAGGATAGAACAAGGGATTCTAGGGTTTGCTCTCCTTAGCTTGGGCGGCAAGAAACCCTAGGAGAATTAGGGTTTGGAGCTAGGTTTGGGCGGTGGCAAGAAGTGGAGGAGGTCTTAGGGTTCCTCTATCTCTCTTCCTAAGTTTTGGATGGTGCAACTTCTCCTTCCCTTGGTAGCCGGCGCTCCTTCCTTGAAGGAAAGACCAGTGGTTCTTGTTTCTTCCCCAAGTGGCCGACGGCAACATTTCTTCAAGGTTGGCCAGCGCTACTTCATCCACTCCTTGGCCGGCGGCAACATCATGCTCCTTGGCTTGGTGGTCGGCCCTAGATAGGAGGAGTTTTGTTTTATTCTTTCCTTTTTTCGGAGTGAGCAAGAAAGGGAAGAACATGATCTAGGAGGCTTAAACTTTTGGAAGATCGTCGCCCACACGATGTCCAAAAGGAGGAAGGACATACAATAGAAGACCTTGAGGTAAACAAGAGGTATAATTCTTGTTTAATTATGTTTTCTTATTCTATGCAAATTGTATGTATTGTATGTGGCTAATTTACTTGGACCCCGAAGACAAACACAAAAATCGGTGATCCATACATCGTCTATTCCGCGGCTAATCGAAGATAAGAGATAGGTTGCTTAAACAATAAGTTTGTTCAAGTGACCACTCTAATCGAATAGCACGATAATGGATCAGTTGCTTGGGTAACCCCTCTTCGTCAAGGATTAATTTTTTTAATCCGGAGATGTAGTGTTGGTGCAATCGGCCCAGGTCACGATTGACCAGGACTCGAGTTTGGCTCGAGTGAAGTTTTGATGTGTTTTGATGTTTCGACAAAAACATGTGACAATATAATTGTCAAGGAAAAGTCCAAGCATGGGACTTGGCATTTGGGAAAGTCCAAGTCCTAAGTACTTGGCAAATGGAAAGTCCAACATGTGTTGGCAAGGAAAGTCCAAGCATGGGTCTTGGCAAGTAAAGTCCAAGCATGGGTCTTGGCATGGAAAGTCCAACATGGGTTGGCATTTGAAGTCCAAGGGGATTGATATTGGCGCCGTAAAGTCCAAGCAGTAGTCTTGGCAGCACAAGTCCAATGGTTGGCGGCGTAAAGTCCAAGCGGAGTCTTGGCGGCGTAAGTCCAATGTGCCTTGGCGGTGTAGACACCGTTAGCATGACATAGCCGACGGAAGCACCTGAAGGCTAGCGCGATGGATGAACAAGTCATGGATGACTTGGAGGGATCCGAGAGGCGTGAGGCTGATGGAGGTGGCTAGAAGGCTTAGGTCTAGGCTAAGGGTGGTCTAGCAAGTATGGGGGAACAATACATGAGTTAAAACCTCATGTTTGAGGTGTGCTGATCGGGTGCCATGTGAATGATCATTGGACCGTCAACTAGGGTTTATTGCGGGTTATGGCCTAGCGCCATCGCCATAGGGTAGCGATCGGTGATGGCTCGAGCGATCAGCGATCGATCATGTGATCAGTCGACTGGTGCTCGAGAATTCGAGCACAGAATGGAGTCGAGACTCGACTGGTCGAGTGAGGACTCCATCAGTCGACTGATGGTAGTTCCATTGGACTTATCCAACGTGGAACTAGCCGTTGTCTCATGACAACAGTGGCATCAGTCGACTGATGGTCCCGATCAGTCGACTGATAGACTTTTTCCAGCACAGGTTAAATCTATATATGGAGCTCGTGGTGGAGGAAAAAGCAACCGGTTCTTGAGGGCTATTGGGGCGATTTGTTGGTGCAAATCAGGTCTCCAAGTGCAAGCAAGCAACCAAGCATTCAAGCAATCAAAACAAGTGTTGTAAAGTCTTTTCTTTACTTGTATTTCATATTTACATTGTATATTGCTTGTATTTCATTCTTACTGTTGTAAGATTTATTATAAGGGGTTTCTCCGCTTCCGACTTGTGTCGAGAAGGAGTGTTTATCATTAGTGAGTGCGTGTGCATCACTAGGGCTCTTTAGAGCTCGATCCGTGGAGTAGGAACGATCCGCGGGAGGAACCACGCTATATCATTGTGTTAGCGTGTTGTCCATTTCGCTATTGTATTATTATCTATTTCCGCGCTAACGAAAATTGTAGACACAAACGCCGAAGAATTACATCTTCGCTATTCACCCCCCCCCCTCTAGCCGTTCCAATATTCCTAACAAGTGGTATCAAAGCCCGGGGCTCTTCTACGGATTAACAACCGGGAGCTAAGGCAAAAGGCTAGAGGGTGAAGATGGCATTCCAAGACAAGCTTGGATGGGAAATCAACACTCCACCTCCATATGATCCGTAAGATTTTCATGGAGAGCAAGAATGGAAACATTCTTGATGATGAACATAGAGGATTGGTTCATCCTCATTGAAGGTCTTGAACCCCCTAGGGATAAGAAGGGGAATGTCCTAAAATTGAAAAAGTGGACCCAAGAGCAACGCCAAAAGCTCAAGACCGAAGTTAAGGTAACGAAACTTTTGGAAGATTTAATCCCTAATGAGGTTTTGTGCAAGCTAGGGGATTACATGTATGCCAAGGAGCTATGGAGAAAATTGGCAAGATACCATGAGGAGAGTTCATCCTCAAGTGAAAGTGAGGAATCAGAAGTTGAGATGGAGTCAACTTCCGAATCAGAGAAAGAAGAAGTAGAAGAGGTGGAAGAAGCATCTACTTCTAGGATTGAGGAGAGACCATCCTCTACACCGGAGCAACCTCAAGAAGAGCTCTCAACATCCGATCAAGATGAGGAAGCTCAAAATTCAACTCCGGCACCTACCACCACCCTAGGTAACTCAAACACTTTATTTTCAAGTAAAAATCATATTATGTGCTTTGAGTGTAGGGAGTATGGGCATTACAAGAGCAAATGTCCAAAGAGGATCAAGAAACCTCCTCCGGCGCCTAAAAGTCAACAAAAGTCAACGGACGCCGGTTCTCCAAGACAAAAGAGCAAGGAGCATGTCATTTGCTTCAAATGCCGACTACCGGGTCATTACCGGAGTCAATGCCCAAGGGGAAAGAAGAAAGGGCAAGAAGGAGCATCACAAGTAGGGAGAGCCACTAAGAAAAACCTTAAGGTATATTTAAATAATGCTCCGTCTAATTTAAATATTAAGAAGCATGCTAGAACTAATTTTAGCAATTTTGTTATGTATCATAAAGAGCATGCTAGAAGTAACAAACATATTTGTTTAGGAGCTAAGAATGTTCACCTTAAGAATAAGGAGAAATTTGGGACTAATGTCCCTAAAAATATATTACCTAAGGAAAGCATTAAGAAAATAGGAGAACATCTAGGCTATAGTGCTAAGGAATCTAGACATGCCTAGAAATAGAAATATCTCAAGAGAAAATGAAAAATCAAAAATTGAGATATTAGAAAAGGAAAATCAAGCCTTGAGGTCAAGGCTTGAAAAACTTGAAAAGACCCTCAACATTATGCAAAATCAAATGCAAGGGTCAATTGGTCAAACTTTTAGGTCAAATAATCCAAGTCAACAAGTAGGATCTAAAAGACAAAAGTCAACCAAAGGCAAGAAGGGTTTGGGTCAAAAACCTAAGCCTAAGGCGGCTTACCATAGTGTTCCATTTGACTATGGAACACTAACTAGGTCTAGGATGACCAAGGTCAATGGGAAAGTCATTCCTAGAGTTGACCAAGGTTTGTGCCTAATGGCCAAGGTTTCGAAGAAACCTAGGATGGCCACTAATAAGGTTGTTAGGGAGACAATCCCTAAGGTTAACCTAGGCAAGACCAAAATGACCAAGGCTAATAAGCCTAGGAGGGTCATTAGGAAGGTATCTAGGGAGGTTATCCCTAAGGAATACCTAATTAACCCTAGGAGCTCAAATCGGTTTTGGGTTCCTAAGAGCGTGATTGATTCACGCTAGATAGGTTTAGGGTGTGCCAACCTTGATTGGATGGGTAGTTAACTCAACCATGATAAAGGTGGCACCTTAGGTTACTTTCAAGGTTATGGTTACCTTGGAAATATCCTTGAGCCTTAATTTTAAAGAAGTTTAGGCTGTGTCAATATATATCTTGAAAACAAGAAAATCAATAAAATTGACACGATCTAGTTTTAGAGGTCATAGTGTGTACCTTTGATTATTGGCACACTTTGGAAGGTCATGTATCAAGAAATGTGTGGTTAAGATGTAAAAATAACATCTAGAGTGATACTCAAGTGCCACACAACTTGATGTCTTGTATTCACCATGCTTCATATGTTTTACCATATGTTTGCATGGAAGAAATGTCTAGGATAGATTACATCTCACAAAACAAGTCTTTTACCTTGATTGTGTATTTCAACACTTAGAAAGGGTGAGATGTTAGGTGTTGGAAATCGTTGAATGTTAATGTTTGCAAAAATGAAATAAATCATTAAAATACATTAACAAATACATGAATAAAAGTATAACATCAATACATTCGAAATACAAGATCTAACGTGATAAAATGGAATAATTAAGATGATAAAATCGAGATTTTCGATTTAATCGATTATCGATCGACCGATAACTACTGTAGCGCCGATACGATCGGCCATCGATCAGTGCTAGCTCCATGACTCGATCGATCGAACATCGATCGATGAGGTCCATCACCGATCGATGCTATTCACCGAGGCCGAAGGCCATCACCGAGTGCTCGATGAGCGGTCGAGTGATGTGCATCGATCCGATCGATTAGCAACATCACGATCGATGCTATCGTAGCACGTTACGGAAGGTTGGGATCATTGCGGCCGGATCGATCGATTCGGCTCGGCTCGGTAAACCCAGTAATAAACCGCTATCAGTCGACTGATGCTCCACATCAGTCGACTGAATCGTGTTTTTAAAATGCGAACCGCTAGGGTTCGGCATTTCATGCGACGAACTCTTTCTTCTTCCTTCGGTCTCCGATCGCCGTCTCCCTCTCCGACCAGCTCTTCCGGCGTGCTAACCTTCCAAAGTCCTAGGTTTGATAAGCATGTCTCTCCTCTTCTATTTTCTACCTATTTGGAGCCCTAGTTCGCGTGATTTAGGCTTTATTTCTCCTATTCCGATTAGGGTTCCGGCGTCTGATGCTCTCCGGCGACTTTTCCGGCGATCCTCAGCAACTTTTGAGTCTTCCCTCCGGCACACACATTCAAATGGCGCCTAAGTAACGATTTTTCTTTCCGAGCCCTAATTTTCATTTTCATTACAATTTAGGTTTATCTAATCGTGTATTGTTGCCATTGCATTGCATATCATCACATTACATTCATAATAGGAGAGCCCGTAGGAATGATCCATCCGAGAGTGAATCTCGATTGTACCAACCTATGTTGGTTAGGTACATCGATAGGAACTTTTTCGATAGGCATTGTAGTGACGTTATGGAATTAATTGCATACTACAATCTGATGAAAATCGTCTTGTGCACGCATCCAATTAATGATGACCTTATTAAGGAATTCTATCAAAACCTTAAAAAGGTGGATAACGGCCCTACATACACCACTCGCGTTGCAAAACGCGAGTTAGAGTTCACTCCTGCGATACTGCAGGAGTTTCTCGAGTGTAGGCCTTCAGATGACACCTTTATCTTTTACCCTACCATGGACTTTCCTCTACCTGAGCCTTTTGCCCATATCTCTATGGAGTCCATGCATGAGCATATTTTTGGTTATCCTCGTCCACTGGCCCAGAATCTATTTCCTATCACCGAGTTATCTGCACCTGACAATGTCCTCTACAAGGTCATTGTTGGGTGTTTTCTGCCCATTGTCACTCGGGGTCTGGCCAAGATTCGGCCTCCCCATCTCTTTCTTCTATATGCCATGCGTCATCAGTTAGACATAAACTTTGCATTGAACATTTTCCACTGCATTGTGCACTTCACTTCCCCTGTACAAGGGAAAGTGCATATGTCATTTGGTCATATCATCACAGCATGGCTCGACTCCGTAGGCGTCAACATCCATAGGGGCTCTCTGCGACAGCTATCGGAGGTGTACGACTGTATATCAGTTCGTAACTTCTCATTAGCGAAGCTACGGATGGGCGCTGGACAGATGGAGTTGGCGCCACGACCACCACCCAGGGCGCACAGACAGCCTCCTCCGCCACCCAGAGAGGCGACAGAGGACCACGAGGATGCAGAGACCACTGATGAGGATGACCAGATGCCGACAGACATCCCGGTCCGTCCATCTTCGTCGTGTACCGGAGTCCGATTTCGAGATTATCAGCGATCGATGGACTCTAGGTTGTCGAGATCTGGCGAGCGAGCATCCTTCAGCGCACGTCTCGATAGGATGGAGGAGTCCCAGGGCCGCATAGAGCAGCATCAGCTCGATATGCTAGAGATGATGTGGGCCTGGACTCTGAGTCAGCAGCCTCCTCCGCCGCCACCTCCTGCGGACGATTAGAGGATATTAGATTTTTTTTTTGTGGTTGTCATTTTTGTAGTGAGATTGATCATAGCCAATCTCTATTTTGAATGTAAAATACAAATTTTAAGTTAAATGAAATCTTTGTTTCTGAAAAATCTTGTGTATGAATGAATATTTATATAATTGTATTGCTATCATATACCATGTCATGACATTGTTTAGGGTTACCTTAGATGTCATGTGTTTTTAAATTTCATCATATGTCATGACATCATGATCATTGGCCATGTTTTAATAATTCTATTATTTTTGCCATGATCATACATTCATGCATTAACTTGATTAAAATTGATTTAAGGACTATGGCATGACTTGGAGTCCCAGTAATAAGGGAATCAAGTAGAGTTGCTTTAGAAAATGCATGAAACCCTAGTTTAGGGAGAACAAAACCCACATCTCACATCTAATTGACATGTATGTGTATTTATACACCATAGATACATGTGAGATGCTAGGATATGAGTTAAGTTCAAGGTGCATAGTTTTTGCATCTAGATGAACTAAAACTCATCTAATTTTAGTTGTGGATCATTGGGAGAGCTTGTGTACAAGTCACGTACATAGAGCCCAAGGAATATGATCCAAGATAAGGTTTTGAAAACATTTTAAAATCAATTTAGAAAACCTTGGTGAAGTCTATCTTTTGATAGCAATCACCATTGATAAGATTGATACAAAGTGAGCTTCAACTTTAAAGTTTTTAGTCACTTTTGGATTTTGTATCAATCTCCTAATTCAATGGTAAAAATATTTTTCCAAAATTTTTCACTGATTGTATGTGTGTTAAGTAATATACGTATCAAGTTTCGTGTTTTTTTTATTTTCGTAGAATTACTTATCGCTTCTGATCGATGGCAGCGTTTGGACTCGATCAGAATGCTATATCACTCATCGTTGCTTCGCCGTGCGATCGATGGACACATCAGTCGACTGGTAGCTGACAGAGTCGACTGATAGCCTAATTTCGGGGTAACCAAAGGTGTTTAACCCGATTTCAGCTGCGGTTAAGGTTCCTAACCACTCCTAACCCTATGATATGCTTTGGGAAGCATTATAAAGGGTGTAAATCCATTGGATATGGATTAGGAGAAGTATTTGGGGTTTGTATCAATTTTAAGGTGTTGGAAAGTTCAATGTTGAATTTCTAACCTTAATTTTGATGGTTTAGAGTTCCTATTGGCTTAGGGACTTCCCAAGGACATTGTTGGTGCAATGGTCAAGGGGGAGCAAGCCTTTAGGGGGAGGTATCCATCTTGGGATGATGGATGTGTTTTTCTCCTTGAATAGGAGAAGTTATTGGGAGAATATATCATCAATTGGAAAATTGATGGGTTTTTTGAGAGACCCAATTTGGAAATTGGGAGAGAGTATAGGATTGCCTCTCTTGAGTGATATGGGACTTATCATTAGGAAGATGGTAGGCATCCTAAGTATTGCTGGATCAAGGGGGAGATTGTAAAATCTCATTGGGACATGAGACTTTGACCTCCTTGGAGAGGAGACCTTTTTGATGTTAGTCAAAAAGGGGGAGAATGTTTGGGAAAAACATTTGGAGAGTATTTACCAATTTGGGATAATTGGTAAAGGTTTTGAGTTAGTATTCTAACTCAAATTATTTGTTTGGTTTTTGTCAAACATCAAAAAGGGGGAGATTGTAGGTGCAATCGGCCCAGGTCACGATTGACCAGGACTCGAGTTTGGCTCGAGTGAAGTTTTGATGTGTTTTGATGTTTCGACAAAAACATGTGACAATATAATTGTCAAGGAAAAGTCCAAGCATGGGACTTGGCATTTGGGAAAGTCCAAGTCCTGAGTACTTGGCAAATGGAAAGTCCAACATGTGTTGGCAAGGAAAGTCCAAGCATGGGTCTTGGCATGTAAAGTCCAAGCATGGGTCTTGGCATGGAAAGTCCAACATGGGTTGGCATTTGAAGTCCAAGGGGATTGATATTGGCAGCGTAAAGTCCAAGCGGTAGTCTTGGCAGCACAAGTCCAATGGTTGGCGGCGTAAAGTCCAAGTGGAGTCTTGGCGGCGTAAGTCCAATGTGCCTTGGTGGTGTAGACACCGTTAGCATGACATAGCCGACGGAAGCACCTGAAGGCTAGCGCGATGGATGAACAAGTCATGGATGACTTGGAGGGATCCGAGAGGCGTGAGGCTGATGGAGGTGGCTAGAAGGCTTAGGTCTAGGCTAAGAGTGGTCTAGCAAGTATGGGGGAACCATACTTGAGTTAAAACCTCATGTTTTGATCGCCATAGGTAGCATCGGTGATGGCTCGCCGATCGATCGCGTGTGATCACCGACCGGTGCTCGAAATTCGGCCACGAGAATGGAGTCGAGACTCGATCGGTGAGTGAGGACTCCATCGATCGATGATGGTCTGTCGCCGATCGATGATGGTAGTTCCGTTGGACTTATCCAACGTGGAACTAGCCGTTGTCTCACGACAACAGTGGCATCAGTCGACTGATGGTCCCGATCAGTCGACTGATAGACTTTTTCCAGCACAGGTTGAAGCTATATATGGAGCTCGTGGTGGAGGAAAAAGCAACCGGTTCTTGAGGGCTATTGGGGCGATTTGTTGGTGCAAATCAGGTCTCCAAGTGCAAGCAAGCAACCAAGCATTCAAGCAATCAAAACAAGTGTTGTAAAGTCTTTTCTTTACTTGTATTTCATATTTACATTGTATATTGCTTGTATTTCATTCTTACTGTTGTAAGATTTATTGTAAGGGGTTTCTCCGCCTCCGACTTGTGTCGAGAAGGA
The DNA here is from genome assembly GCA_025175895.1 of Wurfbainia villosa. Lineage (NCBI taxonomy): Eukaryota > Viridiplantae > Streptophyta > Magnoliopsida > Zingiberales > Zingiberaceae > Wurfbainia > Wurfbainia villosa. Next base: position 69,283,365 of record CM045988.1, read on the forward strand.
GTGTTTATCATTAGTGAGTGCGTGTGCATCACTAGGGCTCTTTAGAGCTCGATCCGTGGAGTAGGAACCGTGCGGTTCCGAACCACGTTATATCATTGTGTTAGCTTGTTGTCTATTTCGTTATTGCTTTTATCATTATATATATTCCGCTGCGCTAACGAAATTGTAGACACAAACGAGATCGAATTACATCTTCTCTATTCACCCCCCCTCTAGCCGTTCCAATATTCCTAACATGTAGATGGGATCGCCATGCACAAGCGACCGAGGTGGGAAGCGAAGCTTTGGATCCACCACCCTTCAAGTGGTATCAAAGCTTCTGTTTCGCAAAACCCTACAAGTGGTATCAGAGCCACAGTTTCTGGTTTTGTGTGATTAAGATTCGGTTAATTTTATGCACTTATCATATATTGTATGTGTCGGATGACAGTAGGATGTGCGTAGGCTAACTTTTTTTGTTACAGGAATAAGATCCAACTATTATGGCCATATGTGTGTGTATGTAATTGCATGTGTGTAATATTATTTGAATCCTCGGGGTTAACGAGGCTAGTATTTAATTTTTGTAATTAAGTACGACATTATTTAGCCACTCTTTTATTTTAGTTTACTTTCGATCTAGATTTCATGTACACTCCTTCATGGAGTATAGGATTGATGGAAGTAAATTAAAATAATTATTCTCAGCTCGGATCTCCAGATGACTTGTACATGGCGTAGGGAGGAGCGGACGAGATGACGATACGACGGGAGGCATATTAGAGAACAAAAGCCATAATAGTTGGAAAATATTTTTTCATATTTATTGATTCTTGTTTGATATGCATGTCGTGTGCGCGGAAAATTCCTCAATTTTAAATAACTAAGTGGGAGAAGGATATTTTTATAAATTTCCACGGCCTCCATTACGATTTGACATGTGATGCAAACAAACTTGCGTGTCGACTCTGAGTGCCTTCCTCCCCATCAGATGAGTTTGTTTTTCGAATCACAGGGTCAAATATGGTTATACGAAATTATTAAGGAGCATGTGTACTTCCCCATCGGAAGACACATAACCCGAGATAATTGCCTTGGTACCAAGTAATGGTGAACACTTAGATGCAAATAGGAGTATCCTCGCCATCGAAGTCACTGTTTTTATTTGTAGGGCTGAAGAGGAACCAATATTAATTTTATTTATCAAAAAGTTAGGTTGACAAGATAGTATAATTAATGGGTAAAATCTCCTCTTACAAATGTTGAATTCGTATAAGTCCACACGATCGTGGCATATGATATTCTCGGTGTTTTGAGGTGTTGGTTGATTTTAAAATTTTATTGTTTGAGGAATCAATAATTTTTTGAAATCTAATATTTTGATCTATGTGATTCTTAGATTTTTCAAAAATGACTTTCAACCCACTTGTTGTGATACTAAAAGAGAATAAACTTACTGGACCCAATTATGTTGATTGGAAAAAGAATCTTGATATTATTTTGATTGTTGAGGAGTACAAGTATGTACACTTTGAAGAGTGTCGTCCTAAGCCTATGGATGATTCTGGAGAAAAGGAGGAGAGTAATAAGAAGTGGATAAAGGCTGATGAGATGACTCAGTGTTACATTTTGGCTTCTATGTCAAATGTATTGCAACATCAGCATCAAGTCATGCCCACTTCTTATGACATGATGCTCAGTCTCAAGGAGCTTTTCGGACACCAGAATCGGGTTGCTAGGCAAGAAGCGATGAGGAACTTGATGACGACCACCATGATCGAGGGAACAACCATGAGGGATCATGTTCTCAAGATGATGACTCATTTGAATGAGCTGGAAGTCCTTGGAGCTGAGATCGATGAGGAAACCCAGGTCGATATCATCCTCCAGTCTCTACCTAGGAGTTTTGAGCAGTTTCACCTGAATTACAACATGAATAAGAGATTATATTCGTTGGCGGAGCTTTTGACAGAACTCCAGGTGGCAGAGGGGCTTTTTCGTCAGACTACTCAGGCTCAGACCATGGTTGCCCAAAAGATTTATACTTCTAAGCTGAAAGGCAAGAAGAAGAAGAAACAAGGTGGGGCAAAGGTGGCAGGAGGATCTCACGGAGGAGTGAAGAAGATGAAAGGCAAGTGCTTCACTTGCAAGAAGACTGGACATTGGAAGAAGGATTGCCCCAACCGGAAGCAGAACAAAGGTTTATCTTTTGGTCTAGTCATTGAAACATGTTTAGCGGTGTTATCTACCGGCACCCGGTGTGTAGATACAGGAGCCACTGATCATGTCTACAATATTTTGCATGGGTTCCAGGAAACTAGATGACTGACTGAGGGGGAGATTACCATTTACTTGGGCGATGCTACGAAGGTGACTGGTGTTGTAGTGGAAGATTACTGTTTACTTGGGCGATGCTACCATGGTTCCCTACATAAGGAGTTGAATACTTTGGCTTCGTCAAACGTCACCCGTAAATGGGTGGACTATAAAAGTGATTACTGGGTATGTAACAAATTATGTGGAGGGATGTGAGTGATGTAGATGGGATATATCCCTCATATATGACGGGAGTGACATCGTTATTCTTGATAGAGTGAGACGACTAAGTGAATGACCATGCTCAAATGAGTCAATATGAGATATTGAGCTCATTTGATTAAAGTGAGTCTACTTGGAGTTCAAGATATAGATTGTACCGAGGATGACACGGTCTATGCCTCAATTGGTCAATCTAGATGTTAATGATAGAGGGACATTATCACATATTGTGAGAATCACAATTAGTAGTCACAAAGGTGATGTTGGATCTCAACATTCTTGTAACTTGGGTAGCAATGATGTGTTGCTAGATACCGCTCATTGCTTGTCTTTCTAAATCGATTTAGAAGTATTGCCAACGTTACAAAACCTTATAGGGTCACACACAAAGGGCAATTAGATAGAGATTAGGTTCATATAATGGACCATGAGGATTAGGTTGATGTGATGAACCAAATTGGATTAAGAGTAATCCAAATTAGACTAATTGAGTTAGACTCAATTTGATTCATTGAGTCAATTTAAACTAATTAATAGAGATTCATTAAATGAAATTGACTTGAATCAAATGGTTGGATTTGATCAACCATGGGAGATAAGAGGTCAAGTTTGACTTGACTTGAGAGGGAAGATGAAAGGTCAATTTTGACTTGACCAAATTCCATGTCATGGTGACTTGGCATGGGGCTAGCCAATGATGATGTTCCACATCATCATGGACACATCATGGGGTGCCACCTCATGAGGGAGACCAAGAGCCATGGCTCTTGGAATTATATGCATGCATGTAACTCCCTTATAGTGGCCGACCACTATTGAATGGGTAATTGAGTGTGAAGTTAAGTGTTGTAACTTCATCTTCTTCCTCCTCTCTTCTCAAGCTCTCTCCACCTACTTTGCCGTGAGCTTCTAAGGGTGCTAGCACACTCTAGGTTGCTTTTCTCCACCTATTGCTCAAGTGGATACCGATAGAGGAGTGTACACTTGACACTCTCGAGTTTCGGCAAGCAGTTTGGAGGAGCGGGATAAGCGAAGGGTAACGCTCTTTTCAAGTAGATCTAAGGTAGATCTAGGTTTTCTAAACACGTACATGTAATTTTTGTTTATCTTCGCAAGGATCCGTGGCCGACTTTCGAGGTTTCCGCAAAGCAAAAAGCGGTTTTTGCGGCTCGAAAAGTCCAACAATGGTATTAGAGCCACGTGTGAAGCATGTATGTGTTTAGTTTTGTAGTTTTTGTATTAGATATAAAAATTACATATCTGTAATTTTCTGTAAATTTCCTATTTTTATAGATTTTTTGGGTATTTTTCTCAAAGAGTTGAAGCAACAAGTGTTTGGACACATGTAGGCTTCAACCACCGAGAAAAACTCTCCGGAATGGCGAATTCTCACTTTAGATTTTTGGAAAAGCGACTTAAATCACTGTAATATTAAGATGGAACACTCGCAAGGTTCATTTTGCTAGAAGGGGCACTGCCCCTAACCCCGCAATGGGCATTGTCCCGCGATCACGCCCAGAAATCGCTTAGTTAGACCGTTACGGAGATGAGACTCATAAAAATTTAAAAAAAAATAGGAAAAATTATAGAAATTTTTGTAAAATATATAATTTAGAATTATGTATAATACTGTGATGGTCATGTCCCAAGAAACCAAATGTGATTGGATAAATGTGTTGTAATTCATAATACAGCTTGCGCGTCATTTTTGTGTTGTGCATGTTGTATAATGTATGCGACCTGCGCATCGTGCCTCTCTTTTTTAATATTTCAGTTGTAAATAGTTTTAGACTCAAATGTAACTCAAGTTTCATGTTTGTAATGTACAAAATGGAGTGATGCAAGGTCCACTAGTAGATGGAGTTATGAGGAGGGTGTCGACGACACATGGCGGTCAAAGGAGGCGCTTGGAGAAGCCGCTAACCCTAGGTTAACCGTCCGATCTCTCATTGGCTTGAGAAGATCATAGTAGGGCCATGACCTCATCACAATATATTTATATATATATATATATATGTGTGTGTGTGTGATGCATGCTAGTGTAGGGAAATAAAGGCCTTAATGCGTATATGATACACATTCACGATTAGATTAGATCCTAATCAAATGCCTACCAAGTTTTGATACCCATCACTACCTTGATCATTTGTTGTTGTTGAATCTGTCAAAGCAGAGCAACGCATATTATCATGGTAGGGTGCGGAGGGACAATCTTGGTCCCGCCTCTACAATAAGGTCAATTAGATTGAGTAAAACTAGTTAACTCAATTGGATCGAGTAAAACTATAGGAATATTCCAACCGTTGGAAAGGTAGGATAAGATTACATTTACACTAAAGCTTGGGCGATTTAGCCAAAGCTAACTCAAGGTCTTTTGTAAATGTGGATCTTGATCCTATAAACAAGAGTTGCATAGAGATGTAATCGGTAATTTATTACCTACCGATCATACTGAGTCTTGGGCGATTTAGCCAAAGCTAACTCAAGGCCTAGTATGATGTGGATCTTCTCCCGCGAGAATTATTGCTAGTTTGTATGAATCTAGTAATGTGGTTTGACCACATCCATGACTTGATTCTACAAAAGTCCTATAATTCAGTGGGAGCATCGTTTGATTAAAGGCCTAATTAAATGATAAATGGAATATGATATTAATTTTTTGCATTGTGTATGTTGTAGATTACCATGTCGACAAACACGAACACTCTCTCCCTGCATTCTGTCCTTGAGAAGGACAAGCTCAATGGAGCTAATTTCCTGGACTGGTACAGAAATCTGAGAATCGTTCTCACTCAAGAAAGAAAATTGTATGTCCTGGAGCAGCCCATTTCGGAGGCACTTCCTGCCACTGCCTTGTGAGCTAACCGAGATGCTTACAAGAAGCATCAAGATGATGCATTAGATGTGTCATGCCTCATGCTCGCGACCATGAACTCTAAGCTTCAGAAGCAACACGAGTTCATGAATGCTTTTGATATGGTTGAACATCTTCGTCAACTATATCAAGGACAAGCAAGGCACGAGAGATACGAGATCTCTAAGGCACTATTTCAATGCAAGATGCAAGATGGGACTCCCGTAGGTCCATATGTACTCAAGATGATTGGGTACATAGAAAATCTACAGAGGTTGGGATTCCCACTTGGCTAAGAGATGGCCACTGACTTGATCTTGAGATCTTTTCCACAAAGCTACAATCAATTTGTCATGAATTACAACATAAATGAAATTGATAAGCCACTGCCTGAGATGCTCAGCATGTTGAGAACTGCTGAGCTCAACCTTAAGAAGGGAAAACCCGACTCCATTTTGATGGTACAAAAGAAGAAAGGCAAGGGCAAGCCTAAAGGTAAGGGAAAGTCCCAAGCCAAGGGCAAAGCCAAGGCACTAAAACTAAAAGGAGGGGTAGCCAAGGAAGGGACATGCTTCCACTGTAGGGAAGCTGGACACTGGAAGCATAACTTCAAAGCATACCTAGAAGATCTTAAGAAGAAGAGAAGTGAGACTTCTACTTCAAGTATATATGTCATAGAAGTCAATCTATCTATTTCTTCATCATGGGTATTAAATACTGGATGTGCATCTCACATTTGTACTAATGTGCAGGAGCTGAGAAATAGCAGGGCATTGACGAAGGGCGAGGTGGACCTACGAGTAGGCAATGGGGAAAGGGTTGGTGCTGTTGCTGTAGGAACTTATGATCTATCTCTGCCCTCTGGTCTTGTACTAGAACTAGATGAATGTTGTTATTTGTCTTCTTTGACTAAGAATATAATTTCAGTTTCTTGTTTGGACAAGAAAGACTTTTCATTTATAACAAAGAACAAATGTTGTTCAGTTTATTTAAATGATATATTCTATTGTAGTGCACCTTTGATGAACGGACTCTACATTCTAGACTTAGAGAGCCCCATCTATAACATAAGTACCAAAAGGTTCAAGTCAAATGAGTTAAACCAAACCTATCTCTGGCATTGTCGCTTAGGTCACATAAATGAGAGTCGCTTATCCCAGCTCCTTAAGGATGGGGTGCTGGACTGATTTGATTTTGAATCAAATGAGACATGTGAGTCTTGTCTTCTAGGCAAGATGACCAAGACTCCCTTTAGTGGACATAGCAAGAGAGTAACAGACTTGTTAGGACTTATACATAGTGATGTATGTGGCCCTTTCAATGTTGCTGCTAAAGGTGGTTACAAGTACTTTATTACATTTACTTATGACTTCAGTAGATATGGTTATGTGTATCTGATGACACAAAAGTTTGAATTCTTTGAAAAGTTCAAAGAATTCAAGAATGAAGTACAAAATCAACTTGGCAAGAGTATTAAGATACTTCGATCAGATCGAGGTGGTGAATACCTTAGCCATGAGTTTCATTACTCTCTAACTGAGTGTGGGATTCTATCCCAACTCACTCCTCCTAGAACACCAGAGTGGAATGGTGTATCTGAAAGGAGGAATTGTACCCTATTATATATGGTACGATCTATGATGAGTCACACAGATCTTCCTATATCCTTTTGGAGATATGCTCTAGACACAGCAATCTTCACACTTAATTGTGTACCATCCAAGGTTGTGATAAAGACACCATATACGATATGGACAAGGAAAAATCTCAAGATGTATTTCATAAGGATTTTGAATTGTGAGGCTTACGTTCAATTTCAAGTCTCAAAAAAACTGGGACCCAAATCGGATAAGTGCTATTTTGTTGGATATCCCAAGGAAATGAAAGGATATTACTTCTATATTCCCAGTCAGCACAAAGTGTTTATGGCAAAGACTGAGATATTTCTAGAAAGGGATTTTGTTTCTAGAAAAACTAGTGGGAGTACGTTCGATCTTGAAGAAATTTAAGATAAGGACCATAGCACTAAGGTAGGGATGGAGGTTGAACAGGAACCACAAAGTGTTGTGGGTGATGAGATTGTTGCACAAAGAGTCATGGAATAACAACCTGTTCAGGTAGACCAACCTCTTCACAGGTATGATAGGGTACATCGTTAGTCTGAGAGATACTCATTTCTCTTGTCTGACCATGATGACATTATGCTCATTGAGAATGAGCCTACCTCCTATCAGGAAGGTGTGATGAGCCCAGATTCTGAGAAATGGCTACATGCCATGAGATCTAAGATGGAATCCATGTACACCAACCAAGTATGAACTTTGGTTGATCCACTTGAAGGCGTCAAACCCATTGGTTGTAAGTGGGTCTTTAAGAGAGAGACTGACATGGATGGACTTACGTATACCTATAAGGGCCGATTGGTGGCTAAAGGTTTCAAGGAAATTCATGGTATTGACTATGATGAAACCTTTTCTCTAGTGGCGATGTTTAAGTCCATTCGGATCATGCTTGCTATTGCAGCATACCACGATTATGAGATCTGGCATATGGATGTCAAAATCGCATTTCTGAATGGAAACTTTCTCAAGGATGTTTACATGATATATCTTGAGAGTTTTGTAGATCCACAGCACACTAGGAAAGTATGCAAGCTACAAAGGTCCATTTATGGGCTAAAGAAAGCTTCTCGGAGTTGGAATCTTCGATTCGATGATGCAATCAAACAGTTTGGTTTCATCAAGAATGAAGATGAACCCTGTGTCTATAAGAGGGTTAATGGAAACATAGTTATCTTTCTTATATTGTATGTGGATGACATACTACTCATTGGGAATGACATCCCTTCACTACAGTCTATGAAGATATGGCTGGGGACATGCTTCTCAATGAAGGACTTAGGTGAAGCAGCCTGTATTCTAGGCGTCAAGATCTATAGAGATAGATCTAAGAGATTGCTTGGCCTAAGTCAGAGTATATATATTGACACGGTATTACTACGGTTTGCCATGCAGAATTTCAAGAAGGGACTTCTGTCAATGTCACATGGTGTGAGTCTTTCGAAGATTCAATGTCTCTCTTCTAGAGAGGAGAGAAACCGCATGGATAAGATCACTTATGCATCGACCATAGGATTTATCATGTACACCATGCTATGTGCTCATCCAGATGTCTCGTATGCTTTGAGCATGACGAGTAGATACCAGTCAAATCCAGGTGAGTGTCACTGATATCAGTCAAGAATATTCTTAAGTACTTGAGAAAGACTAAAGAATATTTCTTGATATTTAGAGGCGATGAGGAGCTAGCTGTAAAGGGTTACAGTGATGCTAACTTCCAAACTAACCAGGATGATTATAGATCGAAGTCAGGATTCATGTTTTACTTGAATGGTGGCATTGTAAGATGGAAGAGTTCAAAGCAGGATACAGTTGCTGATTCTACAACAGAGGCCTAGTATATCACTGCATCAGAGGCAGCAAAGGAGATAGTTTAGATCCGTAAGTTCATTACTGAGCTTGGGGTGAATCCTAGCATAACAGATCCTACAGAGCTCTATTGTGACAATAATGGAGCGATTGCGCAAGCTAAAGAAGCTCGCTCACACCAGCGAACCAAATACATACTACAGCGCTTCCATCTCATTCGAGAGATTATCGATAGAGGAGATGTGAAGATTTGCAGAGTACCCACAGAGGCTAACATCGCAGATCCCTTGACCAAGGCCTTGGCACAGGAAAAGCATGATGGTCACACTAGGTCATTGGGTATTAGATACTACAGTGATTGACACTAGCGCTAGTGGGAGATTGTTAGTGAAAGCCCTAGAGCCAATCATGTGATGATTGTTGTATGGACTTGGTTGTATCATATTCCTATTTATAAAGGAATTTCTTTATGGTTATTATACTTACTTGTGTTGGTACCAAATAACTAAGTATAATAACGTCCTTGTGTAGAAGGTTCTTATCTATATCAATCGATTGGTTGAATCGATAATGAGATGATATAGAGAACACTACTCTTAATCATTCCTAGTCAAGTATTAAAATTCAGGGACAAAGTTAATGTGAAGAGACTAGCATGTAGGTCAACTCGATGACTTGATCTCACAAGTCTTGGATATGAGATATCAAGTTGACACATGGGTATGCATTGAAGAATGTATATTTAATGCCTCGCCTTGAGAAAGTATCATGAATCATTATATGAGTGTCATATACTTTCTCATGTGACTATTAGTATGACTATTAGTCCATGGACCTGAAGTCACCATGGTTCCCTACATAAGGAGTTGCATACTTTGGCTTCGTCAAACATCACCCGTAAAAGGGTGGACTATAAAGGCAATTACTGGGTATGTAATAAATTATACGGAGGGATGTGAGTGATGTAGATGGGATCTATCCCTCCTATATGACGGAAGTGACATCGTTATTCTTGATAGAGTGAGACCACTAAGTGCATGGCCATGCTCAAATGAGTTAATATGAGATATTAAGCTCATTTGATTAGAGTGAGTCTACTTGGAGTTCAAGATATAGATTATACCGAGGATGACATGGTATATGCCTCAATTAGTCAATCTAGATGTCAAGGATAGAGGGACATTATCATATATTGTGAGAGTTACAATTAGTAGTAACAAAGGTGATGTTGGATCTCAATATTCTCTTAACTTGGGTAGCAATGATGTGTTGCTAGATACCCCTCATTGCTTATGTTCCTAAATCGGTTAGGAGCATTGCCAACATTACAAGAACCTATAGGGTCACACACAATGGGCAATTTGATGAAGATTAGGTTCATATGATGGACCATGAGGATTAGGTTCATGTGATGAACCAAATTGGATTAAGAGTAATCCAAATTAGACTAATTAAGTTAGACTCAATTTTATTCAAGTGTTGAATGAGTTTAATTTAGATTTGATTCATTGAGTCAATTTAAACTAATAAATAGAGATTCATTAAATCAAATTGCCTTGAATCAAATGGTTGGATTTGATCAACCATGGGAGATAAAATGTCAAGTTTGACTTGACTTGAGATGGAAGATGAAAGGTCAAGTTTGATTTGACCAAATGTCATGTCATGGTGACTTGGCATGGGGCCGGCCAATGATGATGTTCCAAATCATCATGGACACATCATGGGGTGCCTCCTCAGGATGGAGACTTGAGCCATGGCTCTTGGAATTACATGCATGCATGTAACTCCCTTATAGTTGCCGACCACTATTATATGGGTAATTGATTGTGAAGTTAAGTGTAGTAACTTCATCTTCTTCCTCCTCTCTTTTCAAGCTCTCTCCCCCTCCTTTGCCGTGTGCTTCTAAGGGTGCTAGCACACTCTAGGTTGCTTTTCTCTACCTATTGCTTGTGTGGATACCGATAGAGGAGTGTACACTTGACACTCTCGAGTTCTGGCAAACCGTTTGGACGAGCGGGATAAGTGAAGGGCATCGCATAAAGGGTAACACTCTTTTCAAGTAGATCTAAGGTATATCTAGGTTTTCTAAATATGTACATGTAATTTTTGTTTATCTTCGCATGGATCCGTGGCTGACTTTCGAGGTTTTCACAATGCAAAAAGCGGTTTTTGCAGCTCAGAAAGTTCAACAGGTGTCACACGGAAGATCATATTCTCAGTTCCTTATAGAGTATAAGTAGAGGCTCACAACCGAGATGGTTTTGGACAAACCATTGGTATGGTTGTTGTGTGATTTAGTCTTGGTTTGTCTTGACCATAGAATTACAGTAGTACACTTTGTGTGTATTGAGCAGGATCGACATAGAGATGATTCAATTTATTTCTGACTACATAATTGAATCAGACCTCGGATATTATGGTGTACATGCTCTTAATCCCGATATAATAATGGGCATATGTGCTTAGTATTTATTTCATTGATTTACCAATGAGCAAGATTTATAGATTAAATCGATAGGCTCGGTAAGTTGGGAAATGATATTATTTACATAATGTGTCGTTGATTATAGGAGGAAACCATATCCTATATATTAGGATAATGATGTCCCCTTGAGGAGCTCATAAGGATCATCATGTAAATCCTGCAGGTGGACTTGGTCCGGCATGATGATGAGGTTGAGTGGTACTACTCATGGAGTTAGATGTTAATTAATTAATTGTCAGTAAATTAATTAATTGATGGACATTCGATATCTTAAACACGGGGAGATATTTGTATAATTAATATATGGAGCCCATATTTATTTATGGGATTGGTGAGGTAGATCAATGATAATCCTCTAGTTGAATGGATTATCATTAATGTATCGGACTTTATGTGGCCTAGATCCATTGGGTGGCCAAGATCCAACTCCTCCTCATGGTCTCTATTGTCGCCTATTAAAACCCTCATGAAACCTAGATCCGCTGGACACGATTAAAATGAGGTTTGGATGAAATCTATAAAAGGGGGTGCCAAGGCTTGGGCAGTATAAGTGAATTGGAGATTCTAGAGTTTGCTCTCCTTGGCTTGGGCGGTGAGAAACACAAGGGGAATTAGGGTTTGGGTCGGCGGCAACAAGAGGGTAAGGCAAGTGTTTTCTCCTCCTTTCTCTTGGCCAGCGCTAGGATATCCTCTTCCTTGGGTTTTGGGTGGTGTCACATCCTCTTTTCCTCATCCTTTTCCGGTGGCAACTAGGGCATGGGTTTGCCCTTCTTTTCTTTGGTTGGCCGGCACAACTCCTTCTTCCTCTCCTTAGGGCCAGCGGCAACCACAATTGGTTTGTGGTGGTCGGCACAAGTAAGGAGAAGAAGGGAGAATTTCTTCCCTTTGTTCGGAGCGAGCAAGAAAGGGAAGAACGTGATCTAGGAAGTTTCATTTCTTAGAGGATCGTTGCCCACACAACGTCCAAGAGGAGGATAGGACATACAATAGAAGACCAAGAGGTATAATTCATGTCTTGGTTTCCTTTTGTTTCTTTGTATTATGTAAGTAATTGAAAGTGGCTAATTTACTTGGACCCCAAAGAAAGACACAAAAACCGGCTATCCGTACATCATCTATTCTATGGCTAATCGAGGAAAAGAGTTAGGTTTCTTGAACAACAAGTTTGTCCAAGAGACCACTCTAATCGAATAGCACGATGATGGATCGGTTTCTTGGGTAATCCTTCATCGCCTTGGATTAATTTTTTAATCCTGGGATGTAGATGGGATCGCAATGCACAAGCGACCGAGGTGGGAAGCGAAGCTTCGGTTCCACCTTCAACCAAGTCATCTTTTCAAGAAATTGGCTTCCATGTCATGGGGAGGCACAGAAGACTTCTTTGATCACAACAACGACCACTTCCTTAGACAAAGCCAAATTCAAGAAAGTAATAACTTGATTCACCTAAGATCACTTCCTGGTCTAACTAGTTAAGGATACGGTGAGGTAGCTTCAGCTAGTTCCACTTAGTCGAGTGCACCAAGCTAGATACACCTTATCTAACTTGGACACACAAGACTTCGCTTTACTAGCGTACAATCATCTCTCCACATCTAGTACTATGTTTTCAAGAATTGACTAGTTATTGGTCCTATCTAACCATTCTAAAAGAAATAAAAAGAAAAATACCTAAGCATGCAAAGTCTAATTAATAGCACAAATACATTTTGTACTTGCTCCCCCTGGACCATTGAATCAGTTCGGTCTTTCCACATAGTGGATTTGGTCCTTGGGAATCTAGTACTTGTTAGATCCTAATTGAGAAATCAAAACGGTCTTAGGGACCCATGCTTGGACATGTTTTTTTATTTCTACTTACAATTGACATATACGACTTGTTAGTCGTATTTGAGCTAAACCCAAGCCCGGCCTTGTTGTACATGGACCTTTGCGATCCAAGTAAAAGGTCAAGTCCCTTGGATCCCAAAGTGAACCTTTCCAACATATACCTAAGATCTTCGACTTTACTTTTCAAAAATGAGTTCTCAACTTCAAGCTTTTCAACTCGAGTTGAGTCCTCCTCTTAAAATTGACTAGTCGAAGAGGTTAGGGAGACCTTATGTTTAAGGAGTTTAACCTCCTCAACTATGGTCTCGACCTTGGACTCAGACTTAGCTAACTTTCTAGTTAAGAATTTAATTGCATTGTATAAAATGCTAAGTAAAGATCGACTTACCTTAAGTGACTCTTTTGAACCGGATGCGTATCCGTGGCTTGTCTTGAATAGCGAATCGTCATCGAATTCGGACTCAGACTCTTCCTCGGGTTCGGAGTCTTGTTCGGGCTCAGTCGGCTTGTCCATGAAGATGAGATCATCATTTTCCTCCTCCGATGATTCTTCCCAAGTAGCGTTAAGCGCTTTCTTTGGTGCTTTTCCTTTTAGTTTTGGACACTCCGACTTGATGTGCTCGAATCTGTTACATTCAAAACATCTCAAATTCAAATTAGACTTAGACTTAGTTTTACCTTGATTGACGGGTCATTTTCGGCTCTTGATCATCTTTTGAACAAGATTTACTAGTTCGATTTCCATTTTGAGATCTACCTCCGACTCGTACTCGTACTCGTACTCGTCCTCTTCCTTGGGGGTGATTTGTTCGCGACCTTCTTCTTGGAACCTACAATTTAGGCAATATCTTTCTCGGCCCGGACCATGTTTGTTTGCTCATGAAGGTCAAACTCAGAAAATAACTCATCTAATCTAAGTTTAGAAATATCCTTAGAAACCTTGTAGGAATCGACCATGGATGCCCACAAGGTGGTCCTAGGAAAAGAGTTTAAAGTGTACCTTATAAGGTCTCGATTCTCGACCTTTTGTCCGATGGCATGCAAGCTATTGACGATGTCTTGGATACGGGCATGTAGTTGTATCACCGTCTCATGTTCTTGTAATTTTAAGTTATACAGTTTATTGAAAAGCAAATCATGCTTACATACCTTAGTGTCGTCGGTTCCTTCGTGTAACTCAACAGTTTAGTCCATAAATCTTTAGCGCTAATGAAGGGGCCGACTTTGTTTAGCTCCTCTTTGGATAAGCCGCATTGGAGGATTTGGGTTGCCTTGCCGTTGGCTTCCACTTGTCTTTTCATGGCATTAGTCCATTGATCATAATCCAACGATTCACCCAATTCATTAGTAGGAAGCGTGAATCCAGTTTGGATTATGATTCACATCTCGATTTGGGTCTTTAGGAAGCACTCCATCCTACCCTTCCAATAATGGAAGTCATCTCCATTGTAAAATGGAGGTCGGACGGTGCTAAACCCTTCAAGATGGGCCATTTAGACAAAAGAGAGAAAAACTAATACCTCGCAAAATCATAAACAACCAAAACGTACCAAGACTTTCGTCTTGGATTAGTAGTGTGGGAGAACAAATTTACCTTAAATGAAAAACTTGTAAAAACTCCAAATAAACAGAAATAAATATAAAAATAATTCTATAAAAATTACTAGATTGGTGGTTTCACCAAATCGTAGCGCCCCCAGCTCTGATACCAATTGTTGGATTGATTTGAGCGGTAGAGGGAGGGGGTGGTGAATAGCGCAAAATAAATTTCATTAGTTCTTTCTATATAAAATAATTAAACGAGCGAGGATGTAGCAGAAATATAAATGACAAGGTTTGTTTTTACTTGGTTCACTGCCTTCAGCTACTAGTCCAAGGCCCTAATGGTCCGAGACCACGTACAGAGGGCGATAGACTAAAATAATCTTCTCCTCGTTGGATGTAGGAGACAACGGAATACAAAAAGCTCGAAAGATTAAGGTAGAGGGGCACTTCCCCTCTCCTTATTACAATATAAAGCTCCGCAAAACTAAAATAAGCACAATAGAAGACTTAAAAAAAACTTATACCGACGAGGAAAAGATTGAAACTAAAGCTTGATCAACGGAATAGTAGAGCTTCGCCATAAAGATGTCCGAGAGTCGAGGCATTACGGAGGCTTTTTGTAGAGCTTTTGATGATGGAAATGGGGTGAATAACCCCTACTTTTATAGACTTGGAAACCCTAGATGTTCAGATCATCAACCAATGAGAGTAAGCCTCCTAGGCCTTGATAAATGGAGATAAGCTTTGACTCTCCTCGAAGCTGATCCTTGACCAACAGTCGACTGCTACCCTTACCAGTCGACTGATAGATGAATCAGTCGACTGATGCAAGCCCTCAGTCGACTGATGGCAGGTTTTCGAACTGCAATGAAGAGTTAGCTCAAAAATGCAGTTAATATAAGTGAACTTGATGGTCATTTACCATATGATCTTGACTTAGAATATCCATGGGAAGTCTTGAGTGAAGGTTTTGCCCGGAACCGAAGCTCTGATACCACTTGAAGGTAGGAAACTTCGCTTCCCACTTCAACTCGGTCGCTTGTTCATGGTGATCCCTTCTACGTCCCTGGATAAAAAAATTTATCCTTGATAAGAGGGATTACCCAAGCTATCGTTTCATCGTCGTGATATTCGATTAGAGTGGTCACTTGAACAAACTTGTTGTTCAAGCAACCAACCTCTATTCTACGATTAGCTGCGGAATAGATGATGTATGGATTGCCGATTTTTGCGTTTGTATTTGGGGTCCAAGTTAATTTAGCCACAAAACAGAATATACAACATGTATATAATTGAAAAATAATTATAAACATAACACAAAAGAATATAAAACAACATTTATACCTCTCGATCTTCTATTGTATGTCCTTCCTCCTTTTGGACGTCGTGTGGGCGACGATCTTCCAAACGTCTAAGCCTCCTAGATCACCAATCTTCCTTCCTTGCTCGCTCTGAACAAGAGGAAGTATAGAAACGAAACTCTTCTCTTATCTAGGACCAAGCATCAAGCTCCAAGCTTGATGCTTGCCGCCGGCCCAAAGAGATGAAGATAGAAGTGTAGGCGCCGGCCAAAAGCTCCAAGGGAAGAATCCATAGCTCTTGTTTCCACCGGCCAAGGAGAAGAAGAGGAATAGGTTGAGCTTCGGCCAAGGTAGAGGGGAGAAAGATGGGCGCCGGCAACACCTTAGGAAGAAGAAAGAAATCTCTCCAATTGTTTCCGCCCAAGCCACCTCTCCAACCCTAGCCGCACAACCTAAACCCTAATAAACCTAGGATTTCTTGCCGCCCAAGCAAAGGAGAGGCAAAACCCTAATCTCCTAAGACATTAGTTGCCGCCCAAGCCATAAGCCCCCTTTTATAGAGCTAGGCTTAAGCCACCTTTTAATCTCCACCGTCGGTTCTAGGGATTTAATCTCAACCGTCGGATCTAGAAATTTAATGACCACCGTCGGATCTAGAGTTTTATTTTCTACCATTGGATATAGGCTTCATGAGATTTTTAATAGGCTACAATAGGGACCATGAGGAGGAGTTGGATCTTGGCTACCTCTGATACCACTTGAAGGTAGGAAACTTCGCTTCCCACTTCAACTCGGTCGCTTGTTCATGGTGATCCCTTCTACATCCCAGGATAAAAAAATTTATCCTTGATAAGAGGGATTACCCAAGCTACCGTTTCATCGTCATGATATTCGATTAGAGTGGTCACTTGAACAAACTTGTTGTTCAAGCAACCAACCTCTATTCTATGATTAGCCGCGGAATAGATGATGTATGGATCGCCGGTTTTTGTGTTTGTATTTGGGGTCCAAGTTAATTTAGCCACAAAACAGAATATACAACATGTATATAATTGAAAAATAATTATAAACATAACACAAAAGAATATAAAACAACATTTATACCTCTCGATCTTCTATTGTATGTCCTTCCTCCTTTTGGATGTCGTGTGGGCGACGATCTTCCAAAAGTCGAAGCCTCCTAGATCACCAATCTTCCTTCCTTGCTCGCTCCGAACAAGAGGAAGTATAGAAACGAAACTCTTCTCTTATCTAGGACCAAGCATCAAGCTCCAAGCTTGATGCTTGCCGCCGGCCCAAAGAGATGAAGATAGAAGTGTAGGCGCCGGCCAAAAGCTCCAAGGGAAGAATTTCTAGCTCTTGTTTCCACCGGCCAAGGAGAAGAAGAGGAATAGGTTGAGCTCTGGCCAAGGTAGAGGGAAGAAATATGGGCGCCGGCAACACCTTAGGAAGAAGAAAGAAATCTCTCTAATTGTTTCCGCCCAAGCCACCTCTCCAACCCTAGCTGCCCAACCTAAACCCTAATAAACCTAGGATTTCTTGTCGCCCAAGCAAAGGAGAGGCAAAACCCTAATCTCCTAAGCCATTAGGTGCCGCCCAAGCCATAACCCCCTTTTATAGAGCTAGGCTTAAGCCTCCTTTTAATCTCAACCGTCGGTTCTAGGGATTTAATCTCAACCGTCGGATCTTGAAATTTAATGACCACCGTCAGATCTAGAGTTTTGTTTTCTACCATTGGATATAGGCTTCATGAGATTTTTAATAGGCTACATTAGGGACCATGAGGAGGAGTTGGATCTTGGCCACCGAATGGATTAAGCCCACATAAAATCCGATCTATTAATAATAATCCAATCCACTAGAGGATTATCATTGATCTACCTCATCAACCCCCATAAGATAATATGGGCTCCATATTTTATTTGCACATATTTCTCCCTGTGTTTAAGATCTCGAATGTCTATCGATTAATTAATTTACTGACAATTAATTAATAAACATCTAACTCCATGAGTAGTACCACTAAACCTTATCATCATGTCGGACCAAGTCCACCTGCAGGGTTTACATGATGAACCTTATGAGCTCCTCAAGGGGACATCATCATCCTAATATATAGGACACGGGTTCCTCATATAATCAACGACACACCATATAAATAATATCATTTCCCAACTTACCGAGCCTATCGATTTAATCTATAAATCTCGTCCATTGGTAAATCAAAGAAATGATTACTAAGTATATGTGCCCGTTATTATATCGGGATTAAGAGCATGTACAATATAATATCTGAGGTCCGATTCGATTATGTAGTCCGTAATAAATCGAATCACCTCTATGTCGGTCCTGCTCAATACACACAAAGTGTACTAGTGTGATTCTATGGTGAAGATAAACCAATACCAAATCACACTACAACCATACCAATGGTTTATCCAAAGCCATCCCGGTTGTGAGCCTTTACTTATACTCTACAAGGAGCTGATAACATGATCTACCGTGTGACACTACATACCATGTTATCTACAATATAATGTATGACACAATATGCATAATTACAAATATGCAAATAATGATCATGTGATTCTTATTTCAAAATAAAGATGTTCATACAAAAGATAGACTTTTTAGTATACATTCCAACAATCTCCCACATATACTAAAAGACTATGTTGTCCTTAAACTGCCATACATCTGATTCCAATTCCCTCCACATGCCTATCAAAAGCTCTCGCTGGAAAGGCCTTAGTGAAAGGGTCTGCCAGGTTATCCTATGATGCAATCTTGGCCACAACAACTTCTCCTCTCTTTACGATTTCTCGTATCTGGTGGTACTTGCGCTCTATGTGTTGACTTGACTTATGGGCTCGTGGTTCCTTCGAGTTTGAAACTGCACCACTATTATCACAATAAATTGTGATAGTTCTGGGCAAACTAGGAATCACATCCAAGTCCATCAAGAAGTTCCTGAGCCACACAACTTCTTTGCCTGCCTCAGAGGCCGCCACACATTTCTGCTTGACACTCCTCCATACAAAGGCTCCACCTCCCAAAGTAAACACAAAACCTGAGGTAGACTTACTGTTATCCCTATCTGATTGGAAGTCAAAATCTGTGTAACCCACAGGGAGTAACTGGTCTGCCTGGTAAACTAGCATATAATCCCTAGTCCTTCTCAGGTACTTCAATATATGTTTTACCACAGTCCAATGTCCCTGTCCTAGATTACTCTGATATCTGTTGACCATGCCCACAGCAAAGCAGATATCTGGTCTCGTACATAACATCGAATACATGAGGCTTCCTACTGTTGAAGCATAAGGAACTGCCTTCATCTCCTCTATCTCCTCAGATGTTCTAGGACACATCTCCTTAGATAAAGGAACTCCATGCCTGAAAGGTAGAAAACCTTTCTTGGAGTTATGCATGCTAAAACGATCCATAACGGTGTCTATGTATGAAGCTTGAGATAAGCACAACATCCTTTTCTTGCGATCCTTTATAACCTTGATCCCAAGGATGTGTCCCAATTCTCCACAGCCCTTCATATCAAATTGTTTGGACAACCATACCCTAACGTCTGATAACACATTGACATTGTTGTCAATTAACAAAATGTCATCTACGTATAGTACAAGAAATACCACTACGTTTCCGTCACATCTCTTGTATACACAAGACTCATTCGAACTTTGAATAAATCCATAAGACTGGATTACCTCATCAAAGATGATGTTCCAAGACCTCAAAGCATGCTTCAATCCATAAATGGACCGATTAAGCTTGCACACAAGATGCTCTTTGCCCTTTGCAATGAATCACTCTGGTTGCTTCATGTAGATGTTTTCCTTAAGACTTCCATTAAGGAAAGCTGTCTTGACATCCATCTGCCACACCTCATAATCCATATGAGCAGCAATGCATAAGAGAATCCGGATAGACTTAAGCATGGCTACCGGCGAAAAGGTCTCCTCATAATCGATACCCTCTTTCTAAGTATACCCCTTCGCAGCAAGCCTCACTTTGAAGGTCTCAACCTTCCCGTCTATTCCTCTCTTTCTTTTGTAGATCCACTTGCATCCAATGGTTTTTACACCATTGGGTGGTTCTACTAGCTCCCATACCTGATTTGAATCCATAGATTCAATCTCAATATTCATTGCACTTTGCCAAGATACCGCATCTTTATCTTGGATTGCCTCGTCATATGTCCAGGGATCAGGTTCATGTTCGCCAGGGACCAAATCAGAAGATTCTCCCAAGAACATGAATCTATCCGGCTATCTAGAAAACCATCCCACTACGATGAGGTATCACCTATGTATCCTCTGTGACACGCGGTGCAGTGACTTGTGGTATATCCTCTTGTACCGGTGGTACTGAAGAAGTGACTTCCCATTTCAATTCCTCTAGAACAATCTTACTCATGGGCTTGTGGTTCATCACATAGTCTTCCTCTAGAAATCTGGCATTCATGCAAACGATCACCTTATGATCTCTAGGACTATAAAACAATCCACCTTTCATTCCTCTAGGATAGACAACGAACATGCACACTTCTGTACGAGGTTCCAACTTACCAGCATTGGCCTTCAGCACATGTGCTAGACTCCCCCATATCCGAATATGTCTTAGACTAGGCTTTCGCCCAGTCCACAATTCTGTGGGAGTAGAAGGCATTGATTTAGATGGTACCAAGTTCAGAATATACACTACTGTATCTAGAGCATATCCCCAGAACGAATATGGCAACTCAGAATAACTCATCATCAATCTAACCATCTCCATAAGAGTCCTATTCCTTCGCTTTGCTACACCATTCTATTGGGGTGTGCCAGGTGCAGACAATTGGGATTGAATCCCAGCCTCTGATTGATAGGATCGTCATGAACAAGCGACCGAGGTGAAGTGGGAAGCGAAATTTCCCCTCACAAACTCGAAAAGCTAAACCCAACAATTGGTATCAGAGCCATGGTTTCCGATTTTGTATGTTTAGGATTCGGTTACTCTTATGCATTTTTCATATATTATATGTGCCGGATAATAGTAAGATATGCCTAGGTTAACTCTTTGGTTGCAGGCACAAGATCCGACTATTATGGTCATATGTGTGTATGAGATTGTATGTGTGTAATAGTATATTTTGTTGAATCCTCGAGGTTGACGAGGCTAGTATTTAATTTTTTTTGTAAATTAGATACGACATTGTTTAGCCACTCTTTTTATTTTAGTTTACTTTCGATCTAGATTTCATGTACACTCCCTCATGGAGTATAGGATCGATGGATGTAAATTAAAATATTTTTTTTCTCGGCTCGGATCTCTGGATGGCTCATACATGGCGTAGGAGGAGCGGACGAGATGGCGATACGACGGGAGACATATTGAAGACAAAAGCGATAATAGTTGAAAAAAATTTATTTTTCATATTTATTGCTTATTGTTTGATATCCATGTCGTAGGCTAGAAAATTCTTCAATTTTAAATTACTAAGTGGGAGAGAGATATTTTTTTAAAAATTCTCACGGCCTCCATTACGATTTGACAAGTGATGTAAACAAACTTGCGTGTCGGCTCTGAGTGCCTTCCTCCCCATCGGATGAGTTTATTTGCAGATCACAAGGTCAAATATGGTTATAGGAAATTATTAAGGAGCGTGTGTACTTCCCCATCGGAAGGTACATAACCCGAGATAATTACCTTGGTACCGAGTAATGGTGAACACTTAGATACAAATATAAGTATCCTCCCCATCGGAGTCACTGCTTTTATTTGTAGGGCCGAAGAGGAACCAACTATTAATTTTACTTGTCAAAAAGTTAGGTTGACAATATAGTAAAATTAATGGGTAAAACCTCCTCTTACAAACGTAGAATTCGTATACGTCCACGCTATCATGGCATACGATATTCTCGGTGTTTTGAGGTTTTGGTTGATTTTAAAATTTTATTGTTTGAGGAATCAATAATTTTTGAAATCTAATGTTTTGATCTATGTGATTCTTAGGTTTTCTTTCAAAATGACTTTCAACCCGCTTACTGTGATACTGAAAGAGAATAAACTTACTGGACCAAACTATGTTGATTGGAAGAGGAATCTTGACATTGTCTTGACTGCTGAGAAATACAAATATGTACTCCTCGAAGTGTGCCCTCCTAAGCCTATGGATGATTATGGGGAAAAGAAGAGAGAGAGTTATAAGAAGTGGATCAATACCGATGAGATGGCGCAGTGTTACATTTTGGCATCTATGTCAAATGTACTGCAACATCAGCATCAAACCATGCCCACTGCGTATGACATGATGCTCAATCTCAAAGAGCTTTTCAAACACCAGAATCGGGCTACAAGGTAGGAAGCCATGAGAAACTTGATGACGACCACCATGATCGAGGGAACACCTGTGAGGGATCATGTTCTCAAGATGATGGCTCATTTGAATGAGTTGGAAGTCCTCGGAGCTGAGATCGATGGGGAAACCCAGATTGATATCATTCTCCAGTCTCTACCTAGGAGTTTTGAACAGTTTCGTCTGAACTACAACATGAACAAGAGGTTGTATTCGTTGGCGGAGCTTCTGACAGAACTCCAGGCGGTAGAGGGGTTATTTCGTCAGAGTGCTTAGGTGCATGCCATGGTGACCCAAAAGGTTTCTACTTCTAAGCCGAAAGGAAAGAAGAAGAAGAAACAAACTAGGGCGAAGGCGGTGGGACGAACTCAGGGAAGAGTGAAGAAGCTGAAAGGCAAGTGCTTCACTTGTAAGCAGATTGGACACTTGAAGAAGAACTGCCCCAACCGCAAGCAGAACAAAGGTATATCTTTTGGTCTAGTCGTTGAAACATGTTTAGCGATATTTTCTACCGGCACCTGGTGTGTAAATACGGGAGCCACTGATCATGTCTGCAATACTTTGCAGGGGTTCCAGAAAACCAGACGACTGGTTGAGGGGGAGATTACCATGTACTTGGGTGATGCCACGAAGGTGGCAGCTGTTGCAGTGGGAGACGTTCATTTATCTTTTGAGAAAAATAAAGTTTTGGTTCTTAAGAATTGCCTTTATGTACCTTTATTTAGAAAGAATTTGATTTCAATTTCTAAATTGTTTATGGATGGATATTCTATTTCTTTTAATGACAGAGTTGTTATAAAAAGGAATAGGGACATTATCTGTTCGGGTGCATTGATAGGAAATTTATACACACTTGAACAAAAAGCTCCCATGATGCAAATTGAAGTTAATAACTCATCTTCTAATTCCAATAAGAGAAAAGAACCATCGAAGATGAACCAAACATATCTTTGGCATCTTAGGCTTGGTCATATTATCCTAAGCAGAATTCAAAGGTTGATAGCTGATGGACCTCTGGGTTCATTAGTGGTGGACGATTCCCCAACCTGTGAATCTTGCTTGGAGGGTAAAATGACTAAGGGGCCTTTTAAGGCCAAGGGGTATAGAGCCAAAGATGTGTTGGAATTGGTTCATTCTGATTTGTGTGGTCCTATGTCAATCCAGGCTAGAGGTGGTTTTGAGTATTTCGTCTCTTTTATAAACGATTATTCGAGATATGAATACATTTACTTGATGCACCGCAAGTCTGAATGCTTTGACAAGTTCAAAGAATTCAAGGCAGATGCGGAGAAACGTCAAGGTAAAAGTATCAAGACACTACGATCTGCTCGTGGTGGTGAGTACCTCTTGAGAGAGTTTAGGAACTACTTATCAGAAGATGTGATTCAATCCCAATTGTCTACACCTGGCACACCCTAGTAGAATGGTGTAGCAGAGCGAAGGAATAGGACTTTTATGGAGATGGTTAGATCGATGATGAGTTATTCTAAGTTGCCAGATTCGTTCTGGGGATATGCTCTAGATACGGCAGTGTACATTCTGAACTTGGTTCCATCTAAATCAGTGCCTTCTACTCCCACAAAATTGTGGACTGGGCGAAAGCCTAGTCTAAGACATATTCGGATTTGGGGGAGTCCAGCACATGTGCTGAAGGCAGATGCTGGTAAGTTGGAACCTTGTATAGAAGTACGCATGTTCCTTAGCTATCCTAGAGGAACGAAGTGTTAGTAATATATGAGAGATGTCCTAAGGCAATCGCCTTATGTATGAACCATTTATATGATAAATGAAGATTCACTATTTGAGTATACATGTTTAATGTATTTGATTGGATCTTAAACTCATTTATCGAATGTCCACGATACGATTCACAAGATGAGAGAATTTTGTGATTGGATCCATGACTAGTGAGTATCTCTACATGTGTAATTGTGATGTATCGGAATTATCCTAGTCGATGAATTGATGGATTTGGACACCATCAGATTACATCGAGACTAAGAGTATACTCCTTGGTGTATCAAGCGGTGATTCTCCTTTGGTGGAGACATAGTGATGTCGGAGTTAATCGTGGATGCTAGTTATGGTAACTAGTTCATTGGAGTGACCAGCCGTAAGACTTCATATGGTTCTCTGCATATATAGATATGTCAATGAAGTTCTTACTGTGGCTTAAGTGCGATGTTCCTTTGACTTGAGGTATTCAAGACATCTTGATCATGGAGACTTATGCTTTGACTTCTTAAGCAAACATCTCTAAGGAGATGTGGACCCGGGATGATTGGGTATAAGTCGAAGTGATCGAAGGTGTTTGAATAGCCTATAAAGGATTCACCACTCCTTGCGAGCAGATGTATACCCATGGCCTCTCGTCGGATTGTTACTAAAGTCTTTGGCCAAAGCATTACATGTTTAGAGTAAAGTACTCTTCGATACATGTGCAGTAACTAGAATCCGTAGGACGAGCAAATGATACTTGGGCTAGGTGTGACGTAGTCAGCCTAGTGGGGACTGACACAATAGACCATGTCCTGAACCAAGTGGGTATAAGATGAGTGAAGGGAATGGGGCATGATTCATTCGAAGCTCTTGAAGGGTTTGAAATAGTTACGGATCAGTTGATCTTTTCGGTTAATTGGGGATCATGATGTACTACTAGGTGCCACTCATGGTCGATCTATAATTAATGGTTAATTATAGACGGCCAACATAAGCGAGAACCTATTTGGTCACCGCGCCTGCAGTGTAATCCAAAGGATTTAAAGCGAGCTTGAGAATGGGATTCTCGACCAGAGAAACTATGTTTGGTTGGACCAAACATAAGCGAGCATGAAATTGTTTGATCGCAATGGAGGCGTGGATGGGCGTGTCTTATGAAGACATAATGGATGGACCAAAATGGTTTGGTTCTAATCAATGGATGAGAATAAACCAAAGGGTTTGGTTTATATTAAGCGAATGAACCAAAGTTGGTTGGTTCGTTTTAACTTAAAATAAACCATCATGGTTTGGTTTATTTTAACTTATCTTAATGGAGGCGGGTTAGCGGGCTTTATGGATATGATCCATTAACCATTAAGAGAATTAGTTCTCTATAAAATAGGGCTTAAACCTAATAAACCTAATCCAATAAGTTGCCCCAGCCTCCTTGAGTTTGGCGCCCAACTCCTTAATGCAACCAGCTGCCGCCCAGCTTTGTGCTGCCGTCAAGCTCCTTGCGGCGTCAAGCTTCAGCGGTGAACCTCGGCGACCCTCCGGTGATCTCCTAGGTTTGGCATCAAGGTGAGCTTTTCTCTCCTTGGTTGGCGGCGCCTATTCCTCCACCAAGCTGTCCAGTTTTCTGGACAGCTTCTTCTCCTCGGGCGTCGTTTGGGCGGCGGTTAGTGCTCCGACAGCGGCTAACTTACCGGGGATTTGATCTCCGGTAATCCTCTGAGGTGGAGGACGAAGGATTCGTCAAACGGTTGACGAATACCTCTCCGGAGAAGCAAGTCTTGAGGACGTGGTTTAGGTCCGAATTTGGATTCGGACCGTGATCATCTCTCGATCCGTCGTCTTCAACCACGAGGCTAGTAACCCGTACGAAGACGAAGCTCGTGACTTAGCGAAGTCATCCCGAGGAGCTCGGCGTGGATACGGATAGAGACGATTCTTACGAGGATCGTTCCGGTTGATGCCGTTCCCGCTACACGTCATACGGAAGGTATAACGTAGTTTAATGTCCTTTTATTGCAATTTTAATTTACGGTTATGTCTACACTTGTTGTAATAGCATGCGTGTGTTGTGTGTGTTGTAATAAATAGGAGTATTTATTATTTTTATTGCTTCCGCTGTGCTCATGTTTACGAAACATGATCGAACACACACCTGCCTTGTGATCTTAGGAAACCAACTTGATGGTATCGAGCCCGGGTTGTGTTTTACATAATCGTAAAATGGTTTTGCGATAGTCATAATGTATTTCTGGAAATTTTCTAAATTTTGGAAATTTAGAAGTATTTATGGAAATTTTTCAATTTTGGAAAGTCTAGAAGTATTTATGGAAATCTTCCACTTTTGGAAAGTTGGAAGTATTTATGGAAATTGATATTTTCCATAAATAAAATATTTGATTAGATTCTGGAAATTTGTTTCCTAATTTAATCATGATTTGATTTGAAATCAAATCTTAAAATATTTTATTTCCATAAGTAGTTTTAAGATTTAGGAAATTGGTTTCCTAAATAGATTTTCCTTAATCAAATAATTCCATGAATAAAATATGTGATTAGATTTGGAAATTTGTTTCCTAATTTAATTATGATTTGATTTGGAGAATCAAATCTTAAACATATTTTATTTCCATAAATAGTTATGACATATAAGGAAATATATACATGACATAATTGTATGCCATGTAATTGCATTAGATGCATAACATTATGCCATGCGTGTCGTGACATGTAGATGTATGCCATGTATGCCATGCCATGTAGATAATAGTTATTTGCATGCAAAGAGGATGAGACATAAAAACCCTTAATCAATATTAAAGCCTACACCTTCCATTAATATGGTTTAGAACCCGAGTTACTGTTTCTTGTTTGGGTTGTTGGACTCTCTCAAGCCTCGAACGATATGTTCAAACCATGGAATAGTTTAATACTAATATGGTAAGAGTCGAGGTCAATCGTTAGCTTTGGTTGTTGGACTCTCTCCAAGCTGGGCTAATTGGTTGAATGCGCTCTAACCATATTAAAACTATGTCTGATTAATGGGTTGGCTTTAACACACGAGCATCGGCTTGTTGGACTCTCTCCAAGGTCGATGTAAAGGGAGGTGAAGTTGGGTGCTATGCATATGATGCATACTTGTTAATGTGTTAACAACCCGATGTATGTGTGAACATTCAATTAGTTGATAGCACATTGTGATAGTTGCATATCGTGATATGCAATCGGTATAGATGATACCTACCGTCGTAGTTATGAATGGCTTGTTGGACTCTCTCCAAGGTTGTTCATAACTATGATGGATATCAACCCATTCGGAGATGGACCTACAATCTCCCGAAGTGATTTTGGGGTTTTTGAAATTCGAAAAATGAATGGGATTTATAAATGTATATTGATGCATTTTTAAAATCATCTTTCTCATATATGCTCGTTTTGTATTTCTAAGTTAATATATTGATCATGATGTGTTTGAATTTGCGTTCCATTTTGGATTCAAATAAATTGACTGGGCCGAACTTCTTGGACTAGCTTAGAAACTTGAGAATTGTTCTCAAGGTGGAAAAGCTTGCGTATGTCCTCGAAGCGCCTCTTCCCGCCCATCCTAGTGACGATGCAACTCTGGACCAATTGTTGGCCTATCAGAAACATGTGAGTGATTCTGAACAAATGAGTTGCATCATGCTAGCCACGATGGAACCCAAGCTCTGGCGGCATGAGCATATGGATGCTCATATCGTAGTCCTTCATCTTTGTGAGTTGGTTGATGAGCAAGTGAGATTGAAAGGTTCGAGTCTCAAATCTCCTCTTCACCTCTCGAGATGCTAGGAGGTTCATCATGGTTTGCTCAATATCTTTGAAGGCTAGTGGAGTCTTCTGAGAAGCATGAGCAGGGGACGGTGCTGTTAGTTGAT
Source organism: Wurfbainia villosa (assembly GCA_025175895.1). Taxonomy (NCBI): domain Eukaryota; kingdom Viridiplantae; phylum Streptophyta; class Magnoliopsida; order Zingiberales; family Zingiberaceae; genus Wurfbainia; species Wurfbainia villosa. The sequence continues at coordinate 69,311,307 of CM045988.1, forward strand.
TCCTTGAAGAAAGGTTCTAAGAGAAAGTCAAAGGAACAGCATAAGGGAAAGAAGAGAAGGGCTAAGAAGGTAGAACTAGCACAAAAGGAAACTTGCCATCATTATGGCAAGGAGAGCCATTTGCAAAGAAAGTGCAAGATTTATCTTGAGTTCATGAAGAAGGATAAGGCATCGGATGCCCCATCTTCTTCAGAAATCTTCTTTATTGATTGTCATTCTATTTCCTCAGACACTTGGGTATTTGATACTGGGTGTGGCTCACATATATGTAATGACATACATGGGCTAAGGAATAGAAGAAGACTCGTCAAGGGGAGAGTCAAATTTACGTGTTGGGACTGGAGCAACGGTTCTTTTTTCGCCATCGAGCGTATTTGTTGAACTCCTAGTGGACTTGTCTTAGAGCCCGGACAATTGCTATTATGTTCCTTCTCTGATAAAGAACATCATTTCTATTTCTTGTTTAAATAGAAATGGTTAACATTTGACTTTTAGTAACAATTGTTGTTACATAACTTTGAATGGAGTTCTTTATGGGACTGGAACTTTAAGCAATGGTGTTTATACGTTGGACGTATCCAGTGACATTTTCAATATCGAAGCGAGCAACATGCGTGCTCGAAAGGGTAATCAATTAGACTCCTATATGTGGCATTGTCGTCTTGGCCATATAAGCAAGAAACGCATGTCAGAATTACACCGATGTGGAATTCTGGAATCGTTTGAATTGGATTCATACGATACATGCGAATCATGCTTAAAAGGCAAGATGACTAAGTTACCTTTTACTGGAAAAGGTGAACGAGTGGGAGAGTTACTAGGACTAATACATACTGATGTATGTGGACCTATGTCAACTCAAGCATTAGGAGGCTATAGCTACTTCATTACCTTCACCGATGATCACTCACGGTTTGGGTATGTGTTCTTGATGAAACACAAGTCTGAAGCCTTTGAAAGGTTCAAAGAATTCAGAAATGAAGTAGAGAAACAACATGACAAAAGTATTAAAATACTTCGATCGGATCGAGGTGGTGAATACTTAAGTCAAGAGTTTCTTGATTATCTAAGAGACAATGGCATATTGTCTCAATGGACTCCGCCCTATACACCACAGCATAATGGTGTATCTGAGAGGCGTAACCGGACCTTGTTGGACATGGTCAGGTCAATGATGAATCATGCAACTCTTCCCAAGTCCTTTTGGGGCTATGCAGCATGACATTTGTTTACTTGTTAAGCGAGAATGCCTACAAGGTAGTCTCAACTACTCCATATGAGATATGGAATGGTAAGAAACCTCATGTATCTTACTTGAAGATATGGGGTTGTCACTGCTTATGTAGAATGTATCGGACAAATTGGATGCTAAGTCGATAAATGTCTATTTATTGGATACCCTAAGGAAACAAGGGGTTACCAATTCTATCATCTGTGGAACAAAAGGTGTTTGTTTCAAGGCATCTTTGTGTTTCTAGAGAAAGAGTTTCTCTTGCAAGAAAGCGATTGGGAGTGTCGTCGAGCTTGAGGAGGCTCGAGAGACTCAAATAGACATTGATGAGATACGGTGAAGCCTGACGGTAGGACTCATAGTGATGAGCAATCATTTGGACCTATTGTAACACCACATCTTCGTAGATCTGGTAGAACCGCGCAATATTCTGAGAGATATGGATTTCGTAAGTGAATCGAGCGACTTGTTACTCATTGATGATGGAGCCTACAGTTATGAAGAAGTCTTGACAAGTTGAGAAAGGGATAAGTGGCTTGGTGCCGTGAAGTGGAAATGGATTCCATGTCACGAAAACCAAGTTTGGAACTTGGTTGACCCACTGAAGGCATAAAGCCTATAGGGTGCAAGTGGGTTTTCAAGAAGAAAACCGACATGGATGGTAATGTGATTACCTATAAGGCTAGATTGGTGGCGAAGGATATCGTCAAAAGCAAGGTGTTGATTATGATGAAACCTATTCGCTGTAGCTATCTTAAATCCATTCGGATGCTCCACGGCCATAGCGGCTCATTATGATTATGAGATATGGCGGATGGATGTGAAGCGGCTTTCCTTAATGGAAACACGCTCGAGGGGCGTGTATATGATACTGACTGAGGGTTTCACATCGGTTGATAAAACCAAGGTATGCAAATGCGGCGATCCATTTATGGATTGAAGCAAGCATCCGAGTGGAATATCCGTTTTGATGAGACGATCAAAAGTTTGATTTCTCACAAAATCCGAGCGAACCTTGTGTGTACAAGAAGGTTAGTGGGAGTGCGATCGTGTTCCTAGTATTGTATGTCGATGACATATTACTTATAGGAAGCGATGTGTCAATCTTCTGATCGATTAAGGTTTGGTTATCCAAGACATTCTCCATGAAAGACACAGGAGAAGCAACCTACATCCTTGGGATTAAGATCTATAGAGATAGATCGAAGCGGTTGTTGGTCTTTCGTCTACATATATGGGCCGAGTGCTAAAGAGGTTTAGCATGTCGGAATCCAAGAAAGGTTATCCGCCATCGGGCATGGGGTACACCTTTGAAGTCTATGTCCGCGCCTAGAAGGCGAGAGGATTTGCATGAGTAAGATTCCTATGCATCCATGATAGGATCTATCATGTATGCTATGTTATGTCACGAGGCCCGATGTATCGTATGCTCTGAGTGTCACGGCGGATATGCGATCCCGATCGAGGAATGGATCATTGGGTATTTATTAAGGCGATCCTTAAGTACTTAGAAGAACTAAGGATGTGTTCTAATATATGGAGAAGGGGACATGGTGATAGCGGGTATCTGGATGCGGCTTCGGACGAGACAAGGATGATTCGAGTCTCGATGCGGATCGTGTTCACCTTGAATGAAGCGCGATGAGTTGGAAAAGTTCCAAACAAGAGGCATGGCGGATTCTACCACGGCGGAATATATTGCGGCCGGAGCGTGAAAGGCGGTTTGGATCGAAGTTCGTTCATGAACTTGGTGTGATTCGGCCATTGTTGAAGCAATACGGTCTCTCTGCGACAACAATGGAGCAATTACCTGACGAAAGAGCCAAGGTCTCATCAGCGATCAAACATGTGTGCCGCGCTATCATCTTATCGGAGAGATCATCGGTAGGAAGCGAAATACAAATCGAGAAAATTCCCCTTTGAAGGAACTTAGCGGATCCTTTGACTAAAGCATTACCTCAAAGTAAGTTTGAGGTCATGTTAGTGCTTATGGTATTGGATACCGTAGCGATTGGCATTAGGCCAAGTGGAGTCTGTTAGTAATATATGAGAGATGTCCTAAGGCAATGCGCCTTATGTATGAACCATTTATATGATAAATGAAGATTCACTATTTGAGTATACATGTTTAATGTATTTGATTGGATCTTAAACTCATTTCTTGAATGTCACGATCGATTCACGGCATGAGAGAATTTGTGATTGGATCACAACTAGTGAGTATCTCTACATGTGTAATTGTGATGTATCGGAATTATCCTAGTCGATGAATTGATGGATTTGGACACCATCAATTACTGAGACTACGAGTATACTCCTTGGTGTATCCAAGCGGTGATTCTCCTTTGGTGGAGACATAGTGATGTCGGAGTTGATCGTGGATGCTAGTTATGGTAACTAGTTCATTGGAGTGACCAGTAGTAAGACTTCATATGGTTCTCTGCATATATAGATATGTCAATGAAGTTCTTCTTGTGGCTTAAGTGCGATGTTCCTTTGACTTGCGGTATTCAAGTCATCTTGATCATGGAGACTTATGCTTTGACATCTTAAGCAAACATCTCTAAGGAGATGTGGACCGGATGATTGGGTATAAGTCGAGTGATCGAAGGTGTTTGAATAGCCTATAAAGGATTCACCACTCCTTGCGAGGAGATGTATACCCATGGCCTCTCGTCGGATTGTTACTAAAGTCTTTGGCAAAGCATTACATGTTTAGAGTAAGGTACTCTTGATACATGTGGAGTAACTAGAATCCGTAGGACGAGGAAATGATACTTGGGCTAGGTGTGGCGTGAGTCGACCTAGTGAGGGACACAATAGACCATGTCACAGAACCAAGTGGGTATAAGATGAGTGAAGGGAATGGGGCCGCGATTCATTCGAGCTACTTGAAGGGTTTGAAATAGTTACGGATCAACCGTTGATCTTTTGGTTAATTGGGGATCATGATGTACTACTAGGTGCCACTCATGATCGTTCTATAATTAATGGTTAATTATAGGCGGCCACATAAACCGAGAACCTATTTGGTCACACGCTGCGAGTGTAATCCAAAGGATTTAAAGCGAGCTTGAGAATGGGATTCTCGGACCGAGAGAAACTATGTTTGGTTGGACCAAACATAAGCGAGCATGAAATTGTTTGATCGCAATGGAGCGTGGATGGGCGTGTCTTATGAAGACATAATGGATGGACCAAAATGGTTTGGTTCTAATCCAATGGATGAGAATAAACCAAAGGGTTTGGTTTATATTAAGCGAATGAACCAAAGGTTGGTTGATTCGTTTTAACTTAAAATAAACCATCATGGTTTGGTTTATTTTAACTTATCTTAATGGAGGCGGGTTAACGGGCTTTATGGATATGATCCATAATAACCATTAAGAGAATTAGTTCTCTATAAAATAGGGCTTAAGGGTTTTTGTGAAAACCTAATTTGAGGCAACCCTAACCTTGGCCGCCAACCCATCCTCCTTGTTGTTGGCGTCAACAACAAGGCTGCCGCCTCATTGAGCTGCCATCTCCATCTCGGCGTCAAGCCCAACGGCCGGTGGACCTCAGACCCTCCGGTGATCTCCTTGGGTTCGGTGTAAAGGTGAGGCTCCATCTCTTCTTTGGCGGCGCCTATTTCCTCCACCAAAGCTGTCCAGTTTTCTGGACAGCTTCTTCTCTCGTCGGGCGTCGTTTGGGCGGCGGTTGGTGCTCGACAGCGGCTAAAATACCGGGATTTGATCTTGGTAATCCTCTGAGGTGGAGGGCGAAGGATTCGTCAATCGGTTGACGAATACCTCTCCGGAGAAGCAAGTCTTGAGGACTTGTTTTAGGTCCGAATTTGGATTCGGACCGTGATCATCTCTCGATCACGTCGTCTTCAACACGAGGCTAGTAACCCGTACGAAGACGAAGCTCGTGGCTTGGCGAAGTCATCCCGAGGAGCTCGGCGTGGATACGGATAGAGACGATTCTTACGAGAATCGTTCCGGTTGATGCCGTTCCCGCTACACGTCATACGGAAGGTATAACGTAGTTTAAATTTCCTTTTATTGCAATTTTAATTTACGGTTATGTCTACACTTACGTATTGCTGGGTGGTAGCGCCTAGTCTAAGACATATTGGATATGGGAGTCGGCACATATCTTTGAAAGCGAATCTTGGTAAGTTGGAACCTTGAAATGCGCATGTTCGTTAGCTATCCTAGAGGAACGAAGGGTGGTTTGTTTTATAGTCCTAGAGATCAGAGGGTGATCGTTTGCACGAACGCCAGATTTCTAGAGGAAGACTATGTGATGAACCACAAGCCCAAGAGTAAAATTATTCTGGAGGAATTAAAAAGGGAAGTCACTTCTTCAGTAGTACTTCGTTCGGTTACGTATTGCTACAGCGCGCGCGTGTCGAGGAGAGATCATGCGAGGGAGATACCTGGGTCGTAGTGGGAGGGTTGTGAGATAGCCTGATAGATTCATGTTCTTGGGAGAATCTTCTGATTTGGTCCCTGGCGAACATGAACCTGATCCCTAGACATATGACGAGGCAATCAGAGATAATGATGCAGCATCTTGGCAAAATGCAATGAATACTGAGATTGAATCTATGGATTCAAATCAGGTCTGGGAGCTAGTAGAACCACCTAATGGTGTAAAAACCATTGGATGCAAGTGGATCTACAAAAGAAAGAGAGGAATAGATGGGAAGGTTGAGACATTCAAAGTGAGGCTTGTTGCGAAGGGGTATACTCAGAAAGAGGGTATCGATTATGAGGAGACCTTTTCGTCGGTAGCTATGCTTAAGTCTATCCGGATTCTCTTATGCATAGCAGCTCATATGGATTATGAGGTGTGGCAGATAGATGTCAAGACAGCTTTCCTTAATGGAAGTCTTTAGGAAAACATCTATATGAAGCAACCAGAGGGATTCATTGCTAAAGGCAAAGTGCATCTTGTATGTAAGCTTAATCAGTCCATTTATGGATTGAAGCAAGCTTCGAGTTCTTGGAACATCCGCTTTGATGAGGTAATCCAGTCTTATGGATTTATTCAAAGTCCGGATGAGTCTTGTGTATACAAGAGATGTGACAGAAACATAGTGGTATTTCTGGTACTATACGTAGATGACATATTGTTGATTGGCAACAATATCAAGGTGTTATCGGACGTAAGGGTATGGTTGTCTAAACAGTTTGATATGAAGGACTTGGGAGAGGTGGGACACATCCTTGGGATCAAGGTTATAAGGGATCGTAGGAAAAGGATGTTGTGCTTGTCCCAAGCTTCATAAATAGACACGATTATGGATCGTTTTAGCATGCAGAACTCCAAGAAGGGTTTTCTACCTTTCAGGCATGGAGTTCCTTTATCTAAGGAGATGTGTCCTACATCATCTGAGGAGATAGAGGAGATGAAGGCGATTCCTTATGCTTCGATAGTAGGAAGCCTCATGTATGCGATGCTATGTACGAGACCAGATATCTGTTTTGTCGTGGGCATGGTGAGCAAATATTAGAGTAATCCAGGACAGGGACATTGGACTACGGCAAAGCATATATTGAAGTACCTGAGATGGACTACGGTTTATATGCTGGTTTACCAGGCAGACTAATTACTCCCTGTGGGTTACACGGATTCCGACTTCCAATATGATAGGGATAACAGTAAGTCTACCTCAGGTTTTGTGTTTACTTTGGGAGGTGGAGTCATTGTATGGAGGAGTGTCAAGAAGAAATGCGTGGCGGACTCCACCATGGAAGCTAAGTATGTGGCAGCCTCTGAGGCGGTCAAAGAAGTTGTTGTTAGTAATATATGAGAGATGTCCTAAGGCAATCGCCTTATGTATGAACCATTTATATGATAAATGAAGATTCACTATTTGAGTATACATGTTTAATGTATTTGATTGGATCTTAAACTCATTTACTGAATGTCCACGATACGATTCACGGATGAGAGAATTTGTGATTGGATCACAACTAGTGAGTATCTCTACATGTGTAATTGTGATGTATCAGAATTATCCCTAGTCGATGAATTGATGGATTTGGACACCATCAATTCTGTCGAGACTAGCACGAGGTATACTCCTTGGTGTATCCAAGCAGCTGATTCTCACTGGCTGGAGACATTGTGATGTCCTGAGTTAATCGTGGATGCTAGTTATGGTAACTAGTTCATTGGAGTGACCAGCCGTAAGACTTCATATGGTTCTCTACATATATAGATATGTCAATGAAGTTCTTACTGTGGCTTAAGTGCGATGTTCCTTTGACTTGCGGTATTCAAGTCATCTTGATCATGGAGACTTATGCTTTGACATCTTAAGCAAACATCTCCGAGGAGATGTGGACCCGGATGATTGGGTATAAGTCAGTGATCGAAGGTGTTGAATAGCCTATAAAGGATTCACCACTCCTTGCGAGGAGATGTATACCCATGGCCTCTCGTCGGATTGTTACTAAAGTCTTTGGCCAAAGCATTACATGTTTAGAGTAAAGTACTCTTCGATACATGTGGAGTAACTAGAATCCGTAGGACGAGGAAATGATACTTGGGCTAGGTGTGACGTAGTCAGCCTAGTGGGGACTGACACAATAGACCATGTCCTGAACCAAGTGGGTATAAGTTGAGTGAAGGGAATGGGGCACGATTCATTCGAGCTACTGAAGGGTTTCAGAAATAGTTCTGGATCAACCGTTGATCTTTTCGGTTAATTGGGGATCATGATGTACTACTAGGTGCCACTCATGATCGTTCTATAATTAATGGTTAATTATAGACGGCCAACATAAACCGAGAACCTAATTGGTCACACGCACAACGAGTGTAATCCAAAGGATTTAAAACGAGCTTGAGAATGGGATTCTCAGACCGAGATAAACTATGTTTGGTTGGACCAAACATAAAGCGAGCATGAAATTGTTTCAGTCGCAATGGAAGCGTGGATGGGCCGTGTCTTATGAAGACATAATGGATGGACCAAAATGGTTTGGTTCTAATCCAATGGATGAGAATAAACCAAAGGGTTTGGTTTATATTAAACGAATGAACCAAAGGTTGGTTCGGTTCGTTTTAACTTAAAATAAACCATCATGGTTTGGTTTGTTTTAACTTATCTTAATGGAGCGGGTTAACGGGCTTTATGGATATGATCCATTAACCATTAAGAGAATTAGTTCTCTATAAAATAGGGCTTAAACCCTAATCCAAAACCCTAATCTATTTTTGGCCGCCCAACATAGAGTTGCCGCCCACCCCTTGTTGGTGAATTTGGCGCCCAACCCTAAGTGCCGCCGCCCAGCTTTTATGCCGCTGTCCAAGTCCATGCCGGCAACCAAGCTTCAGCCGGTGAACACTCCGGCGACCCTCCGGTGATCCCCTATAGGTTTGGCATCAAGGTGAGGCTTTTCTTTCCTTGGTTGGCCGGCGCCTATATCCTCCACCAAGCTGTCAAGTTTTCTAGACAGCTTCTCCTCCTCTCGTCGGAGCGTCGTTTGGACGACGGTTAGTGCTCCGACAGCGGCTAACTTACCGGGGATTTGATCTCCGGTAATCCTCTGAGGTGGAGGATGAAGGATTCGTCAATTGGTTGACGAATACTTCTCCGGAGAAGCGAGTTTTGAGGACTCGTTTTTGGATCCGAATTTGGATTCGGATCGTGATCATCTCTCGATCACGTTGTCTTCAACACGAGGCTAGTAACCCGTACGAAGACGAAGCTCGTGACTTAGTGAAGTCATCCCGAGGAGCTCGGCGTGGATACGGATAGAGACGATTCTTACGAGGATCGTTCCGGTTGATGCCATTCCCGCTACACGTCATACGAAAGGTATAACGTAGATAAATTTCTTTTATTGCAAATTTTAATTTACGGTTATGTCTACACTTGTTGTAATAGCATGCGTGTGTTGTGTGTGTTGTAATAAATATAGATTTATTATTTTTAATTGCTTCCGCTGTGCTCATGTTTACGAAACATGATCGAACACACACACGCCGCGGTGCCGGAAACTCAACAGTTGTGTGGCTCAGGAACTTCCTGATTGACTTGGATATGATTCCTTGTTTGCCCAGAACTATCACAATTTATTGTGATAATAGTGGTGTAGTTGTAAACTCGAAGGAAACGCGAGTCCATCAGGCTAGTAAACACATAGAGCGCAAGTACCACCTGATACAAGAAATCGTAAAGAGAGGAGAAGTTGTTGTGGCCAAGATTGCATCAGAGGATAACCTGGCAGACCCTTTCACTAAGGCCTTTCCAGTGAGAGCTTTTGATAGGCATGTGGAGGGAATGGGGATCATATGTATGGCAGTTTAAAGACAACATAGTCTTTTAGTATAAGTGAGAGATTGTTGGGATGTATACTGAAAAGTCTATCTTTTGTATGAACATCTTTACTTTTAAATAAGAATCACATGATCATTGTTTTCATATTTTTATGGCTATGCATATTGTCTAATACATTACATTGTAGATAATATGGTGTATGGTGTCACACGGGAGATGATGTTATCGGTTCCTTGTAAAGTATAAGTAAAGGCTCACAACCATGATGGCTTTGGACAAACCATTGGAATGGTTGTAGTGTGATTTGGTATAGGTTTGTCTTGACCATAGAATCACACTAGTGCACTTTGTGTGTATTGAGCAGGACCAACTTAGAGGTGATTTGATTTATTGCTGACTACATAATCGAATCAGACCTTAGATATTATATTGTACATACTCTTAATCCCAATATAATAATGGGCACATATACTTAGTAGTCATTTTTTGATTTACTAATGGGCGAGATTTATAGATTAAATCGATAGGCTCGGTAAGTTGGGAAATGATATTATTTATAAGGTGTGTCATTGATTATAGGAGGAAACTGTGTCCTGTATATTAGGATGATGATTTCCCCTTGAGGAGCTCATAAGGTTCATCATGTAAACCCTGCAGGTGTACTTGGTCCGAGATGATGAAAAGGTTGAGTGGTACTACTCATGGAGTTAGATGTTGATTAATTAATGGTCAGTAAATTAATTAATCGACGGACATTCAAGATCTTAAACACGGGGAGAAAATGTACAAATAATATATGGAGCCCATATTATCTTATCGACAAAGGTTGGAACTGCCAACCTAGCAGCCTCCGACCCCCCGTCCCAAGAGGAATTTGCGAAGGGGTAAATCACGGGGCAGACCCACGGGGGACGATACCCCCATGGACCGAGCCTATGGCCTTTGGGGGGCTGATACCAGCAGAGAGGGGGCCCAGCTACGATTGGGGGGAGGATTTTAATCCTGCCACCCCAGGGATCGAACCCCGACTTTCATCGGCAAGCGCCCTCTGCCTTAACCAACCCGCAATCCCCACGGGGATGAGCCCATATTATCTTATGGGGGTTGGTGAGGTAGATCAATGATAATCCTTTAGTGGATTGGATTATCATTAATAGATCGGACTTTATGTGGGCTTGATCCATGGGTGGCCAAGATCCAACTCCTCCTCATGGTCCCTATTGTAGCCTATTAACACCTTATGAAGCTTAGATCCAATAGATAGAAACAAAACTCTAGATCCAAAGGTAGAGATTAAATATCTAGATCCGACGGTTGAGATTAAATCTCTAGATCCGACGGTTGAGATTAAATCCCTAGAACCAATGGTGGAGATTAAAAGGAGGCTTATCCCTAACTCTATAAAAGGAGAACAAGGGGTTGGCGTGGAGAACAATTAGAGAATCTAGGGTTTTTGGAGGTTGGCGGCAAGAAGCAAGGGTTAGGGTTTGGAGCATTGGCAGCACAAAATAAGAAAACAACATCCTCTTTTTCTTCTTCCTCAAGCTTGTCGGAGCCCATTGAAGCCCTTCCAGCCCTTGGCCGGCATCCTAACTCCCTCTTCTCCTTCTCCTTAGCTGATGGAAACAAGATTTAGGGCTTTCCCTTGGTGTCTTGGCTGGTTTCCACCCTAATCTCCTCTTCCTTCTTGGCCGGCAGCAAGCTCGAACATTAGATGTTGGTGGTTGGTTGAAAGAAGAAAAGGAGCTTTGTTTCTATTCTTTATCTTGCTCAGAACGAGCAAGGATGGAAGATTAGTGATCTAGGAGCTTCAACTTTTGGTAGATCGTCGCCCACACGACGTCCGAAAGGAGAAAGGTCATACATTAGAAGATCGAGAGGTATATCGATTCTCTATTGTATGACCTTCCTCCTTTCGGACATCGTGTGGGCGACAATCTACCAAAAGTTGAAGCTCTTAGATCATTAATCTTCCTTCCTTGCTCATTCCGAGCAAGAGAAAGAATAGAAACAAAGCTCCTTTTCTTTTTTCAACCAACCACCAACATCCAATGTTGGAGCTTGCCGTCGGCCAAGAAGGAAGAGGAGATTACGGTGGAACCGGCCAAGACACCAAGGGAAAGCCCTAAATCTTATTTCCACCAACTAAGGAGAAGGAGAAGAGGGAGTTTGGATGCCGGCCAAGGGCTGGAAGGGCTTCAATGGGCGCCGGCAAGATTGAGGAAGAAGAAAACAAGGAAGTTGTTTCCTTATTTGGTGCCGACAATGCTCCAAACCCTAACCCTTGCTTCTTGCCGCCAACCTTAAAAAACCCTAGCTTCTCTAATTGTTCTCCACGCCAACCCCTTGTTCTCCTTTTATAGAGTTAGGGATAAGCCTCCTTTTAATCTCCACCATTGGTTCTAGGGATTTAATCTCAACCGTCGGATCTAGAGATTTAATCTCAACCGTTGGATCTAGAGATTTAATCTCTACCTTTGGATCTAGAGTTTTGTTTCTAACTACTAGATCTAAGCTTCATGAGGTGTTAATAGGCTACAATAGGGACCATGAGGAGGATTTGGATCTTGGCCACCCATGGATCAAGCCTACATAAAGTCCGATCCTTTAATGATAATCCAATCCACTAAAGGATTATCATTGATCTACCTCACCAACCCCCATAAGATAATATGGGCTCCATATATTATTTGTACATTTTCTCCCCGTGTTTGAGATCTCGAATGTCCATCGATTAATTAATTTACTGACCATTAATTAATCAACATCTAACTCCATGAGTAGTACCACTCAACCTTTTCATCATGCCAAACCAAGTCCACCTGCAAGGTTTACATGATGAACCTTATGATCTCCTCAAGGGGACATCATCATCCTAATATATAGGACACGATTTCCTCCTATAATCAACGACACACCATATAAATATTAGAATTTCTCAACTTACCGAGCCTATCGATTTAATCTATAAGTCTCGCCCATTGGTAAATCAAAGAAATGACTACTAAGTATATGTGCTCGTTATTATATCGAGATTAAGAGTTTGTACAATATAATATCTGAGGTCTGATTTGATTATGTAGTCAGTAATAAATCAAATCACCTCTAAGTCGGTCCTGCTCAATACACACAAAGTGCACTAGTGTGATTCTATGATCAAGACAAACCAATACCAAATCACACTACAACCATTCCAATGGTTTGTCCAAAGTCATCTCGGTTGTGAGCCTTTACTTATACTTTACAAGGAACCGATAACATGATCTCCCGTGTGACACCACACACCATTTTATCTACAATGTAATGTATTAGACAATATGCATAGCCATAAAAATATGCAAACAATGATCATGTGATTCTTATTTCAAAGTAAAGATGTTCATACAAAAGATAGACTTTTCAGTATACATCCCAACACTGATAAGTAATTCCTAAACTCTCCCAATAGGTACTCTCCACCACGATTAGATTGTAGTGTCTTGATACTTTTACCTTGATGTTTCTCCGCATCAGCCTTGAATTCTTTGAACTTGTCAAAGCATTAAGACTTGCGGCGCATCAAGTAAATGTATCCATATCTCGAATAATTGTCTATAAAGGAGACGAAATACTCAAAACCACCTCTAGCCTTGATAGACATAGGACCACACAAATCAGAATGAACCAATTCCAACACATCTTTTGCTCTATACCCCTTGGCCTTAAAAGGCCTCTTGGTCATTTTACCCTCCAAACAAGATTCGCAGGTTGGGAAATCTTCCACCACTAATGAACCCAGAGGTCCATCAGCTACCAACCTTTGAATTCTGCTTAGGTTAATATGACCAAGCCTAAGATGCCAAAGATATGTTTGGTTCATCTTCGAAGGTTCTTTTCTCTTATTGGAATTAGAAGATGAGTTATTAACTTCTATTTGCATCGTGGGAGCTTTTGGTTCAAGAGTATACAAATTTCCTATCAATGTACCAGAACAGATAATCTCCCTATTCCTTTTTATAACAACTCTGTCATTAAAAGAAATAGAATATCCTTTCATAAACAATTTAGAAACCAAAATTAAATTCTTTTTAAATAAAGGTACATAAAGGCAATTCTTAAGAACCAAATGTTAGACTTTCCGAGCTGCAAAAATTGCTTTTTGCATTGCGAAAACCCCGGAAGTCCGGCCACGGATCCGTGCGAAGATGTATTAAAACTAAAAACATGTATGTGTTTACTAAAAACCCTAGATCTACCTTAGATCTAGAAGGTGAGATCATTACCCTCGATGCGACGCCCTTCGTAAATCTCGCTCGTCCAAAAGCTTCGCTGGAACTCAAGAGCGTCAAGTGCACACTCCTCTATTGGTATCCACACAAGAAATAGGTGGAGAAAAGCAATCTTGAGTGTGCTAGCACTCCTTAGATGCTCACGGCACGATGAGGAAGAAGAGAGAGAGAGCTTGAGAGGATTATCCATGGAAGAAGATGAAGTTGTGGTAACTCACACAAAAATGAATTTTTTTCATCTAATGCCAATCAAGTGGCCAGCCACTTCATGGAAAGGGGGTTACATGCATGCATGTAACACCAAGAGCCAATGTCTCTTGGTCTCCCTTATGAGGTGGCACCACTTGATAAGTCAATGATGATGTGGAGCATTATCATTGGCCGGCCATGCCAAGTCATCATCATGACATGACATTTGGTCATGTCAAACTTGACCTTTCATCTTCCTCTCAAGTCAAGTCAAACTTGACCTCTTATCTCCCATGGTTGATCAAAACTAACCACTTGACTCAAGTCAATTTAATTTAATGAATCTTTATTCATTAATTTAAATTTATTTGATGAATCAAATCTAAATTAGACTCATTCAACACTTGAATCAAATTGAGTCCAACTCAATTAGTCTAATTAGGATTACTCTTAATCCAATTTGGTTCATCCCATGAACCTAATTCTCATGGTTCATCATATGAACCTAATCTCCATCTAATTGCCCTTATGTGTGTGACCCTAGAGGTTCTTGTAATGTTGGCAATGTCCCTAAACCGATTTAGGAACATAAGCAATGAGCGGTATCTAGCAACACATCATTGCTACCCAAGTTACAAGAATATTGAGCTCCAACATCACCTTTGTGACTACTAATTGTGACTCTCACAATATGTGACAATGTCCTTCTATCCTTGACATCTAGATTGACCAATCGAGGCATAGACCGTGTCATCCTCGGTACAATCTATATCTTGAACTTCAAGTAGACTCACTCTAATCAAATGAGCTCAATATCTCATATGGACTCATTTGGGCATGGCCATGCACTTCGTGGTCTCACTCTATCAAGAATATCGATGTCACTCCTGTCATATAGGAGGGATAGATCCCATCTACATCACTCACATCCCTCCGCATAATTTGTTACATACTCAGTAATCGCTTTTATAGTCCACCCATTTACGGGTGACGTTTGACGAAGCCAAAGAATTCAACTCCTTATGTAGGGAACCATGGTGACTTCAGGTCTAAGGACTAATAGTCACATGAGAAAGTATATGACACTCATATAACGATCCATGATATTTTCTCATGCCGGGTCATTCAGTATACATTCTCCAATGCATACCCATGTGTCAACTTGATATCTCATATCCATGACTTGTGAGATCAAGTCATCGTGTTGACCTACATGCTAGTATCTACGCATTAGCATTGTCCCTAAATGTTAATACTTGACTAGGAATGATTAAGAGTAGTGTTCTCTATATCATCTCATTATCGATTCAACCAATCGATTGATATAGATAAGAACCTACTACTCAAGGACATTATTATATTTAGTTATTTGGCACCAATACAAGTAAATATAATAACCATGCCTTTATAAATAGGAATATGATACAATAAAGTCCATACAACAATCATCACATGATTGGCTCAGGGCTTTCACTAAAAATCTCCCACTAGCACTAGTGTCAATCACCGTAGTATCTAATACCCAATGACCTAGTGTGACCATCATGCTTTTTTTATGCCAAAGCCTTGGTCAAGGGATCTACGATGTTAGCCTCTGTGGGTACTCTGCAAATCTTCACATCTCCTCTATCGATAATCTCTCGAATGAGATGGAAGCGCCGATATATTCGGCCTCTATTGTAGAATTAGCAACTATGCCCTGCTTGGAACTCTTCCAGCTCACAGCGCCACCATTCAAGCAAAACACGAACCCTGACTGTGATCTATAATCATCCTGGTCAGTTTGGAAGTTGGCATCGTTGTAACCCTTTACAGCTAGCTCCTCATCCCCTCCAAATATCAAGAAATATTCTTTAGTCCTTCTCAAGTACTTAAGAATATTCTTGACTACTATCGAGTGACGCTCACCTGGATCTGACTGGTATCTACTCGTCATGCTCAAAGCATACGAGACATCAGGACGAGTGCACAACATGGCGTATATGATAGATCCTATAGCAGATGCGTAAGGGATTTTATCCATGCGGTCTCTCTCCTCTCTAGAAGAGGGACTTTGAGTCTTCGAAAGACTCACACCATGTGACATCGACAGAAGTCCCTTCTTGGAATTCTGCATGGAAAACCGTAGTAATATCGTGTCAATGTATGTACTCTAACTTAGGCCAAGCAATCTCTTAGATCTATCTCTATAGATCTTGATGCCTAGAATACATGCTGCTTCACCTAAGTCCTTCATTAAGAAGCACGTCCCCAGCCAAGTCTTCACAGACTGTAGCGAAAGGATGTCATTCCCAATGAGTAGTATGTCATCCACAAACAATACAAGGAAGACAACTGTATTCCCATTAACCCTTTTGTAGACACAAGGTTCATCTTCATTCTTGATGAAACCAAACTGTTTGATCACATCATCGAATCGAAGATTCCAGCTCCGAGAAGCTTGCTTTAGCCCATAAATGGACCTTTGCAGCTTGCATACTTTCCCAGTATGCTGTGGATCTTCAAAACCCTCAGGTTGTGTCATGTACACATCCTCGAGTAAGTTTCCATTCAACAATACTGTTTTGACATCCATCTACCAGATCTCATAATCGTGGTATGCTGCAATAGCAAGCAAGATCCGAATGGACTTAAACATCGCCACTGGAGAAAAGGTTTCATCATAGTCAATACCATGAATTTTCTTGAACCTTTAGCCACCAATCGGCCCTTATAGGTATGCATAAGTCCATCCATGTCAGTCTTTCTCCTAAAGACCCACTTACACCCAATGGGTTTGACCCCTTCAGGTGGATCAACCAAAGTCCAAACTTGGTTGGTGTACATGGATTCCATCTCGAATCTCATGGCCTCTAGCCATTTCTCAGAATCTGGGCTCATCACAGCTTCCTGATAGGAGGTAGGCTCATTCTCAATGAGCATAACATCATCATGGTCAGACAAGAGAAATGAATATCTCTCAGGCTGACGACGTACCCTATCAGACCTGCGAAGAGGTAGGTCTACATGAATAGGTGGTTGTTCTACAACTCTTTGTGCAATAACCTCATCACCCACAACCCTTTGTGGTTCCTATTCAACCTCCATCAAGGCCTCAGTGCTATGGTCCTTATATTGAATTTCTTCAAGGTCGAACGTACTCCCACTAGTTTTTCTAGAAACAAAATCCCTTTCTAGAAAAACCCCAGTTTTTGCCACAAACACTTTGTGCTGACTGGGAATGTAGAAGTAATATCCCTTTGTATCCTTGGGATATCCAACAAAATAGCACCTATCGGATTTGGGTCCCAGTTTGTCTGAGACTTGACGTCGAACATTAAGCCTCACAACCCCAAATCCTCATAAGAGACATCTTGGGATTTCTCCCTGTCCATATCGTATATGGTGTCTTTATTATAGCCTTGGATGGTACACGGTTAAGGGTAAAGGCTGCTGTGTCTAGAGCATATCCCCAAAAGGATATAGAAAGATCTGTGTGACTCATCATAGATCGTACCATATCTAATAAGGTACGATTCCTCCTTTCGAATACACCATTCAACTGTGGTGTTCCAGGAGGAGTGAGTTGGGATAGAATCCCACACTCAGCTAGATAGTCACGAAACTCATGGCTAAGGTATTCACCACCTCGATCTGATCGAAGTATCTTAATACTCTTGCCAAGCTGGTTTTGTACTTTATTCTTGAATTCTTTAAACTTTTCAAAGGATTCTGATTTATGTGTCATAAGATACACATAACCATATCTACTGAAGTCATCAGTAAATGTAATGAAGTACCTGTAACCACCTCTAGCTGCAACATTGAAAGGGTCACATACATCACTATGTATAAGTCCTAACAAGTCTATTGCTCTTTCGCTGTGTCCACTAAAGAGAGTCTTGGTCATCTTGCCTAAAAGACAAGACTCGCATGTCTCATATGATTCAAAATTAAATGAGTCTAGCAGCCCATCCTTATGGAGCTGAGATAAGCGACTCTCATTTATGCCAGAGATAGGTTTGGTTCAACTCATTTGACTTGAACCTTTTGGTACTTATGTTATAGATAGGGCTCTCTAAGTCTAGAAAGTAGAGTCCGTTCATTAGATGTGAACTATAATAGAACATATCATTTAAATAAACTGAACAACATTTGTTCTTTATTATAAATGTAAATCCTTTCTTGTCCAAACAAGAAATCGAAATTATATTCTTAGTTAAGGCAGACACATAACAACATTCATCTAATTCTAGTACAAGCCCAGAGGGCAGAGATAGATCATAAGTTCCTACAGCAACAGCAGCAACCCTTGCTCCATTGCCTACTCGTAGGTCCACCTCGCCCTTTGTCAATGCCCTGCTATTTCTCAGCGCCTGCACATTGGTACAAATGTGAGATGCACATCCGGTATCTAATACCCATGATGAAGAAATAGATAGATTGACTTCTATAACATTTATACCTGAAGTAGAAGTCTCACTTCTCTTCTTCTTAAGATCTTCCAGGTATGCCTTGCAGTTGCGCTTCCAGTGTCCTGCTTCCTTGCAGTGGAAGCAAGCCCCTTCCTTGGCCACCCCTCCTTTGGGTTTAAGTTCCTTGCCTTTGCCCTTGGCTTGGGACTTTCCCTTACCTTTAGGCTTGCCCTTGGCTTTCTTCTTTTGCACCATCAAAATTGTGTCAGATTTTGCCTTCTTAAGGTTAAGCTCAGCAGTTCTCAACATGCTGAGCATCTCAGGCGGTGGCTTATCAATTTCATTCATGTTATAATTCATGACAAATTGATTGTAGGCTTGTGGCAAAGATTGCAAGATCAGGTTAGTGGCCAGCTCTTGGCCAAGTGGGAATCCCAGCCTTTGTAGGTTTTCTATGTACCCAATCATCTTGAGTACATATGGACCTACGGGAGTCCCATCTTGCATTTTGGACCCAAACAATGCCTTAGAGACTTCATATCTCTCGTGCCTTGCTTGTCTTTGATACAGTTGACGAAGATGTTCAACTATATCATAAGCATTCATGAACTCATGTTACTTCTGAAGCTCAGAGTTCATGGTCCCGAGCATTAGACATGACACATCTAATGCATCATCTTGATGCTTCTTGTAAGCTTCTTTGTCAGCTCGCGAGGCAGTGGCAGGAGGTGCCTCCAGAATGGGCTGCTCCAGGACATACAACTTCCTTTCTTGGGTGAGAATAATTCTCAGGTTCCTGTACCAGTCCAGAAAATTTGCTCCATTGAGCTTGTCCTTCTCAAGGATAGAACGCAGAGAGAGAGTGTTCGTGTTTGTCGATATAGTAATCTACAACATACAATGCAGAGAATTAATATCATATTCCTTTTATCATTTAATTAGGCCTTTAATCAAATGATTCTCCCACTGAATTATAGGAATTTTGTAGAATCGAGTTATGGATGTGGTCAAACCACATTACTAGATTCATACAAACTAGCTATAAATCTTGTGGGACATGATCCACATCATACTAAGCCTTGAGTTAGCTTTGGCTAAATCGCCCAAGACTTAGTACGATCGGTGGGTAACACATTACCGATTACATCTCTATGAAACTCTTGTTTATAGGATCAAGACCCACATTTACAAAAGACCTTGAGTTAGCTTTGGCTAAATCGCACAAGATTTAGTGCAAATGTGATCTTATCCTATCTTTCCAATGATTGGAATATGCCTATAGTTCTACTCGATCCAATTGAGTTAACTAGTTTTACTCAATCTAATTGAGCTTACTCTAACCCAAGCCATGATAGGCAGGACCAAGATTGTCCCTCCGCACCCTATCAAGATAATATGTGTTGCTCTGCTTTGGCAGATTCAACTACAAATGATCGAGGTAGTGATGGGTATCAAGGAATTGGTAGGCATTTACGAGTTGATTCGATTAAGATCTAATCTAATCGTAATGTGTATCATATACGCATTAAGGCCTTTATTATCCTATATTAGCATGCATCACATACATACAAGCATTATTCTAGCATGCATCATATACATACAAGAAAAATATCCTAGCATGCATCATATACATACAAGCATTATTCTACTAGCATGCATCACATACATACAAGAAAAATCAAATATATATATATATATATATATATATATAAAATTAACTGTGATGTGGTCATGACCCTACTACGATCTTCTCAAGCCAATGAGAAGATCGGACGGTCAACCTAAGGCTAGCGGCTTCTCCAAGCGCTTCCTTTGACCGCCATGTGTCGTCGGCACCCTTCTCGTAACTTCGTCTACAAGTGGACTTTCCACCGCTCCATTTTGTACATTACAAATATGAAACTCGAGTTACATTCAAGTTTAAAACTATTTACAACTAGAATTTCAAAAGAAGAGGTACGACGCGCAGGTCGCATACACTATACAACATGCACAACCACAAAAACGACACGCAGGACGTATTATGAATTACAAAACATCATAATCCAATCAAATTGGGGTCATTGGGCCATGAAAATCACAAAATTATATATAATTCTAAATTATGTATTTTTACAGAAAATATATATTATTTTTTCTATTTTTTTTTCAATTTTATGAGTCACCTCTCCGTAACGTTCCCGCTAAGCGGTTTCCGGGCGCCATCATGGGACAAGGCCCATTTCGGGGATAGGGGCAGCGCACCTAATCGCAAAATAAATTTTGTGAGTGTCCCTACTACGATCTTACAGTGACTTAAGTCGCTGTCCCAAAAACCTAAAGCAAGAACTCGCCGTTTCGGAGAGTTTTTCTCGATGGTTGAAGCCTACAAGTCTCCCAACACTCGTTGCTTCGACTCTTCGAGAAAAATACCCAAAAATCTATAAAAATAGGAAATTTACAGAAACATAAAAATCTGTAATTTTTATATCTAATACAAAAACTACAAAAACGAAACACATACATGCTTCGCACGTGGCTCTGATACCACTGTTAGACTTTCCGAGCCGCAAAAACTGCTTTTTGCGTTGCGGAAACCCCGGAAGTCCGGCCACGGATCCGTGCGAAGATGTATTAAAACTAAAAACATGTATGTGTCTACTAAAAACCCTAGATCTACCTTAGATCTAGAAGGTGAGATCATTACCCTCGATGCGACATCCTTCGCAAATCCCGCTCGTCAAAAAGCTTCGTCGTAACTCAAGAGCGTCAAGTGCACACTCCTCTATTGGTATCCACACAAGAAATAGGTGGAGAAAAGCAATCTTGAGTGTGCTAGCACTCCTTAGATGCTCATGGCAAGATGAGGAAGAAGTGGGAGAGAGCTTGAGAGGATGATCCAAGGAAGAAGATGAAGTTGTGGTAACTCACACAAAAATGAATTTTTTTCATCTAATGCCAATCAAGTGGCCGGCCAATTCATGGAGAGGGGGTTACATGCATACATGTAACTCCAAGAGACAATGTCTCTTGGTCTCACTTATGAGGTGGCACCACTTGATAAGTCAATGATGATGTGGAGCATCATCATTGGCCGGCCATGCCAAGTCATCATCAGACATGACATTTGGTCAAGTCAAACTTGACCTTTCATCTTCCTCTCAAGTCAAGTCAAACTTGACCTCTTATCTCCCATGGTTGATCAAATCTAACCATTTGATTCAAGCCAATTTAATTTAATGAATCTTTATTCATTAATTTAAATTGATTTGATGAATCAAATCTAAATTAGACTCATTCAACACTTGAATCAAATTGAGTCCAACTTAATTAGTCTAATTAGGATTACTCATAATCCAATTTAGTTCATCCCATGAACCTAATCCTCATGGTTCATCATATGAACGTAATCTTCATCTAATTGCCCTTATGTGTGTGACCCTATAGGTTCTTGTAACGTTGGCAATGTCCCTAAACAGATTTAGGAACATAAGCAATGAGCGGTATCAAGCAACACATCATTGCTACCCAAGTTACAAGAATATTGAGCTCCAACATCACCTTTGTGACTATTAATTGTGACTCTCACAATATGTGACAATGTCCCTCTATCCTTGACATCTAGATTGACCAATCGAGGCATAGACCGTGTCATCCTCGGTACAATCTATATCTTGAACTTCAAGTAGACTCACTCTAATCAAATGAGCTCAATATCTCATATTGACTCATTTGGGCATGGCCATGCACTTCGTGGTCTCACTCTATCAAGAATATCGATGTCACTCCCATTATATAGGAGGGATAGATCTCATCTACATCACTCACATCCCTTCGTATAATTTTTTACATACCCAGTAATTGCCTTTATAGTCCACCCATTTACGGGTGACGTTTGACGAAGCCAAAGAATTCAACTCCTTATGTAGGGAACCATGGTGACTTCAGGTCTAAGGACTAATAGTCATACTAATAGCCACATGAGAAAGTATATGACACTCATATAACGATCCATGATATTTTCTCATGGTGGGTCATTCAGTATACATTCTCCAATGCATACCCATGTGTCAACTTGATATCTCATATCCAAGACTTGTAAGATAAAGTCATCGTGTTGACCTACATGCTAGTCTCTTCGCATTAACATTGTCCCTGAATATTAATACTTGACTAGGAATTGTTGGTGCAACTCGCCCAGTCACGATCACTGCGTAATCCGACTCCGAGTGATGCTTCGACAAAGGGATTTGACAAAGTGGTTCGCATCATGTTTGACATTAATGCTCTGCTAATATGTCAGAGATTGCTGAGCAATCGACCCGGCCATGTTTCGACGGACTCGAAGTTTGACTCGAGGAAGACCTCGATGGTTGACCGCTGACCATGTGATTATGGGGGAAAGTCCAAGCATGGGTCTTGGCAAGGTAAAGTCCAAGTCATGGGTACTTGGCATGGAAAGTCCAAGTGGGACACTTGGCATTCGTAAAGTCCAAGTCATGGGTACTTGGCATGGAAAGTCCAAGTGGGACACTTCGCATTTGGTAAAGTCCAAGTCTTGAGTACTTGCTTTGGGAAAGTCCAAGTCTTGAGTACTTGGCATGAGAAGTCCAAGCATGGGTCTTGGCAAATGAGAAGTCCAAGCATAGGTCTTGGCAAATGGAAAGTCCAAGCATGGGTCTTGGCATGAAAAGTCCAACATGGGTTGGCAAGGGAAAGTCCAAGCTTGAGTCTTGGCATTCTGGGAAGTCCAAGAGGATCGATATTGGCAACAGAAAGTCCAAGCGGAGTCTTGGCGGCGAAGTCCAATGTGCTCAAGTGGTAGACACCGTTAGCATGACATAGCCGAGGGAAGCACCGGAGGCTAGCGCGATGGATGAACAAGTCATGGATGACTTGGAGGGATCCGAGAGGCGTGAGGCTGATGGAGGTGGCTAGAAGGCTTAGGTCTAGGCTAGGGTGGTCTAGCAAGTATGGGGGCACCATACTTGGGTTAAAACCTCATCTGAGGTTGGCAATGACCGCATTATGGCCGGTTCGACTGCCGTGAGTCGACTTGAGTTCGACCGCCGCTTAAGAGCCGAATCGTCGCCGACCGCTCATCGAGCAGCCGATCGAGCTACGCGGCAATGATCGCAAGGGTGCCGATCGCTAGTTCTGTCGAGCAGATCGCTATGCCGATCGGGGCCGATTACATGAAGGCGGGCCGATCGCCAATGTTGGCAAATGATCGCTAAGAGTCCCGCTGGAACTTGTCCAACGTGGATTGAGCCGTTGTCTCACCAGCGCCGGGCAAATGATCGGGACTTATGGCAATGATCGCTAGGTGGAAATCCAACCCGATGGAGGATAAAAGTAATGCTCGTGGAAGGCTCAAGCATCGATTTGGGAGCTTGGTGAGGCGATTTGAAGGCGAGTGCATTTCAGGGTCCTTCAAGCTCATCCAAGCAACCAACAAGCAAGCGCTCAAAACCCTAGTTTGTAAAGTGTTCTTTACATTTCCTTGTATTTTGCTTGTATTTTTGTGTATTACTTGTTGTAATCCATTGTACGAGGTTTCTCCACCTCCGACTTGTTATCGAGAAGGAGTTATTGCTTAGTGGTGTGTGATTGACATCACTAGGGCTCGTTTGAGCCCGATCCGTGGAGTAGGAACCGTGCGGTTCCGAACCACATTATATCCTTGTGTTCATGATTGTATCTTTTCGTTATTGCTTTTATTATTTCTATTCCGCTGCGCATAACGAGTTTTGTAGAGATGATCGCGAACGTTTTCCATCTACGTACGGTCAACACGCTATTCACCCCCCTCTAGCGGCGTCAAATCTCCAACAAGTGGTATCAGAGCAAGGTGGCTCTTCAACGGATTAACAACCGGGAGCAAGACGCTAGAGGGTGAAGATGGAATTCCAAGACAAGCTTGGATGGGATATCAACACACACTACTAGAAAAGCTACCTTTAACGACGAAATTTAATGATGGTATTAAAATACCGTCGTTATTAGTGGTTCAATAACGACCAAATTTAATACCCGTCGTTAATGTATATGCATTAACGACAGTATTTTATCCTGTCGTTGATACTTTATCATCAACTACGGTTTTTTTATTTCTGTTGTTAATGGCATGCTTTTAACGACGGTATTTCCTCCCGTCGTTATTGCAAGACCTTCAACGATGGTTTTTTTCTCCCGTCGTTATTACTTTTTTGATTTTTTTTTATAAAGTTGAGACTCTAAATCGGTTTGTTTATTAATCGAAAACTATTTTTTTTAATTATAATCATTTTCATTATGTTTTTTTTAATTATGAAAATATAATTTTATTCATATCCATTTTCACGTTTTTTTTCCATTTCTATTTCCTTACAAACTATCTTTATTTTATTCATTTTATTTCTTTTCTTATATTTTTTTTCTTTTCTCCTAAATGCTACGCTAGGTTATTTCTCAGGACTTCTTTCCTCTTTTCTCCAGTTTCCATCGGCGGCGATTACCATCGGCGAACCCTTCCATCGGCGATCCCCATCAAGTTTCCATCGGCGATTCCCATCGGCGATTCTCCATCGACTACTCACCTTTGTAGCTTCGCCTCTATGACATCCTAGATTTTTGCTTCTCTCGAGTGATCGGTAGTCTGGTGCGGTAGAGATTCCTTGATCTCCAAGCGAATCCCATCAATCCAACAATCCTTGATCACCAAGCTCCTATTTGTGGTGAGATTTTTTGCTTCCTTTTGCTAAAAGATTCGGTTATTTATTTATTTTTTATTTTGGCTGATTTTTCTGAGTTAATCTGGTTCCACTCTGAATTTCTAGTATTATTCTGCAGATTCAGTTGATAAATTTTGACACTTCAAGATTTATCTCTTTTTATATTCAAACATTGTGCAATGTTGAGATCTCAAAAATTATAATTTAGGGTTTTATAGATTCTTGTTGCTGCCCATGATATCATTTTCATCTAATTGAGGAAATTGCATCTAGTTACCAGATAATGGATCTTAAATGTAGTTTGAATCATAAAAATTGACCTTTCTTTCATGGATTTAGGAAGCCTCTAGATGAAAAAAAGAGTCTTAAACACTTTTGGTGGTTAATGGTTTGATTTTGTTTCATTAAACTAGGTGAAACGCCAAGATCTAGTTGCCACATTTTTTGCTTGTTCCTAACAAACTTTGCTTGCATCTCAAAGAATGAAACCTAGATATAGTGCTACCGAAATCTACACTAATTATATAAATATATATACATTTCTCCATTGCCAGAACTATCTGAAAATGTTATGCAGAAAACTCTAAGAAATTCTTCTCGGAAAGATATTATACTCACTAGGCTTTGATCAAGTTGATTAGGACTCACTATTTGTAAAAATATTCTTGAGTTTGCCTACCTAATATTTCAAAGTGTAGAGTAGCCTTATTTGAACATTCTTAAACCAAATTAAATTTATGTAGTTGTCTTTGATTTACAAAGCATCTTGCCATGTTTACTGCAGATTAATCTAGAAGCATTGGAAAAGGTTTTTTCTTCAACTAAGTTTCTTTAGTATTGGGATTTTTTTCCTTTAGAAATAGGGTATCCAGGTGTGTCATATTTTTGCCCATATGTGAGTAATAAAATGAACTAGCACATCAACTCATCATGCTTGAAAAAAAATTCATCTAATCTTTTCTTAGACTAGTATAGTAAACCTACCTTGTGTTAGACTGATAATGTCCCATCCAACCTATATATATATTTTTGAATAAATTTATATCTCCATCAAGAATAGACTAATGATCGATTGAATAGTAAATTCATCTTAATATTTATAATCTGCTAGTATATTTATTTTGACACAAGTGAGTCCTCTAATATTTCAATGTGTCTTTTCATTTATGGCAAAGTTGCAGGTCCAACATTATTTGTGGTTAATTTTGTCCACCGTTTTTCCATTTAGAGAATGACACCCGATAAGAAATGGATGGATTTTATTAATGATCGACTTGGTGAAGCATATGGGCAGGGGATTGAAAATTTTTTGAACTATGCTTTTGAGAGAACACAAATGAAATTAGATGTCCATGTGTTAAATGTGTTAATGCACGTTTTGGGTCTAGGGAATCAGTTAAAATGCACTTGATTGTTTATGGAATACTTCAAAATTATAGATTTTGGTATCATCATGGAGAAAAGCCAAGGGATGAGTTGGAGCCACACAATTCAGAAAATGAATTAGATGATAATGATGACTTCATGGAAGATTTTCTAAGGGATCTACATCCACATTATGATGATTCAAACCGTGCCAATATTAATGAGGAACCAAATGATGAAGCTAAAAACTTTTATAGATTATTAAATGATTCAAAGGAACCTTTGTACCACGGATCAAGGGTTTCAAAATTGTCAGCATTAATAAAGTTACTTCATCTCAAAAATGTTGGACAATGGACAAATAAATCATTTAGCATGTTGTTGAAATTGTTGAAGGAAGAAATATTGCCAGAAAATTCTGATATTCCAGATTCATATTATGATGCTAAAAAGTTTATTAGAGATATCAGCCTTTCTTATGAAAGATTGATGCATGTAAAAATAATTGTATGTTATTCTGGAAAGACCGTAAGAACTTGGATTTCTGTGAAGTGTGTGGAATATCTAGACGAAAGGAGGAAAGACATAGTGGGGAAACTCGATTTAGAGCCAATGGAAAGAAGATTTCGAAGAAGATATTACGTTATTTCCCACTAAAACCAAGGTTGCAAAGGTTATTCATGTGTTCAAAAATAGCTCCTTACATGAGATGGCACAGTGATGTAAGGGTTGATGATGAAGTTCTAAGGCATCCAGCTGATTCTATGACATGGAAATCATTTGATGAAAAATATAAAGATTTCTCCACAGATTCTCGCAATGTGAGACTTGGCCTCGCAAGTGATGGGTTTCAACCATTCGCAAATTCAAAAACAACATATAGTATTTGGCCTGTGATTCTTATTCCTTATAATTTACCACCATCGATGTGTATGAACATATCTAACTTCATTTTATCCATGTTAATTCATGGTCCAGAAAGTCCTGGTGATGCAATTGATATCTATCTGCAACCATTGATCGATAAATTGAGTGAGTTGTGGCACACTGGAGTAGAAACATTTGATATATCAACTTCGTAAAATTTTAGTTTACGTGCTGCTTTATTGTGGACAATTAAGGATTTTCCGGCATATGCAAATTTATCTGGATGGAGTACAAAAGGGAAGTTAGCATGTCCTTGTTGTAATAAGGATACTTGCTCAATGAGATTGACACATGGTGGTAAAGAGTCCTATATGGGGCATTGACGTTATCTCCCATTGAACCACAAATGGCGCAAAGATAAGGATTCCTTTGATGGTACAGTTGAAATGAGATTGCCGCCTAAATCATTTTCGGGAAAAGATATTTTATGTCAAGTTCAAGATTTGGAAGGCATAATCTTAAGTAAAGACACTTCTAGAAAGACAAAAATATCGCATGACAAACGGGGTGATAATTGGAATAAGAAGAGTATATTCTTTAAACTACCATATTGGGAAACATTGTTATTGAGACATAATTTGGATGTGATGCATATTGAGAAAATATATATGTGATGTTCTTGGAACAATTATGGATATTAAAGGCAAGACTAAAGATAACCATAAAACACGTCCTTGATTTGCAACTCTTGAATATAAGGCCCGAATTACATCCTTGCAATAGGAGATGATCTTGAGTTTCGCACTTTACACATTGTCCTTTAGTGAGAAACGCCACTTTGTTTATTTCTTAAAGAATTAAAAGTGCAAAGGCTTTTGTTCAAACATCGCAGATTGTATAAATGTTAACGAGAACAAGATTTCAGGCTTAAAGAGTCATGATTGTCACATCTTCCTAGAATATCTTATTCCTATTTCAACACGTGGATTACTTTCAGAATCAGTGTATGAATCTCTTGTTGAGCTATCAATGTTCTTTTCTAGTTTGTGTTCCAAATCACTAAAGATGGAAGACTTGAAACAACTTGAAAGACAAATTCCTATCACACTTTGCAAGTTGGAAAAGATTTTTCCACCCTCATTTTTTGACATCATGATACATTTGCCAATTCATCTGGCGATTGAAGCTATGCTTGGGGGACCTGTTCAATATCGGTGGATGTATCCAATAGAACAAAAGTTACGTACTTTCAAATCATATGTTCGAAATAAAACTCATCCAGAGGCTTCAATTGCTGAGGGTTATATTGCAAATGAGTGTATTAGTTTATGCTCAAAATATTTCGACATATCTAGTTGTGGATGTATGGAAAGTCATGATGGTTTATCTATATTTTCATCCATCGAAGATTTATCAGTGGGGATAGCATGCAATTTGGATCGTGTTGACCAAGAGCAAGCTCACATCTACATATTAAAGAATTGTGAAGAAGTTCAATCATTTTACAAGTATGAAACTATAAACTTATTCTTATATATAGTTGTTTCAATTATGATTAAACTCTAAATTTCCTTTGCAGTGACTACTTGCAAATCCGTTCTTCTAGCGATTTGGTTTTGTCCGATGAGGAATGGGATAGACAATTTGTTAAGTGGTTCAGAGTCAGAGTAAGTGACATTTTTTAATGTACATACATGTCTTTATTTTCACTAATAAATTATATCGTGAGTATGAATTTTTTTTTGTTCAAATTATATAGGTCGAGAGGTTATATAAAAATGACAAAAACAAAAAAATGGAAGATCTACTTTCTTTGTCACGTGGGCCTACACAATATGGAAAGTCATTTGTATGTTGTAAAGTAAATGGATATAAATTCCACACTGAAGAGCACAACAAAGGCCTAAGGACACAAAATAGTGGTATTCTCGTTGTTGGAAACTATGGCACAGAAAATATTGACTATTACGGAGTGTTGTCACAGATTATTGAATTGCAATTTCTTGGTGAAAGGCGAATTGTGGTCTTTAAGTGCAAGTGGTTTGATGTACATTCTAGAGAAAGAGGGATCAAAGTGGATAAATATGGTCTTGTTAGTGTAAATTTTCAACGATTGTTGAAATCAAATGAGCCTTTTGTATTGGCCACTCAAGCATCACAAGTATTTTATGTGAATGATAATACCTCAAAAGGTTGGCACATAGTAACAAAGACATATCCTCGATACTCATATCATATGTTAATGGAGAGAGATTCAATGTCCACCGATACAGATGATATCCTCAAAGCTTATCAAAGATAAGGAGATATGTTTATAAATCTTTATTTGCTTGGTGTAAGTGTTTTAAACTTCTAAATATATTGTTTATATTTTTTTTATTTAATTAATATAATAATGTATTTGTTATAGGATCATGGATTCTCAAAAATCATCTTTGGATGCTAATGGACTGGTATTCTCTAAAACTCTATTCTTACTTTGTTGTAATATTATTTAATATGTTGTTATAATGTTAGACAACTATTAATGCAATGTTCTTGTTTTTTTTGTCAATTATTGTGAATATTGGTTATGTTTAGAGGAGATAAAGTTGGTTTATGCAAAAAATGCTGCAATCCTGTAACAAAAATATGGACAGGATAGAAGGAACACTCAAGTACAATAAACTCCTGTGTCGTCAACCTGGGAGCCCACGTAAATAATAGCTCATGATTGTATTTGTGGATGTATAATATAGATAAATTTGCTCTATAGATAAAGGTCATTAGCCCACGTAAATAATATAATATAGAATTATTACAAGTTTTCATGCTAAAAAGATAGGAACTAAAGGATAGGGATAAATCTATGTGGATTTATGGTGATTTGTTTAAAATCAAGTCTACATAGATTAGTTATGGCCTTATTGGTTTTAGAATTGGTTATGCAAGTGCATTTTCTATTTTTTTGTTGTTCATTGTTATTTTTCGATAAACTATTTACTGTAGTGATGTATAGCATGAATGTTCTCTCAATAAGATCGTTTGTTGATACGATTGCAATTGCCAACCAATTCTGGTTCGGACTCGTTGTAGTCATCATGTCTCATAATCGTACTTTTTATTCTCTCTGTTTGGTTTTGGTCGTCGCTGATAAGGGACATTAGATCGATTCTCTCCAACAGATTGTTTACGCTCTTTTTTAAACATATTTCTACAATCTTGTCTACGTAAATATTAGAATCGATATGGACTTTTAAATGCTAACCATTATCAAATCTTTGAGATCTACTCACCGACTTTGCAATCGCTCAATGTTCAACTAAGTGCGGACATGGGCATGACATTCTCCTTCCCTATTGCTTGCTATCGCCAACAATGGCGGTTTGGAAGCTATCCTCGCTTAGGCGACAATGCGGCAATGACCGAGACTTCGAGTCTTCTATTCGTGGCAAGTTACTGCTCCAAGGATCAATGAACTTCAATGGAAGAGAGATGGATCCTCCCCCTGAGCCTGGCAAATCCATAAAGTAGGCCCCGACTGGACTGCCTATTTGCAAAGATAGTGTTACTCTATATTTTTTTTGTTCAATTTTATTTTATACTTTTGGTCTATTTGTTAGTGTTATGTTTTACCCTTTTACAATTGTATCTTTTAGCATCATTAATGCTATTTTTTGTTGGCTTAGGTTTGTGTTGCAAAGGCAAGGTCAAGGTGGGTCTTGATGCTGGTGTTGTGTTGGAAGCAATCATTGAGTCAAGCATACAAGAATGCGATGGGTTGCAATGCTTCACTTTTTGCATAGTCAATATTTTGCACACAAATGTTCTCTTTTGATGTAGATGGATGTTAATTTTACAATTTTAATGATGTAAAACTACTGGATGATATTTTAATATATATGATATTTTGATTTTAATATATTATGTTTTGATTTTAGTAATATTTATTAATATGTATTGTGAATTGTTTATAGATAATAATGATAAAATAATAACTATATAACGAGCATCATTGTTATCATTAACGACGGTATGTTCAATCGTCGTTAAATAATTAAATAATATTAAATTATTAATGACGGTACATATATCCGTTGTTGTTGTTATTAACGACAGTATATATAACCGTCGTTGTTGCTAATAACGACGGTATATAAATCCGTCGGTATTATCAATAACGACGGTAGTGAATACCGTCGTTAAATGCTATTAACGACGGTACTTTTATTCCCGTCTTTAATTTTTTCCCGACAAGGCCTTTTAGCGACAACTTTCTATGGTATTTAATACCGTCGTTAAAACTCATTAACGACGGGAATTGACTCTTTAACGATGGGATTTTCCATCGTTAAAAGGTCCATTTTTAGTAGTGACACCTATCCCTTATACCTTCTATGGACAAGAAGGATTCAATCAATGGAAGGTGAGGATTGAAGAATTCTTGATGATGAAGGACTTTGAAGAGTGGGGCATTTTGATGGAGGGATTTCAATATCCAAAAGGGCCCAAGGGAGGAATTCTCAAGATGAAGAAGTGGACCGAGGAACAAATCCAAGAGTTCGAAAAGAATACAAAGGTAATTAAATTCTTGGTTGATTTGATTCCTAATAAAATTATGTGTGAGCTAGGTGAGTACAAGGATGCCAAAGAGCTTTGGAGTCAAGTGGAAAAATATCATGAAGGCTCACCACCGGTCCAAGAGGAAAAGACCGAAGAGTGCTCATCCTCTTAAGCTCAAAAAGAAGCAAGTACATCTTCATCCAAAGAGCTTGAGGATTCGAAGGTTGATAGGGAATCAACATCTGGATCGGAAGAGGTGGACGAAGTGGAAGAAGCATCCACTTCCAGGATTGAGGAGGAGATTAGAGTTTCCTCAACACCGGAGCATCAAGAAGAAGCTTCTACATCCAGTCAAGATGAAGAAGTGTCAATTCCGAACTCCACCACTAACCTAGGTAATTCAAACACTCTAATTTCAAATAAAAATAATATTATGTGTTTTGAGTGTAGGGAATTTGGGCACTATAAGAGCAAGTGCCCAAAGAAGATTAGGAAAGCTCCACCGGCACCAAAAGTCAAGAATGCCGGTTCCCCAACACCTAAAGGCAAGGAGCACATCATATGCTTCAAGTGCAACTCAAAGGGGCATTATCGGAGTCAATGCCCTAGGGGGAAGAAGAAGGGGCAAGGAGGAGCATCACAAGTAGGGGGAGCTTCTATAGCTAACCCTAAGGTATATTTCAATAATGCACCTTCTAGATTTAAAAGTCAAAAGCATGCTAGGAATTTTAATTCCCTTGCAATTCATAAAGAGCATGCTAGAAGTAAGGAATTTTGCTTAGGTGCTAAAAATGTTTACCTTAGGAGTAAGGAAAAATTTGGGACTAATGTCCCTAAAAATATTTTACCTAAAGAATCAATTAGGAAAATAGGAGAACATCTATATCTAAATCCTAAATGGACTAGGCATATGTTTAGAAAGTCCAATGCCCAAGATTTAAATCAAAATTCTAAAATTGGGCAATTAGAAAAGGAAAATCAAGTCTTGAGGTAAAGGCTTGAAAAACTTGAAAAGACCCTAAATAAGATACAAAATCAATTTAAAGGGTCTAGTGGTCAAAATCAAGGGTCCAAAAGTCAAAGTCAACACCTAGGACCTAAGAGTCAAAAGTCAACCAAGGGCAAGCAAGGTTTGAGTCACAAACCTAAGCCTAAAGTGGCTTATCATAGTGTTCCATTTGACTATGGAACACAAACTAGGTCTAGGAAGACCAAGGTCAATAGGGAAGTCATCCCTAGAATTGACCAAAGGGTGTGCCTAGTGGCTAGGGTTTCAAGGAAACCTAGGGTGGCCACTAAGAAGGTTGCAAGGGGAGTTACCCCTAGAGTCAACCTAGGTAAGACCCAAATGACCAAGGCTAACAAGCCTAGGAGGGTCATTAGGAAGGTATCAAGGGAGGTTATCCCTAAGGAATACCTAATTAACCCTAGGAGCTCAAATTGGTTTTGGGTTCCTAAGAGCGTGATTGATTCACGCTAGATGGGTTCAGGGTGTGCCAACCTTGATTGGATGGGTAGTTAACTCAACCATGATAAAGGTGGCATTTTAAGTCATTTTCAAGGTTATGGTTACCTTGGAAATAGATTTGAATCAATATCCTAAAAGATTTTAGAATGTGCCAATGCACTTTTGAAATTAAGAAAAATCAATTAAATTGGTACAATTTAGGTTTAGAGGTTAGTATGTTATTTTGGGTTTTTGGCACACTAGGGAGATTAGGTTAATATGGCAAAAATATGATTAATCCCAACAAATGACAATTAATATTAAAATTTAGGTATTACTATACCTATATATTTTATATGCCATGCTTTGATTGTCATATGCCATGTCATGACATCATGCCTAGTTCTATGATTTTATATGTCATGAGTATGCTTAAGTTTTAGGTTAATGTCATATATGCTTAGTTTTATATATTATGCCATGACATCATGATTATGAGCATATGCTTATTTATATCATCATTAATGCCATAATCATTCATGCATTTAAGAAAAATTTCGATTGAAATTGATTTAAGGACTATGGCATGACTTGAAGTCCCATTTATAAGGGAATCAAGTAGGGTTGGTTAGGAAATGTATGAAACCCTAGATAAAATGAATCAAAACCCATATCTCACATCCAATTGACATGTATGTGTATTTATACACCCTAGATACATGTGAGATGCTAGGATATGAGTTAAGTTCAAGGTGTATAGTTTTTGCATCTGGATGAACTAAAACTCATCTAATTTCAATTAGTGGATCATTGGGAGAGCATGTGTACAAGTCATGTACATAGAGCCCAAGGAATATGATCCAAAATAAGGTTTTGAAAATATTTTAAAATCATTTTGAAAAACCTTGGTGAAGTCTATCTTTTGATAGCAATCACCATTGATAGAGTTGATACAAAATAGGGCCAAAACATTTAAAATTTCTATGGTTTTGAGTTTTGTATCAAACTCACTATTTTATGGGTAAAATAATTTTCAAATATTTTTCACCCATTGTGTGTGTCATAAGTATTATACGTATGAATTTTCACGATTTTTCGAATTACGTATAATTATTTATGAATTTTTAAAATTCATTTCTGATAGCTGAAAATCGAGATTTTGATTATCGATCGGCCTCAGATGGCAATGATCGATGAGTGGCAATGATCGACATCGCTTGAGTCGATCGCCAGTCTGATTGGGTTAACAAGAGGTTGTTTAGCCCATTTGACTATGGTAAAGGTCCTAACCACAACCTAGGATATGCTTTGGGAAGCATTATAAAGGGTGAAAATCCATTGGATATGGATTAGGAGGTGTTAGGTCAAAGTATCAAATTTAGGGTGAGTGAAAGTTCTATGTTGAACTTAGAACCTTAATTTTGATGGTTTAGAGTTCCTTGGCTTAGGGGCTTCCCAAGGACATTGTTGGTGCAATGATCGAGGGAGCAAGCCTTTAGGGAGGTATCCATCTTGGGATGATGGATGTGTTTTCTCCTTGAAGAGGAGAAGTTATTGGGAGAGTATCATCAATTGGGAAAATTGATGGGTTTTGATACGATTTGGAAATTGGGAGAGAGTATAGGATTGTCTCTCTTGAGTGATATGTGAATTATCACTAGGAAGATGGTAGGCATCCTAGGTATTTATTTTGGATCAAGGGGAGATTGTAAGATCTCGTTGGGACATGAGACATTGACCTCCTTGGAGAAAACCTTTTTGATGTTAGTCAGGGGAGAATGTTTGGGGAGAACATTTGGAGAGTGTTTACTAATTTGGGATAATTGGTAAGGGATTTGAGTTAGTGGTCTAACTCGGATGATTTGTTTGGTTTTGTCGAACATCGAGGGAAGATTGTTGGTCTGATCGGCCAGTCACGATTGACGGACTCGAGTTTGACTCGAGTGATGTTTTGATGTTTGTGACAAAGGATTTGATAAAGTGGTTTGACATTGATGTTTGACATTAATGTCGGTTAATATGTTGGGGAGATTGTTGGAGCAATCGACCGGGTCATCATTTGATCGGACTCGAGTTTGACTCGAGGAAGACTTTGATAGTTGGTAGGGTTGACCATGTGATTATGGGAAAGTCCAAGCATGGGTCTTGGCAAGGTCAAGTCAGTCGTAGGTACTTGGCATGGAAAGTCAAGTGGGACACTTGGCATTTAGTAAAGTCAAGTCGTGGTACTTGGCATGGAAAGTCAAGTGGGACACTTGGCGCATGGAAAGTCAGTCATGGGTACTTGGCTTTTGGGAAAGTCAAGTCTTGAGTACTTGGCATGAAGTCAAGCATGGGTCTTGGCGAATGAGAATCAGCGTAGGTCTTGGCGAATGGAAAGTCAAGCATGGGTCTTGGCATGAAAAGTCCAACATGGGTTGGCGAGGAAAGTCGAGCTTGAGTCTTGGCATTTGGGAAGTCGAGGATTGATATTTGCGCGTAAAGTCAGCGGAGTCTTGGCGGCGTAAGTCGATGTGCCTTGGCGGTGTAGAACAGTTAGCATGGCATGTAGGAAGCACACGGAGGCTAAGCGCGATGGATGAACAAGTCATGGATGACTTGGAGGATCAGAGGCGTGAGGCGATGGAGGTGGCTAGAAGGCTTAGGTCTGAGGCTAAGGGTGGTCTAGCAAGTATGGGGCACCATACTTGGGTTAAAACCTCATCTTTGAGGTTGGCGGTCGTGGCATTATGGCGGATTCGATTGTCGTGGTCGACTTGAGTTCATTGCGCGTTTAAGCTGAGGCTGCTCAGCGATCGGCGCTCATTGGAAGCGATCGAGCCCGATGTGTCTGGCGATGGGCGCGATGGTTAGCGATCATTGCTGGTTCTGTCGAGCCAGGCGGCCGTAATCGTGGCGATCGACTCTGGCGTTAGCGATCGCAATGTTGTGATCGGCGCCAAAGTCCGTTGGAACTTGTCAGCGTGGATTGGCGTTGTCTCACGACTCTGATCTTTGTGATCGGAGGACTTATGGCGATCATGCTAGCGAAATCCAACCCGATGGAGGATAAAAACAGCTGTTCGTGGAAGGCTCAAGCATCAGATTTTTGGGAGCTTTGGTGAGGCGATTTGAAGGCGATTTGCAGGTGCATTTCAGGGTCCTTCAAGCTCATCCAAGCATCCAACAAGCAAGCGTTCAAAACCCTAGTTTGTAAAGTGTTATTTACATTTCCTTGTATTTTGCTTGTATTTTTATGTATTACTTGTTGTAATCCATTGTACGAGGTTTCTCCACCTCCGACTTGTTGTCGAGAAGGAGTTATTGCTTAGTGGTGTGTGATTGGCATCACTAGGGCTCGTTTGAGCCCGATCCGTGGAGTAGGAACCGTGCGGTTCCGAACCACGTTATATCCTTGTGTTCGTGATTGTATCTTTTCGTTATTGCTTTTATTATTTCTATTCCGCTGCGCATAACGAGTTTTGTAGAGACGATCGCGAACGTTTTCCATCTACGTACGGTCAACACGCTATTCACCCCCCTCTAGCGGCGTCAAATCTCCAACATGAATGATTAAGAGTAGTGTTCTCTATATCATCTCATTATCGATTCAACCAATCAATTGATATAGATAATAACCTACTACTCAAGGACATTATTATATTTAGTTATTTGGCACTAATACAAGTAAATATAATAACCTTGCCTTTATAAATAGGAATATGATACAATGAGGTCCATACAACAATCATCACATGATTGACTCTAGGACTTTCACTAATACCAAAACATTATTTATCTTAAAAGACAAATAAACATATCCCACTGCAACAGCCGCCACCTTCATGGCATTGCCCAAGTAAATGGTAATCTCCCTTTTAGCTAGCCGTCGGGTTTCCTAGAACCCCTGCAAAGTATTGCAGACATGATTAGTGGCTCCCGTATCTACACACCAGGTGCCAGTATATAACACTGCTAAACATGTTTCAACGACTAGACCAAAGGATATACCTTTGTTCCAATTCAAATTGGGATAGTCCTTCTTCCAAGTGAAGCAATTGCCTATTGACTTCTTCACTCGTCCCTGAGATCCTCCCACCACCTATGCTCCACCTTGTTTCTTCTTCTTCCTGCCTTTCGATTTAGAAGTAGAAATCTTCTGAGCAACTATGGCCTGAGCCTGAGGAAGCCCTTCTACAACCTGGAGTTCTGTCAGAAGCTTCTAAGTAGAGACTGGAGAATAATATCGACCTGGGTTTTCCCATCGATCTAAGCTCCAAGGACTTCCAGCTCATTTTCTGCCTTAGGAGGATACTCTTCGAAGAGTACATTGTTGTACTCCTCAGCAATTAAGACAATATCTAGATTCCTTTTCCAATCAACATAATTGAGTACAGAAAATTTATTTTCCTTTAGTATCATAGCAAGTGGGATGAAAGTCATTTGGGAAAAATCTAAGAATCACATAGATCAAAACTTTAGATTTCAAAAAATTATTTATTCCTCAAACAATAAATTTTTAAAATCAACCAACACCTCAAAACACCGAGAAGTTTACGAATTCTACATTTGTAAGAGGAGGTTTTACCCATTAATTTTACTATCTTGTCAACCTAACTTTTTGACAAATAAAATTAATAGTTGGTTCCTCTTCGGCCCTACAAATAAAAGTAGTAACTCCGATGGGGAGGATACTTATATTTGTATCTAATTATTCACCATTACTCGTTACCAAGGTAATTATCTCGGGTTATGTGCCTTCCGATGGGGAAGTACACATGCTCCTTAATAATTTTCTATAACCATATTTGACCTTGTGATATGCAAACAAACTCATCCGATGGGGAGGAAGGCACTCAGAGCCGACGCACAAGTTTGTTTGCATCACATGTCAAATCGTAATGGAGGTCATGGGAATTTATAAAAATATTTCTCTCCCACTTAGTAATTTGAAATTGAGGAATTTTTTAGCCTACGACATGCATATCAAAAAATAAGCAATAAATATGAAAAATAAATATTTTCCAACTATTATGACTTTTGTCTTCAATATGTCTCCCATCGTGTCGTCATCTCGTCCGCTCCTACCTACGCCATGTACAAGCCATCCGGAGATCCGAGCCGAGAAAAACTATTTTAATTTACATCCATCGATCCTATACTCCACGAGGGAGTGTACATGAAATCTAGATCGAAAGTAAACTAAAATAAAAAGAGTGGCTAAACATTGCCGTATCTAATTACAAAAATTAAATACTTGCCTCGTCAACTCCGAGAATTCAACAAAATATACAATTATACACATACAATCACATACATGTTGGTGCAGGGGCACCAGATAATCGAACCTGTGTTTTGATTATGGCAAAGACACAAAGTTAAGTTTACATCGTTATCTCACGAGCTAAATCGAGTGTGCAGAAAAGTACTAAAGCTAGAGCTGAAGGCTAGCGACACCCGGAGGAAGTCGCGGTAGTTGGGCGACACTCAAGTGACTTTGGAGGGAGCCGAAGGAATCGAGTGGAAGGCCGGAAGCGAGAGCTACAAATTAAGTATCGAGGTAAGCTCGTGTGTGAGAGAGATGGTAAGGTTGTGTCCTCTTTACGGGGATGACCTTAGGCGACGATCCGACTAAAACTTCCTGTGGAAGGTCTAGGTCGAGATCGGACGGTTGGAAACCGTCACATTTATCATTTTTCGAGCTAACCTCTTACTGCAGGGAAGTGGCGGTGTGATCATTCGGACATTAGGCGATCGACGATCGGTGATGAGAGGCATCGATCGTATCATCGATCGGTGATGAGAGGCATCGATCGTGATGGCGGCGAATCGACCTTTGTGCTAGGTCAAAAGCGGATAACATTTGTGCGGCCGCCGTGATAAAATTTTGGACAACCGTGATCCGTTGAAAAAGAGGAGACAAATTCAGAGGCGAAGTCTATAAAGGAGGAGGATTCCATCTCGAATCACATCAAGATTATTCATCGAGTGCTACAACTGGCCAGCGCTCGGCAACACCGTCATACTTGACGCGACTACCTCAGATCTTCTTCGTCGACAACAACATCTAGTAATTTATTTTAATATTGTATTCATTGTTTTTATTCGTAACGAGGTGAGGTAGGCTTGTTGCCTCATCCTCGTATTCCCGGATTTTGTGATTGTTGTCTCCTACCTCCAACGAGGAGGAGACGTTATAGTGCTTTGCCCTCCGTACACAGTCTAGGACCGATAGGGCCTTGGAGTAGCAACCGCTGGGTTGTGAACCAAGTAAAATAAACGTGTCATTTTATTTTCCGTTGTGATTACTTATTTACTTGTGTCTCAACGAACGAATTCGAAGAAAGATTTACGATCGCTATTCACCCCCCCTCTAGCAACGCTTCTCGATCCAACAATACACACATATGAGCATAATAGTTGGATCCTATGCCTGCAACCAAAAAGTTAACCTACGCACATCCTACTATTATCCGACACATATAATATATGAAAAGTGCATAAAAGTAATCGAATCCTAAACACACAAAATTGGAAACCGTGGCTCTGATACCACTTGAAGGTTTTGCCCAGAACCGAAGCTCTGATACCACTTGAAGGTAGGAAACTTCGCTTCCCACTTCAACTCGGTCGCTTGTTCATGGTGATCCCTTCTACGTCCCCGGATAAAAAAAATTATCCTTGACAAGAGGGATTACCCAAGCAACCATTTCATCGTCGTGCTATTCGATTAGAGTGGTCAATTGAACAAACTTGTTGTTCAAGCAACCAACCTCTATTCTCCGATTAGCCGCAGAATATACGATGTACAGATCGCCGGTTTTTGCATTTGTATTCGGGTCCAAGTTAATTTAGCGACAAAACAGAATATACAACATGTATATAAATGAAAAATAATTATAAACATAACACAAAAGAATATAAAACAATATTTATACCTCTCGATCTTCTATTGTATATCCTTACTCCTTTTGGACGTCGTGTGGGCGACGATCTTCCAAAAGTCGAAGCCTCCTAGATCACCAATCTTCCTTCCTTGCTTGCTCCAAACAAGAGGAAGTATAGAAACGAAACTCTTCTCTTATCTAGGACCAAGCATCAAGCCCCAAGCTTGATGCTTGCCGCCGGCCCAAAGAGATGAGGATAGAAGTGTAGGCACCGGCCAAAAGCTCCAAGGGAAGAATCCCTAGCTCTTGTTTCCACCGGCCAAGAAGAAGAAGAGGAATAGGTTGAGCTCCGGCCAAGGTAGAGGGTAGAAAGATGGGCACTGGCAACACCTTAGGAAGAAGAAAGAAAGCTCTCCAATTGTTGCCGCCCAAGCCACCTCTCCAACCCTAGCCGCCCAACATAAACTCTAATCAACCTAGGATTTCTTGCCGCCCAAGAAAAGGAGAGGCAAAACCGTAATCTCCTAAGCCATTAGTTGCAGCCCAAGCCATAAGCCCCCTTTTATAGAGCTAGGCTTAAGCCTCCTTTTAATCTCCACCGTCGGTTCTAGGAATTTAATCTCAACCGTCGGATCTAGAGATTTAATCTCCACCGTCGGATGTAGAGTTTTGTTTTCTACCATTGGATCTAGGCTTCATGAGGTTTTTAATTGGCTACAAAAGAGACCATGAGGAGGAGTTGGATCTTAGCCACCCAATGGATCCAGCCCACATAAAGTCCGATCAATTAATGATAATCCAATCCACTAGAGGATTATCATTGATCTACCTCACCAACCCCCATAAGATAATAAGGGCTCCATATATTATTTGCACATATTTCTCCCCGTCTTTAAGATCTCGAATGTCCGTCGATTAATTAATTTACTGACAATTAATTAATCAACATCTAACTCCATGAGTAATACTACTCAACTTTATCATCATGCCAGACCAAGTCCACCTGCAGGGTTTACATGATGAACCTTATGAGCTCCTCAAGGGGACATCATCATCCTAATATATAAGACATGGGTTCCTCATATAAACCTAAACCCTAATATGTTAATGAAATCCCTAGAGCCAATCATGTGATGATTGTTGTATGGACTTTATTGTATCATATTCCTATTTATAAAGGCATGGTTATTATATTTACTTGTAATGGTGTCAAATAATTAAATATAATAATGTCCTTGAGTAGTAGGTTCTTATCTATATCAATCGATTGGTTGAATCAATAATGAGATGATATAGAGAACACTACTCTTAATCATTCCTAGTCGAGTATTAACATTCAGGGACAATGTTAATGCGTAGAGACTAGCATGTAGGTCAACATGATGACTTGATCTCACAAGTCATGGATATGAGATATCGAGTTGACACATGGGTATACATTAGAGAATGTATACTGAATGACCCACCATGAGAAAGTATCGTGGATCGTTATATGAGTGTCATATACTTTCTCATGTAGCTATTAGTATGACTATTAGTCCTTAGACCTGAAGTCACCATGGTTCCCTACATAAGGCGTTGCATACTTTGGCTTCGTCAAACGTCACCCGTAAATGGGTGGACTATAAAGGCGATTACTGGGTAAGTAACAAATTATGCGGAGGGATGTGAGTGATGTAGATGGGATCTATCCCTCCTATATGACGGGAGAGATATCGATATTCTTGATAGAGTGAGACCACGAAGTGCATGACCATGCCCAAATGAATCAATATGAGATATTGAGCTCATTTGATTAGAGTGAGTCTACTTGGAGTTCAAGATTTAGATTGTACCGAGGATGACACGGTCTATGCCTCGATTAGTTAATCTAGATGTCAAGGATAGAGGGGCATTGTCACATATTGTGAGAGTCACAATTAGTAGTCATAAAGGTGATGTTGGAGCTCAACATTCTTGTAACTTGGGTAGCAATGATATGTTGCTAGATACCGCTCATTGCTTATGTTCCTAAATTGGTTTAGGGACATTGCCAACGTTACAAGAACCTATAGGGTCACACACATAAGAGCAATTAGATGGAGATTAGGTTCATATGATGAACCATGAGGATTAGGTTCATGGGATGAACCAAATTGGATTAAGAGTAATCCAAAATAGACTAATTGAGTTAGACTCAAGTTGATTCAAGTGTTGAATGAGTCTAATTTAGATTTGATTCATCAAATCAATTTAAATTAATGAATAGAGATTCATTAAATTAAATTGACTAGAGTCAAGTGGTTAGATTTGATCAACCATGGGAGATTAGAGGTCAAGTTTGACTTGACTTGAGAGGGAAGATGAAAGGTCAAGTTTGACTTGACCAAATGCCATATCATGATGATGACTTTGCATGACCGGCCAATGATGATGCTCCACATCATCATTGACTTAGTGAATTGGTGCCACATCATGAGGGAGACCAAGAGGCATTGGAGTTACATGCATGCATGTAACCTCCCAAGCCATAATGTGGCCGGCCAACCCCATTAGATGTGGGAATTCATTTTGGTGGGTTACACAACTTCATCTTCAACCTTGGATCAACTTCCCTCAAGCTTTCTCCCTCTCCCAACCTCCTTGGTCGAACCATCCATAGAGTGCTAGCACACTCAAGGGTGTGTTTTCTCCACCTATTGCTTGTGTGGATACCAATAGAGGGGTGTGCACTTGACACTCACGAGTTCCGGCGAACCTTTTGGACGAGCGGGATTTGCGAAGAGCGTCGCTACGAGGGTAACATCCTTATCATGTAGATCTAAGGTAGATCTAGGGTTTTATATAAACACATACATGTTTTGTTTTAATACATCTTCTCACGGATCCGTGGCTGAGGCTTCCGAGGTTTCCGCAACGCAAAAAGCGGTTTTTGTGGCTCGGAAAACCCAACAGTGGTATCAGAGCCACGTGCGAAGCATGTATGTGTTTCGTTTTTGTAATTTTTGTATTAGATATAAAAATTACAGATTTATATGTTTCTGTAAATTTCCTATTTTTATAAAAATTTTGGGTATTTTTCTCGAAGAATCGAAGCAACGAGTGTTGGGACACTTGTAGGCTTCAACCGTCGAGAAAAACTCTCCGAAACGGTGAGTTCTCACTTTAGGTTTTTTGGACAGAGACATAAGTTGCTGTAAGATCATTGTAGGGACACTCGCAAAGTTTATTTTGCGAGTAGGGGCGCTGCCCCTATCCCCGAAAGGGGCCTTGTCCCGCGATCGCACCCGGAAACCGCTTAGCGGGACCATTACGGAGAGATGACTCATAAAATTGAAAAAGGAAATAGGAAAAATTATAGAAATTTTCTGTAAAAATACATAATTTAGAATTATGTATAATTCTGTGATTGTCATGGCCCAATAACCCAATATGATTGGAAGTGATGTGTTGTAATTCATAATACGGCCTGTGTGCCATTTTGTGGTTTTGCGTGTTGTATAGTGTATGCGACCTGCGCGTCGTACCTCTTCTTTTGATATTGTAGTTGTAAATAGTTTTAGACTCGAATGTAACTCGAGTTTCATATTTGTAATGTATAAAAAGGAGCGGTGGAAAGTCCACTTGAAGACGAGATTACGAGAAGGGTGACGACGACACATGACGGTCAAAGGAAGCACTTGGAGAAGCCGCTAGCCTTAGGTTGACCGTCCGATCTTCTCATTGGCTTGAGAAGATTGTAGTAGGGCCATGACTACATCACATTTAATTATATATATATATGTTGATATATATATATATTTATTTGATTTTGCTTGTATGTATGTGATGCATGCTAGTAGAATAATGCTTGTATGTATATGATGCATGCTAGGATAATTTTCTTGTATGTATATGATGCATGCTAGAATAATGATTGTATGTATGTGATGCATGCTAATATAGGATAATAAAGGCCTAAATGCGAATAAGATACACATTACGATTAGATTAAATCATAATCGAATCAACTCGAAAATGCCTACCGAGCCTTGATACCAATCACTACCTCGATCATTTGTTGTTGTTGAATCTGCCAAAGCAGAGCAACGCATATTATCTTGGTAGGGTGCGGAGGGACAATCTTGGTCCCGCCTATCACGCTTGGTTTAGAGTAAGCTCAATAAGATTGAGCAAAACTAGTTAACTCAATTGGATCGAGTAGAACTATAGGCATATTCCAATCGTTGGAAAGATAGGGTAAGATCGCATTTACACTAAATCTTGGGCGATTTAGCCAAAGCTAACTCAAGGTCCTTTGTAAATGTGAGTCTTAATCTTATAAACAAGAGTTGCATAGAGATGTAATCGGTAATGTGTTACCCACCGATCGTACTTAGTCTTGGGCTATTTAGCCAAAGCTAACTCAAGGCTTAGTATGATGTGGATCTTGTCCTGCAAGAATTATAGCTAGTTTGTATGAATCTAGTAATGTGGTTTGACCACATCCATAACTCGATTCTACAAAATTCCTATAATTCAGTGGGAGCATCATTTGATTAAAGGCCTAATTAAATGATAAAAATAATATGATATTAATTCTCTACATTGTATGTTGTAGATAACTATGTCGACAAACATGAACACTCTCTCTCTGCATTATGTCCTTGAGAAGGACAAAAGCTCAATGGAGCAAATTTCCTGGACTGGTACAAGAACCTGAGAATTGTTCTCACCCAAGAAAAGAAGTTGTATGTCCTAGAGCATCCCATTCCGGAGCCACCTCCTACCTCTGCCTCGTGA
The DNA here is from genome assembly GCA_025175895.1 of Wurfbainia villosa. Lineage (NCBI taxonomy): Eukaryota > Viridiplantae > Streptophyta > Magnoliopsida > Zingiberales > Zingiberaceae > Wurfbainia > Wurfbainia villosa. The sequence continues at coordinate 69,356,210 of CM045988.1, forward strand.
GCTAACAAAGATGCTTACAAGAAGCATCAAGATGATGCATTAGATGTGTCATGTCTAATGCTCGCGACCATGAACTCTGAGCTTCAGAAGCAACATGAGTTCATGAATGCTTATGATATGGTTGGACATCTTCGTTAACTATATCAAGGACAAGCAAGACATGAGAGATATGAAGTCTCTAAGGCATTGTTTGGGTCTAAAATGCAAGAAGGGACTCCCGTAGGTCAATATGTACTCAAGATGATTGGGTACATAGAAAACCTACAAAGGCTGGGATTCCCACTTGGCCAAGAGCTAGCCACTGACCTGATCTTACAATCTTTGCCACAAGCCTTCAATCAATTTGTCATGAATTATAACATGAATGAAATTGATAAGACATTGCCTGAAATGCTCAGCATGTTGAGAACTGCTGAGTTTAACCTTAAGAAAGAAAAATCTGACACCATTTTGATGGTGCAAAAGAAGAAAGGCAAGGGCAAGTCTAAAGGTAAGGGAAAGTCCCAAGCTAAGGGCAAAGGTAAAGAACTTAAACCCAAAGGAGGGGTAGCCAAGGAATGGGCTTGCTTCTACTGCAAGGAAGCAGGACACTAGAAGCGTAACTGTAAGGCATACCTGGAATATCTTAAGAAGAAGAGAAGTGAGACTTCTACTTCAGGTATAAATGTTATAGAAGTCAATCTATCTATTTCTTCATCATGGGTATTAGATACCGGATGTGCATCTCACATTTGTACCAATGTGCAGGCGCTGAGAAATAGCAGGACATTGTGAAAGGGCGAGGTGGACCTACGAGTAGGCAATGGAGCAAGAGTTGCTTCTATTGCTGTAGGAACTTATGATCTATCTTTGCCCTCTGGGCTTGTACTAGAATTAGATGAATGTTATTATGTGTCTGCCTTAACTAAGAACATCATTTCTGTTTCTTGTTTCGACAAGAAAGGTTTTTCATTTATAATAAAGAACAAATGTTGTTCAGTTTATTTAAATGATATGTTCTATTGTAGTGCACCTCTAATGAACGGACTCTATTTTCTAGACATAGAGAGCCATATCTATAACATAAGTACCAAAAGGTTCAAGTCAAATGAATTGAATCAAACCTATCTCTGGCACTGTCGCTTAGGTCACATAAATGAGAGTCGCTTATCTCAGCTCCATAAGGATGGGCTGCTAGACTCATTTGATTTTGAATCATATGAGACATGCGAGTCTTGCCTTTTAGACAAGATGACCAAGACTCCCTTTAGTGGACACAGTGAAAGAGCAACAGATTTGTTAGGACTTATACATAGTGATGTATGTGGTCCTTTCAATGTTGTTGCTAGAGGTGGTTACAGGTACTTCATTACATTTACTGATGACTTCAGTAGATATGGTTATGTGTATCTTATGACACATAAATCAGAATTCTTTGAAAAGTTCAAAGAATTTAAGAATGAAGTACAAAACCAGCTTGGTAAGAGTATTAAGATACTTCGATCAGATCGAGGTGGTGAATACCTTAGCCATGAGTTTTGTGACTATCTAGCTGAGTGTGGGATTCTATCCTAACTCACTCCTCCTGGAACACCATAGTGGAATGGTGTATCCGAAAGGAGGAATCGTACCATATTGGATATGGTACGATCTATGATGAGTCACACAGATCTTCCAATATTCTTTTGGGGATATGCTCTAGACACAGTAGCCTTTACCCTTAATCGTGTACCATCCAAGGCTGTCATAAAGATACCATATACGATATGGACAGGGAGAAATCCCAAGATGTCTTTCATGAGGATTTTGGATTGTGAGGCTTACGTTCGACATCAAGTCTCAGACAAACTGGGACCCAAATCCGATAGGTGCTATTTTGTTGGATATCCCAAGGATACAAAGGGATATTACTTCTACATTCCCAGTCAGCACAAAGTGTTTGTGGCAAAGACTGGAGTTTTTCTAAAAAGGGATTTTGTTTCTAGAAAAACTAGTGGGAGTACCTTCGATTATGAAGAAATTCAAGATAAGGACTATAACACTGATGCCTTGATGGAGGTTGAACAAGAACCACAAAGTGTTGTGGGCGATGAGGTTGTTGCACAAGGAATTATGGAACAACCACCTATTCAGGCAGACCTACCTCTTCGCAGATCTGATAGGATACGTCGTCAGCCTGAGAGATACTCATTTCTCTTGTCTGACCATGATGACGTTATGCTCATTGAGAATGAGCCTACCTCCTATCAGGAAGCTGTGATGAGCCCAGATTCTGAGAAATGGCTAGAAGCCATGAGATCCAAGATGGAATCCATGTACACCAACCAAGTATGGACTTTGGTTGATCCACCTGAAGGGGTCAAACCCATTGGGTGTAAGTGGGTCTTTAGGAGAAAGACTAACATGGATGGACTTACGCATACCTATAAGGGTCGATTGGTAGCTAAAGGTTTCAAGCAAATTCATGGTATTGACTATGATGAAACCTTTTCTCCAGTGGCGATGTTTAACTCCATTCGGATCTTGCTTGCTATTGCAGCATACCACGATTATGAGATCTGGCAGATGGACGTCAAAACTGCATTTCTGAATGGAAACTTACTCGAGGATGTGTACATGACACAACCTGAGGGTTCTGAAGATCCACAGCATATTGGGAAAGTATGCAAGCTGCAAAGGTCCATTTATGGGCTAAAGCAAGCTTCTCGGAGATGGAATATTCGATTCGATGATGTGATCAAACAGTTTGGTTTCATCAAGAATGAAGATGATCCCTGTGTCTACAAGAGGGTTAATGGGAACACAATTGTCTTCCTTATATTGTATGTGGATGACATACTACTCATTGGGAATGACATCCCTTCGCTACCGTCTGTGAAGACTTGGCTGGGGACGTGCTTCTCAATGAAAGACTTAGGTGAAGCAGCCTGTATTCTAGGCATCAAGATCTATAGAGATAGATCTAAGAGATTGCTTGGCCTAAGTCAGAGTGCATACATTGACACGGTATTACTACGGTTTGCCATGCAGAATTCCAAGAAGGGACTTCTGCCGATGTCACATGGTGTGAGTCTTTCGAATACTCAAAGTCCCTCTTCTAGAGAGGAGAGAGACCACATGGCTAAGATCCCTTACGCATCAGCTATAGGATCTATTGTTAATGCAATCAGCCCAGGTTGACTCGAGTTTGACTCGAGCAGTACCTTGATAGTATTTTGATGATGGACAAAACTCATGACATGGGATTGTCATGGGAAAGTCCAACATGGGGTTGGCATGGAAAATCCAAGCATGGAGCTTGGTGTAGAAGTCCAAGGGGGAAGCCTTGGCATGGGAAAGTCCAAAGCATTGCGAAGCCGTGCGCTTGGTGCTTGGCATGGGAAAGTCCAAAGCATTACGAAGCCGTGCGCTTGGTGCTTGGGGAGAAATGCATTGCGAAGGCGTGCGCTTGGTGCATTTGGGAAGTCTTGAGAACTTGACAAGTTCACTAGGCTCGGGTCCTTGAGTCGGTGAAGGATGGCATTACGAAGTCGTGCGCTTGGTGCATCCGAGGGACCACCAGGCGGGGAGCGAATGGAGTGAGCCCAAAGGGAAGCATACTTCTAGGGTATGAGACGCGAAGGATGGCATTGCGAAGTCGTGCGCTTGGCGCATCCGAGGGACGTAGGCCGAGGGAAGAGGGCTTCGTTGGGGAACTCGATGAGGGATAAGGTGGACTTGGCCAAGTGGCTAAGACTGAGTGTCGGAGGCTCAAACTTGATGTTTGAGAGTTTACCCGACGGTCGGATTCTCAAACAACTTGGTGTTTGAGATTTTGCCCGACATCAGTCGACTAGCATAGGTGTCGGTTCGACTAATCCAAGTCGACTAGGGTTCGACTAGTGTAAGGCTAGGGTTTTGTGCTTGGCGGTCATTCGTGCCATGGGTAGCGATCGATTGATGTCGCCGATGGTCGGCATCGCCAGGGATGGCGATCGGTGATCACGAGTGTCGCGAGCAGAATGCTCGTAGTCGGAGGCGTCGACTACTAGGTCACGATGGCGATGGGCATCATCAGTCGATTGGTAGGTGATCCGTTTAAACTTGTCTGACGTGGATCTGGCCGTTGTGAGACAACGGCTACAGGGGCAGTCGACTGGGGCCTTTTGGCAGTCGATTGCTAGGCGCGAAAATACCTCGATGCAGGTTATAAAAGGAGCTCGAGATGGAGGTTTTTGCCATGGTTTTTGTGGAGCTATTGGAGGGGAATTGCTGCTGCATTCCATTCCTTCAAGAGCCAATCAAAGCAAGCAACAAGCAAAGCGATCAAAGCAATCGATGAAAGTTTTCTTGTGTATTGTATTTGTGTATTTGCTTGTATTTCTATATTACATTGTAATTGCTTGTGAGAGGTTTCTCCACCTCCGACGTGTTGTCGAGAAGAAGTGTTATAGTTAGTGTCGTGCGCATAACTAGAGCTCGGTGAGCTCGCCCGTGGAGTAGGAACCATTCGGTTCCGAACCATGTATATCTTGTGTTGTGTGATTGTGTATTGTTAGTTTCATTATTATTGTTATTCCGCTGTGCTAACAACAATCGTAGACAAGCAACGCAATGAGAATGAGTGAATTCCGACATCCAACGATCGAGGGCTATTCACCCCCCTCTAGCCGGCCGTATCGATCCCCTACAAGTGGTATCAGAGTCGAGGTCGCTCTTCAAGGACTAACCGCTGCGAGATCACTACAAGATGGCCGACTACAACCTTCAACTACCCAAATTCGAAGGAGACTTTCTATAGTGGAGAAGAAAAATGGAGGTATACCTAGAAACCGATTTTGATTTTATGATTATTATAGAAAATGGTTTTGAAATGCCTAGGGACAAGTACAACAAGCCAATGGAGAAGTCAAAATGGACCCAAGACCAAATCAAAGACTTCAAGACAAATCTCAAGGTAATCAGGTTGATTAGTGATTTGTTACCTAACATTATTTGGTCTAGATTGGGTGATTATAGGGATGCAAGGGAATTATCGAATAAGGTAGAAATTCCAAGAAAATTCCCAATCGGCACAAGTAGAGGAGAATGTCGAAGAAGAATCACCATCCACTTTTGAAGATGTGGATGACTTGGTGGAGACCTCCACCTCTAGCGTTGAGGGGGAGGAAAGGATTTCGATTCCGGAGCAAGATCAAAATGAAGCTTCTACCTCCGGAAGAAGTGAAGAGGCCTCCACCAACTCCCTAGGTAACTCAAGTGTTGTAATTTTAAATAAAAATCACATAATATGCTTTGAGTGTAGGGAGAAGGGGCATTACAAGAGCAAATGCTCTAAATTGGCTAAGGAAAAGGAATCAACACTAAAAGTCAATCCAAAGTCATAGGATGCCGGTGTTCCCAAAATCAAGAGCAAAGAGCACATTGTGTGCTTTAAATGCAACCAAAAGGGACACTATCGAAGCCAATGCCCAAGGGGGAGGAAGAAAGGGCAAGAAGGTGCAACTCATGTAGGGGGAGCTCCTAAAGCTAACCCTAAGGTAAATTTACTAAATGCACCTTTAATTTCTAGAGTCAAAAAGCATGCTAAGAATTATTTTAGTTCTCTTGCAATTATAAATGAAAAGCATGCTAAGAGAAATAATAAGGTTTATTGCATAGGTGCCAAGCATGTTCATATAACTAAGGATAAACCTAGGAATCATAATTCTAGACCTATTTTACCTAGGGAGTCAATTAGGAGAATTGAAGAAAACTTAGGTGTTAATCCCAAGAAATCTAGGCATATGGCTAAAAAGAAAAACATTTCCCAAAAGACAAATGAAAATTCAAAATTGGGAAAATTAGAGTTAGAAAATCAAGCCTTGAGGTCAAGGCTAGAAAAATTGGAGAAGACCCTGGCAATAATATCAAATTCGGTTAAGGGGTCTAATGTACAAAAGTCAAGACCTAGAAAACAAGAAATGTCTAAGGGCAAGAAGGGTTTGGGTCATAAACCTATGTCCTACCATAATGTTCCATTTAATTATGGAACCACATCTAGGTCTAGGAAAACCAAGGCTAATAGGGAAGCCATCCCTAAGTCTAGCCATGGTATGTGTTTAGTGGCTAACACCTCAAAGAAATCAAATGTAGCCACTAAGAAGGTCAATGGAGGAGTCACCTCTAGAGTTGATCCAAGTAAGACCCATTTGACTATGGCTTCAAAGCCAAAAAGGGTCATTAGGAAGGTATCTAGGGAAGTTATCCCTAGGGAATACCTTGTTAACCCAAGGAGCTCCAATAGATATTGGGTTCCTAAGAGCGTGATTGATTCACGCTAAATGGGTTAGGGTGTGTCAACCCTAAGTGGATGGGTGGTTAACCTAGCCATTATTAGTTGACACATTAGGGTGTGCCAATATGGTTTGAGATGTTAAAAATGATTTAAATTGGCACAATTAGGTCATAGAAGTCATGGTGTGCCATTTTGGGTTTTTGGCACACTAGGGAAATGATTGGTTTAAGGCAAAGTGAATTTAATCCCTAGAAATGGCAAATTGATTTTAACACATAGGTATTTTATACCTTAGTATATTTTTTTTTCTTGTCATGCTTTATTTATTTAATGCCTTGCCATGTCATGACATCATTTTCATTTGTATCTCTAAATATGTCATGACAATGTTTAGATTTATTTTTATATGTCATGTATGCTTAAATGTCATTTACATGCCATGACATCATGATTTTGGCATATGCTTTTATCTATATCATATCTATGCCATAATCATATCATGCATATATTAAAATGGAGTTAAGGACTATGGCAAAATTTGAAGGGAATCAAATAATATTGCCTAGAAATATGCATGAGAACATAAACAAAACAAAACTCACATCTCACAAAAATTTGACTTGTATGTGTTTTACACATCTAGATATTGGTGAGATGTTTAGGAAAAAGAAAATAAAGGTTTGAAAAACATTTTTGAAAACATTTTGAAAAACCTTGGTGAAGCCTATCTTTTGATAGCTATCACCATTGAGTGGGATGATACAAAGAGGGCTCCTTATTGAAGCTTTTCTTAAATTTTGGACTTTGTATCAATCTTCTAATTTAATGGGTAAAATAATTTTCCAATATTTTTCACCCATAGTGTTTATGATAAGTAATATACATACCAAATTTCAAGAATTTTAAACTTATGTATATTTACTTATGGATTTCGAAAATCTATTTCTGAAATGCTAAAATCAAATGTGGCATCACATGATCGATATGGATCGTGAGTCGATCGGATAAATCTTGTTGGTTAGGCCCATGTTTAGCTAGGTTAAGGTCCCCTAACCACTCCCAACCCTAAGATATGCTTGGGAGAGCATTAGAGAGGGTGGAAATCAATTGGATATGGATTAGGAGTGGGGTTGAGGGTGAGTATCAATTTTAAGGTGGATGAGAGTTCATTGTTGAACTTTGCCTTAATTTTGTTTTGGTTTAATGTTCCTATTGGCTTAGGGACTCTCCAAGGACATTGTTGGTGCAATGATCAAGGGGGAGCAAGCCTCTAGGAGCAGGTATCCATCATGGAAAGATGGATGTGTATTTCCTCATGGGAGAAAAATTGGGTTGCCTCTCTTTAAGTGATATGGGATCACTAGAAAGATTGTAGGCATGTGTTCCTCCAAGGGAGAGATTGTAAGATCTCATTGGGATATGAGACATTCATATCCTTGGGGAGGACCTTTTTGATGTAGTGTCAAAAAGGGGGAGATGTTACCAAGTTACCAATTAGGGTTCGTTGGAATTCTCATTGGGATATGACAATTGCCAATATGGGAGAATTGGTAGACTTGAGATGGTAGTTTTGTCAATCATCAAAAAGGGGGAGATTGTTGGTGCAATCGGCCCAGGTTGACTCGAGTTTGACTCGAGCAGTACCTTGATAGTATTTTGATGATGGAAAAAACTCATGACATGGGATTGTCATGGGAAAGTCCAACATGGGGTTGGCATGGAAAATCCAAGCATGGAGCTTGGTGTGGAAGTCCAAGGGGGAAGCCTTGGCATGGGAAAGTCCAAAGCATTGCGAAGCTGTGCGCTTGGTGCTTGGCATGGGAAAGTCCAAAGTATTGCGAAGCCGTGCGCTTGGTGCTTGGCATGGGAAAGTCCAAAGCATTGCGAAGCCGTGCGCTTGGTGCTTGGTGAGAAATGCATTGCGAAGCCGTGCGCTTGGTGCATTTGGGAAGTCTTGAGAACTTGGCAAGTTCACTAGGCTCGGGTCCTTGAGTCGGTGAAGGATGACATTACGAAGCCGTGTGCTTGGTGCATCCGAGGGACCGTCAGACAGGGAGCGAATGGAGTGAGCCCAAAGGGAAGCATACTTCTAGGGTATAAGATGCGAAGGATGGCATTGCGAAGCCGTGCGCTTGGCGCATCCGAGGGATGTAGGCCGAGGGAAGAGAGCTTCGGTGGGGAACTCCATGAGGGATAAGGTGGACTTGGCCAAGTGGCTAAGACTGAGTGTCGGAGGCTCAAACTTGATGTTTGAGGGTTTACCCGACGGTCGGATGCTCAAACAACATGGTTTTTGAGGTTTTGCCCGACATCAGTCGACTGGCATAGGTGTCGGTTCGACTGATCCAAGTCGACTAGGGTTCGACTGGTGTAAGGCTAGGGTTTTGTGCTTAGCGATCGATTGGGTAGCGATCGGTGATGTCGGCAATGATTGATGGGAGGATGGCTCGGTGTCGCGAGCCGAATGTGTTAGTAATATATGAGAGATGTCCTAAGGCAATCGCCTTATGTATGAACCATTTATATGTTAAATGAAGATTCACTATTTGAGTATACATGTTTCATGTATTTGATTGGATCTTAAACTCATTTACTGAATGTCCACGATACGATTCACAGCATGAGAGAATTTGTGATTGGATCACAACTAGTGAGTATCTCTACATGTGTATTTGTGATGTATCAGAATTATCCCTAGTCGATGAATTGATGGATTTGGATACCATCGATTCTGTCGAGACTAGCACGAGGTATACTCCTTGGTGTATCCAAGCAGCTGATTCTCACTGGCTGGAGACATTGTGATGTCCGGAGTTAATCGTGGATGCTAGTTATGGTAACTAGTTCATTGGAGTGACCAGCCGTAAGACTTCATATGGTTCTCTGCATATATAGATATGTCAATGAAGTTCTTACTGTAGCTTAAGTGCGATGTTCCTTTGACTTGTGGTATTCAAGTCATCTTGATCATGGAGACTTATGCTTTGACATCTTAAGCAAACATCTCTAAGGAGATGTGGACCCGGGATGATTGGGTATAAGTCGAAATGATCGAAGGTGTTTGAATAGCCTATAAAGGATTCACCACTCCTTGCGAGGAGATGTATACTCATGGTCTCTCGTCGGATTGTTACTAAAGTCTTTGGCCAAAGCATTACATGTTTAGAGTAAGGTACTCTTCGATACATGTTGAGTAACTAGAATCCGTAGGACGAGGAAATGATACTTGGGCTAGGTGTGACGTAGTCAGCCTAGTGGGGACTGACACTATAGACCATGTCCTGAACCAAGTGGGTATAAGATGAGTGAAGGGAATGAGGTACGAATCATTCGAGCTGCTGAAGGGTTTCAGAAATAGTTCTGGATCAACCGTTGATCTTTTCGGTTAATTGGGGATCATGATGCACTACTAGGTGTCACTCATGATCATTCTATAATTAATGGTTAATTATAGACGGCCAACATAAACCGAGAACCTATTTGGTCACACGCACAACGAGCGTAATCCGAAGGATTTAAAACGAGCTTGAGAATGGGATTCTCAGACCGAGAGAAATAAAGTTTGGTTGGACCAAACAAGAAGCGAGCATGAAATCGTTTCAGTCACAATGGAAGTGTGGATGGGCCATGTCTTATGAAGACATAATGGATGAACCAAAATGGTTTGGTTCTAATCCAATGAAGGAGAATAAACCAAAGGGTTTGGTTTATTTTAAACGAATGAACCAAAAGTTGGTTCGGTTCATTTTAACTTAAAATAAACCATAGTGGTTTGGTTTATTTTAACTTATCTTAATGGAGCGGGTTAACGGGCATAATGGTTATGATCCAATAACCGTTAAGAGAATTAGTTCTCTATAAAAGAGGGCTTAAGGGATAATTAAGCCCTAATCCAAAACCCCTAGGTTAAAGTTGCCGCCCACCTCCTTATTGGAGTTTTCGGCACCAACCTCTTGCTGCCGCCCATAGCTCCTCCAACCGGCGTCCAGAAGGTAGCTTCCATCCCCCTCGACGGCGTCGAGCTGCTGCTGGTTAGTGCTCCAGAGATCTCCTTCAGGTTTGGCATCAAGGTGAGCTCTATCTTCCTTGGTTGGCCGGCGCCTATCACCTCCACCAAAGCTGTCCAGTTTTCTGGACAGCTTGTTCTCCTCTCGTCGGAGCGTCGTTTGGACGACGGTTAGAGCTCTGACAGCGGCTAACTTACCGGGGATTCGATCTCTGGTAATCCTCTGAGGTGGAGGACGAAGGATTCGTCAATTTGTTGACGAATACCTCTCCGGAGAAGCGAGTTTTGAGAACTCGTATTACGATCCGAATTTGGATTCGGATCGTGATCATCTCTCGATCACGTCGTCTTCAACACGAGGCTAGTAACCCGTATGAAGACGAATCTCGTGGCTTAGCGAAGTCATCCCGAGGAACTCGGCGTGGATACGGATAGAGACGATTCTAGCGAGGATCGTTCCGGTTGATGCCGTTCCCGCTACACGTCATACGAAAGGTATAACGTAGATAAATTTCCTTTTATTGCAAATTTAAATTTACGGTTATGTCTACACTTGTTGTAATATGCATGCGTGTATTGTGTGTGTTGTAATAAATGTAGATTTATTATTTTTATTGCTTCCGTTGTGTTCATGTTTACGAAACGTGATCGAACACACACACGCCGCGGTGCCGGAAACCCAACAGTGGTATCAGAGCCCAGGTTATGTTTCTACATAATCGTAAAATGGTTTTACGATAGTCATAATGTTATTTCTGGAAATTTTCTAATTTTGGAAATTTAGAAGTATTTATGGAAATTTTTCAATTTTGGAAAGTATAAAAGTATTTATGGAAATCTTCCACTTTTGGAAAGTTGGAAGTATTTATGGAAATTGATATTTTCCATAAATAAAATATTTGATTAGATTTTGGAAATTTGTTTCCTAATTTAATCTTGATTTGATTTGGGAAATCAAATCTTAAAATATTTTATTTCCATAAGTAGTTTTAATGATTTAGGAAATTGGTTTCCTAAATAGATTTTCCTTAATCAAATAATTCCATAAATAAAATATGTGATTATATTTGGAAATTTGTTTCCTAATTTAATTATGATTTGATTTGGAGAATCAAATCTTAAACATATTTTATTTTCATAAATAGTTATGACATATAAGGAAATATATACATGACATAATTGTATGCCATGTAATTGCATTAGATGCATAACATTATGCCATGCGTGTCGTGACATGTAGATGTATGCCATGTATGCCATGTCATATAGATAATAGTTATTTGCATGCAAAGAGGATGAGACATAAAACCCTTAAACAATATTAAAGCCTACACCTTCCATTAATATGGTTAGAACCAGAGTTCCGTTTCTTGTTTGGGTTGTTGGACTCTCTCCAAGCCCGGCTCGAACCCGAACATGTTCAAACCATGGAATAGTTTAATACTAATATGGCAAGAGTCAGAGGTCAATCGTTAGCTTTGGTTGTTGGACTCTCTCCAAGCTGGGCTAATTGGTTGAATGCGCTCTAACCATATTAAAACTATTTCTCGATTAATGGGTTGGCTTTAACCTGGAGCATCGGCTTGTTGGACTCTCTCCAAGGTCGATGTAAAGGGAGGTGAAGTTGGGTGCTATGCATATGATGCATACTTGTTAATGTGTTAACAACCAAACATATGTGTGAACATTCAATTAGTTGATAGCACATTGTGATAGTTGCATATACGTGATATGCAATCAGTATAGATGATACCTCACATAGTTATGAATGACTTGTTGGACTCTCTCGAGGTTGTTCATAACTATGATGGATATCACCATTCGGAGATGGACCTACGATCTCGAAGTGATTTTGGGGTTTTGAAATTCGAAAAATGAATGGGATTTATAAATGTATATTGATGCATTTTAAAATCATTTTCTCATATATGCTCGTTTTGTATTTCTAGGTCGATAAATTGATCATGGCGTCTTTGAATTTGCGCACTATTTTGGATTGAACAAAGTAGGCCTAACTTCCTGGGTGGCTTAGAAACACGAGAATTGTTCTCGGCGGAAAAGCTTGCATATGTCCTTGAAGAGCCTCTTCTGGCCGATCTAAGGGCGATGCAACCTCGACGAATGTTGGTTTATCGGAAGCATGTGGCGGTCTGGGTGGTGAGTTGCATCATGCTAGCGACGATGGTACCGAGTGCAGCGGCATGAGCATATGGATGCTAATACTATAGTCTTCCATCTTCATGAGTTGTTCGATGAGCAAGCGAGATCCGAAAGGTTCGAGGTCTCTAGGCTCCTCTTCACCACGAAGATGCAAGAAGGTTCATCTGTAGTGCAGTTTGTTCTAAAGATGAATGGGTACATCGAGCGGCTAACAACCCTCAGTTTTGCGATGGATCATGAGTTAAGTATTGACTTAATTCTGCATTGTTTGCCCAAGAGTTTCTCACAATTTGTGATGAACTATCGGATGAACAAATTAGAATCCACTATTCCCGAGCTCCTCAATATCTTTGAAGACTGGAGCTTACGGAAGCATGAGGAGAAAGGCGGTTCATTAGTTGATTCCTCAAAGAAAGGTTCTAAGAGGAAGGCAAAAGAACAAAAGAAAGGAAAGAAGAAAAAGGCAAAGAAAGGCGAGTAACGTATGAAAGGGCACTTGCCATCACTGTGGCAAGGAAGGCCACTGGCGAAGAAACTGCAAGATTTATCTTGAGTCCATGAAGAAGAAGAAGGCATCCGATGCCCTATCCTCTTTAGGTATCTTCGTTATTGATTGTCATTCTATTTCCTTAGACACTTGGGTATTGGATACTGGGTGTGGCTCACATATATGTAATGACATACAGGGGCTAAGGAATAGAAGAAGACTTGTCAGAGGGGAGTCAAATTTGCGAGTTGGCAATGGAGCAAAGGTTGATGCGGTCGCCATCGGAACTTATTTGCTGAAGCTCCCTAGTGGACTAGTCTTAGAACTGGACAATTGCTATTATGTTCCTTCTCTAATAAAGAACATTGTTTCTATTTTCTGTTTAAATAGAAATGGTTTCCATTTGACGTTTAGTAACAATTGTTGTTATATAACTTTGAATGGCGTACTTTATGGAACTGGAACATTGACTAATGGCATTTATACGTTGAACGTATCCAGTGACATTTTCAATATCGAAACGAGCAATACGCGTGCTCGAAAGGATAATCAAATAGACTCCTATATGTGCCATTGTCGTCTTGGCCATATAAGCAAGAAACGCATGTCCGAATTACACCGATGTGGAATTCTGGAATCGTTTGAATTGGATTCATACGATACATGCGAATCATGCTTAAAAGACAAGATGACTAAGTTACCTTTTACTGGAAAAGGTGAACGAGTGGGAGAGTTACTAGGACTAATACATACTGATGTATGTGGACCTATGTCAACTCAAGCATTAGAAGGCTATAGCTACTTCATTATCTTCACCGATGATCACTCACGGTTTGGGTATGTGTTCTTGATGAAACACAAGTCTGAAGCCTTTGAAGGGTTCAAAGAATTTAGAAATGAAGTAGAGAAACAACATGATAAGAGTATTAAAATACTTCGATCGGATCGAGGTGGTGAATACTTAAGTCAAGAGTTTCTTGATTATCTAAGAGACAATGGTATATTGTCTCAATGGACTCCGCCATATACACCACAGCATAATGGTGTATCTGAGAGGCGTAACCGGACCTTGTTGGACAAGGTCAGGTCAATGATGAATCATGCGACTCCTCCCAAGTACTTTTGGGGCTATGCACTTCAGACAGTTGTTTACTTGTTAAACAGAATGCCTACCAAGGTAGTCTCAACTACTCCATATGAGATATGGAATAGTAAGAAACCTCATGTATCTTACTTGAAGATATGGGGTTGTCCTGCTTATGAAGCGGGCGATGTCGGACAAATTGGATGCTAAGTCCGATAAATGTCTATTTATTGGATACCCTAAGGAAACAAGGGGTTACCAATTCTATCATCCCGTGGAACAAAAGGTGTTTGTTTGAGACATCTTTGTGTTTCTAGAGAAAGAGTTTCTCTTGAAGAAAAGAGTGGGAGTGTCGTCGAGCTTGAGGAGGCTCGAGAGACTCAAATGAACATTGATGAGATACCGGTGATACACTAGATAACTCATAGTGATGAGCAATCATGGACCTATTATAACACCACATCTTCGTAGATCTGGAAGAACATGATATTCCTGAGAGATATGGATTTCTCGTAAGTGAATCGAACGACGTGTTACTCATTGATGATGAGGAGCCTACCAGTTATGAAGAAGTGCTGACAAGTTCAGAAAGGGATAAGTGGCTTGGTGCCATGAAGTCGGAAATGGATTCCATGTATGAAAACCAAGTTTGGAACTTGGTTGACCCACCTGAAGGCATAAAGCCTATAGGGTGCAAGTGGGTTTTCAAGAAGAAAACCGACATGGATGGTAATGTGATTACCTATAAGGCTAGATTGGTGGCGAAAGGATATCGTCAAAAGCAAGGTGTTGATTATGACGAAACCTATTCGCCTGTATCTATGCTTAAATCCATTCGGATGCTCCTGGCCATAGCGGCTCATTATGATTATGAGATATAACAGATGGATGTGAAAACAGCTTTCCTTAATGGAAACCTGCTCGAGGACGTGTATATGATACAATCTGAGGGTTTCACATCGGTTGATAAAACCAAGGTATGCAAATTGCGACGGTCCATTTATGGATTGAAGCAAGCATCCAAGAGTTGGAATATCCGTTTTGATGAGACAATCAAAAGGTTTGATTTCTCACAAAATCCAGACGAACCTTGTGTGTACAAGAAGGTTAGTGGGAGTGCAGTCGTATTCCTAGTATTGTATGTCGATGACATATTACTTATAGGAAACGATATTTCAAACTTACAGTCAGTTAAGGTTTGGTTATCCAAGACATTCTCCATGAAAGACCTGGGAGAAGCAACCTACATCCTCGGGATTAAGATCTATAGAGATAGATCGAAACGGTTGCTTGGTCTTTCGCAGTCTACATATATAGACCGAGTGCTAAAGAGGTTTAGCATGTCGGAATCCAAGAAAGGTTTTCTACCAATCAGGCATGGGATACACCTTTCGAAGTCTATGTGTCCGCGCACAGAAGACGAGAGGATTTGCATGAGTAAGATTCCCTATGCATCCGCAATAGGATCTATCATGTATGCTATGTTACGTACGAGTCCCGATGTATCGTATGCTCTGAGTGTCACGAGAAGATACCAGTCTGATCCAGGAATGGATCATTGGGTGACTGTTAAGACGATCCTTAAGTACTTAAGAAGAACTAAGGATGCGTTCCTAATATATGGAGAAGGGTACATGGTGATACGTGGGTATACGGATGCCAGATCCAGACAGACAAGGATGATTCCATGTCTTAGTCTGGGTATGTATTCACCTGGAATGGAGGCGCAATAAGTTGGAAAGGTTCCAAGCTTGACACTATAGCGGATTCTGCCACTAAGGTAGAATACATTGCAGCTTTGGAAGCAGCAAAGGAAGCGGTTTGGATCAAGAAGTTCATCTTTGAACTTGATGTGGTCTCATCAATGATCCAAACATGTTCTTCGCCGCTATCATCTTATCAGAGAGATCATCAGTAGGAACGAAATACAAATCGAGAAAATTCCCACTGAAAGGAACTTAGCGGATCCTTTGACTAAAGAATTACCTCAAAATAAGTTTGAGGGTCATGTTAGAGCTTATGATATTGGATACCGTAGCGATTGGCGTTAGACCAAGTGGGAGACTGTTAGTAATATATGAGAGATGTCCTAAGACAATCGCCTTAAGTATGAACCATTTATATGATAAATGAAGATTCACTATTTGAGTATACATGTTTCATGTATTTGTTTGGATCTTAAACTCATTTACTGAATGCCCACGATACGATTCACAGCATGAGAGAATTTGTGATTGGATCACAACTAGTGAGTATAATTGTGATAAATCAGAATTATCCCTAGTCGATGAATTGATGGATTTGGACACCATCGATTCTGTCGAGACTAGCACGAGGTATACTCCTTGGTGTATCCAAGCAGCTGATTCTCACTGGCTGGAGACATTGTGATGTCCGGAGTTGATCGTGGATGCTAGTTATGGTAACTAGTTCATTGGAGTGACCAGCCGTAAGACTTCATATGGTTCTCTGCATATATAGATATGTCAATGAAGTTCTTACTGTGGCTTAAGTGCGATGTTCCTTTGACTTGCGGTATTCAAGTCATCTTGATCATGGAGACTTATGCTTTGACATCTTAAGCAAACATCTCTAAGGAGATGTGGACCCGGGATGATTGGGTATAAGTCGAAATGATCGAAGGTGTTTGAATAGCCTATAAAGGATTCACCACTCCTTGCGATGAGATGTATACCCATGGCCTCTCGTCGGATTGTTACTAAAGTCTTTGGCCAAAACATTACATGTTTAGAGTAAGGTACTCTTCGATACATGTTGAGTAACTAGAATCCGTAGGACGAGGAAATGATACTTGGGCTAGGTGTGACGTAGTCAGCCTAGTGGGGACTGACACTATAGACCATGTCCTGAACCAAGTGGGTATAAGATGAGTGAAGGGAATGAGTCACGAATCATTCGAGCTGCTGAAGGGTTTCAGAAATAGTTCTGGATCAACCGTTGATCTTTTCGGTTAATTGGGATCATGATGCACTACTAGGTGCCACTCATGATCGTTCTATAATTAATGGTTAATTATAGATGGCCAACATAAACCGAGAACCTATTTAGTCACATGCACAACGAGCGTAATCCGAAGGATTTAAAACAAGCTTGAGAATGGGATTCTCAGACCGAGAGAAATAAAGTTTGGTTGGACCAAACAAGAAGCGAGCATGAAATCGTTTCAGTCGCAATGGAAGCGTGGATGGGCCATGTCTTATGAAGACATAATGGATGAACCAAAATGGTTTGGTTCTAATCCAATGGAGGAGAATAAACCAAAGGGTTTGGTTTATTTTAAACGAATGAACTAAAAGTTGGTTCGGTTCGTTTTAACTTAAAATAAACCATCATGGTTTGGTTTATTTTAACTTATCTTAATGGAACGGGTTAATGGGCGTAATGGTTATGATCCAATAACCGTTAAGAGAATTAGTTCTCTATAAAAGAGAGCTTAAGGGATAATTAAGCCCTAATCCAAAACCCCAAGGTTAAAGTTGCCGCCCACCTCCTTATTGGAGTTTTCGGTGCCAACCTCTTGCCGCCCGCTAGCTCCTCAGCAGCGTCCAGAAGGTAGCTTCCTTCCCCCTCGCCGGCGTCGAGCTGCTGCCGGTTAGTGCTCCGGAGATCTCCTTCAAGTTTGGCATCAAGGTGAGCTCTATCTTCCTTGGTTGGCCGGCGTCTATCACCTCCACCAAAGCTGTCCAGTTTTCTGGACAGCTTGTTCTCCTCTCGTCGGAGCGTCGTTTGGACGACGGTTAGAGCTTTGACAGCGGCTAACTTACCGGGGATTCGATCTCCGGTAATCCTCTGAGGTGGAGGACGAAGGATTCATCAATTGGTTGACGAATACCTCTCTGGAGAAGCGAGTTTTGAGAACTCGTATTAGGATCCGAATTTGGATTCGGATCGTGATCATCTCTCGATCACGTCGTCTTCAACACGAGGCTAGTAACCCGTACGAAGACGAAGCTCGTGGCTTAGCGAAGTCATCCCAAGGAATTCGGCGTGGATACGGATAGAGATGATTCTTGCGAGGATCGTTCCGGTTGATGTCGTTCCCGCTACACGTCATACGAAAGGTATAATGTAGATAAATTTCCTTTTATTGAAAATTTAAATTTACGGTTATGTCTACACTTGTTGTAATATGCATGCATGTGTTGTGTGTGTTGTAATAAATTTAGATTTATTATTTTTATTGCTTCCGCTGTGTTCATGTTTACGAAACATGATCGAACACACACACGCTGCGGTGCCGGAAACCCAATAGAATGCTCCATAGCTGACTGGGCAGTCGACTACTAGGTCACCAGTCGACTGATGGGCATCATCAGTCGACTGGTAGGTGTTCCGTTGGAACTTGTCTGACATGGATCTGGTTGTTGTGAGACAATGGCTACAGGGGCAGTCGACTGGGGCCTTTTGGCAATCGATTGCTAAGCACGAAAATAGCTCGATGCAGGTTATAAAAGGAGCTTGAGATGGAGGTTTTTGCCATGGTTTTTGTAGAGCTATTGGAGGGGAATTGCTGCTGCATTCCAGTCCTTCAAGAGCCAATCAAAGCAAGCAACAAGCAAAGCGATCAAATCAATCGGTGAAAGTTTTCTTGTGTATTGTATTTGTGTATTTGCTTGTATTTCTATATTACATTGTAATTGCTTGTGAGAGGTTTCTCCACCTCCGACGTGTTGTCGAGAAGGAGTGTTATAGTTAGTGTCGTGCGAATAACTAGAGCCCGGTGAGCTCGTCCGTGGAGTAGGAACCATTCGGTTCCGAACCACGTATATCTTGTGTTGTGTGATTGTGTATTGTTAGTTTCATTATTATTGTTATTCCGCTGCGCTAACAACAATTGTATACAAGCAACGCAACGAGAATGAGCGAATTCCGACATCCAACGATCGAGGGCTATTCACCCCCCTCTAGTCGGCCGTATCGATCCCCTACATCTATCATGTACGCCATGTTGTGTACTCGTCCTGATGTCTCGTATTCTTTGAGCATGACAAGTAGGTACCAGTCAGATCCAGGTGAGCATCACTAGATAGCAGTCAAGAATATTCTTAAGTACTTGAGAAGGACTAAAGAATATTTCTTGATATTTGGAGGTGATGAGGAGCTAGCTGTAAAGGGTTACAGTGATGCCTGCTTCTAAACTGACCAGGATGATTATAGATCACAGTCAGGGTTCGTGTTTTGCTTGAATGGTGGTGCTGTGAGCTGGAAGAGTTCCAGGCAGGACACGGTTGCTGATTCTACAACAAAGGCCGAGTATATCGGCGCTTCCATCTCATTCGAGAGATTATCGATAGAGGAGATGTGAAGATTTGCACAGTACCCATAGAGGTTAACATCGCAGATCTCTTGACCAAGGCTTTGACACAGAAAATGCATGATGGTCAAACTAGGTCATTGGGTTTTAGATACTATGGTGATTGACACTAGTGCTAGTGGGAGATTGTTAGTGAAAGCCCTAGAGCCAATCATATGATGATTGTTGTATGGACTTTATTGTATCATATTCCTATTTATAAAGGCATGGTTATTATATTTACTTGTATTGGTGCCAAATAACTAAATATAATAATGTCCTTGAGTAGTAGGTTCTTATCTATATTAATCGATTGGTTGAATCGATAATGAGATGATATAGAGAACACTACTCTTAATCATTCCTAGTTGAGTATTAACATTCAGGGACAATGTTATGTTAGTAATATATGAGAGATGTCCTAAGTCAATCGCCTTATGTATGAACCATTTATATGATAAATGAAGATTCACTATTTGAGTATACATGTTTTATGTATTTAATTGGATCTTAAACTCATTTACTGAATGCCCACGATACGATTCACATGAGTGGTATAGGCGGCCAACATAAACCGAGAACCTATTTGGTCACCACGCTGAGTGTAATCGAAGGATTTAAAAGCGAGCTTGAGAATGGGATTCTCGGGCCGAGAGAAACTATGTTTGGTTGGACCAAACATAAAGCGAGCATGAAATTGTTTGATCGCAATGAGGCGTGGATGGGCGTGTCTTATGAAGACATAATGGATGGACCAAAATGGTTTGGTTCTAATCAATGGATGAGAATAAACCAAAGGGTTTGGTTTATTTTAAGCGAATGAACCAAGTTGGTTAGGTTCGTTTTAACTTAAAATAAACCATCATGGTTTGGTTTATTTTAACTTATCTTAATGGAGGCGGGTTAACGGGCTTTATGGATATGATCCATTAACCATTAAGAGAATTAGTTCTCTATAAAATAGGGCTTAAAGCTTAAACCTAAGCTAATCAAACCTAATCTTGTGCCTTTTGTTGCCGCCCACTCCTTGTGTTGCGCCCAACTCCTGCCGCCGCCCCTTGTGCCCTTCCAACTTGCGGCGTCAAGCTCAGCGGTGAACCTCCGGCGACCCTCCGATGATCTCTTGTGGGTTGGTGATAAGGTGAGCTCCACTCTCCTTGTTTGGCGCCTACTCCTCCACCAAGCTGTCCAGTTTTCTGGACAGCTTCTTTCTATCGGGCGTCGTTTGGGCGGCGGTTAGTGCTCGACAGCGGCTAACTTACGAGATTTGATCTCCGGTAATCCTCTAGTGGAGGGCGAAGGATTAGTCAAGCGGTTGGCGAATACCTCTCGAAGCGAGTTTTGAGAACTTCGTTTTGGATCCGAATTTGGATTCGGATCGTGATCATCTCTCGATCACGTCGTCTTCAACACGAGGCTAGTAACCCGTCACGAAGGCGAAGCTCGTGACTTAAGCGAAGTCATCGAGGAGCTCGGCGTGGATACGGATAGAGGCGATTCTTACGAGGATCGTTCGGTTGATGCGTTCCGCTACGTCATCTGAAGGTATAACGTAGATAAATTTCTTTTATTGCAAAATTTAATTTATGGTTATGTCTACACTTGTTGTAATATGCATGCGTGTGTTGTGTGTGTTGTAATAAATATAGATTTATTAATTTTAATTGCTTCCGCTGTGCTCATGTTCTGAAACATGATCGAACACACCTGCCTTGTGATCTAGGAAACCTTGATGGTATCGAGCCCAGGTTGTGTTTGACATAATCGTAAAATGGTTTTGCGATAGTCATAATGTATTTCTGGAAATTTTCTAATTTTGGAAATTTAGAAGTATTTATGGAAATTTTTCAATTTTGGAAAGTCTAGAAGTATTTATGGAAATCTTCCACTTTTGGAAAGTTGGAAGTATTTATGGAAATTGATCTTTTCCATAAATAAAATATTTGATTAGATTCTGGAAATTTGTTTCCTAATTTAATCATGATTTGATTTGGGAAATCAAATCTTAAAATATTTTATTTCCATAAGTAGTTTTAATGATTTAGGAAATTGGTTTCCTAAATAGATTTTCCTTAATCAAATAATTCCATGAATAAAATATGTGATTAGATTTGGAAATTTGTTTCCTAATTTAATTATGATTTGATTTGGAGAATCAAATCTTAAACATATTTTATTTCCATAAATAGTTATGACATATAAGGAAATTATATACATGACATAATTGTATGCCATGTAATTGCATTAGATGCATAACATTATGCCATGCGTGTCGTGACATGTAGATGTATGCCATGTATGCCATGCCATGTAGATAATAGTTATTTGCATGCAAAGGATGAGACATAAAAACCCTTAATCAATATTAAAGCCTACACCTTCCATTAATATGGTTAGAACCCGAGTTACATTTCTTGTTTGGGTTGTTGGACTCTCTCGAGCCTCGAACTGAATATGTTGCAAACCATGGAATAGTTTAATACTAATATGGTAAGAGTCGGAGGTCAATCGTTAGCTTTGGTTGTTGGACTCTCTCCAAGCTGGGCTAATTGGTTGAATCGCTCTAACCATATTAAAACTATGTCGATTAATGGGTTGGCTTTAACACAGAGCATCGGCTTGTTGGACTCTCTCAGTCGATGTAAAGGGAGGTGAAGTTGGGTGCTATGCATATGATGCATACTTGTTAATGTGTTAACAACCCGATGTATGTGTGAACATTCAATTAGTTGATAGCACATTGTGATAGTTGCATATACGTGATATGCAATCGGTATAGATGATACCTACAGTCGTAGTTATGAATGGCTTGTTGGACTCTCTCCAAGGTTGTTCATAACTATGATGGATATCAGCCCATTCGGAGATGGACCTACGATCTCCCGAAGTGATTTTAGGGTTTTGAAATTCGAAAAATGAATGGGATTTATAAATGTATATTGATGCATTTTAAAATCATCTTTCTCATATATGCTCGTTTTGTATTTCTAAGTTAATATATTGATCATGATGTGTTTGAATTTGCGTTCCATTTTGGATTGAATAAATTAGTGGTGGGCGAACTTCTTGGGTGCTTAGAAACTTGAGAATTGTTCTCAAGGTGAAAAGCTTACAAATGTCCTCGAGCGCCTCTTCACGCGTCCTAGTGACGATGCAACTCTGGACCAATTGTTGGCCTATCGAAACATGTGAGTGATTACGAACAAATGAGTTGCATCATGCTAGCCACGATGGAACCCAAGCTACAGCGGCATGAGCATATGGATGCTCATATCGTAGTCTCCTTCATCTTTGTGAGTTGGTTGATGAGCAAGTGAGATTGAAGGTTGAAGTCTCAGCTCCTCTTCACCTCTCGAGATGCTAGGAGGTTCATCTGTAGTCTTGCTCGATATCTTTGAAAATGTGGAGTCTTGAGAAGCATGGCGAGGGGGCGTCTTTGATAGTTGATTCCTCGAAGAAAGGTTCTAAGAGAAGTCAAAGGCAGAGAAGGGAAAGAAGAGAAGGGCTAAGAAAGGTAGAACTAGCACGAAACTTGCCATCATTATGGCAAGGAGAGCCATTCTTGAAGAAAGTGCAAGATTTATCTTGAGTCCATGAAGAAGGATAAGGCATCGGATGCCCCATCTTCTTAATCTTCTTTATTGATTGTCATTCTATTTCCTCGGACACTTGGGTATTGATCTTTGGGTGTGGCTCACATATATGTAATGACATACATGGGCTAAGGAATAGAAGAAGACTTCGTCGAGGAGAGTCAAATTTGCGTGTTGGGAATGGAAGCAAGCAGTTCTGCTTCTTTTCGCCATCGAGCGTATTTGTTGGAACTCCTGTAGGACTTGTCTTAGAAGCTGGACAATTGCTTTTATGTTCCTTCGTTGATAAAGAACATCATTTCTATTTCTTGTTTAAATAGAAATGAGTTTCCATTTGACTTTAGTAACAATTGTTGTTACATAACTTTGAATGGAGTTCTTTATGGGATTGGAACTTTAAGCAATGGTGTTTATCGTTGGGCGTATCGGTGGACATTTTCAATATCGAAGCGAGCAACAGCGTGCTCGAAAGGATAATCAAATAGACTCTATATGTGGCATTGTCGTCTTGGCCATATAAGCGAAAGCGCATGTCAGAATTACCGATGTGGAATTACGGAATCGTTGAATTGGATTCATACGATACATGTGAATCATGCTTAAAAGGCAAGATGACTAAGTTACCTTTCTTGGAAAGGTGAGCGAGTGGGAGAGTTACTTAGGTCTAATACATGCTTGATGTATGTGGACCTATGTCAACTCAAGCTTTAGGAGGCTATAGCTACTTCATTACCTTCAGATGATCACTCACGGTTTGGGTATGTGTTCTTGATGAAACACAAGTCGAAGCCTTTGAAAGGTTCAAGAATTCAGAAATGAAGTAGAGAAACAACATGACAAGAGTATTAAAATACTTGATCGGATCGAGGTGGTGAATACTTAAGTCGAGTTTCTTGATTATCTAAGAGACAATGGCATATTGTCTCAATGGACTCCGCCCTATACACCACACATAATGGTGTATCGAGAAGCGTGTCGGACCTTGTTGGACATGGTCGGTCAATGATGAATCATGCAACTCTTCCCAAGTCCTTTTGGGGCTATGCACTTGACGGTATTGTTTACTTGTTAAGCAGAATGCCTACAGAGTAGTCTCAACTACTCCATATGAGATATGGAATAGTAAGAAACCTCATGTATCTTACTTGAAGATATGGGGTTGTCTTATGTGAAGCGGGTATCGGACAAATTGGATGCTAAGTCGATAAATGTCTATTTATTGGATACCCTAAGGAAACAAGGGGTTACCAATTCTATCATCTGTGGAACAAAAGGTGTTTGTTTGAGGCATCTTTGTGTTTCTAGAGAAAGTTTCTCTTGCAAGAAAGCAGTGGGAGTGTCGTCGAGCTTGAGGAGGCTCGAGAGACTCGAATAGACATTGATGAGATACGGTGAAAGCCTGACGGTAAACTGACTCATAGTGATGAGCAATCATTTGGACCTATTGTAACACCACATCTTCGTAGATCTGGCGAGAACCGCGCAATATTCACGAGAGATATGGATTTCTCGTAAGTGAATCGAGCGGACGTGTTACTCATTGATGATGAGGAGCCTACCAGTTATGAAGAAGTGCTGACAAGTTCAGAAAGGGATAAGTGGCTTGGTGCCATGAAGTAGAAAATGGATTCCGTGTATGAAAACCAAGTTTGGAACTTGGTTGACCCACCTGAAGGCATAAAGCCTATAGGGTGCAAGTGGGTTTTCAAAGAAAAAGACATGGATGGTAATGTGATTACCTATAAGGCTAGATTGGTGGCGAAGGATATAAATCAAAAACAAGGTGTTGATTATGGCGAAACCTATTACTTTGTAGCTATGCTTAAATCCATTCGGATGCTCACAGCCATAGCGGCTCATTATGATTATGAGATATGGCGGATGGATGTGAAAACAACTTTCCTTAATGGAAAACTTGCTCGAGGGCGTGTATATGATACGGCTGAGGTTTCACATCGGTTGATAAAACCAAGGTATGCAAATTGCGGCGGTCCATTTATGGATTGAAGCAAGCATCCGAGGAAATTTGGAATATCCGTTTTGATGAGACAATCAAAAGTTTGATTTCTCACAAAATCGAGACGAACCTTGTGTGTACAAGAAGGTTAGTGGGAGTGCGATCGTATTCCTAGTATTGTATGTCGATGACATATTACTTATAGGAAGCGATGTTTCAATCTTCTGATCGATTAAGGTTTGGTTATCAAGACATTCTCCATGAAAGACACAGGAGAAGCAACCTACATCCTCGGGATTAAGATCTATAGAGATAGATCGAAGCAGGTTGTGGTCTTCTTGATCTACGTATATAGGCCAAGTGCTAAAGAGGTTTAGCATGTCGAAATCCAAGAAGGTTTCTTACCCATCGGGCATGGGGTACACCTTCGAAGTCTATGTGTCCGCGCAGAAGGCGAGAGGATTTGCATGAGTAAGATTCCTATGCATCGCAATAGGATCTATCATGTATGCTATGTTATGTCTGAGCCCGATGTATCGTATGCTCACGAGTGTCACGGCGGATACGATCGATCGAGAATGGATCATTGGGTGTATTAAGATGATCCTTAAGTACTTGAGAAGAACTAAGGATCGTTCCTAATATATGGAGAAGGGTACATGGTGATCGTGGGTATACGGATGCGACTCGAGATGAGACAAGGATGATTCCATGTCTCGATGCAGGTATGTATTCACCTAAAATGGGCGCGATAAGTTGGAAAGGTTCAAGCTTGACACTATAGCGGATTACGCCACTAAGGCGAATATCGTTGGAGCCTTGGAAGCGAAGAGCGGTTTGGATCAATAAGTTCATCTATAGACTTGATGTGGTCTCATCGATGATCGAACATGTGCCGCCGCTATCATCTTATCGGAGAGATCATCGGTAGGAGCGAAATACAAATCGAGAAAATTCCCCTTTGAAAGGAACTTAGCGGATCCTTTGACTAAAGCATTACCTCAAGTAAGTTTGAGGTCATGTTAGAGCTTATGGTATAGGATCACAGTAGCGATTGGCATTAGGCCAAGTGGGAAGTCATTAGTAATATATGAGAGATGTCCTAAGGCAATGCCTTATGTATGAACCATTTATATGATAAATGAAGATTCACTATTTGAGTATACATGTTTATGTATTTGATTGGATCTTAAACTCATTTACTGAATGTCCACGATACGATTCACAGCATGAGAGAATTTGTGATTGGATCACAACTAGTGAGTATCTCTACATGTGTAATTGTGATGTATCGGAATTATCCCTAGTCGATGAATTGATGGATCTGGACACCATCGATTACATTGAACGAGGTATACTCCTTGGTGTATCAAGCGGTGATTCTCCTTGGTGGAGACATAGTGATGTCGGAGTTAATCGTGGATGCTAGTTATGGTAACTAGTTCATTGGAGTGACCCGGTAGTAAGACTTCATATGGTTCTCTGCATATATAGATATGTCAATGAAGTTCTTCTTGTGGCTTAAGTGCGATGTTCCTTTGACTTGCGGTATTCAAGTCATCTTGATCATGGAGACTTATGCTTTGACATCTTAAGCAAACATCTCTAAGGAGATGTGGACCGGGATGATTGGGTATAAGTCGAGTGATCGAAGGTGTTTGAATAGCCTATAAAGATTCACCACTCCTTATGAGGAGATGTATACCCATGGCCTCTCGTCGGATTGTTACTAAAGTCTTTGGCCAAAGCATTACATGTTTAGAGTAAGGTACTCTTGGATACATGTGCAGTAACTAGAATCCGTAGGACGAGGAAATGATACTTGGGCTAGGTGTGACGTAGTCAGCCTAGTGGGGACTGACACAATAGACCATGTCCTGAACCAAGTGGGTATAAGATGAGTGAAGGGAATGGGGCGCGATTCATTCGAGCTCTTGAAGGGTTTCAGAAATAGTTCTGGATCAACCGTTGATCTTTTCGGTTAATTGGGGATCATGATGTACTACTAGGTGCCACTCATGATCGTTCTATAATTAATGGTTAATTATAGACGGCCACCATAAACCGAGAACCTATTTGGTCACACGCACAACGAGTGTAATCCAAAGGATTTAAAACGAGCTTGAGAATGGGATTCTCAGACCGAGAGAAACTATGTTTGGTTGGACCAAACATAAAGCGAGCATGAAATTGTTTGATCATGATGGGCGTGGATGGGCCGTGTCTTATGAAGACATAATGGATGAACCAAAATGGTTTGGTTCTAATCCAATGGAGGAGAATAAACCAAAGGGTTTGGTTTATTTTAAACGAATGAACCAAAAGTTGGGTCGATTCGTTTTAACTTAAAATAAACCATCATGGTTTGGTTTATTTTAACTTATCTTAATGGAGGCGGGTTAGGGCTTTATGGATATGATCCATTAACCATTAAGAGAATTAGTTCTCTATAAAAGAGGGCTTAAGGGATTGTTAAACCCTAACTAATCCAAACCCTAGCCCCTTGAGTTGCCGCCCACCTCCACCTTGAGTTAATTGGCGCAACCCTGCACTTGTGTGCCGCCCAAGTCTTCTGCGTCGAGTCCGTCAAGCTCCAGGAGAACCTCCGGACCCTCCGGTGATCTCCTATAGGTTCGGTGATAAGGTGAGCTTCCATCTTTCCTTGGCGGCGCCTCTATTCCTCCACCAAGCTGTCCAGTTTTCTGGACAGCTTGTTTCGTCGGAGCGTCGTTTGGGCGGCGGTTAGTGCTCGACAGCGGCTAACTTAGGGATTTGATCTCGGTAATCCTCTGAGGTGGAGGGCGAAGGATTCAAGCGGTTGTGAATACCTCTCGGAGAAGCGAGTTTTGAGAACTTCGTTTTAGGATCGAATTTGGATTGGATCGTGATCATCTCTCGATCACGTCGTCTTCAACACGAGGCTAGTAACCCGTGCGAAGGCGAAGCTCGTGACTTAGCGAAGTCATCGAGGAGCTCGGCGTGGATCGGATAGAGACGATTCTTACGAGGATCGTTCCAGTTGATGCCGTTCCCGCTACACGTCATACGGAAGGTATAACGTAGTTTAATTTCCTTTTATTGCAAATTTTAATTTACGGTTATGTCTACACTTGTTGTAATAGCATGCGTGTGTTGTGTGTGTTGTAATAAATATAGATTTATTATTTTTAATTGCTTCCGCTGTGCTCATGTTTACGAAACATGATCGAACACACACACGCCGCGGTGCCGGAAACCCAACAGTGGTATCAGAGCCCAGGGTGTGTTTCGACATAATCGTAAAAATGGTTTTGCGATAGTCATAATGTATTTCTGGAAATTTTCTAAATTTTGGAAATTTAGAAGTATTTATGGAAATTTTTCAATTTTGGAAAGTCTAGAAGTATTTATGGAAATCTTCCACTTTTGGAAAGTTGGAAGTATTTATGGAAATTGATATTTTCCATAAATAAAATATTTGATTAGATTCTGTAAATTTGTTTCCTAATTTAATCATGATTTGATTTGGGAAATCAAATCTTAAAATATTTTATTTCCATAAGTAGTTTTAATGATTTAGGATATTGGTTTCCTAAATAGATTTTCCTTAATCAAATAATTCCATGAATAAAATATGTGATTAGATTTGGAAATTTGTTTCCTAATTTAATTATGATTTGATTTGGAGAATCAAATCTTAAACATATTTTATTTCCATAAATAGTTATGACATATAAGGAAATTATATACATGACATAATTGTATATCATGTAATTGCATTAGATGCATAACATTATGCCATGCGTGTCGTGACATGTAGATGTATGCCATGTATGCCATGCCATGTAGATAATAGTTATTTGCATGCAAAGAGGATGAGACATAAAAACCCTTAATCAATATTAAAGCCTACACCTTCCATTAATATGGTTAGAACCAGAGTTCTGTTTATTGTTTGGGTTGTTGGACTCTCTCCAAGCCCGGCTCGAACCTGAATATGTTCAAACCATGGAATAGTTTAATACTAATATGGTAAGAGTCAGAGGTCAATCGTTAGCTTTGGTTGTTGGACTCTCTCCAAGCTGGGCTAATTGGTTGAATGCGCTCTAACCATATTAAAACTATTTCCGATTAATGGGTTGGCTTTAACTTTGGAGCATCGGCTTGTTGGACTCTCTCGAGGTCGATGTAAAGGGAGGTGAAGTTGGGTGCTATGCATATGATGCATACTTGTTAATGTGTTAACAACCCGATGTATGTGTGAACATTCAATTAGTTGATAGCACATTGTGATAGTTGCATATACGTGATATGCAATCGGTATAGAAGATACCTACCGTCGTAGTTATGGATGGCTTGTTGGACTCTCTCCAAGGTTGTTCATAACTATGATGAATATCAGCCCATTCGGAGATGGACCTACGATCTTTCGAAGTGATTTTGGGGTTTTTGAAATTCAAAAAATGAATGGGATTTATAAATGTATATTGATGCATTTTTAAAATTATTTTCTCATATATGCCCGTTTTGTATTTCTAAGATTGATCATGATGTCTTTGAATTTGTGTTCCATTTTGGATTCGAATAAATTGATTGTAGGACTTCATGGGGCTTAGAAACTTGAGAATTGTTCTCAAGGTTGAAAAGCTTGCAAATGTCCTCGAGCGCCTCTTCTCGTCTTAGTGATTTATACTCTGGACCAATTGTTGGCCTATCGAAACATGTGAGTGATTACGACAAATGAGTTGCATCATGCTAGTGATGGAACCCAAGCTATGAGAAGGCATGAGCATATGGATGCTCATATCGTAGTCCTTCATCTTTGTGAGTTGGTTGATGAGCAAGTGAGATTCGAAGGTTGAAGTCTCAAAGCTCCTCTTCACCTCGAGATGCTAGAAGGTTCATTCGAGTGCTTGCTCGATATCTTTGAAGACTATGGAGTCTTGAAGCATGAGCGAGGGGATTAGTTGATTCCTCGAAGAAAGGTTCTAAGAGGAAGGAAGGGAAAGAAGAGAATGGCTAAGAAGGTAGAATAGGAAACTTGCCATCATTATGGCAAGGAGAGACATTCGAAAGTGCAAGATTTATCTTGAGTCCGTGAAGAAGGATAAGACATCGGATGCCCCATCTTCTTGAAATCTTTTTATTGATTGTCATTCTATTTCCTTAGACACTTGGGTATTTGATCTTGGTGTAGCTCACATATATGTAATGACATACATGGGCTAAGGAATAGAAGAAGACTTCGTCGAGGAGAGTCAAATTTACATGTTGGGAATGGAGCAGCGGTTCTTTCGCCATTGGAACTTATTTGTTGGAACTCCTAGTAGGACATGTCTTAGAACGGGACAATTGCTTTTATGTTCCTTCGTTGATAAAGAACATCATTTCTATTTCTTGTTTAAATAGAAATGGGTACCATTTGACTTTTAGTAACAATTGTTGTTACATAACTTTGAATGGAGTTCTTTATGGAACTGGAACTTTGAGCAATGGTGTTTATCGTTGGGCGTATCCGGTGACATCTTCAATATCGAAGCGAGCAACACGCGTGCTCGAAAGGATAATCACATAGACTCCTATATGTGGCATTGTCGTCTTGGCCATATAAGCAAGAAACGCATGTCCGAATTACACCGATGTGGAATTCTAGAATCGTTTGAATTGGATTCATACGATACATGTGAATCATGCTTAAAAGGCAAGATGACTAAGTTACCTTTTACTGGAAAAGGTGAACGAGTGGGAGAGTTACTAGGTCTAATACATACTGATGTATGTGGACCTATGTCAACTCAAGCATTAGGAGGCTATAGCTACTTCATTACCTTCACCGATGATCACTCACGGTTTGGGTATGTGTTCTTGATGAAACACAAATCTGAAGCCTTTGAAAGGTTCAAAGAATTCAGAAATGAAGTAGAGAAACAACATGACAAGAGTATTAAAATACTTCGATCGGATCGAGGTGGTGAATACTTAAGTCAAGAGTTTCTTGATTATCTAAGAGACAATGACATATTGTCTCAATGGACTCCGCCCTATACACCACAGCATAATGGTGTATCTGAGAGGCGTAACCGGACCTTGTTGGACATGGTCAGGTCAATGATGAATCATGCAACTCTTCCCAAGTCCTTTTGGGGCTATGCATGAACATTTGTTTACTTGTTAAGCAGAATGCCTACAGGTAGTCTCAACTACTCCATATGAGATATGGAATAGTAAGAAACCTCATGTATCTTACTTGAAGATATGGGGTTGTCACCTTATGTGAAGCGGTGTCGGATCAAATTGGATGCTAAGTCGATAAATGTCTATTTATTGGATACCCTAAGGAAACAAGGGTTACCAATTCTATCATCTGTGGAACAAAGGTGTTTGTTTGAGGCATCTTTGTGTTTCTAGAAAGAGTTTCTCTTGCAAGAAAGCAGTGGGAGTGTCGTCGAGCTTGAGGAGGCTCGAGAGACTCAAATAGACATTGATGAGATACGGTGAAAGCCTGACGGTAGACAACTCATAGTGATGAGCAATCAATTTGGACCTATTGATAACACCACATCTTCGTAGATGCGGTAGAACCATGATATTCACGAGAGATATGGATTTCTCGTAAGTGAATCGAGCACGTGTTACTCATTGATGATGAGAGCCTACAGTTATGAAGAAGTCTTGACAAGTTGAGAAAGGGATAAGTGGCTTGGTGCCATGAAGTCGGAAATGGATTTCCATGTATGAAAACCAAGTTTGGAACTTGGTTGACCCACTGAAGGCATAAAGCCTATAGGGTGCAAGTGGGTTTTCAAGAAGAAAACCGACATGGATGGTAATGTGATTACCTATAAGGCTAGATTGGTGGCGAAAGGATATCGTCAGCAAGGTGTTGATTATGGCGAAACCTATTACTTTGTAGCTATGCTTAAATCCATTCGGATGCTCCCGGCTCATTATGATTATGAGATATTGTAGATGGATGTGAAAAGCGGCTTTCCTTAATGGAAACACGCTCGAGGGGCGTGTATATGATACGACTGAGGTTTCACATCGGTTGATAAAACCAAGGTATGCAAATTGCGGCGATCCATTTATGGATTGAAGCAAGCATCCGAGGCTGGAATATCCGTTTTGATGAGACAATCAAAAGTTTGATTTCTCACAAAATCGGATGAACCTTGTGTGTACAAGAAGGTTAGTGAGTGCGATCGTGTTCCTAGTATTGTATGTCGATGACATACTACTTATAGGAAATGATGTTTCAATCTTACTGATCGATTGAAGGTTTGGTTATCAGACATTCTCCATGAAAGACACAGGAGAAGCAACCTACATCCTCGGGATTAAGATCTATAGAGATAGATCGAAGCGGTTGCTTGGTCTTTCGCGATCTACATATATAGGCCGAGTGCTAAAGAGGTTTAGCATGTGGAATCAAGAAAGGTTTCCTACCCATCGGGCATGGGGTACACCTTTCGAAGTCTATGTGTCCGCGAAGGCGAGAGGATTTGCATGAGTAAGATTCCCTATGCATCCATGATAGGATCTATCATGTATGCTATGTTATGCGAGGCCCGATGTATCGTATGCTCTGAGTGTCACGGCGGATACCGATCCGATCGAGGAATGGATCATTGGTATTAAGGCGATCCTTAAGTACTTGAGAAGAACTAAGGATGTGTTCCTAATATATGGAGAAGGGGACATGGTGATACGCGGGTATCACGGATGCGACTTCGGACATACAAGGATGATTCCATGTCTCGATCTGGATCGTGTTCACCTTGAATGGGCGCGATGAGTTGGAAAAGTTCAAACAAGAGGCGGATTCTACCGGCGAGAATACATTGCGGCGGAAGCGCGTGAAAAGGCGGTTTGGATCAAAAGTTCGTTCATGAACTTGGTGTGATTCGGCCATTGTTGAAGCAATACAGGTCTCTGCGACAACAATGGAGCAATTACAAGGTCTCATCGATCCAAACATGTGGCTATCATCTTATCGGAGATCATCAGAGCGAAATACAAATCGAGAAAATTCCCCTTTGAAGGAACTTGGCGGATCCCTTGACTAAGGCATTACCTCGAAAATAAGTTTGAGGGTCATGTTAGAGCTTATGGTATTGGATACGTAGCGATTGGCATTAGGCAAGTGGGAGTCATTAGTAATATATGAGAGATGTCCTAAGGCAATGCGCCTTATGTATGAACCATTTATATGATAAATGAAGATTCACTATTTGAGTATACATGTTTTATGTATTTGATTGGATCTTAAACTCATTTCTTGAATGTCCCGCGATACGATTCACGGCATGAGAGAATTTGTGATTGGATCACAACTAGTGAGTATCTCTACATGTGTAATTGTGATGTATCGGAATTATCCTAGTCGATGAATTGATGGATTTGGACACCATCGATTTTGAGACTGAGGTATACTCCTTGGTGTATCCAAGCGGTGATTCTCATGGTGGAGACATAGTGATGTCGGAGTTAATCGTGGATGCTAGTTATGGTAACTAGTTCATTGGAGTGACCAGCCGTAAGACTTCATATGGTTCTCTGCATATATAGATATGTCAATGAAGTTCTTGCTGTAGCTTAAGTGCGATGTTCCTTTGACTTGCGGTATTCAAGTCATCTTGATCATGGATACTTATGCTTTGACATCTTAAGCAAACATCTCTAAGGAGATGTGGACCCAAGATGATTGGGTATAAGTCGAAGTGATCGAAGGTGTTTGAATAGCCTATAAAGGATTCACCACTCCTTGCGAGGAGATGTATACCCATGGCCTCTCGTCGGATTGTTACTAAAGTCTTTGGCCAAAGCATTACATGTTTAGAGTAAGTTACTCTTCGATACATGTGGAGTAACTAGAATCCGTAGGACGAGGAAATGATACTTGGGCTAGGTGTGACGTAGTCAGCCTAGTGGGGAATGACACTATAGACCATGTCCTGAACCAAGTGGGTATAAGATGAGTGAAGGGAATGGGGCACGATTCATTCGAGCTACTGAAGGGTTTCAGAAATAGTTCTGGATCAACCGTTGATCTTTTCGGTTAATTGGGGATCATGATGTACTACTATGTGCCACTCATGATCGTTCTATAATTAATGGTTATTTATAGACGGCAAACATAAACCGAGAACCTATTTGGTCACACGCACAACGAGTGTAATCCAAAGGATTTAAAACGAGCTTGAGAATGGGATTCTCAGACCGAGAGAAACTATGTTTGGTTGGACCAAATATAAAGCGAGCATGAAATTGTTTCAGTCGCAATGGAAGCGTGGATGGGCCGTGACTTATGAAGACATAATGGATGAACCAAAATGGTTTGGTTCTAATCCAATGGATGAGAATAAACCAAAGGGTTTGGTTTATTTTAAACGAATGAACCAAAAGTTGGTTCGGTTCGTTTTAACTTAAAATAAACCATCATGGTTTGGTTTATTTTAACTTATCCTAATGGAGCGGGTTAACGGGCTTTATGGATATGATCCATTAACCATTAAGAGAATTAATTCTCTATAAAAGAGGGCTTAAGGGATTGTTAACTAACTAATCTAATCCAAACCCTAGCCCCTTGAGTTTGCCCACCTCCACCTTGGAGTTAATTGGGGCCAAACCTAAAGGCTGCCGCCCAGCTTGTGTGCAGCGTCCAGTCTCTCGGCGTCAAGCTAGGAGAACCTCCGGCGACCCTCGGCGATCTCCTTTGGGTTGGTGATAAGGTGAGCTTCCATCTTTCCTTAGCCGCCTCTATTCCTCCACCAAAAGCTGTATTTTCTGGACAGCTTGTTTCTTTGTTGTCGGGCGTCGTTTGGGCGGCGGTTGTGCTCCGACAGCTGGCTAACTACCGAGTTTGATCTCCGGTAATCCTCCCAGTGGGGGCGAAGGATTCGTCAAGCGGTTGTGAATACCTATCCGGAGAAGCGAGTTTTAACTTATCCTAATGGAGCGGGTTAACGGGCTTTATGGATATGATCCATTAATCACGTCGTCTTCAACACGAGGCTAGTAACCCCTACGAAGACGAAGCTCGTGACTTAGCGAAGTCATCCCGAGGAGCTCGGCGTGGATACGGATAGAGACGATTCTTACGAGGATCGTTCCGGTTGATGTCGTTCCCGCTACACGTCATACGAAAGGTATAACGTAGATAAATTTCTATTATTGCAAATTTTAATTTACGGTTATGTCTACACTTGTTGTAATATGCATGCGTGTGTTGTGTGTGTTGTAATAAATATAGATTTATTATTTTTAATTGCTTCCGCTGTGCTCATGTTTACGAAACATGATCGAACACACACGCCGCGGTGCCGGAAACCCAACATGTTAATGTGTATAGACTAGCATGTAGGTCAACATGATGACTTGATCTCACAAGTCATGGATATGAGATATCGAGTTGACACATGGGTATACATTAGAGAATGTATACTAAATGACCCGCCATGAGAAAGTATCGTAGATCGTTAAATGAGTGTCATATACTTTCTCATGTGGCTATTAGTATGACTATTAGTCCTTAGACCTGAAGTCACCATGGTTCCCTACATAAGGCGTTGCATACTTTGGCTTCGTCAAACGTCACCCGTAAATGGGTGGACTATAAAGGCGATTACTGGGTATGTAATAAATTATGTGGAGGGATTTGAGTGATGTAGATGGGATCTATCCCTCCTATATGACGAGAGAGACATCGATATTATTGATAGAGTGAGACCACAAAGTGCATGACCATGCCCAAATGAATCAATATGAGATACTGAGCTCATTTGATTAGAGTGAGTCTACTTGGGGTTCAAGTTTTAGATTGTACCGAGGATGACACGGTCTATGCCTCGATTGGTCAATCTAGATGTCAAGGATAGAGGGACATTGTCACATATTGTGAGAGTCACAATTAGTAGTCACAAAGGTGATGTTGGAGCTCAACATTCTTGTAACTTGGGTAGCAATGATGTGTTGCTAGATACCGCTCATTGCTTATGTTCCTAAATCGGTTTAGGGACATTGCCAACGTTACAAGAACCTATAGGGTCACACACATAAGAGCAATTAGATGGAGATTAGGTTCATATGATGAACCATGAGGATTAGGTTCATGGGATGAACCAAATTGGATAATCCAAATTAAACTAATTGAGTTAGACTCAAGTTGATTCAAGTGTTGAATGAGTCTAATTTAGATTTGATTCATCAAATCAATTTAAATTAGTGAATAGAGATTCATTAAATTAAATTGACTTGAGTCAAGTGGTTAGATTTGATCAACCATGGGAGATTAGAGGTCAAGTTTGACTTGACTTGAGAGGGAAGATGAGAGGTCAAGTTTGACTTGACCAAATGTCATGTTATGATGATGACTTGACATGGCCGTCCAATGATGATGCTCCACATCATCGTTGAATTTGTCAATTGGTGCCACATCATGAGGGAGACCAAGATGCATTGGAGTTACATGCATGCATGTAACCTCCCAAGCCATAATGTGGCCGGCCAACCCCATTAGATGTGGGAATTCATTTGTGTGGGTTACACAACTTCATCTTCAACCTTGGATCAACTTCCCTCAAGCTCTCTCCCTCTCCCAACCTCCTTGGGCGAACCATCCATATAGTGCTAGCACACTCAAGGGTGTGTTTTCTCCACCTATTGCTTGTGTGGATACCAATAGAGGAGTGTGCACTTGACTCTCTTGAGTTCCGGTGAACCTTTTGGACGAACGGGATTTGCGAAGGGCGTCGCTACGAGGGTAATATCCTTATCATGTAGATCTAAGGTAGATCTAGGGTTTTATATAAACACATACATGTTTTGTTTTAATACATCTTCGCACGGATCCGTGGTCGGGGCTTCCGAGGTTTCTGCAACGCAAAAAGAGGTTTTTGCGGCTCGAAAAACCCAACATAATAAACCTAGGATTTCTTGCCGCCCAAGCAAAGGAGAGGCAAAACCCTAATCTCCTAAGCCATTAGTTGCCGCCCAAGCCATAAGCCTCCTTTTATAGAGCTAGGCTTAAGCCTCCTTTTAATCTCCACCGTCGGTTCTAGGGATTTAATCTCAACTGTCGGATCTAGAGATTTAATCTCCACCGTCGGATTTAGAGTTTTGTTTTCTACCATTGGATCTAGGCTTTATGAGGTTTTTAATTGGCTACAATAGGGACTATGAGGAGGAGTTGGATCTTGGCCACCCAATGGATCAATCCCACATAAAGTCTGATCCATTAATGATAATCCAATCCACAAGAGGATTACCATTGATCTACCTCACCAACTCCCATAAGATAATATGGGCTCCATATATTATTTGCACATATTTCTCCCCGTGTTTAAGATCTCGAATGTCCGTCAATTAATTAATTTACTGACAATTAATTAATCAACATCTAACTCCATGAGTAATACCACTAAACCTTATCATCATGCCGGACCAAGTCCACCTACAGGGTTTACATGATGAACCTTATGAGCTCCTCAAGGGGACATCATCATCCTAATATATAGGACACGGTTTCCTCCTATAATCAACGACACACCATATAAATAATATCATTTCCCAACTTACCGAGCCTATCGATTTAATCTATAAATCTCGCCCATTGATAAATCAAAGAAATGAATACTAAGTATATGTGCCCGTTATTATATCGGGATTAAGATCATGTACAATATAATATCTGAGGTCTGATTTGATTATGTTGTCATCAATAAATCGAATCACCTCTAAGTCGGTCCTGCTCAATACAGATAAAGTGTACTAGTGTGATTCTATAGTCAAGACAAACCAATACCAAATCACACAACAACCATACCAATGGTTTGTCCAAAGCCATCTCGGTTGTGACCCTTTACTTATACTCTACAAGGAGTTGATAACATGATCTACCGTGTGACACTACACACTATGTTATCTACAATATAATGTATGAGACAATATGCATAATCACAAATATGCAAACAATGATCATGTGATTCTTATTTCAAAATAAATATGTTCATACAAAAGATTGACTTTTCAGTATACATCCCAACAATGAGTCGGATCATCGCCTAAGGACGTCCCCGTACAGAGGTCATGACCTTACTTACAGTCACTCACACGAGCTTACCTCAACTTTTACCTTTGAATCTTTGCTTCTGGTCTTCACCTGAGTTCTTCGGCTTCCTCCGATGTCCTCCCGGTGTCGCCCGATCATTACGGTTCCCTCCGAGTGTCGCTGACCTTCAGCTTTAGCTTAGCAATTCTACACACTTGATTCAACTCATGAGATAACAAAATGAGCTTAACTTTGTATCGTTTGCTATAATCAAAACCCAAGTTCGACTTAGGTTCCTACTGCACCAAAATCCACAAGTTCATGGATGTCGTAAAGTAATAAAAAGATTATCGATCTTATAGGGATTGAGATTCGAGTTCCGATTTGGTAAGTGAAGGCTATTGTTTGGAATTCAGATTTAAGGGTTGTAAATGCGAGGGTTGATGGTGCTCCTAACTCAATACGGTGTCATATGGAAGAAGAAAGAAACTATGTTGCGAGATTTTGGAATGGATTCTAGGATTTCAGTCTCGTTTGTGTGTCACAGAACACATTGTCAATTGGGTTTCGTCTAGGGTTCTAGCTATGGTTTTGTGGAAAGGACATCATACACTCACCCGATGAGCCTTCACATCTATCGAAAGCTACCTCTGCAATTCAGGTCAACCTTTGGACTTAGGATGGGATAGTTAGTACAAGGATGCCGAATCAATCCCTGCGACGAGTCAAAAATGGTGCGGGTTTCCTACTCTATCGCATCCTTTTACCCACGGTTACGAGAGATGAGGTCAACCCGTAGGTTCCTCCTTGATTCTCCTAAATCTTAGTTACAAGGGTTGTCACCCCTCTTATCGGCTAGCACAGTAGATAGAAAACTAAAACAATAATTATAGCTCTCAAACCAAACGCCAATTGCAAATAGAAATTCAAGAACATAATTTAAATTTGGAATAACATGTTCTACGCACACAAATTACTCCCTAATCCTAGAATCGAAGAGTCTACTCCATGGATAAGAAAGGAGAAACACAAAGCATGATCATGTTCGTATAAACCATAGAAATTAAGCAAGGAACAGAAATTACAATGCAATATGACTCTTCTCTCCGGCATTGTAGTGCAGAATTTGGATCTCCGATGACTTTCTTCCTCCCCGATGTGATTTCCTGATGGGTTTTAGGGAAACGGAGTGTCGTCAGGTCATCGTGGCTCCTCCCTAGGGTTTGGGCGTAGCCTCCTTTATATAGACATCAGCTGGATCTCTCTAAAACCTAGAAAATAATTGACTCGCGTCAGAATCGCACAGTGCCACACTGCCATGTGTTTCCACACAGCCAGGTCGTGTGTGGTGCTGGAGTGGCCAATTTCACCCCTTGGATACGATCGTGTGTAGCCACACTCCCTGGTCGTACCCCCTTCTACGTCCAACTGTAAAATGCCCTTCTTTTGCTTCGAAAGTGCATCTTTTCCCCATGAAATTCTATCCTACACACAAAAGTACAAATAACATATCTCCAAACTAGAAAATAAGAAATGCATGCAAAACAAAGTGAAATATGCATGAATTAAACATAAAATGTAATAAGATGTGAGAGAAAACTACTCCTAAAATCCTATATATTTTGCTCACACAAATGGGTTGGCTTCCCGGCACGGGCCCTCCATTGCTCAAGTCAGAAATAGTAGAATAAAGAAGTGAGAAGATGATATTTGAGGTATCAAACAGCGAAGAAACAACGATCTCCTGCTTCCTTCCACCGCCACCCTTTTATAGATGATTTATCCCGCCTTCTCCTTGAATTTTATTTACCTTAATACCCTTGCCCAACTATCAGATGTAATGCTTTTCCCGCTCATTTTAAAAATGTTAGTGAAAGCCCTAGAGCCAATCATGTGATGATTGTTGTATGGACTTTATTGTATCATATTCCTATTTATAAAGGCATGGTTATTATATTTACTTGTATCGGTGCCAAATAACTAAATATAATAATGCCCTTGAGTAGTAGGTTCTTATCTATATCAATCGATTGGTTGAATCGATAATGAGATGATATAGAGAACACTACTCTTAATCATTCCTAGTCAAGTATTAACATTCAGGGACAATGTTAATGTATAGAGACTAGCATGTAGGTCAACATGATAACTTGATCTCACAAGTCATGGATATGAGATATCAAGTTGACACATGGGTATGCATTAGAGAATGTATACTGAATGACCCGCCATGAGAAAGTATCATGGATCGTTATATGAGTGTCATATACTTTCTCATGTGACTATTAGTATGACTATTAGTCCTTAGACCTGAAGTCACCATGGTTTCCTACATAAGGAGTTGCATACTTTGGCATCGTCAAACATCACCCGTAAATGGGTGGACTATAAAGGCGATTACTGGGTATGTATCAAATTATGCGGAGGGATGTGAGTGATGTAGATGAGATCTATCCCTCTTATATGATGGGAGTGACATCAATATTCTTGATAGAGTGAGACCACGAAGTGCATGGCCATGCCAAAATGAGTCAATATGACATATTGAGATCATTTGATTAGAGTGAGTCTTCTTGGAGTTCAAGATTTAGATTGTTCCGAGGATGGCACGGTCTATGCCTCGATTGGTCAATCTAGATGTCAAGGATATAGGGACATTGTCATATATTGTGAGAGTCACAATTAGTAGTCATAAAGGTGATGTTGGAGCTCAACATTCTTGTAACTTGGGTAGCAATGATGTGTTGCTAGATACTGCTCATTGCTTATGTTCCTAAATCGGTTTAGGGACATTGTCAACGTTACAAGAACCTATAGGGTCACACACATAAGGGCAATTAGATGGAGATTAGGTTCATATGATGAACCATGAGGATTAGGTTCATGGGATGAACCAAATTTGATTAAGAGTAATCCAAAATAGACTAATTGAGTTAGACTCAAGTTGATTCAAGTGTTGAATGAGTCTAATTTAGATTTGATTAATCAAATCAATTTAAATTAATGAATAGAGATTCATTAAATTAAATTGACTTGAATCAAATGGTTGGATTTGATCAACCATGGGAGATAAGAGGTCAAGTTTGACTTAACTTGAGAGGGAAGATGAAAGGTCAAGTTTGACTTGACCAAATGCCATGTCATGATGATGACTTGGCGTGGCCGGCCAATGATGATGTTCCACATCATCATGGGGTGCCACCTCTTGAGGGAGACCAAGAGCCATTGGCTCTTGGAGTTACATGCATGCATGTAACCCCCTTATAGTGGGTTATGGATGATGTGAAGTTAAGTTTTGTAACTTCATCTTCTTCCTCTTCTCTTCTCTCAAGCTCTCTCTTCCTCATCTAGCTATGAACATCCAAGGGGTGCTTACACACTCTAAGGTGTTTTTCTCCACCATTAATCCGTGTGGATACTTGTAGAGGAGTGTACACTTGACACTCTCGAGTTTCGGCGAACCTTTTGGACGAGCGGGATTTGCGAAGGGCATCGCATAGAGGGTAACGTCCTTATCATGTAGATCTATGGTAGATCTAGGGTTTTATATAAACACATACATGTTTTGTTTTTAATACATCTTCGCACAGATCCGTGGCCGGGGCTTCCGAGGTTTCCGCAACGCAAAAAGCGGTTTTTGCGGCTCGGAAAACCCAACAGTGGTATCAGAGTCACGTGCGAAGCATGTATGTGTTTCATTTTTTTAATTTTTGTATTAGATATAAAAATTACAGATTTATATGTTTCTGTAAATTTCCTATTTTTATAGAACTTTTGGGTATTTTTCTCGAAGAATCGAAGCAACGAGTGTTGGGACACTTGTAGGCTTCAACCGTCGAGAAAAACTCTCCGAAACGGCGAGTTCTCGCTTTAGGTTTTTGGGACAGAGACTTAAGTTGCTGTAAGATCATTGTAGGGACACTCACATAGTTTATTTTGCGAGTAGGGGCGATGCCCCTATCCCCGAAAAGGGCCTTGTCCCGCGATCGCGCCCAGAAACCGCTTAGCAGGACCGTTACGGAGAGATAACTCATAAAATTGAAAAAAAAAGGAAAAATTATAGAAATTTTCTGTAAAAATACATAATTTAGAATTATGTATAATTCTGTGATTGTCATGGCCCTATAACCCAATATGATTGGATGTGATGTGTTGTAATTCATAATATAGCCTACATGCCGTTTTGTGATTATGCGTGTTGTATAGTGTATGCGACCTGCGCGTCGTACCTCTTCTTTTGATAGTCTAGTTGTAAATAGTTTTAGACTCGAATGTAACTCGAGTTTCATATTTGTAATGTACAAAATGGAGCGGTGGAAAGTCCACTTGAAGACGAGATTACGAGAAGGGTGACGACGACACATGGCGGTCAAAGGAAGCGCTTGGAGAAGCAGCTAGCCTTAGGTTGACCGTCCGATCTTCTCATTGGCATGAGAAGATCGTAGTAGGGCCATGACTACATCACATTTAATTATATATATATATATATATATATATATATATATGTTGATATATATATATATATATATATATATATATATATATTTGATTTTGCTTGTATGTATGTGATGCATGCTAGTAGAATAATGCTTGTATGTATATGATGCATGCTAGGATAATTTTCTTGTATGTATATGATGCATGCTAGAATAATGATTGTATGTATGTGATGCATGCTAATATAGGATAATAAAGGCCTAAATGCATATAAGATACACATTACGATTAGATTAGATCATAATCGAAGCAACTCGAAAATGCCTACCGAGCCTTGATAGCCATCACTACCTCGATCATTTGTTGTTGTTGAATCTGCCAAAGCAGAGCAACACATATTATCTTGGTAGGGTGCGGAGGGACAATCTTGGTCCCGCCTATCACGCTTGGGATAGAGTAAGCTCAATTAGATTGAGCAAAACTAGTTAACTCAATTGGATCGAGTAGAACTATAGGCATATTACAATCGTTGTAAAGATAGGGTAAGATCGCATTTACACTAAATCTTGGGCGATTTAGCCAAAGCTAACTCAAGGTCTTTTGTAAATGTGGGTCTTAATCCTATAAACAAGAGTTGCATAGAGATGTAATCGGTAATGTGTTACCCACCGATCGTACTAAGTCTTGGGCTATTTAGCCAAAGCTAACTCAAGGCTTAGTATGATGTGGATCTTGTCCCGCAAGAATTATAGCTAGTTTGTATGAATCTAGTAATGTGGTTTGACCACATCCATAACTCGATTCTACAAAATTCCTATAATTCAGTGGGAGCATCATTTGATTAAAGGCCTAATTAAATTATAAAAGGAATATGATATTATTTCTCTGCATTGTATGTTGTAGATAACTATGTCGACAAACACGAACACTCTCTCTCTGTGTTCTGTCCTTGAGAAGGACAAGTTCAATGGAGCAAACAAATTTCGACTGCATAGAACTCGAGAATTGTTTCTCACCTAAGAAAGGAAGTCAGACGCCCCGGAGCAGCCCATTCCGAGGCACCTCCCGCCAATGCCTCGCTGAAATGGCAAAGATGCTTACAAGAAGCATCAAGATGATGCATTAGATGTGTCATGTCTAATGCTCGCACTATGAACTCGAGCTTCGTAAGCAACACGAGTTCATGAATGCTTATGATATGGTTGGACATCTTCACAACTATATCAAGGACAAGCAAGGCATGAGAGATATGAAGTCTCTAAGGCATTATTTGGGTCCAAAATGCAAGAAGGGACTCGTAGGTCCATATGTACTCAAGATGATTGGGTACGAGAAAACCTACAAAGGCCGGGATTCCCACTGCCAAGAGCCGCCACCGACCTAATCTTGCAATCTTTGCCACAAGCCTTCAATCAATTTGTCATGAATTATAAACATGAATGAAATTGATAAGCCATTATCGAGATGCTCAAAGATGTTGAGAATCAGAGCTTAACCTTAAGAAAGGAAAATCTCACACCATTTTGATGGT
Organism: Wurfbainia villosa; assembly: GCA_025175895.1. Taxonomy (NCBI): domain Eukaryota; kingdom Viridiplantae; phylum Streptophyta; class Magnoliopsida; order Zingiberales; family Zingiberaceae; genus Wurfbainia; species Wurfbainia villosa. The sequence goes on from CM045988.1 coordinate 69,400,041, forward strand.
GCAGAAGAAGAAAGGCAAGGGCAAGCCTAAAGGTAAGGGAAAGTCCCAAGCCAAGGGCAAAGGCAAAGAACTTAAACCCAAAGGAGGGGTATCCAAGGAAGGGGCTTGCTTCTACTGTAAGGAAGCAGTGACATCGAAGCGAATCGCAAGGCATACCGAAGATCTTAAGAAGAAGAGAAGTGAGACTTCTACTGTATAAATGTTATAGAAGTCAATCTATCTATTTCTTCATCATGGGTATTAGATACCGGATGTGCATCTCACATTTGTACCAATGTGCAAAGTGAGAAATAGCAGGCATCGATAAAGGGCTTAGGTGGACCTACGAGTAGGCAATGGAGCAAGAGTTGTTGTTGTTGCTGTGGGAACTTATGATCTATCTTTGCCCTCTGGCCTTGTACTAGAATTAGATGAATATTGTTATGTGCCTGCCTTAACTAAGAACATCATTTCAATTTCTTGTTTGGACAAGAAAGAATTTTCATTTATAATAAAGAACAAATGTTGTTCAGTTTATTTAAATGATATGTTCTATTGTAGTGCACCTCTAATGAACAGACTCTATTTTCTAGACTTAGAGAGCCCTATCTATAACATAAGTACCAAAATGTTCAAGTCAAATGAATTGAACCAAACCTATCTCTGGCACTGTCGCTTAGGTCACATAAATGAGAGTCACTTATCTCAGCTCCATAAGGATGGGCTGCTAGACTCATTTAATTTTGAATCATATGAGACATGCGAGTCTTGCCTTTTAGGCAAGATGACCAAGACTCCCTTTAGTGGACACAGCGAAAGAGCAAAAGATTTGTTAGTACTTATACATAGTGATGTATGTGGCTATTTCAATGTTGCAGCTAGAGGTGGTTACAGGTACTTCATTACATTTACTGATGACTTCAGTAGATATGGTTATGTGTATCTCATGACACATAAATCAGAATCCTTTGAAAATTTCAAAGAATTCAAGAATGAAGTACAAAACTAGCTTGGCAAGAGTATTAAGATACTTCGATCAGATCGAGGTGGTGAATATCTTAGCTATGAGTTTCGTGACTATCTAGCTGAGTGTGGGATTCTATCCCAACTCACTCCTCCTGGAACACCATAGTGGAATGGTGTTTCCGAAAAGAGGAATCGTACCTTATTAGATATAGTACGATCTATGATGAGTCACACAGATCTTCCTATATCCTTTTGGGGATATGCTCTAGACACAGCAGCCTTTACCCTTAATCGTGTACCATCCAAGGCTATGATAAAGACACCAAATACGATATGGATGGGGAGAAATCCCAAGATGTCTTTCATGAGGATTTGGGGTTGTGAGGCTTATGTTCGATGTCAAGTCTCAGACAAACTGGGACCCAAATCCGATAGGTGCTATTTTGTTGGATATCCCAAAGACACAAAGGGATATTACTTCTACATTCCCAGTAAGCACAAAGTGTTTGTGGCAAAGACTGGGGTTTTTCTAGAAAGGGATTTTGTTTCTAGAAAAACTAGTGGGAATACCTTCGATCTTGAAGAAATTCAAGATAAGGACCATAGCACTGAGGCCTTGATGGAGGTTGAACATGAACCACAAAGTGTTGTGGGTGATGAGGTTGTTGCACAAAGAGTTGTGGAACAACAACCTGTTCATGTAGATCTACCTCTTCATAGGTCTGATAGGGTACGTCATCAGCCTGAGAGATACTCATTTCTCTTGTCTGACCATGATGACGTTATGCTCGTTGAGAATGAGCCTACCTCCTATCAGGAAGCTGTGATGAGCCCAGATTCTGAGAAATGGCTAGAGGCCATGAGATCCGAGATGGAATCCATGTACACCAACCAAGTATGGACTTTGGTTGATCCACCTGAAGGGGTCAAACCCATTGGGTGTAAGTGGGTCTTTAGGAGAAAGACTGACATGGATGGACTTACACATACCTATAATGGTCGATTAGTGGCAAAAGATTTCAAGCAAATTCATGGTATTGACTATGATGAAATCTTTTCTCCAGTGGCGATGTTTAAGTCCATTCGTATCTTGCTTGCTATTGCAGCATACCATGATTATGAGATCTGGCAGATGGATGTCAAAACCGTGTTTCTGAATGTAAACTTACTTGAGGATGTGTACATGACACAACCTGAGGGTTTTGAAGATCCACAACATACTGGGAAAGTATGCAAGTTGCAAAGGTTCGTTTATGGGCTAAAGCAAGCTTCTCGGAGCTGGAATCTTCGATTTGATGATGCGATCAAACAGTTTGGTTTCATCAAGAATGAAGATGAACCCTGTGTCTACAAGAGGATTAATGGGAACACAGTTGTCTTCCTTGTATTATATGTGGATGACATACTACTCATTGAGAATGACATCCCTTCGCTACAGTCTGTGAAGACTTGGCTGGGGTCGTGCTTCTCAATGAAGGACTTAGGTGAAGCAGCTTGTATTCTAGGCATCAAGATCTATAGAGATAGATCTAAGAAATTGCTTGGCCTAAGTCAGAGTACATACATTGACATGGTATTACTACGGTTTTCCATGCAGAATTCCAAGAAGGGACTTCTGTCGATGTCACATGGTGTGAGTCTTTCGAAGACTCAAAGTCCTTCTTCTAGAGAGGAGAGAGACTGCATGGATAAGATCTCATACGCATCTGCTATAGGATCTATCATGTACGCCAAGCTGTGTACTCGTCCTCATGTCTCGTATGCTTTGAGCATGACGAGTAGGTACCAGTCAGATCCAGGTGAGCGTCACTGGATGGCAGTCAAGAATATTCTTAAATACTTAAGAAGTACTAAAAAATATTTCTTGATATTTGGAGGCGATGAGGAGCTAGCTATAAAGGGTTACAACAATGCCAGCTTCCAAATAGACCAGGATGATTATAGATCGCAGTCAGGGTTCGTGTTTTGCTTGAATAGTGGCGCTGTGAGCTGGAAGAGTTCCAGGCAGGACATAGTTGCTGATTCTACAACAAGAGGCCGAGTATATCGGTGCTTCCATCTCTTTCGAGAGATTATCGATAGAGGAGATGTGAATATTTGCAGAGTACCCACAGAGGCTTACATTGCAAATCCCTTGACCAAGGCTTTGGGACAGAAAAAGCATGATGGTCACACTAGGTCATTGGGTATTAGATACTACGGTGATTGACACTAGTGCTAGTAGGAGATTGTTAGTGAAAGCCCTAGAGCCAATCATGTGATGATTGTTGTATGGACTTTATTGTATCATATTCCTATTTATAAAGGCATGATTATTATATTTACTTGTATTGGTGCCAAATAACTAAATATAATAATGTCCTTGAGTAGTAAGTTCTTATCTATATCAATCGATTGGTTGAATCGATATTGAGATGATATAGAGAACACTACTCTTAATCATTCCTAGTCAAGTATTAATATTCAGGAATAATGTTAATGCGTAGAGACTAGCATGTAGGTCAACATGATGACTTGATCTCACAAGTCATGGATATGAGATATCAAGTTGACACATGGGTATGCATTAGAGAATGTATACTGAATGACCCGCCATGAGAAAGTATCATGGATTGTTATATGAGTGTTATATACTTTCTCATGTGACTATTAGTATGACTATTAGTCCTTAGACCTGAAGTCACCATGGTTCCCTACATAAGGAGTTGCATACTTTGGCTTCGTCAAACGTCACCCGTAAATGGGTCGACTATAAAGGCAATTACTGGGTATGTAACAAATTATTCGGAGGGATGTGAGTGATGTAGATGGGATCTATCCCTCCTATATGACAGGAGTGACATCGATATTCTTGATAGAGTGAGACCACGAAGTGCATGGCCATGCCCAAATGAGTCAATATGAGATATTGAGCTCATTTGATTAGAGTGAGTCTACTTGGAGTTCAAGATTTAGATTGTACCGAGGATGGCACGGTCTATGCCTCGATTGGTCAATCTAGATGTCAAGGATAGAGAGACATTATCATATATTGTGAGAGTCACAATTAGTAGTCACAAAGGTGATGTTGGAGCTCAACATTTTTGTAACTTGGGTAGCAATGATGTGCTGCTAGATACCGCTCATTGCTTATGTCCTAAATCGGTTTAGGGACATTGCCAACGTTACAAGAACCTATAGGGTCACACACATAAGGGCAATTAGATGGAGATTAGGTTCATATGATGAACCATGAGGATTAGGTTCATGGGATGAACCTAATTGGATTAAGAGTAATCCAAATTAGACTAATTGAGTTAGACTCAAGTTGATTCAAGTGTTGAATGAGTCTAATTTAGATTTGATTCATCAAATCAATTTAAATTAATGAATAGAGATTCATTAAATTAAATTGACTTGAATTAAATAGTTGGATTTGATCAACCATGGGAGATAAGAGGTCAAGTTTGACTTGACTTGAGAGGGAAGATGAAAGGTCAAGTTTGGCTTGACCAAATGCCATGTCATGATGATTACTTAGTGTGGCCGGCCAATGATGATGTTCCACATCATGGGGTGCCACCTCATGAGGGAGACCAAGAGCCATTGGCTCTTGGAGTTACATGCATGCATGTAACCCCCTTATAGTGGGTTATGGATGATGTGAAGTTAAGTTGTGTAACTTCATCTTCTTCCTCTTCTCTTCTCTCAAGATCTCTCTTCTTCATCTAGCTATGAACGTCCAAGGGGTGCTTGCACACTCTAAGGTGTTTTTCTCCACCATTTGTCCGTGTGGATACTTGTAGAGGAGTGTACACTTGACACTCTCGAGTTCTGGCAAACCTTTTGGACGAGCGGGATTTGCGAAGGGCGTCGCATCGAGGGTAACGTCCATATCATGTAGATCTATTGTAGATCTAGGGTTTTATATAAACACATACATGTTTTGTTTTTAATACATCTTCGCACGGATCCATGGCCGGGGCTTCCGAGGTTTCTGCAACGCAAAAAGCGGTTTTTGCAGCTCGGAAAACCCAATAAAAAATATCTCCTTTGAATCTCTTATATGGTCTATATTTCCCTGCCAAGTATTAACTAAATAAAATATATACACAAATGACAAAATATATTACATTTATCATCCCCATACCATTCCTGCAACTCTCCATACTCTGGAATACCCATTACTCCTTATTACACCATATACAGTCTCTGAACAACACTATCTCATGGCACCCTAGTGGGCTCGGGGATGATACTGAATGCTTTTGAAACACATACATTGATCTGTCAAAAAAACACTTCTCTGAGAAACACTATTCTGTGTCACCCAACTAGGCTCAGGAAATATATTGTCCGCTTGGAAAACACCTACACTGATCTTCCAATACAATACATTCTTTGAGCAACATTGTCCCATGCCACCCTACTGGGCTCGGGAAACATAATGTCTGCTCGAGAAACACATACACTGATTTGTCAATAGAACACTTCTCTGAGCAACATTGTCCCGTGCCACCGTACTGTGCTCGGGAAACATACTGTCTGTTCGAGAAAAACATACATTGATATGCCAATAAACACTTATCTCTAAGTAACACTGTTCAGTGTCACCCTACTAGGCTCAGGAAACATATTGTCTGCTCGGGAAACACATACACTGATCTATCAATAGAAAAAATAATGTTAGGGCAATCTCTTACTGTGATATGGTTTTGATGTGTGTTGCAAAGGGTTTAAGTTAGGTTGTTATTATGATTTGATATGTGCGTTAGAGTCTTGCAGGACTTAGTAATTCACACATTGAGCTTGGCGGGTTCACCACTCATAACCTCGTGCTTGAGTCGGAGAAGGAGCATTGCAGATCCGTGCGCTTGATCCTGCCGAGGGACTGCCGGACAAGACGACTTGAAGCGAAGCCAAGGAAGCAGACTTCGGAGGCAAGAGACGCGAAGGAGCATTGAAGAGCCGTGCGCCTGATGCTGCCGAGGGATGTGGCCGCGAACAAAGAGGGCTTCGGCGAGGGACTTCGAGTGAGATGAGAGAATGAGTGAATTGTAAGTAGCTCATTAGGTGAACTTGGCCGAATGGCTAAGTGTCGGATGAGTTTTCCCGACATTAGTCGACTGCCATGGAATGGAAGTCATTCTCTAGTCGAATGGGTTTCATTGGTATCGAAATGAGTTGTTTTGGGGCCGGTGATGGCGCCATATGTGGGAAGTCGATTGCCAAAACCATCGATCGACTCGAAAGCGTGATCGGGATTACGAGGTTTGCCACATAACCACTCGTAGCCGGCGGTCGACTACGGAAGCGGCCGATCGTGATGGGATCCATCGATCCGCCAAGTGTTCTATTGGACTACAATGGTCGGGATCCGACGTGTTCGGAGGTCGTTGTAGTGGCGGCAATCGACTGCCAAGGGCAGCAGTCGACTGGTTGCGGCCAACGGGAAGAAATCAGCCCTCTATATAAAAAGAGAGGGTGTGGGCTTTTTCATGGCTAATGCTTATGCTCTAAGTGACCATCCAAGTGCTCTACAAGATTCAAACTCCTTCTCTTAGCTTTCTTTCACATCTATTGTAAAAGAAGGAGTGTCTTTGAGTTGTAAGGGTTACCTCCACCTAGCTTAGTGCAAAGGAGAGACCGATAGTGATTTGGTTGCGGAGTGATTCACTGAGGACGAATCGCACCGTGGATTAGCGGTGTAGTCGTGAACCACGTTATATTTCGGTGTTAGCATTGCTTGTTGGATCGAGAAGCGTCGCTAGAGGGGGGTGAATAGCGATCGTAAATCTTTCGTCGAATTCGTTCGTTCGATACGCAAAGTAAGTAAGTAAGCACAGCGGAAAATAAAATGACACGTTTATTTTACTTGGTTCACAACCCAGCGGTTGCTACTCCAAGGCCCTATCGGTCCTAGACCGCGTACGGAGGGCAAAGCACTATAATGTCTCCTCCTCGTTGGAGGTAGGAGACAACGATCATAAAATCCGGGAATACGAGGATGAGGCAACAAGCCTACCTCACCTCGTTACGAATAAAAACAATGAATACAATATTAAAATAAATTACTAGATGTTGCTGCCGACGAAGATGATCTGAGGTTGTCGTCGCGTCGGCGTTATGACGGTGTTGGAGTGTTGGCGTTGTAGGAGCACTTGATGAATAAACTTGATGCAATTTTGGAGTTGGAATCCTCCTCCTTTTATAGACTTTAGCCTCTGAATTTGTCTCCCTTTTTTTTTGGAACGGATCACAAAGTTGTCCAAATTTTATCGCGAAGTGGCCGCGTCAAACGTTATCCGTTTTGACCTAGCGCAAAGGCTGAGTCGTCGCCATCAGTCGACTGATGCCTCTCATCAGTCGACTGATGCCTCTCATCAGTCAACTGATAACAGTCGACTGCCCAATGTCCAGCAGTCGACTGCCAGCCTGGCCACTTCCCTGCAGTAAGAGGTTAGCTCGGAAAATGATAAATGTGACGGTTTCTAACCGTTTAATCTCGACCTAGACCTTCCACAGGAAGTCTTAGTCGGATCGTCGCCTAAGGTCATCCCCGTAAAGAGGACACGACCTTACCATCTCTCACTCACACGAGCTTACTTCGATACTTAATTTGTAGCTCTCGCTTCCAGCCTTCCACTCGATTCCTTCGACTCCCTCCGAAGTCACTCGAGTGTCGCCCGACTACCGCGGCTTCCTCCGGGTGTCGCTAGCCTTCAGCTCTAGCTTTAGTACTTTTCTGCACACTCGATTTAGCTCGTGAGATAACGATGTAAACTTAACTTTGTCTCTTTGCCATAATCAAAATACAGGTTCGATTATCTGGTGCCCCTGCACCAACATTGCTTTGTCTTTATTGTTTATTTGTTTGTCTTTATTAGTATTCCGCTTGCGCTAATCTCTTTGTAGACGAGCAAATTACTTCATCCAATGAAAGAGGGCTATTCACCCCCCTCTTGCCGGTTGATCGATCTCCTACAAGTGGTATCAGAGCCAAGGAAAGCTTGTCGAGGACTAACCGGCACAACAAGCACATTCAAGGATGGCCAGCTTAAACATTCACCCACCAAAATTGGAAGGTGAATTCTCTTGGTGGAAAAAGAGAATGGAGGTATTCTTTGAAACCGACTTTGAAATTTTATTAATAATGGAAAACGGTTTCGAGATGCCTAGGAATGAAGATGGGGAGCCATTGGAAAAATCAAGGTGGAGCAAGAGGCAAAGGAAAGAATATTTGGCAAATTCAAAGGCCAAGCACCACCTCTACAATGTACTTCCCCAACAAGAAGTGAATATGATAGGGGAATGCTCTAGTGCAAAGGAGATGTGGGAGACGCTAGTAGAGCTTCATGAAGGTACCTCGGAGGCCAAACTTGCAAGAAGAGACCTCCTCCGCTCCCAACTATCAAACATCAAATTAGAAAAGGGAGAAAAGGTAACATCATTGCATTCTAGGTTTAAGGAAATTTTGATTGGACTAAGAAGTGTAGGTGAAAGGCTCTCCAATCGGGATATGATAATGAAGGTCATAGATGCTTTTCCCCGGTCCTCAAGATGGAGCTCCTTGGGGGACTCGTTCTACATCTCCAATAACTTAGAAGTGAGCATCTTGGAGGAGTTCTTCTCAACAATGGAGCTCCACGAAACAAGGCTTGAAGGAATAGTTGAAGATCCTAGAATTCAACCTTCAAGAGGAGTAGCATTTTTGGCCAACAAGGGGAAGAAGAAGATGGAGATCCCCTCCTCCTCCGATGAAGCGTCCTCCTCCTCCTCCATGGATAGCACGAAAGAAGCCTACATGGTAAGGAGGGTAAGGCGTGCTTTAAAAGGTTTTCAATTTAATAAATCTAATGATAGGAGGAGAAGACCAAGGGGAAAGGTCATTTGTTACAATTGCCAAGGAGAGGGACACATAAGGGACAATTGTCCCTTCTTGAACAAAAGCAAGGAGGAGAAGAGAAAGAAGGAAGAAAAGAAGAAGAAGGGGAGCAAGAAGAAAAAGGAAGAAGAAAAGAAGGCCAAAGAAAAGGGGAAGACCAAGGCTTTAAAGGCAAGGACTTGGGATGACCCCTCCTCATCATCTTCCTCATCATCGGAAGAGGAGAATGCTTTTGTCACCAACTTAGCCCTAATGGCCTTCGACGACTTGGATTGCTCCTCCTCCGAAAATGAAGGATCAAGCTCAAGTGGAGAGAGCTCAAGTGAAGGGGGAGCCTCCTCGACATCCTCATCATCGGAAGAAGATTTGGTAAGTGAGGTAACGAATCTACCTTCTAAGCAAATAATGTCTATGATTTCTAGCCTCACTAGGGATTTATTTAGAGCAAAGAAGAAAAATAAAACCATGCTTGATCAAATTAAAGATTTAGAGCAAAAATAAGAAAAATCATGTTTTAATGATAATGATGATGATGCATGCTCACATGATAACTATATGCCTTTGTATGTTAATGATGCATGCATAGAAGAAAATAGGACTTTAAGGGAAAAGGTAGACTATTTGACCAAAGCCCTAGAAAAGTTTACTATCGGCTCCAACACCTTGAACATGATAATTGGGAGCCAAAGGGCAAGCTTTAACAAGAAAGGCCTAGGTTACAAAGAAAAGAAAAATGAAAAGGCCTAAAATGGTTAATAGCTAGGGGTCAAGATAAAAAGAAGGTAATTGCTAGGAAATGGATCCCTAAAGAATTTTTAGTGAACCCCATAGGAAAGAACTTATTTTGGGTTCCAAAATCCATCTTAAAGGGTTAGGAAAAGTTGGTGGTTGCTTCGGAGGCTCATTGACTCCCATGTCCCCGGATTAAAATTTTCACTAATAAAAGAATTAATCCGGATGGGATGAGTTTCCTTAGCACAACCTATTCATCGTCGTGCTAACAACTTGAGTGGTCGCTTGAACAAACTAGTTGTTCAAGCAACACAACTCTTCTAGTTGATTAGCCGCGGAAGAGACGACGGACGGATCGCCGGTTTTTGTGTTTGTCTTCGGGGTCCATGATTATACAAAATATATACATATGCACACATGTATAATCAACACTTAAAAGAACATGCTCAGATCTGAAAATAAAGTTATAAAACTTTATACCTTATGATCTTCTACCGTATGTCCTATCCTTCTCGTGGACGACGTGTGAACGAAGATCCTCCACGAGTAGAAGCCTTCTAGATCGTGTTCTTCCCTTCCTTGTCCGCTGCGAACAAAGAGAAGAACCAACAAATACCTATCCTTTCTAGAACCGGCCACCAAGTTAGGGAATTTGATGCAACCGCCGGCCAAGGAACAAGTGGATGAGGCGCCGGCCACCAATGGAAGGAGAACCGCCGGCCACTTTGGAGAGATTGGAGGAGTGAACGCCGGCCACCAATGGAAGGAGAACCGCCGGCCAAGGAATAAGAGAGAGGCCTAGAGGATGGGCGCCGGCCAAGTCTTGATGGAGGAAGGTGGGCGCCGACAACAACTAGAAGGAAGAAGGTTGCCGCCCAAGCTTTTGCTCCAAACCCTAGCCGCCCACTTTGAGAAGAGCCAAACCCTAATTCCAATTCAAAAAAAAAATCCTTTCTGCCCAAGCTTAAGCCTTCTATTTATAGAATTGGGCTTAAGCCTCCTTTAATCTCCACCGTCGGATCTAGGGATTTAATCTCCACCGTCGGATCTAGGGTTTTATCCCAACCGTCGGATCTAGGGTTTCATCCCAACCGTCAGATCTAGGGTTTCATCCCAACCGTCGGATTTAGGGTTTTATCCCAACCATCGGATCTAGGGATTTAATCCCAACCGTTGATTCTAGGGTTTCATCCTAACCATCGGATCTAGGAATTTAATCCCAACCGTTGGTTCTAGAGTTTCATCCTAACCATCAGATCTAGGGAATTAATCCCAACCGTTGGTTCTAGGTTTTGTTTTACATTCTTGGATCTAGACTTCACAAGGATTATATTAGGCTACGATAGGGACCATAAGGAGGAGTTGGATCTTGGCCACCCGATGGATCGGAACCACACAAACTTGATCCATCATGATGTTCCATTCCACTAGAGGATCATCATCAACTACCTCACCAACCCCATAAATTAATACGAGCTCCATATATTATTTGTACATTCATCTCCCGTGTTTAAGATATCGAATGTCCGCCAATTAATTGATTCTTGACCATCAATTAATTAACATCTAATTCTCGAGTAGTACCACTCAACCTTATCATCATGTTGACTAAGTCAACCAAGGGTTTACATGATGAACCTTATGAGCTCCTCAAGGGGACATCATCAACCTAATATATAGGACACGGTTTCTCCTATAATCAACGGCACACCATGTAAATAATATCATTTCCCAACTTACGGGCATATTGATTTAATCCATCTAAATCTCACCGTAAATCAAAGAAATAAATACTAAGTACATGTGCCCGTTATTATATCGGGATTAAGAGCATGTACAACATAATATCCGAGGTCCGATTCAATTATGTAGTCAGTACTAAATTGAATCACCTCTATGTCGGTCCTGCTTAATACACCTAAGTGTACTAGTGTAACTCTATGTTCAAGACAAAACAATACCAAGCTACACTACAACCATGCCAATGGTTTGTCCAAAACCATCTTGGTCGTGAGCCTCTACTTATATTTTACAAGGGACTGATAACATGATCTTCTGTGCCACACCAAGCACCATGTTATCTACAATGTAAAATATTAGACAATATGCACACATATATAATAAATATATAAAGTGGAAACAATGATCATCTGATTCTTATTCCAAAATAAAATGTTCATACAAAAAGAGCTAGGCTTTCAGTATACATTCAAACAATCTCCCACTTATACTAAAAGACTATGCCGTCATCACTCTGCCATACATCTGATCCCCTTGTCCTCCACATGCCTATCAAACACTTTCGCTGGAAGGGCCTTAGTGAATGGATCCGCCAGGTTATCCTCTGATGCAATCTTGGCAACAACAACTTCTCCTTGCTTTACGATCTCTCGTATAAGGTGGTACTTGCGCTCTATGTGTTTACTCGCCTTATGGGCTCGTGGTTCCTTCGAGTTTGCAACTACACCACTGTTATCACAATAAATTGTGATAGTTCTGGGCAAACCAGGAATCACATCCAAGTCCATCAAGAAGTTCCTGATCCATACAGCTTCCTTGGCTGCCTCAGAGGCTGCCACATACTCAGCTTCCATGGTGGAGTCCGCCATGCATTTCTGCTTGACACTCCTCCATGCTACGGCTCAACCTCCCAAAGTAAACACAAACCCCGAGGTAGACTTACTCTTGTCCCTATCTGATTGGAAATCCGAATCCGTGTAACCTACAGGGACTAATTGATCTGCCCGGTAAACCAGCATATAATCCCTAGTCCTTCTCAGGTACTTCAATATATGCTTTACCCCAGTCCAATGTCCTTGTCTAGGATTACTCTGATATCTGCTAACCATGCCCACGACAAAGCAGATATCTGGTCTCGTACATAGCATAGCATACATGAGGCTTCCTACTGCCGAAGCATAAGGAACCGCCTTCATGTCCTCTATCTCCTTTGATGTTTTGGGACACATCTCTTTAGATAAAGGAACTCCATGCCTAAAAGGTAGAAAACCTTTCTTGGAGTTCTGCATGCTAAAACGAGCAAGGATAGTGTCAATGTATGAAGCTTGAGATAAGCACAACATCCTTTTCTTGCGATCCCTTATAACTTTGATCCCAAGGATGTGTCCCACTTCTCCCAAGTCCTTCATGTCAAACTGTTTAGATAACCATACCCTTATGTCTGATAACACTTTGATATTGTTGCCAACTAACAAAATATCATCTACGTATAGTACAAGAAATACCACTACGTTTCCATCACATCTCTTGTATACACAAGGCTCATCCGGACTTTGAATAAATCCATATGACTGGATTACCTCATCAAAGCGGATGTTCCAAGATCTAGAAGCTTGCTTCAATCCATAAATGGACCGATTAAGCTTACATACAAGATGCTCTTTGCCTTTAGCAATGAATCCCTCTGGTTGCCGCATATAGATGTTCTCCTCAAGACTTCCGTTAAGGAAAGATGTCTTGACATCCATCTGCCAAATCTCATAATCCATATGAGCAGCTATAAATAAGAGAATCCGTATAGACTTAAGCATAGCTACCGGCGAAAAGGTCTCCTCATAATCGATACCCTCTTTCTGAGTATACCCTTTCGCAACAAGCCTAGCTTTGAAGGTCACAACCTTCCCGTCTACTCCTCTCTTTCTCTTGTAGATCCACTTGCATCCAATGGTTTTTACACCATCGGGTGGCTCTACTAGCTCCCAGACCTGATTAGAATCCATAGATTCTATCTCTGAATTCATTGCTATTTGCCAAGATACCGCATCTCTATCTTGGATTGCCTCGTCATATGTCCAGGGATCAGGTTCATGTTCACCAGGGACTAAGTCTGAAGACTCTCCCAAAAACATGAATCTATCGGGTTGTCTAACAACCCTCCCACTACGACGAGGTGTCTGCTGTGTATGCTCTGTGACACGCAGTGCAGTGACTTGTGGTGTCTCCTCTTGTACCGGTGGTACTGAAGTCGGGACTTCCCCTGTTAACTCCTCAAGAACAATCCTACTCGTGGACTTGTGGTTCATCACATAGTCCTCCTCTAGAAATCTGGCATTCGTACTCATGATCACCTTCTGATCTCTAGGACTATAGAATAAACCACCCTTCGTTCCCATAGGGTAGCCAACAAACAAGCGTACTTCTGTACGAGATTTCAACTTACCAGCATCTCCCTTCAGCACATGTGCTGGACTCCCCCATATCCGAATATGTCTTAGACTAGGCTTTCGCCCAGTCCACAATTCTACAGGGGTAGAAGGTAGTGATTTGGATGGAACCAAGTTCAGAGTATACATTGCCGTATCCAGTGCATACCCCCAGAACGAAACAGGTAACTCAGAATAACTCATCATCGATCTGACCATCTCCATAAGAGTCCTATTCCTTCGCTCCGCTACACCATTCTGCTGGGGTGTGTCAGGTGCAGACAATTGGGATTGAATCTTAGCTTCTGATAAGTAATTCCTAAACTCTCCCAAGAGGTACTCGCCACCACGATCAGATCGTAATGTCTTGATACTTTTACCTTGACGGTTCTCCACATCAGCCTTGAATTCTTTGAACCTATCAAAGCATTCAGACTTGCGGCGCATCAAGTAAATGTATCTATATCTTGAATAATTGTCTATAAAAGAGACAAAATATTCAAAACCACCTCTTGCCTGGATAGACATAGGACCGCACAAATCAGAATGAACCAATTCTAACACATCTTTGGCTCTATACCCCTTGGCCTTGAAAGGCCTCTTGGTCATTTTACCTTCCAAGCAAGATTCGCAGGTTGGGAGATCCTCCACCACTAATGAACCCAAAGGTCTATCAGCTATCAACCTTTGAATTCTGCTTAGGTTAATATGAGCAAGCCTTAGATGTCAAAGATATGTCTAGTTCATTTGCAAAGGTTCTTTTCTCTTATTAGACTTAGAAGATGAGTTATTTACTTCTATATGTATCGTGGGAGTTTTCGGTTCAAGAGTATATAAATTGCCAACCAATGTACCAGAACAGATAATCTCCCTATTCCTTTTTATAACCACTTTGTCATTAAAAGAAACAGAATATTCATCCATAAACAATTTAGAAACTGAAATTAAATTCTTTCTAAAAGTAGGTACATAAAGACAATTTCTCAAAACCAAAACTTTATTCTTATCAAAAGATAAATAAACGTCTCCCACTGCAATAGCTGCCACCTTTGAAGCATTGCCCATGAAGACGGTAATCTCTCCCTCAGCTAGTCGTCGGGTTTCCTGGAACCCCTACAAAGTATTGCAGACATGATCAGTGGCTCCTATATCTACACACCAGGCACTGGTAGATAACACCGCTAAACATGTTTCAACAACTAAACAAGAAGATATACCTTTGTTCTTTCGGCAAGGACAGTCCGCCTTCCAATGTCCAGTCTGCTTGCAAGTGAAGCACTTGCCTTTCAGCTTCTTCACTCCTGCCTGAGGTCCCACTGCCACCTTCTTCGCTCCACCTTGCTTCTTCTTCTTCTTACCTTTCGGTTTAGAGGAAGAAACCTTCTGAGCGACCATGGCTTGAGCACTCTGACGAAAAAGCCCCTCTACCGCCTGGAGTTCTGTCATAAGCTCTGCCAACGAATACAACCTCTTGTTCATGTTGTAGTTGAGGCGGAACTGCTCAAAACTCCTAGGCAGAGACTGGAGAATGATATCGACCTGGGTTTCCCCATCGATCTCAGCTCCGAGGACTTCTATCTCATTAAGATGAGCCATCATCTTGAGAACATGATCCCTAACGGGTGTTCCCTCGATCATGGTGGTCGTCATCAAGTTTCTCATTGCCTCCTGCCTAGCCGCCCTACTCTGATGTCCGAAAAGTTTCTTGAGATTGAACATCATGTCATAAGCTGTGGCTATGGCCTGATGCTGATGTTGCAGCACATTTGACATAGATGCCAAAATGTAACACTGCGCCATCTCATCTGCCTTGACCCATTTCTTATAACGTTCTTTCTCCTTTTCATCAGAGTCATTGGAGGGCTTAGGAGGACAGACCTCGAAGAGTACAAATTTGTACTCCTCCGCAGTTAAGACAATATCCAGATTTCTTTTCCAATCATTGTAATTTGGTCCAGTAAGCTTATTTTCTTTTAAAATCATAGCAAGTGGGTTGAAAGCCATTTGAAAATCCTAAGAATCACAATGATCAAAATATTATATTTCAAATATTATTGATTCCTCAAAACAATAAAATCCCGAAATCAACCAACACCTCAAATCACCGAGAATATCGCATGCCACGCTGTGTGGACATATACGAATTCTACATTTGTAAGAGGAGGTTTTACCCATTAATTTTATTATCTTGTCAACCTTACTTTTTGAAAAATAAAATTAATAGTTGGTTCCTCTTTGGCCCTACAAATAAAAGCAGTGACTCCGATGGGGAGGATACTTTTATTTGCATCTAAGTGTGCACCATTACACGATACTAAGGGAATTATTTCGGATTATGTGCCTTACCACTGTGGAAGTACACATGCTCCTAGATAATTTCCTATAACCATTATTTGACCTAGTGACCCGCAAACAAACCCGTTCGCAGGGAGGAAGGCACTCAGAGCCAACACACAAGTTTGTTGCATCACACGTCAAATTGTAATGGAGGCCACGGGAATTAATTAAAATGTCCCTCTCCCACTTAGTTAATTGAAAATGAGGAATTTTAAAACATACACAATGTGCATATAAAACAAATAAGCAATAAATATGGAAAAACAGAATTTTTTCCAACTATTATGGCATTGTCCTCCAATATGCATCCCATCGTGTCGCCACCTCGTCCGCTCCATCTTTTCCCGTGCACAAGTCACCAAAGAGATCCGAGCGGAGATAAATCATTTTAATTTACATCCATCGATCCTATACTCCACGAAGGAGTGTACAAATAATCTAGATCGAAAGTAAACTAAAATGAACGGCTAAACAATTCCGTATTTAATTACAAAAATTAAATACTAATCTAGCCACGTCAACCCCGAGGATTCAAATAATATACATACAATCACACACAAAACCATCACATACAACCAAATAGCCATAATAGTCGGATCTTATGCCTGCAACCAAAAAGTTAGCCTACGCACATCCTACTATTATCCGGCATACTCAATATATGAAATGTGCATGAAAGTAACCGAATCCAAAACACACAAAACGGAAAACCGTGCCTCTAATACCATTTGTTGGTGGTTGCTTCGGAGGCTCATTGGCTCCCATGTCCCCGGATTAAAATTTTCACTAATGAAAGAATTAATCCGGATGGGATGAGTTTCCTTAGCACAACCTATTCGTCGTCGTGCTAACAACTTGAGTGGTCGCTTGAACAAACTAGTTGTTCAAGCAACACAACTCTTCTAGTTGATTAGCCGCGGAAGAGACGACGGACGGATCGCCGGTTTTTGTGTTTGTCTTTGGGGTCCATGATTATACAAAATATATACATACGCACACATGTATAATCAACACTTAAAAGAACATGCTCAGATATGAAAATAAAGTTATAAAACTTTATACCTTACAATCTTCTACCGTATGTCCTATCCTTCTCGTGGACGACGTGTGGACGAAGATCCTCCACGAGTAGAAGCCTTCTAGATCGCGTTCTTCCCTTCCTTGTCCGCTGCGAACAAAGGGAAGAACCAACAAATACCTATCCTTTCTAGAACCGGCCACCAAGTTAGGGAATTTGATGCAACCGCCGGCCAAGGAACAAGTGGATGAGGCACCGGCCACCAATGGAAGGAGAACCGCCGGCCACTTTGGAGAGATTGGAGGAGTGAACGCCGGCCACCAATGGAAGGAGAACCACCGGCCAAGGAATAAGAGAGAGGCCTAGAGGATGGGCGCCGACCAAGTCTTGATGGAGGAAGGTGGGCGCCGGCAACAACTAGAAGGAAGAAGGTTGCCGCCCAAGCTTTTGCTCCAAACCCTAGCCGCCCACTTTGAGAAGAGCCAAACCCTAATTCCAATTCAAAAAAAAAATCCTTGCCGCCCAAGCTTAACCCTTCTATTTATAGAATTGGGCTTAAGCCTCCTTTAATCTCCACCGTCGGATCTAGGGATTTAATCTCCACAGTCAGATCTAGGGTTTTATCCCAACCGTCGGATCTAGGGTTTTATCCCAACCGTCGGATCTAGGGATTTAATCCCAACCGTTGATTCTAGGGTTTCATCCTAACCATCGGATCTAGGAATTTAATCCCAACCGTTGGTTCTAGGGTTTCATCCTAACCATCGGATCTAGGGAATTAATCCCAACCGTTGGTTCTAGGTTTTGTTTTACATTCTTGGATCTAGACTTCACAAGGATTATATTAGGCTACGATAGGGATCATAAGGAGGAGTTGGATCTTGGCCACCCGATGGATCGGAACCACACAAACTTGATCCATCAATGATGTTCCATTCCACTAGAGGATCATCATTGAACTACCTCACCAACCCCCATAAATTAATATGAGCTCCATATATTATTTGTACATTCATCTCCCCGTGTTTAAGATATCGAATGTCCGTCAATTAATTGATTTACTGACCATCAATTAATTAACATCTAATTCCTCGAGTAGTACCACTCAACCTTATCATCATGTTGACTAAGTCAACCAGCTGGGTTTACATGATGAACCTTATGAGCTCCTCAAGGGGACATCATCAACCTAATATATAGGATACGGTTTCCTCCTATAATCAACGGCACACCATGTAAATAATATTTTTTCCCAACTTATTGGACATATTGATTTAATCCATCTAAATCTCACCCTCTGGTAAATCAAAGAAATAAATACTAAGTATATGTGCCCGTTATTATATCGGGATTAAGAGCATGTACAACATAATATCCGAGGTCCGATTCAATTATGTAGTCAGTACTAAATTGAATCACCTCTATGTCGGTCCTTCTCAATACACCTAAGTGTACTAGTGTAACTCTATGTTCAAGACAAAACAATACCAAGCTACACTACAACCATGCCAATGGTTTGTCCAAAACCATCTTGGTCGTGAGCCTCTACTTATATTTTACAAGGGACTAATAACATGATCTTCTGTGCCACACCAAGCACCATGTTATCTACAATGTAAAATATTAGACAATATGCACACATATATAATAAATATATAAAGTGCAAACAATGATCATGTGATTCTTATTCTAAAATAAAATATTCATACAAAAAGAGCTAGGCTTTCAGTATACATTCCAACAGGAAAACCCTAGGATAGTCAACCATATAATAACTACCTATATCATATGTTGGTTGACTTAGGATGGCGGGACATAATTTTTGAAATAGTGTTAGGTGATGATAATGTTCCTATAAATAGATATTAATGCTTAAGTCATGATAGTTAATGAAATTGCTATGTATGTTTGCAATAATGATTTATGATCTTGATATTTGGCACATAGTCATGGACTTTAAGGGTATAAATCATGCTTTAGGTGATATTTGCTTATTACCATTATGAAATACCTAATGCATGATAACAATTTGATGAATACATTTATTTTATGATCATAATGTAAAATTAAGTCATATACATCTTTATGATCATGTGGATTGTTAGGATGATACTTAACCTTGATAGAATTGCATGAAAATATTGGTTAAGTACATAAAAATACGTTTAGGATACATCTCACACTCACCATAGGCTACCATGATTGAAAACATAGCATGAGTGAGATGTTAGGATGATACAAATGTCCACTAATGCCTATGACATTTAGATGGTCATTTAAAGTATCAAAATAGCAATAATAAACCAATCATGGGGAAGGCTTATGTTTAATTCATAGACATATTGCCCAAAGATCATGGTTGGATATTTCATATGTATTCAAAACAATTTCTTACTTTAAAATCCATATGTTCATGTTTTGAAACAATCCAAAGCAAGACTAGGTGTTAAAATAGATACTAACATGCTAAAAAACTAGTGGTTTTTAAAGCTTTTGAATTTTTAGCAAATCTTGGAAAATATAATGATTTTTCATGAAAAACTATTTTTCATTGATAGATATACTTAAAAGAAATGTGTTCCCCAAATTTCACTATTTTTTGAATTTTCTTGAATTTATAATGCATTTCTGAAATTCGTTCAGAAAATCAGAATTTAGGAATTCATTGTGCCAGTCGACTGCCATACTGATAGCAGTCGATTGCTCACCTGAAAAACAACCCAACAATTTCTGATACACGGTTTGAAGGCATGCTTTTGGTTATGTTTCTCTCTAGACTTGATGCCATGATATATAAACTTGTTTTTAATCTTTTTGATGGTGTCAAAGGGGGAGAAAACTATATTTTTAAGTAAGGGGGAGAGTTACTAATTATGTTTATTTACATGCTTTCCTTTCTTAATGTTTTATCCAATATTTTTACCTAACTTAAATGGATTGCCACACATCAAAAAGGGGGAGATTGTTAGGGCAATCTCTTGTCGTGATATGGTTTTGATGTGTGTTGCAAAGGGTTTAAGTTAGGTTGTTATTATGATTTGATATGTGCGTTGGAGTCTTGCAGGACTTAGTAATTCACACATGGAGCCTTGGCAGGTTCACCACTCATAACCTCGTGCTTGAGTCGGAGAAGGAGCATTGCAGAGTCATGCGCTTGATGCTACTGAGGGACCGCCGGATGAGACGACTTGAAGCGAAGCAAAGGAAGCAGATTTCGGAGGCAAGAGACGCGATGGAGCATTGCAGAGCCGTGCGCCTGATGCTGCCGAGGGACGTGGCTACGAACGAAGAGAGCTTCGGTGAGGGACTTCGAGCGAGATGAGAGAATGAGTGAATTGTAAGTAGCTCATTAGGTGAACTTGGCCGAATGGCTAAGTGTCGGATGAGTTTTCTCGACATCAGTCGACTGCTTTGAGTCGAATGGGTTCGACTGGTATCCGACTGAGTTGTTTTGTGGCCAGTAGTCGACTTCCATATTTGGGAAGTCGACTGCCAAAACCATCAGTCGACTGCTGAAGGCAACACTCGACTGATTAAGAGGGTTTGGCCACATAACCACTCGTAGCCAACTGGGCAATCGACTACGGAGGTAGCAGTCGACTGATGGGATCCATCAGTCGACTGCCAAGTGTTCCGTTGGACTACAACGGTCAGGATCCGACGTGTTCGAAGGCCATTGTAGTGGCGGCAATCGACTGCCAAGGGCAGCAGTCGACTGGTGGCGGCCAACGGGAAGAAATTAACCCTCTCTATAAAAAGAGAGGGTGTGGGCTTTTTGATGGCGAATGCTTATTCTCTAAGTGACCATCCAAGTGCTCTACAAGATTTAAACTCCTTCTCTTAGCTTTCTTTTACATCTATTGTAAAAGGAGTGTCTTTGAGTTGTAAGGGTTACCTCCACCTAGCTTAGTGCAAAGGAGAGACCGATAGTGATTTGGTTGTGAAGTGATTTACCGAGGACAAATCGGACCGTGGATTAGTGGCGTAGCCGTGAACCACGTTATATTTCGATGTTAGCATTGCTTTGTCTTTATTGTTTATTTGCTTATCTTTATTAGTATTCCGCTTGCGCTAATCTCTTTGTAGACGAGCAAATTACTTCATCCAACGAAAGAGGGCTATTCACCCCCCTCTAGCCGGCCGATCGATCTCCTACACATAACTCTGAGCAATATTGTTCCATGACAACTTACTAGGCTTGGGAAACACACTGACTTCTCGGGAAACACATAGAATGCTCAGGAAAAGGATAAACTGCTCTGTCAACATAATACTAAGCACTGAGTAACACCGCACTACTCACCCCTTACTGGGTTTGAGAATTATATATACATCTTAGAAAAAACATATATGGCTCGGCTTGTGCATAAACTACTCCACAATCACTATAATCAACTCTGAACCACACTTCTCTATAAAACCCTATTGAGCTCGGGAAATACATACACATCCCGAGAAACAAATTCATGGCTCAACAAATATACAAACTACTTTGCGATCACAATACTTAACCTTTGAACCATACTTCTCTGCACCACCCTCTGAGCTCGAGAATCACAGACAATGCCCGGGAAACATATACATGGCTTGGCAAATATATAAGTTGTTTTGCTTTCATAATACTTCTGAATACATTTACTCAACTTTCTCCTACTCCACTCGGGTGTCACATGCTTGGGAATTACACTAACTGCTCGGGAAACCTTCTATTTCATCAGAAAACCCTGACCCCATCATAAGTTCTCCCTCTTTAATAGAACTGAAGAGCGAAGTCGAGTGAAGTTTTACAAGTATTTATAGTAACTACTTCTACTGATACAAAAACCTCTCTGTCTTAACAAAAACATCCACCTTAGCTAAAAACCCCACACCCATCATAAGTTTCTCCTCTTTAGTGAAATTGAAGAGTAAAGTCAAATGAAATTTTACAAGTATTTACTGAAACTTCTTCTACTGATACAAAAACTTCTCTTCCTTAACAAAAACTTTCGCCTTAGCTGAAAACCCCACACCCGTCATAAGTTTTCCATTTTTAGTGAAACTGAAGAGTAAAGTTGAATGATATGGTTTCCTAAATCATCTAATCTCAAGGGAAAACAAGAAAGAAAACTAATCATAACGAATTATGTGCATTCTTGAAGTAAAGAACATTCGATGAGTAAATCAGTGCAACAACTGAATAAACGGAGAAAAATGAAAACTAAACAGCATCTAAACTACGATGGGGAAATTCAACCAAACACTCAACAAGCCAAACAAATCTAATAACTGCTCAACAATGTAAAAGAAATTAGATCTAGTAATCTCCCTGTATCTCTTGCCACCGGAAGAAGTGAAGCGATGCGTGAAGTGACTTCGGATCGAAGATGAACGGAACGAAGAGGAATCCCTTGCCTCCGCTCCGGGTGATGCATGAAGTGACTTTAGATCGAGGATGAACGGAATGAAGAGGAATCCCTTGCCTCCGCTCCGATGATGCGTGAAGTGACTTCAGATCCGAATATGAACGGAACGAAGAGGAATCCCTTGCCTCCGCTCCGATGATGCGTGAAGTGGCTTTAGATCGAAGATGAACGGAACGAAGAGGAATCCCTTGCCTCCGCTCCGATGATGCGTGAAGTGGCTTTAGATCGAAGATGAATGGAACGAAGAGGAATCCCTTGCCTCTGCTCCGATGATGCGTGAAGTGACTTCAGATCCGAATATCAACGAAGAGGACTCCCCCCTTTTTACCGCCTTCGCTTCTTTTCATTTTAGCCTAAAATCTTCGTTGAATTTTTAACTTCCTGCTGCCCGTGCCAAGACGACACGCCCATGTCATCATTTTGGTACTGCCCGTGTCGTGACGGTCAGAGAGCAACACACCCGTGCTCATCTGTGTACAAAGCCCGTGTCGTGTAACGGGAAAAGAGCGACACGCCTGTGCTCGGCTGCGTCTAAAGCCCGTGTCGTTTTGGCACTGTCCGTGTCGACACGCCTGTGCTCGGTAGTATCCTACAAGAAGACATCGAAAATGTTAAAAATCAATCCAAATTATGTAGGAATGATCATTATAGTCCAACACAAGTCCTGCTCATAAAATGTGCTAATTCTCCACAATTAAACAATAAAAGGATAGAATCATCAATTATTAAAGCCAATATAAACTACCCAAAATGAGTGTTATCACTAATAGACATACTAATAGCCACATGAGAAAGTATATGACACTCATATAACGATCCATGATACTTTCTCATGCCGGGTCATTCAGTATACATTCTCCAATGCATACCCATTTGTCAACTTGATATCTCATATCCATGACTTGTGAGATCAAGTCATCGAGTTGACCTACATGCTAGTCTCTACGCATTAACATTGTCCCTGAATATTAATACTTGACTAGGAATGATTAAGAGTAGTGTTCTCTATATCATCTCATTATCGATTCAACCAATCGATTGATATAGATAAGAACCTTCTACTCAAGGATGTTATTATACTTAGTTTATTTGGCACCAATACAAGTAAATATAATAACCATGCCTTTATGAATAGCAATATGATATAATAAAGTCCATACAACAATCATCACATGATTGGCTCTAGGGCTTTCACTAACATCTTGGAGAACCAATGAAAAGAACTAAGAAGTTCTTATCTGCCATAAAAGCTGAAAAGATGTTAGTAAGTGGATGTGCTAGGTATATAGCACATGTGGTGGATAGAAAGGAAGAAGGAGGCCATAAGCTCGAAGAAGTCCGAGTTGTATGTGACTACCTAGAAGTATTCCCTGATGAGTTGCTAGGGTTGGCTCCTTAAAGAGAAATCGAATTTGAGATTGAACTTATTCCTGGTACCAAACCAATCTAAAAAGCACCCTATCATATGACCCCGACAAAATTGAAAGAGCTTTAGGAACAATTACAGGAGTTACTCGACAAGGGATTCATTCGCCCTAGTCACTCACCATGGGGAGCTCCAGTATTGTTCGTGAAGAAGAAAGATGGGTCTATGAGAATGTGCATAGATTATCGAGCACTGAATAAGGTGACATAAAAAATAAATATCCCTTGCCAAGGATTGATGATCTGTTTGATCAATTGAGGGGAGCCATAGTTTTCTCCAAGATTGACTTGCAGTACAGTTATCATCAAGTAAAAGTTAAAGAGGATGATGTACCGAAAATGGATTTTTGAACGAGGTATGGACACTATGAGTTCGTGGTCATGCCTTTCGAAGTGACAAATGTTCCAGCATCATTTATAGACTTAATGAATCGAGTATTTAAGGCATTCCTTGACAAGTTTGAGATTGTCTTCATTGATGATATCCTTATTTACTCGAGAACTCAAGAAGAACATGTTGGACACTTGAATATAGTGTTACAAACCATTCAATAGAGGCAATTGTATGCAAAGTTCTCCAAGTGTGAATTTTGGCTCGATCAAGTATCCTTCCTGGGTCATGTTATTTTAAAAGATAGAGTTATGGTAGATCTGACAAAGATAGAAGCTGTTAGTAACTGGAGTCGACCAAAGAATGCCAATGAAATTAGAAGTTTCCTTGGATTAGCAGGGTACTACAGAAAATTTGTAGAAGACTTCTCGAAGATAGCTTCACCACTGATGGTTCTTACCAGAAAGAATAGAAAGTTTGAATGGACTGAGGACTGTGAGAAAAGTTTCCTTGAACTAAAGAGGAGATTAACAAGTGCTTCAATTCTTACTCTTCCAGAAACTAATGAAAGATTTGATATGTATAGTGATGCATCCAAAATGGGACTCGAAGCTGTGCTTATGCAGAATGGTAAAGTCATTGCCTATGTATTTAGACAACTCAAGGATTATGAAAAGAATTATCCCACTCATGACCTTGAGTTGGTAGCAGTGGTCTTCACTCTCAAAATATGGAGACATTATTTGTATGGAGACCAGTGCAAGATTTATATAGAGCACCAGAATCTGAAATATTTCTTCACTCAAAAGGATTTAAACATAAGACAACGTTGATGGCTTGAGCTTGTTAAAGATTATGACTGTGACATCTTCTACCATCCTGGAAAGGCAAACAAAGTAGCAGACACACTGTGTAGGAAATCATATGCCACCTTAATGTCCTTATCTTCATTATTCCAACCATTGGAGAAAGAGATGTTGAACATTGGCATTGAGATTATTTCTGGACAGCTTTTTACCTTAACAATAGTGCCAACATTGTTTGATGATATACTAGCAAAGCAAGATGAAGATCCAAGCATCCAGAGGATCAAGCAAGAGATCCAAGAAGGAAAGGATGAAGGATTTCATGTATCTAACAGTGGGGTATTATATCTTAGTGAACGCTTATGTATTGCCAATGATTCAGAATTAAGAAAGAGAATTTTGGAAGAAGCTCATGGGACACCATATTCAATGCATCCTGGATCTACCAAGATGCATCAAGATTTGAAAGAAAAATTTTGGTGGTTCGATATAAAAAGGGATGTGGCTAAATATGTCAGTACCTATCTGATGTGTCAAAGGGTCAAAGTAGAATATCAGAGACCTGGAGGTGTTCTGCAACCTATTCAAATCCCAGAATGGAAGTGGAAAGATATAGCTATGGATTTTATAGTAGGACTACCCAAAACAACTAATATTTATGGCGCTATTTGGGTGATTGTTGATAGATTGACAAAATCTGATCATTTTCTGGCAATCAAAATATCATACTCAATGGAACAACTAGCTCAGTTGTATGTTAAGGAGGTGATTAGATTGCATGGAGTTCCTAGACCATCATTTATGATAGGGATAGCCGATTTACTTCACACTTTTGGGAGTATGCTCAAAAGGCCCTTGGAACTAAACTACGATTTAGCATAGCATTCCATCCTCAAATAGATGGGCAAATTTAACGAGTAAATCAAATTCTAGAGGATATGCTACGAGCTTGTGCCTTAGATTTTAAAGGAAGCTGGTGAAAATACCTATGTATGGCAGAGTTTGCTTACAATAACAGCTACTAAGCTACAATTGAAATGGCACCCTATGAAGCTTTATATGGAAGAAAGTGTAGGTCTCCTATTTGTTGTTATGAAGGTGGGGAGGAGAAAGAAATGTGGCTTAAGACGGACTTTATGGATGACACCACCAAAGCTATAAAGAGCATCAGCCAAAGAATAGAGACTGCTCAGAATCGGCAGAAAAGTTATGCCGATGTACTACATAGGCCACTTGAATTCTAAGCTGGGGATTCTGTATTTCTTAAAGTAGCTCCTATGAAAGGGGTGATGAGATTTGAGAAGAAAGGCAAGCTGAGTCCATGTTATGTAGAACACAATGTATTTCATGTCTCAATGTTGAAAAAGTGTATTCCTGATGCAGACCACGTGATTCAGCCACAAACGGTACAAGTTCAAGAAGATTTGAGTTATGAAAGTCAACTAATTTAGATAATAGATCGAGAATTCAAGAAATTAAGAAACAAAGAAGTACCCTTAGTGAAAATCATATGGCAAAATCAAAAGATTGAAGAAGCAATTTGGGAACACGAGGATGACATGAAACAAAAATATCTAGAGTTGTTCTAAGTTTCGAGGATGAAACTTTTATAAGGTATGAAGAATTGTAATGCCCGTAAAATTCTAAGTTGTCCAAAGTGGTTATGTAGAGTTTGAACGCAAATAAAAGGTTCAGAAAAAAAATAAAATAAAAATAAAATAAAATATGGTTCCCTATAGCTAGGATTTGAACCATGAACCCTTTAAATTGGGAGATAACCTTGATAACACTAGGCCATTGGATAATTCTTGGATAGAATATAAAAAGAATATATAAAGAAGATAAATGAGAAGATGAGAGGGTGAAGAGTTGTTTCATCTCCCAATGAGAAGATGAAGAGTTTTTCTTTTCTTTTCATCTCCCTAGCTATTAACATGGAGATTAAAGAGAGAAAGAAACCAAGTAAACCTCATCTCTTCCTCCTTCATGTTTTTTCTCTTCTTCCTCACCCTTGGCCATGACCCTCTTTCTCCTTCCTCCCTCTCCATCCTAAGCTTTAGGACCCCTTATGTTAGGAGTCTCAAGAGGGTTTTTCAAGGGGTTTCACAAGGGCTTGGTATATGCAAGGATCACTCTCAGGGCTAAGAAACATGTAGAAGATCTTAATAACCCTAGAGGTATAGTTAGTGAATCTAGAAAAAGGATGTAAGTCTTTATCACCTGTAGTATACGTAGCTCTTTGGTTGGTTTTATCTAGTTTCTTTTCACATGTTTTGTTTATATTATATGTTTGATCAGATTATTTGTGTATGTTCAGATTTATAGGTAAGGAATATTTTATTTTAGGCAAGACATACGATCACAAAGATGTTATTTCTCCCCTATAGTATAAGTAACTCTTTGATTTGTGCATCTAGCTTCTATTATCATGTTTTGTTCAGATTTATATGTTTCTGTTCAGATTATGGTTGTTCGGATTTATAGGTATTTTAGGTATATTTCTTTGGAAGAAAGACATAAGATCGCAAGGATGCTTCCCCTACGAGTTTAGAGGGACAAAGAGCATGATCAAATGTCTTTAAAGGCTTCCTATATGAGTTTTTGGAGTATGATCATGTTAAATATTATTATATGGCAATATCAGTATGTCATATATAAAGGAAGTATTTTACATTAAATTGGCATGTACCGGGCCGTTAGATCGCCCACGGGCCCTAGACCGCCCTTAGTAAGTTTCCCTAATAAGTTCGGTGGCTAGCTACCCCAAATTCTATTAGGGCTGCGCACAAATTGGTACTATACCAGGCTGGCCAAACAAGGATGATTAGTATTTTAAAGTATATATGTATATATTGTTTCTAAAGTTAACCAAAGCGCAAGGTTTACAAGCTTAAGTATATCTCATTTGCATATTTCTACAAGCGAAGCATATTTCAAAATCATGTATTGCAAGTTTTATATTTCAAGTTCATGCATTGTGTTATATAAAAATGTTTCTATATGTTTAATGCAGAAAGTTTATGCATTTCAAGTTGAATCATTGTGTTATCAGATAAGGGTAAAGCAAGGCATGAGGAAGAGGGGGCAGCGGATGAAGTGTTTGGTGTGTGTGGCGGCGGAACAATGGATTGTGTTCCTAAACTTGCTAGTATTATGTTATGTTAAGACCCTCAAACTTGTTAGTGTGCTTGTGTTCATGTTCTGTGTTTGATTATGTTGTGTCTAAGAATGTCGAACTTACTAGTATTATGCTATGCTAAGACCCTTGAACTTGCTAGTGTGCTAGTGTTTATGTTATGTGCTAGTGTTCATGTTAGCTGCTAGTGTTGATGTTAGTATTGTTGTTTACATTTATCTTTATGCCAAAGATGCATATCATTACTATTGCCATGCATGAGGTTGAGTTACTTAAGAATGTTTTATGTTAAAACTCTAGCGAAGGTGCCTGCTTAGATATGTTAAGAACTTGTGTAATATCCTTGTGTCAACATACCAATGTAGTTGATCTATTTCTTTAGCTTCCGTTGTTTCAAGTTAAGAGTTTGAATTATGATACTTGGTTAGAAACCATGTTTAGATCTTGTTATGGGTTGTTGACACTCTTCTGTTTTAATATAGGTATTAGTTAATTAATAAATAGTGAAAGTGAGTTCATGGAATAATTGAGAGATGTTTGATTTATAATTAAAGTATGGTGGTGAGTTGAGAGGGGGGGGTTACACGTTATAGTCCCCATGGAGAAATGTAGGTACCTAGCCTCTCGGCTATTATAGAAGGCGTTAGATCCTTGAGAACCCTTTACATATGCCATATAAGTGGCATTATATGTTGGTGTAGGGGAACAAGATCATTGAACTTATGTTTTGATGATTGAAAAGATACAAAGTTAAGCCATTCTTGGTATCTCATATGTTGTGTTGAGTGTACAAGTAATGTATAGGCATTACTATGGTCAATGACGTCAGAAGAATCTCGGGATGAGAAACCTCAGTGGTCAGGTTGTTGGATTTTCCCGACACCGCGGCGAGTGTGTGCTCAAACACGTTTCATAAACATGCACACAGCGGAAGCAAAAACAAGTAATAAACTAATTTTATAACAACAAATACATCACACGCATGTAGGATACAACATGTGTAGACATAATGACTTTTTAAAATTTTGTAATAAAAGGAAATTTATTCTAGTTATATCTGACGTGTCCCATGTAGTAGGAATAACATCAACCGTAGCGACCCTCACTAGAATCGCCTCTATCCGTATCCACGCCGAGTATCGTCAATATAGCTTCACAAAGACATGAGCCGCATCTTCACAAGAGTTACTAGCCTCATGTCGAAGACGTTGTGATCCAAGAGACGATCACAATCTGAAACAAAATTTGGATCTAAAAATGAGCTCCACAAACTCGCTTCTCGAAAGCAGTTTTCATCAACCAATTGACAAAACCTTGGTCTTCTACCTATGAAGATTGCAGGAGATCCAATCCTCAGCAAATAGGTCGCTGACAGAGTGCAAAATGCCCACCAAATGACCTCTCCGTGAGGAGAACAACAAGCTGTGCAGAAACTGGACAGCTTGTTTGTGGTGGAAGAGATGGTTGGCCAATCATTGGTCGGTTGCTCATTGGTTGTCAGTGGCCAAGAGAGGATGTTCGATGGAGTTGACGGCAGCTAGTGGGTCGCTGGTCATTAGTGGCCAAGAGAGGATGGACGAAGGAGTTGACCATAGGAGGAGAAGCAGCAGCTCCAATGGGTGCCATCCAAGGTTGGGCGACAACTCCTTGGCCAACAAGGAGAGGAAGAGAAGAGGAGGTGGGCGGCTAGGGTTCAAACTTCTTAAGTCGTCCACGAAAAAACCCTTAAGCCATGTTTTTATAGAGAATACATTCTCCTAACGGTTATTGGTTCATAACCAAAATCCATTAACCCGCTCCATTAACTTAAGTTAAAATAAACCAAACTGCATTGGTCTATTTTAAGTTAAAACGAACCGAACCAACTTTGGTTCATTCGTTTAAAACAAACCAAACAACTTTGGTTTATTTTCCACCATTGGATTAGAACCAAACCAATTTGGTTCATCCATCATGTATTCAAAAGACACGGCCCATCCATGCTTTCGATGCGACTGAAACCATATCATGCTCGCTCTATATTTTGTCCAACCAAACCAATCGAAGAATCCTATTCTTAAACTCATTTTAAATCCTTCGAATTATGCTCATTGTGTGTGTGATCAAATAGGTTCCCGATTTATGTTTGCCTTCTATAATTAACCATTAATTATAGAACGATCATGAGTGGCACCTAGTAGTACATCATGATCCCTAATTAATCAAAAAATCAATAGTTGATCTCAGTACCTTTTCTAAAACCCTTCAGTAGCCACAGTGAATCGTGTCTCGTTCCCTTCACTCATCTTATACCCACTTGGTTCAGGACATGGTCTATAGTGTCAATCCCCACTAGGCTGACTACGTTATATTTAGCCCAAGTATCATTTCCTCATTCTGCGGATTCTAGTTACTGCACATGTATCCAAGAGTACCTTACTCTAAACCTTTAATGCTTTGAACAAAGACATTCATAGCAATCTGACGAGAGGTCAAGGGTATACATCTCCTCGCAAGGAGTGGTGAATCCTTTGTAGGCTATTCAAACACCTTCGGGCACTTCAACTTATACCCAACCATCCCGGGTCCACATATCCTTGGAGAAGTTTGCTTAAGATGTCAAAGCATAAGTCTCCATGACCAAGACGACTTGAATACCGCAAGTCAAAGGAACATCGCACTTAAGCTGCAGTAAGAACTTCATTGACATATCTGTATATTTAGAGAACCATATGAAGTCTTACAGTTGGTCACTCTAATGAAATAATTACCATAACTTGCATTCATGATCAACTCTAGACATCCCAATGTCTCTAGCCAGTGATAAACAACTACTTGGATAAACCAAAGAGTACACCTAATGCTAGTCTCGACTGAATCGATGGCATCTGAATGCATCAATTCATCGACTAGGGATAATTCCAATACATCACAATTACACATGTAGAGATACTCACAAGTTGTGATCCAATCACAAATTCTCTCATGTTGTGAATAGTATTGTGGACATTTAGTAAATGAGTTTGAGATCCAATAAAATACATGAAAATATATATACTCAAATAGTGAATCTTGATTTATCAAATAAATGGTATAACCAAAAGTCGATTGCCTGAGAACACCTCTCATATATTACTGGCATGGGTGACACCAAGAGAACCTCGGGGAGTCGAGGAACCTCGGTGGTGACCAGAAGCTAAGACATAGGTCAGAAGGACCAAAGGTAAGCTCCAGGTGTGGAGTGATGTTAAGGTAGTGCCCTCCGTACGGGGACGATTGTAGACGGCGATCCGACTAGGACTTTCAGAGGAAGGTCGATGCCAAGATCAAATGGTACAGGATTGTTAGATTTACTATCAATAAAGTTTCTTGTGCTAACCATGTGTTGCAGGTGAGCTATCAAGATATTAGTCGACTGGAAGAAAATGGTAGTCGACTGACCTACCATTAGTCAACTATTGTATGGCATCAGTCGATTACTAGTCAAGTTGATCACTTCGACGAAAGTTCAGATAAGATCCACCAAAGGAGGTGTGATGTGGATGTTTGACCCATATCTAGATCTCAATGAGTTGGGGTCCAAATGGCTATAAAAGGAGAGGCAAATCAATCATTTCTATCATCTTGAAAGGCTTCCAAATTTCTCCATCAATCTAAATGCTCTTTATCACGCAACGACGTTGTAACACCGATAACACGAGTATCTTCTTCTTCTTAGTCGGTATACTTGTTTAGTTGTTGTTTTCTTTGTACTTATTGTTGCTAAGAGGAGAGGTAGCCTTGTTGCCTCTTCCTCTACATTCTTGTTTTGTAATCGCATGTCTCTTACCACCAATGAGGAAGAGACCTTTTAGTGAATTGCCCATAGAAGTCATCAAGGATAGTGCGGCCTTAGATTAGTAACCGGTTGGTTATGAACCAAGTAAAAATGATCTCGTGTCATTGTGCTTTTATGTTTATTTATTCCTTCTACGTACTTATTTTTTAATCAATGAAAAGAAGAGTTTTTCGAACGCTATTCATCCCCTCTAGTATTTCTCGATCCTACATTTGGTATCAGAGCGAGGGTGCTCAGATTCGGTTCAACCACTGGTCGGGCACTTTCTTTTCATATTTTTGTTTTTTTTGTTTAAATTAAGTTTTCATCCTACACTACTAATCCAAGACAAAGTCTTAGAATTTTTCTTTGTTTTTCATGGTTTTCCAAGGAATTCGAATGGCCCATCTTGAGGGGTATAGCATCGCTCGACCTCCGTTCTTTAACAGAGATGACTTCCATTATTAGATGTAGTGTTTCTTGAAAACACAAGTCAAGATGTGGATCATAATCCAAACTAGCTTTGGTCTACCTATCAATGATCATGGGGAACCATTGGACTTCGACAAATGGACCAATGCAACCAAGAGGCAAATCGAAGCCGATGAAAAGGTGACCCAAATTTTGCAATGCAGCTTGTCCAAGGAGGAGCTCATCCGAATTGGGCCATTTTTTAGTGCCAAGGACCTCTGGAAAATCGAGCTTCATGAAGGGACGTCTGATGTAAATGTATGTAAAAGGGACTTGCTAGTAAATAAATTGTACAATCTAAAGATGTAGGAAAATTAGACCGCTAGCCAGCTGCACACGTGCATTCAAGATATATTAAACGACCTTCATGTAATCAGACAAATGGTGGAGAACCACGACGTGATAGGGTATGCTCTAAGAGCCTTTCCTAGGATGACTTTGTGGGCATCCATGGTTGATGCTTACAAAGTTTCTAGGGACTTGTCTAAAATTATATTAGATGGGTTGTTTTTCAAATTCGAACTACATGCGCAATCTAATTCGACCCCAGTCGAGAAAGGCATTGCTTTGTATACAGGAAGAAGAAAGGCAAAAAGAAAGCCTCCACCCAAAGAAGACGAGTATGAATTAGAAGTAGACAAAGAAATGGGAGACTGAGCTAGTCAATCTAGTTTGAAAGATGATCAAGAATAGAAGATGACCCATCAAGCCTACTAAGGAGAAGAGACCCGACCAAAATCATAACTACAAGTGCTACAGTGCAATAAGAGAGGTCACTTAAAATCCGAGTGTCTGAGGCTAAAGAACAAGCAATTGAAAACTAAAAAGGCACTCAACGCGACTTGGGAGCAATCCTCAAAAGAAGAAGAGGATGAACTCAATAATTTGGCATTCATGGCGAGACCAACAGAGTCCGAGTTTGACTCCGAATTCGAGTCTGAACCCAACGCTGACAACGAGTCCGAGTCCAAGTCTGATTTCGGATCCGACAATGAGCTACAATTTATGACAAACCACATATCTGTATCTGGTTCAAAAGGATCAATCAAGGTGAGTTAGTCTTTAATTAGTACCTTATACAATGCCACTAAATTCTTGGATAAGAAATTAGCTAAGTCCAAGTCTAAAGTAGAGTCATTGCTTAAGAAGGGTAAACACCTCAAGCATGAGGCTACCCTAACATCTACAACTAGTCAAGTTCGAGAGGGAAACTCAACTCAAGTTGAAAAATTTGAGGAAGAGAATTTTCTCTTGAAAGGACAAGTTCAAGAGCTTAGGAAGTCGTTGGAAAAGTTCGTATTGGGATCTAAGGGTCTTGATCTACTTCATCGATCACAAACAGTCGTGTACAACAAGGTCGAACTCAGGTTTATAACAACGAATAAATCTTACATGTCAATCGTAAATTATAATAATAGAAAAGTCCAAGCATGGGTCCCTAAGGCCATTTTAGACTCACAACTAGGTTCAACCAAGTATTGGGCACCCAAGGATCATAATGGATAGACCATATCAGTTCAATGATCTAGAGGGATCCAATACTAAAATGGTGTGCTCAATTTCTTAATTAATCTAGCTTTGCCTGCTTAGTTTTTTTTTCTTTTTTAAATTTTAGAACAGTTAGATAGGACTAATGATTATTTAACCTTAACAATATAGTATCAGAACACAGTGAGATGATAGTACGTTAGGGAAATGATGCCTCATGTATCCGAGTTAGTTAAGGAGTATCTAGCTTAGTGCACTTGGCTAAGTGGAACTAGCTGAAGCTACCTCACCACATCCTAAACTAGTTAGACTAGGATTTGACCCAAAGTGAATTAAGTGTGCAATTTCTTTAGATTTGCTTTTTCTAAGGAAGTGGTCGTTGTTCAGATCAAAGAAGGCCTTTGTATCTCTCCACGATATGGAAGCCATCTTTTGAAAGGTTCACTTAACTAACTAAAGGTTTAATCTGAATCTAACCCAAGGTTAATTAGTCTTCAAATCACTAAATTTAACTAAGTAAAATTGAAGTCATCTCAAAAAAACATATAAGGATAACATGGTTGATCATGTAGAAAGAGTGAGATTAATCTTAGGTTAAATATTTCCAACTTATTTTAAATTTCCAATATCCAATCCAACTACTATATCTTTAGGATCAATGGATGTTGGACAGTGGTTGCTTCTGACATATGACCATAGACCGACAGAAGTTTATGAAGCTCAGATTGAACAACCAAGGATCGGTAGCCTTCGGTAACAACGGAAAGTTCAAAATCATCGGATAATGTGATATTGAGCTAAACTTTAACTTTATATTATGCCGAGTATTATAAGTTGAAAATTTTGGGTTCAATCTTTTAAGTGTTAGTCAATTATGTGATAATAGTTATAAAATTATATTTTTTCCAAATGAATGTTTAATTAAAAATAATGATTGCTCAAAAACTATACTTAAGGGAATTAGAAATAATAATATTTACACAATAGATCTACCTAACTTCTCAACCAAGTGTCTAATGACACAGCAAGAGGAATCATGGTCGTGGCATTGACGACTTGGCCACTCCCATCCAAGATACATTAAATAAGTCGTAATGGTCTAGTTAGAGGTCTTCCCAAACTAGGTAACCTAGAAAATAAAATATGTAATGCTTGTCAATAAGGAAAACAAATTAGGGCTTCACATAAATTAACTAATCAAGAAAGGACTAAAATAGCATTTGAGCTCCTACACTTAGACCTATTTGACTCACATGTGCCAAGTCACTAAACGGGAGTCAATATTGCTTAGTAATAGTAGATTACTACTCTAGGTTCACTTGGGTAAAATTCATAAAACATAAAAATGAAACCTTAGATCAACTTACTAATTTTTGTAAACTAATAGAAAATGAAAAGAACCTAAGGATTAAAAGAATTAGAAGTGATCATGATGGAGAATTCGAGAGTCATAAGTTTACTAATTTTTGTAATCAAAACGGATACCACCATGAATTCTCTTGCCCTAGGACCCCACAAAAAAATGGGTTAGTTAAATGAAAAAATAGAACCCTACAATAAGATGCTAGGACCATGCTAAATTAATATAATATACCAAATAAGCTTTGGGCAGAAGCAGTCAATACTGCATGCTTTGTCCAAAATAGAACTTTAATAATTAAACGATACTAAAAAACTTCCTAAGAAATTTATTACGAAAAGTTACCTAATATTAAGTACTTTAGAGTCTTTGGATGATTGATACACATACTAAATACAAAAGACTACTTAGGGAAATTTACCTCCAAAAAATTTACCGGTACATTTCTAGGATATTCCACTACTACTAAAGCTTATAGAGTATATCACAATAAAACCTTAAAAATTGAAGAAACAATTAATGTAGTATTTGATGAAGAAAACAAGTCTACTAAACCTAAAGTAAATATTAAATTAAGTAATGAAAATGAAGTTAGACCTGAACGTAACCCACAAAATGAATCAAGTGTAAACGTTAATCCAAATCAATCTAGACTATATGCTAATCATCCAATTGACCAAGTGATAGGTGATCCAAATTTAGGAGTTCGTTCTAGATCATCCTATAGAAATCTGAGTTAAATCTCACTTATATCTAAAATTGAACCTAAAACCATAGAACAAGCTCTTCTTGACCCAGATTGGATCATTGCTATGCATGAAGAGTTAGCTCAATTCACTAGGAGTCAAGTTTGGGAATTACTACCCCCACCTAAAGGAAAAACAATCATAGGAACAAGGTGGGTATTTCGGAATAAACTTGATGAAAAAGGTGAAATTATAAGGAACAAAGCTAGGTTAGTAGCTAAAGGATTTAGTCAAGTAGAGGGATTAGATTATGATGAAACATTTGCACCCGTAGCTAGACTTGAATTAATTATAATGATATTAGTCTATGCTACACATCGAGGATTTAAATTGTTTCAAATGGATGTCAAGTCAATGTTTCTAAATAAATTTTTCAATGAGGAAGTCTATGTTAGCCAAACCACCAGGATTTGAAAGCTTAGAATAATCTAACCATGTGCTTAAACATAGAAAAGCCTTATATGGATTAAAGCAAACACCTAGAGCTTGGTATGAGAGACTATCCATCTATCTTAAGTTTAAAGGATTCAATCAAGGAGTAGCTGACCCAACTTTATTTGTAAAAACCATAAGAAAAGAAATTTTTATAGCACAAATCTATGCAGATGATATAATTTTACGGACAACAAACACAACACTTCTAAACAGGTTCATTTCTCTAATGGAAAGTGAGTTTGAGATGAGTTTAGTAGGTGAACTAACTTTTTTCTTAATTAGTAAGGAGTCTACATGCATCAACACAAATACGCTAAGGAGTTAATTAGTAAATTTGGTATGAAAAATGCTAAAGAAATTAGTACACATATGACAACCAATGTAAAAATTAGAGAAGACTTAGAAGGAAAAACTGTAGTTTTAAAATACTATAGGAGTTCAATAGGTAGCCTTCTATACTTAACTGCAAGGCGAACTGATATAGGCTTTGCAGTAAGTATGTTTGCAAGATTTTAGTATTATGCCAAAGAATCACACATAACCTTAGTTAAAAGAATCTTTAGAAACTTAAAAGGAACAAAAATGTAGGAATCTAGTACCCTAGGTTAAGTGAGTTCAAACTAATCGGCTACTCTGACTCATATTATGCCGATAATAAACTCGATAGGAATAGTACAAGTGGTTGTTGCCAACTCCTAGGATCAAGTCTAGTCAGCTGGTGTAGTAGAAAACAACATTGTGTTGCTTTATCTACTATAGAAGCCGAATACATAGCCATGGGTGAGTGTGTAGCTCAACTTCTTTGGATGAAGCACACTCTAAAAGACTTCCAACTGGAATTTAGTAATACTAAAATCATGATTGATAACATTACCTTAATTAACTTAACTAAAAATCTTATATATCATTCTAGAACTAAACACATAGAAGTAAAACACCATTTTATAAGAGAACATGTAGCTAATTAGAATGTAACACTTGAATATGCAGAATTGAAATCGATCCTAGCAGACATTTTTACCAAACCATTATCTGAAGTAGAGTTCAGTCTGCTTAGACGAAGATTAGTAATGTACATAGTAGAGTAGGACCCATAGTTACTTATTATCTTTCTTTTCTATGCTACATGAAACTAGATTAGGACTTACCTTATAAAGCATAATCCTATAGTTTTAAGGAGCCAACACATCTCACAACACATAGGTTAAATGTAATTGTGTACTGAGCCATATAGATGGGTGTGAGATGTTAAGACCTTACTCCTGATTCTAGATGTAGAACAAGTGCATCAACATGAATTATGGAGTATAATTTTTAAAAATAACCAACTCTAATAAGACTTATTGATTATCTTATATCAATTGAGCCAAACAAAGATGCACATTCTTATTAGATGAGTAATGCTAAAACTATTATTTTATAAAAAGGGGACATACTTGGATTCATTTCTTCTATCATTTGACATAATAATGCTATTTCAAAAAGTTATTAAAGTTTCTCTTATTTTACATATATGGTTAACACATTAACTTTATTAATGCAACCCTCATGAAACCATTTTTGATATATGGCAAAGGGGGAGAAAAGGTTAATGTTAAAGGCGAGGTTAAGGGGAAGAAAAGGTTAACTTTTTTTTCGAAAAAGTCACCAAACTTTGTTTTTCAAAAGTCACCTAGGGGTTAAAGGGGGGATAACCTTGAGAAGGAGGTTTTGAAAATCAAGTTGTTTAATTCTTTCTATTTCCTTAACTTTGAATTAGTTTGCCATAGATAAAAAATGGGGAGATTGTTGGTGCAGGGGCACCAGATAATCGAACCTAGATTTTGATGATGGAAAAGATTCAATGTTAAGCCATTCTTGGTATCTCATATGTTGTGTTGAGTGTAAAAGCAATGTATTAGGCTTTGCTAAGATCAATGACGTAAGAAGAATCTCGGGACAAGACACATTGGTGGTCGGGTGACACCAAAAGAACCTTGGGAAGTCGAGGAATCTCGGTGGTGAAAGGAAGCTTAGTGGCAGGTTAGAAAGACCAAAGGTAAACTCCAGGTGTGGAGTGAAGGTAAGGATGTGTCCTCCATACGGGGATGACCATAGGGGGCAATCCGACTAGGACTTCTCGAGGAAGGTCGAAGTCGAGATCGGATGGTACAAAACCATCAGATTTACTATCAATAAAGTTTCTTATGCTAACCATGTGTTGTAGGTGAGCTATCAAGATATTAGTCGATGGGAGGAAAATGACAGTCAACTGACCTACCATCAATCAACTACTATATTGCATCAATCGACTGCTAGTCAAGTTGATCACTTCGAGAAAAGTCAAGATAAGATCCACTAAATGTGGGGTGATGTGGATGTTTGACCCAGATCTGATTCTCAATGAGTTGTGTTTCAAATGGATATAAAAGGAGAGGCAAATCATTCATTTCTAACATCTTGAAAGGCTTCCAAATTTCTCCATCAACTTAAGTGTTCTTTATTAGGTAACGACGTTGTAACGCCGACAACACGCGCATCTACTTCTTCTTAGTCGGTATACTTGTTTAGTTGTTTTTTTCTTTGTACTTATCATTGCTAAGAGGAGAGGTAGGCATGTTGCCTCTTCCTCTACATTCCTGTTTTGTAATTGCTTGTCTCTGACCTCCAACGAGGAAGAGACCTTTTAGTGAATTACCCATCAGAATCGATCAAGGATCACAGGGCCTTGGACTCGCAACTGGTTGGTTGTGAACCAAATAAAAAAAACTCATGTCATTGTGATTTTATGTTTATTTATTTCCGCTATGTACTTTGTTATTAATCGACGAAAAGAAGTTTTTCGAATGCTTTTCACCCCCTTTTTAGCATTTCTCGATCCTACATTATAGTCCCCATGGGAGAATGTAGCTATCTAGCATATAGGCAGTTATATGAGGTGTAAGAGCCTTGAATGTTATATGATGAACTGGGCCTTGAATGTTTTATAAGCCATTGAGCCTTAAATGTTAGCAATTTACCTATCCATTATAGCTGGCGTTATAGTTCCCCATCGGGGAATGTAGCTACATAGCCCATGGGCCGTTATAGTAGGCGTAAAAGCCTTGAGTAAGCTCAACATATGACATATAGGTGGCGTTATAGTCCTCGTGGGGAACTGTAACTATCTAGCCCATAGGCTTTTATAGGAGGCGTAAAAGACTTGAGGTAGTTTTGCGCTTCATAGTATTGCAAGGAGAAAACAAATTACCTTCCAAGCTCATGCTTTAGGCATATAAACCATAGATAAATATGTCACTGCATAGGAATTACCTTAGAAAAAATATCACTGATCCTGCAAGAAAATTATATAAGGCTAGAAAAACCTTAGAAAAAATAGCATTGATGCCTACAAGAGGATATTTTGAGTAAGTATAAAAACCCTTAGAATAAATGCCATTGATTACCACCATAGAAAATTTTATTAGGCATCAAAAACACTAGAAACTTTAATAACCCTTGTAAAAACACATTAAGTAGCCCCTTAGGCTCTCTATTAGGTGTAAAAATGCATTTGAAATATTAATAACCCCTACCAAAATACATTAGTTAACCCTTAGACTTTGTATTAGGCGTAAAATGCCTTAGAAACATTTAAGAACTTCTGCAAGAGAAACAATTCTCAAGAGAAAACATTAGGTTCAATAAAAATGCTTAACTTCCTCTTTCACCTTCACCAACCACCATACTAAGTTTCTATATCCCTTTTAAAGATCACTGCCTTCATTAACACTTTATCATTCAAACTCTTCTGTCTTCAGTAATCCTAACTCCCTCCTCCCACACTTTCAAATTCTTCACAACCATCTCTTCTTCATGGCTTCCTCATCTTCCACCATTCCTTGGTATGAAACGACCCCCAGTAGATTGACCCTCAATCATCCTTTCTTTCTCAATGAGACAAAGTATATCCCCGAGGGCTTCACCGCCATCATCCCAACCAGCAATCAACCCTCCCCCATCAACCTCCAACCGACACTAGCACTAGAACCCTCTTTATAGGCCAACTAGAAGGAGGTCTCTTCCTTCTCATGTAGAAGCTCTTTTTCCACATTCTGACCCACTACGACCTTCCCATCAACAAACAAACCCCTAACTCCTTTCACATCCTAGTCAGAACCCTATGTAGGATCGAGAAATTCCAAGAGAGGGGGGTGAATCTTGGAGTATAAAATTTTC
This sequence comes from Wurfbainia villosa, assembly GCA_025175895.1. Classification (NCBI taxonomy): domain Eukaryota; kingdom Viridiplantae; phylum Streptophyta; class Magnoliopsida; order Zingiberales; family Zingiberaceae; genus Wurfbainia; species Wurfbainia villosa. The sequence continues at coordinate 69,440,696 of CM045988.1, forward strand.
TTTAGTTTTTAAAGCTAATTTTTTAATATTTGAAATTGTTAGAAAATATGTAGTGGAAATAAAGTGAAATAGAGACAACTTCTTTTACTTAGTTCACAACCCTAACTGGGTTGCTACTTGAAGGCCCGTAGCTCTTCCGAGATCTACCTCGATGGGCAATCACTATATACCCTTTTATTCGAGAACTCTTGACTTCGGAGGGGTTCGCTTTTTCCAAAAGTAAGAGACGGATAACACACTACCCTCTCTTTGAAGTTAAGTACACAAGCAAAAAATAATTATAGAAAATTAAAAGCTACTTTATATTGACACAAATGAAAGCTCTTAAGTAGGCTCTATAGGGTTTTGCATATCGAGTCCGTGAGGGGAAACATCGCTTTCCACTTCACCTCGGTAGCTTGTCCATGGCGATCCATTCGATGTCCCCGGATTAAAAAAAATTTAATCCTAGAAAAAAGGGATTGCCCAAACCACCAAGCCATCGTCGTGCTATTCGTTTAGAGAGGTCACTTGAACAAACTAGTTGTTCAAGCGACCATCCTCTATTCTACGAGTAGCCGCGGAATAGACGATGTCCGGATCGCCGGTTTTCATGTTTATGCTCGGGATCCAAGTATTATTTAGCCATTTACATATTTATAACATGATTATAATTGAAAAACAAAAACAAGCAACAAACAAAAGAAGAAAGTAGAATAGGTATACCTCTCGATCTTCTAATGTATGACCTTCCTCCTTTTGGAAGTCATGTGGGTGACGATCTACCAAAAGTCGAAGCTCCTAGATCGTAAATCTTCCTTCCTTGCTCGTCCAAAGCAAGAGGAAGAGTAGAAACAAGCTTTTCCTCCTCCCTAAAACCAACCAACAAGGAGCACACAATCTCCTTGCCGCTGACCAACTAGAAGGTGGAGAAGATGATGGAAAACAATCATGACACCAAGGGAAGCCCTATATCTTGTTTCCACCACCTAAGGAGAGGGAGAAGGGAGCTTTTGGGAGTCGGCCAAGGGCTGGAAGGGGCTAGAAAACCAATCTGGATGCCAGCCACAAGAGGAGGAAGAAGAAACAATCACCTTCCTTATTTGGTGCCGCCCTAGCCTCAAAACCCTAACCCTAATCCTATCTCAACTAGGATTCCTTCTTGCCGCCCAAACCCTAGCTCTCCTTAATGATTATCCATGCCAACTCCCATGGCCTCCTTTTATAGAGTTAGGGATAAGTCATGAATTAATCTCCTCCATTGGTTCTAGGGATTTAATCTCAACCGTCGGATCTAGAGATTTAATCTCAACCGTCGGATCTTAGAGATTTAATCTCTACCTATGGATCTTAGAGTTTTGTTTCTATCCATTGGATCTAAGCATCATGAGGTGTTAATAGGCTACATTAGGGACCATGAGGAGGAGTTGGGTCTTGGACACCCATGGATCAAGCCCACATAAAGTCCGATTCACTAATGATGATCCAATCCACTAAAGGTTCATCATTGATCTACCTCACCAACCCCCATATGATAATATGAGCTCCATATATTATTTGTACATTTTCTCCCCGTATTTAAGATCTCGAATATCCGTCGATTAATTAATTTACTGACCATTAATTAATCAACATCTAACTCCTTGAGTAGTACCACTCAACCTTTTCATCATGCCGGACCAAGTCCACCTGCAGGGTTTACATGATGAACCTTATGACCTCCTCAAGGGGACATCATCATCCTAATATATAGGACACGGTTTCCTCCTATAATTAACGACACACCATATAAATAATATCATCTCCCAACTTACCGAGCCTATCTATTTAATCTATAAATCTCGCCCATTGGTAAATCAAAGAGATGAGTACTAAGTATATGTGCCCGTTATTATATCGGGATTAAGAGCATGTACTAAATAATATCTGAGGTCCGATTCAATTATGTAGTTAGTAATAAATCGAATCACCGCTATGTCGGTCATGCTCAATACACACAAAGTGCACTAGTGTGATTCTATGGTCAAGACAAACCAATACCAAATCACACTACAACCATTCCGATGGTTTATCCAAAGCCATCTCGGTTGGGAGCCTTTACTTATACTTTTCAAGGGGTCGATAACATGATCTCCTGTGTGACACCACACACCATGTTATCTACAATGTAAACTATTAGAAAATATTGCATAACTATAAAAATATGCAAACAATGATCATGTGATTCTTATTACAAAATAAAGATGTTCATACAAAAGATAGACTTTTCAGTATACATCCCTACAATCTCCCACTTATACTAAAAGTCTATGTTGTCCTCAAAGTGTCATACATCTGATCCCCATTCCCTCCACATGCCTATCAAAAGCTCTTCTGGGAAGGGCCTTAGTGAAAGGATCTGCCAGGTTATCCTCCGATGCAATCTTGGTCACAGCAACTTCTCCTCTCTTTACGATTTCTCGTATCAGGTGGTACTTGCGCTCTATGTGTTTACTAGCCTTATGGGCTCGTGGTTCCTTCGAGTTTGCAACTGCACCACTATTATCACAATAAATTGTGATAGTTCTGAGCAAACCAGGAATCACATCCAAGTCCATCATGAAGTTCTTGAGCCATACAACTTCTTTGGTCGCCTCAGAGGCCGCCACATACTCAGCTTCCATGGTGGAGTTTGCCACGCATTTCTGCCTGACACTCCTCCATACAATGGCTCCACCTCCCAAAGTAAACACAAAACCTGAGGTAGACTTACTGTTATCCCTATCAGATTGGAAGTCGGAATCCGTGTAACCCACAGGGAGTAATTGGTCTGCCCGATAAACTAGCATATAATCCCTAGTCCTTCTCAGGTACTTCAATATATGCTTTACCATAGTCCAATGTCCCTGTCCTGGATTACTCTGATATCTGCTGACCATGCCCACAACAAAGCAGATATCTGGTCTCGTACAGAGCATCGCATACATGAGGCTACCTACTGCCGAAGCATAAGGAACCACCTTCATCTCCTCTATCTCCTCAGATGATCTAGGACACATCTCCTTAGATAAAGGAACTCCATGCCTGAAAGGTAGAAAACCCTTCTTGGAGTTCTGCATGCTAAAATGCTCCATAATCGTGTCTATGTATGAAGCTTGGGATAAGCACAACATCTTTTTCCTACGATCCCTTATAACCTTGATCCCAAGGATGTGTCCCACCTCTCCCAAGTCCTTCATATCAAACTGTTTGGACAACCATACCCTTACATCCGATAACACCTTGATATTGTTGCCAATCAACAAAATGTCATCTACGTATAGTACAAGAAATACCACTACATTTCCATCACATCTCTTGTATACACAAGACTCATCCGGACTTTGAATGAATTCATAAGACTGGATCACCTCATCAAACTGGATGTTCCAAGACCTCGAAGCTTGTTTCAATCCATAAATGGACCGATTAAGCTTACATACAAGATGCTCTTTGCCCTTAGCAATAAATCCCTCTGGTTGCTTCATGTAGATGTTTTCCTCAAGACTTCCATTAAGGAAAGCTGTCTTGACATCCATCTGCCACACCTCATAATCCATATGAGCTGTTATGCATAAGAGAATCTTGATAGACTTAAGCATGGCTACCGGCGAAAAGGTCTCCTCATAATCGATACCCTCTTTCTGAGTATACCCCTTCGCAACAAGCCTTGCTTTGAAGGTCTCATCCTTCCCATCTATTCCTCTCTTTCTCTTGTAGATCCACTTGCATCCAATAGTTTTTACACCATCGGTTTGGTTCTACTAGCTCCCAAACCTGATTTGAATCCATAGATTCAATCTCAACATTCATTGCACTTTGCAAAGATATTGCATCTTTATCTTGGATTGCCTCGTCATATGTCCAGGGATCAGGTTCATGTTCGCTAGGGACCAAATCAGAAGATTCTCCCAAGAACATGAATCTATCAGGCTGTCTCACAACCCACCTACTACGAAGAGGTATCACCTGTGTATCCTCTGTGACACGCGGTGCAGTGACATGTGGTATATCCTCTTGTACCGGTGGTACTAAAGAAGTGACTTCCCCTTTTAACTCCTCCAGAATAATTTTACTCTTGGGCTTGTGGCTTATCACATAGTCTTCCTCTAGAAATCTGGCATTCATGCTAACGATCACCCTCTGATCTCTAGGACTATAAAACAATCCACCCTTCGTTCCCCAGGGATAGCCAACGAACATGTATACTTCTGTACGAGGTTCCAACTTACCAGCATCTGTCTTCAGCACATGTGCTGGACTCCCCCATATCCGAATATGTCTTAGACTAGGCTTTCGCATAGTCCACAATTCTGTGGGAGTATAAGGCATTGATTTAGATGGAACCAAGTTCAGAATATACACCGTCGTATCTAGAGCATATCCCCAGAACAAATTTGGCAAGTCAGAATAACTCATCATCGATCTAACCATCTCTATAAGAGTCCTATTTCTTTGCTCAGCTACATCGTTCTGCTGGGGTGTGCCAGGTGCAGTCAATTGGGATTGAATCCCAGCCTCTGATAAGTAGTTCCTAAACTATCCCAAGAGGTACTCACCACCACGATCAGATCGTAGTATCTTGATACTTTTACCTTGACGTTTCTCCACATCAGCCTTGAATTCTTTGAACTTGTCAAAGCATTCAGACTTGCAGCGCATCAGGTAAATGTATTCATATCTTGAGTAATCGTCTATAAAAGAGACGAAATACTCAAAACCACCTGAAGCCTGGATAGACATAGGACCACACAAATAAGAATGAACCAATTCTAACACATCTTTGGCTCTATACCCCTTGGCCTTAAAAGGCCTCTTGGTCATCTTACCCTCCAAGCAAGATTCACAGGTTGGGAGATCCTCCACCACTAATGAACCCAAAGGTCCATCAGCTATCATCCTTTGAATTCTGCTTAGGTTAATGTGACCAAGTCTAAGATGCCAAAGATATGTTTGGTTCATCTTCGAAGGTTCTTTTCTCTTATTGGAATTAGAAGATGAGTTATTAACTTCAATTTGCATCGTGGGAGGTTTTGGTTCAAGTGTGTACAAATTTCCTAACAATGCACCCGAACAGATAATGTCCCTATTCCTTCTTATAACAACTCTGTCATTAAAAGAAATAGAATATCCATCCATAAACAATTTAGAAATCGAAATTAAATTCTTTCTAAATAAGGGTACATAAAGGCAATTCTTAAGAACCAAAAGTTTATTTTTCTCAAAAGATAAATGAACATCTCCCACTGCAACAGTCGCCACCTTCGTGACATCGCCCAAGTACACGGTAATCTCCCCCTCAGCCAGTCGTCTGGTTTCCTGGAGCCCCTGTAAAGTATTGCAGACATGATCAGTGGCTCCCATATCTACACACCAGGTGCCGGTAGATAACACCGCTAAACATGTTTCAACGACTAGACCAAAAGATATACTTTTGTTCTTGTGGTTGGGGCAGTCCTTCTTCCAGTGTCCAGTCTGCTTACAAGTGAAGCACTTGCCTTTCGGCTTCTTCACTCCTCCCTGAGTACCTCCCACCGCCTTCGCCCCGGTTTGTTTCTTCTTCTTCTTGCCTTTCGGCTTAGAAGTAGAAACCTTCTGGGTCACCACGACATGCACCTGAGCACTCAGACGAAATAGTCCCTCTGCCACCTGGAGTTTTGACAGAAGTTCCGCCAACGAATACAACCTCTTGTTCATGTTGTAGTTGAGGTGAAACTGCTCAAAACTCCTAGCCAGAGATTGGAGTATGATATCAATGTAACGCCAACCCTTATCTGCCCTCAGGGCGGCGCTACTTTTTTTTTTATATAACATAACATATATGGATCATTTCACGATCTACATAATCAAACATGTTATCATGACATAGATCTTCTTTTATAACATGCATCACATATCATAGACCTAATTAGCATGTTAACATATCATAACTTCTTTTTTAACATGCATCACATATCATAATCTTAATTAGCATGTTACCATATCGTATCTCATTTTATAACATGTGTAACATAAAGATTAGAGAAGGTAACTATTATTAACACGATCCATTCATGAGTTCTAACATATCAACTTTCATAAGTAAGGTGAACGATAACATAAACTAAGCAACATCCAACATGGTACTAATAAATCACAAGTCATAAAAGCGGAAGCAATTGTCTTAAGTTGTTCATTGAGCATATAAATAAAAGCAAAGAGTAATAGGGTCTTTTTCCACCATGCCACTATCACACACACTCAGCCCCTCCTGCTACTTCCTCTAGTTCATGTTTCCTTTATCTGCAGTATATGAACAACATAAACTATAAGCAAATAGCTTAGTAAGATTCTTGCCTACTCACAAAAGCCACAAATTACATCAAACAATTAGAAAACATGAGCATACTAGCATAAATAACATAAGTATTTCATAACAACACTAAACATCAACATACTAACGTAATGAAACATAAGCATGCTAAACATAATTAAATTTAAGCATGGCATAAATTAAACATAAGCATTCATGACATCATCAATCCTAAACATGCATAAAGGACATAATCATAAGCATTCTTAAACTTAAACATAAGCATTTATGACATCATCAATCCTAAACATGCATAAAGGACATAATCATAAGCATTCTTAAACTTGAACATAAGCATTCATGACATCATCAATCCTAAACATGCATAAAGGACATAATCATAAGCATTCTTAAACTTGAACATAAGCATTCATGACATCATCAATCCTAAACATGCATGAAGGACATAATCATAAGCATTCTTAAACTTGAACATAAGCATTCACAATTTCATACAAGTCCTTTCTTTTCAAAACATATACATATAGATACTTCAACATAATCATACATGAATGGGGGGCCCCATGCTAAGTATCACATAAAGCGCGTTCCCTAATAGGCTGGGGTAGCGAGCCACCAGACCTACTAGAGCAAGATCTCTTACGTCTTACCAGGGCAAGACCTCTTACTTCTTCTTATGTCCCTTGGATTTGATTAACGACCACCTAACGGGTCGGGTACTTAACCTCTTACAAAGTAAAATACTTAATTTTCTTTATTTTCTTTCTTGTCATATCATAAAGAATGCTCTTAATCCCCAACATAAAAAGGGAAGCATCTCCGTCTTATCTTATCATAAGGAGAGCTCTTAATCCCAACATAAAAAGGGAAGCATCTCCGTCTTATCTTATCATAAGGAAAGCTCTTAATCCCAACATAAAAAGGGGAAGCATCTTCTTAGACACTTCATAGCATATATGCATTCATAACATAAGAATACCCTAAAGGGGTCTTAAAGCATAAACATGTTCATCACACAGGCATATTTCATGGCATATTAAATCATAAACATGTTCATCACATAGGCATAATTCATGGCATATTAACTCATAAACATGTTCATCACATAGGCATATTTCATGGCATATTAAATCATAAACATGTTCATCACATAGGCATATTTCATGGCATATTAAATCATAAACATGTTCATCACATAGACATATTTCATGGCATATTAAATCATAAACATGTTCATCACATAGGCATATTTCATGGCATAATGAATCATAAACATGTTCATCACATAGACATATTTCATGGCATAATGAATCATAAACATGTTCATCACATAGGCATAATTCATGGCATATTAACTCATAAACATGTTCATCACATAGGCATATTTCATGGCATATTAAATCATAAACATGTTCATCACATAGGCATATTTCATGGCATATTAAATCATAAACATGTTCATCACATAGGCATATTTCATGGCATATTAAATCATGAACATGTTCATCACATAGGCATATTTCATGGCATATTAAATCATAAACATGTTCATCACATACATACAATCATGCGACATAGCATGAATTCTAAGGGAATTCTTATACTCCAATTTAAGCACATAATCTTAACCCTAGCTTAGGTACCCTAAGTGGCCGAAATCACTAGGGAGGAGTTCATACATTTTTTTGCACATGAAGCTTACATAAGTGTCACATAACATATCATAAGCTTAGGGGGAGTATTTGCACATGAAGTTGGGTACTTAGACCCCACCCTAACCCTAACACCCTAGTTGGCCGAAACTTTAGGGGCACAAAACCTTCATTTTTGTCACATAACATTTATTCATGAAGACATACAAAATATCATAACTTCATAAGGAATATTTTCATGCTGCCCTAGCCCTAAAACCCTAGGTGGCTGAAACATTAGGGGCACAAAAATCTTATTTTTGTCACATAACATTTATACATGAAGACATACAACATATCATAATTTCATAAGAAATATTTTCATGCAAACCCTAGCCCTAAAACCCTAGGTGGCCGAAACTTGTAGGGTATCAAACATCATATTTCTTTCATATATCATGTCCTACAGGAGCAAATATACTGCAAGCGAGGGAATCTTACATCTTTCGCTTTGATTTTAGTTGGAAGATGACCTAATGGAAGCCAAACCTAGCCTTCTTCTTGCTTGGATGAATTTCGGAAAATGGAAAGGGAGAAGATAGGTTTCGGTGAGGAAGAAGAAGAGAAGAGGGAGAAGTGGCCTTTCTCTTGTCCCTTCATTCCCTATTTATTCTCTTGAAGTGTCCCTTAGCCTCCCTTACCCTTAACTATCATTTCCCCTATTCCTCTACAAATAACATCTCATTGGGCTTTTGGTTAGTGGATGCATCTATAGGGCTTGGCTATCTCTAGAGGTTTGGGGTTCAATTCCTAGGCCTTGCATCCTTTTTGGCTCATTTTCTTTTATTTTTGAAAGAGCCCACATAAATGCCATTGTAATCATACAAAAATTATTATAAAAATTTCTAGAGCTTGGGATGAAAAGGGAGGAAGGGAAATGGGGAATTCGGCCAAGGATGAGGAAGAAGGAGAATGAAGAAAGAAAGTGGGGTTTTACTTCCTCTCTTTTCTTAATCCTCCTCTTTAATACCTAGGGAATGAACACTCTCCATCCTTTCATGGGAGGGGATGAACCAACTCCTCATCTTCCCATCTATATTCTTTGTATATTCTTTATATATCATATCCATGAATCATCCTATGGTCTTGTACATTCTTTATATATCTTATCCATAAATTATCCTAGGGTCTAGTGGTGTCAAGGCTACCTCCCTATTAGGAGGTTCATGGTTCAAATCCTACCTATAACCATCGTTTATTTTATTTTATTCTAAACCTTTTATGGCCTTAAAACCTATATAATTACTTGGCATAGTTTAGAATTTTACGGGCGTTACAATCGACCTGGGTTTCCCCATCGATCTCAGCTCCTAGGACCTCCAGCTCATTCAAATGAGCCATCATCTTGAGAACATGATCCCTCACGAGTGTTCCCTCGACCATGGTGGTCGTCATCAAGTTTCTCATGGCCTCTTGCCACACAGCCTGATTCTGGTGTCCGAAAAACTCCTTGAGATTGAGCATCATATCATAAGCAGTGGACATGGCTTGATGCTGATGTTGCAGTACATTTGACATAGATGCCAAAATGTAACACCGCGCCATCTCATCGGCCTTGATCCACTTCTTATAGCTCTCTCTCTCTTTTTCCCCAGAATTATCTACAGGCTTGGGAGGGCACTCTTCGAGGAGTACATATATGTATTCCTCTGCAGTCAAGATAATGTCTAGATTCCTCTTCCAATCTACATAGTTGGGTCCAGTAAGTTTGTTCTCTTTCAGTATCACAGCAAGTGGGTTGAAAGTCATTTTGAAAGAAAACCTAAGAATCACATAAATCAAAACATTAGATTACAAAAAATTATTGATTCCTTAAACAATAAAATTTTAAAATCAACCAACACCTCAAAACACCGAGAATATCGTATGCCACGATAGTGTGGACGTTTACGAATTATACATTTGTAAGAGGAGATTTTACCCATTAATTTTACTATCTTGTCAACCTAACTTTTTGACAAGTAAAATTAATAGTCGGTTCCTCTTTGGCCCTACAAATAAAAGCAGTGACTCCGATGGGGAGGATATATTTGTATCTAAGTGTTCACCATTACTCGGTACTAAGATAATTATCTCGGGTTATGTGCCTTACGATGGACAAGTACACACGCTCCTTAATAATTTCCTGTAATCATATTCGACCTTGTGATTATCAAACAAACTCATCCGATGGGGAGGAAGGCACTCAAAGCCGATGCGAAAGTTTGTTTGCATCACATGTCAAATTGTAATGGAGGTCGTGGGAATTTAAAAAATTCCCTCTCCCACTTAGTAATTTGAAATTGAAGAATTTTCCTAGCCTACGACATGCATATCAAACAAAAAGCAATAAATATGAAAAATAAATTATTTTCCAACTATTATGGCTTTTGTCTTCAATATGACTCTCATCGCATCGCCATCTCATCTGCTCCTCCTACGCCATGTACGAGCCATCCGGAGATCCGAGCTAAGACTAAAACCTATTTTAATTTACATCCATCGATCCTATACTCCACGAGGGAGTGTACATGAAATCTAGATCGAAAGTAAAATAAAATAAAGAGTGGCTAAACAATGCCATATTTAATTTACAAAAACTAAATACTAGCCTCGTCAACCCCGAGGATTCAACAAAATAAGTATTTACACATACAATCACATACACACATATGGCCATAATAGTCGGATCTTATGCCTACAACCAAAGAGTTAAACTAAGCATATCCTACTATTATCCGGCACATATAATATATGAAAAGTGCATAAAAATTAACCGAATCCTAAACAAACAAAACCGAAAACCTTGGCTGTGATACCAATTGTAGGGTTTTGCATATCGAGTCTGTGAGCGGAAACTTCGCTTCCCACTTCACCTCGGTAGCTTGTCCATGGTGATCCCTTCGATGTCCCCGGATTAAAAAAAATTAATCCTAGACAAAAGGGATTGCCCAAACCACCAAGCCATCGTCGTTCTATTCATTTAGAGAGGTCACTTGAACAAACTAGTTGTTCAAGCGACCATCTGTTGGATCGATTTGAAACGCTAGAGGGGGAGGTGAATAGCGTTAAAACTTTTTTTTCGTTCGTTTGTTTAAAATCTGAGTAGATAATTAATTTGCAGCGGAAAAGATAAGCAATAAGTAAAAGAGACAATTCTTTTTACTTGGTTCATAGCCTTCGGCTACTACTCCAAGGCCCTAGTGGTCCTTGACCACGTACGGAGGGAAAAAACACTAAAGGTACTCCTCCTCGTTGGAGGTAGGAGTTAATCAATACAAGAAGGAAAGAACTTGAGGTCGAGGGACACTCCCCCTCTCCTCGTATACGATAAAAGCTCCGAAAGATTTAAAGAAAGAAACTTAAAATAAAAGTTAAAGCCGACGTTACAATAAGAAAGAAATTAAGACCTAGACGTCGGAGAGAAAGCACTTCGTTGTTGGAAAGGTTGTAGCTTGGTGGAGGCTTTTGGAAGCTTTAGAATTGATGAATAAACCCTAGGATTGACCCTCTTTTTATAGCCTTTGAGCCTCTTTTCGAGAGGAACCCTAGCCAATCAAAATTGAGCACCAATCTCCTTGAAATGGAGTGATAAGCCTTGACTCCTCGAAGCTGATCATTGACCATCGATCGATGGCCATCATCGATCGATGGCGACATCGATCGAATGCTAACCTCAGCGATTGATCGCTTTGATGGCAGTCGAGTCCTCCAAGCTGGCAGTCGACTGATACTAGCTGCAAGGCAAAGTTAGCTCAAAGAAAACATTATTTCGACGGCCTTCGACCGTCCGATCTTGACCTAGACCATCGATGGGATGTCTTTGGTCGGATCTATGCTTAAGACCATCCCCGTAAGGAGGATACGGCCTCACTTACGCTCGCACACACGAGCTTACCTCGATACTTACCATGTCGATTTTGCTTCCGGCCTTCCACTCGAGTGACTTCGGAGGGAGATTCCTTTGGCTCCCTCCGAAGTCACTCGAGTGTCGCCCGACCACCCGGCTTCTTCCGGGTGTCGCTAGCCTTCATCTCCAGCTTTAGCAATCTTCTACACACTCGATTCAGCTCGTGAGATAACGACATGAGCTTAACTTTGTATCGTTTGCTATAATCGAAACTCAGGTTCGACCTAGGTGCCTACTGCACCAACAATCTCCCCCTTTTTGATTTATGGCAAACCCACATACAAAGTTAAGTAAATAGCAAGCATGAAGAATAATGTGCATTAGAAACAAACAAAAAAATAAAGAAGATTAAGTTGGAGTAGTAAGGATTTTCTTCAAGTACTCCCCCTTGAGGAAACCTCCCCCTTGACCGAGGGTGAGTCTTGAAGAAAGACCTTAATCCTCCCCTTGAGGGTTGCTTTAAGTAATTACTTAAAGTTGGCCTTAGTAAAAGGTTTAAGTTAAGAGTTTAACTTGGCCCTTTCTTCCCCTTAAGTAAAACATTAAAAATAAGTAAAATGTTGATGGCACAAATAAGTTTACGTTAAGAATTCTCTTAACTTGGCCTTAAAGTTAACTTTTGGTTTAAATATAAAGTAAGAGTTAAACCAAAAAATTTAAAAATTTGACCCCTTAACTTTGGCCTTTTTCTCCCCCTTTTGCCATATATCGAAAAGAGTGAGGGTGTATGTGGAAAACAAAAATAAGTGTTAAATTTAAAGTCCAAACATGTTCCACATTATTTTGAAAATAATATATTGAAAATAAGTTCGTCTATAAAATGTTCGACTCATATCTGGCTTGATTGATATAAAAGATCAACCAGTCCTGGTCAGAGTCGGTTAGTATGTATGATTATACTCCGTGGTTCATGGCGATGCACTAGCTCTACATCTGGAACCAAGAGTAAGGTCCTATCATCTCACGCCCATCTACGTGGCTAAGTACACAAACACATTAGTCCTATGTGTTGTGAGATGTATTGGCTCCTTAAATCTATAGGTGCATGATATCTAAGGTATGTCCTATGCTAGTTCCATGAAAATGAAATTTAATAAATAGTAGTAAGAAAATATAATCTGCAAGTTCCTATTCTATTACGCACATGCCCAATTTTCATCTTAATAGACTAAATTTGGCTTCGGGTAGGGGTTTAGTAAATAGGTCTGCTAAGTTAGACTTCGATTCGACGTATTCGAGTTGTATGGCTCCGTTGGCCCCTTGTTCTCGAATGAAATGGTGTTTGACTTCTATATGTTTGGTCCTAGAGTGACATATCGGATTCTTTGTAAGATTAATTGAACTAATGTTATCTACGTGAAGTTTAGTATTCGTAAAGTCTAACTTAAAGTCGCGGAGAGTGTGTTTCATCCAAAGAAGTTGAGTGACACACTCACCCATCACGATGTATTCGGCTTCGGTGGAAGATAAGGCAACACAGTGTTGCTTCCTACTGCACCAACTCACTAGACTCGAGCCAAGAAGTTGACAACAACCACTCATGCTCTTTCTATCAAGCTTACTACCGGCATAGTCCGAATCGGAGTAGTCGGTTAGTTCGAACTCGGTAGATCTAGGATACCAAATACCGACATTAAGTGTACCCTTTAGATATCTAAGGATACGCTTGACTAGAGTTAGGTGAGACTCCTTGGCACAGGTTTGAAATCTTGCGCACATACTCACTGCAAATAAGATATCAGGTCGGCTTGCAGTTAAGTAAAGGAGACTCCCTATTATGCTTCTATAGTATTTTAAATCAATTTGGTTTCCAATTACTTCTTCTATATTAACATTAGTTGTCATTGGGGTATTAATAATTTTAGCGTCTTGCATTCCAAAGTGTTTAATTAATTCCCTAGTATATTTGCGTTGATGTAGGTATATTCCATCTTTAGTTTGTTTAATTTGTAATCCTAAGAAGAAACTTAATTCGCCTACTAGATTCATTTCAAATTCACTTTCCATAAGTGAAATAAACTCATTTAGTAGGATTGAGTTGGTGGTTCCGAAAATAATATCATCTACATAGATTTGGGCTATGAATATGTCTTTACCTAAGGTTTTTACGAAAAGGGTTGGGTCAACAACACCTTGGTTAAAGCCTTTGGACTTAAGATAAATCGAAAGTCTCTCGTACCAAGCTTGCGGAGCTTGTTTAAGTCCATAAAGCGCTTTCTTTAATCTAAGGACATGATCGGGTTTGTCTAAACTTTCGAAACCGGGGGGTTGACTAATGTAAACTTCTTCTTTAATGTATCCATTTAATAATGTAGATTTCACATCCATTTGAAACAATTTAAATCCTCGATGTGCTGCATATGCTAATAGCATTCGAATGGACTCTAATCTAGCTACTGGGGCATAGGTCTCATCGTAATCTAAACCTTCGACTTGACTAAACCCTTTAGCAACTACTCTAGCTTTATTTCTAACTACTTCACCTTTATCATCATTTTTATTTCTAAACACCCACCTTGTTCCAATGATTGTTTTATCTTTAGGTGGTGGTACTAATTCCCACACTTCGTTCCTAGTGAATTGAGCCAACTCTTCTTGCATTGCAATAATCCAATCGGGATCAAGAAGAGCTTGGTCAATAGTTTTGGGTTCAATTTTAGAAATCAAAGATATTTGACTAAGGTTTCTGTATGAGGTCTAGTTCGAACTCCTAGACTTGGATCACCTATCACTTGGTCGATAGGATGATTCGTTTGAGTCCTAGTTGGATTTGGGTTTGAGTCTACAACTTGATCCATAGGATGGCTTGTTTGAGTTCTAGTTTGGTTGGAGTCATCTATCACTTGATCAATAGAGTGACTTGGTTGACTTAGGTCACTAGACCTGACCTCCGGATCAGAGTTAGGTCTAATATTAATCGGCTCGCTAATTGGGGTTACGGGGGGTTTTATAGGTTCGTGTCCTTCATCGAATACTACATTGATAGTTTCCTCGATTCTAAGGGTGTCATGGTTATATACTCTATAAGCTCTACTTGTAGTCGAGTATCCTAGAAAGATTCTGGTCGTAGTTTTGGATGTAAATTTCCCTAGGTAATCTTTAGTGTTTAGGATATGTACCTTACACCCAAATACCCTAAAGTACTTGATGTTAGGTATTTTATCGTGATAAATCTCGTATGAGGTCTTAAGGTGCCTCTTTACCATAAGGATCCTATTCTAGACATAGCATGTCGTACTCACGGCTTCGGCCCAAAACCTATCGGGTAGGTTATACTCATTAAGCATTGTCCTACCGGCTTCTTGTAGGGTTCTATTTTTGCGTTCTACTAGGCTATTTTGTTGTGGAGTTCTAGGGCAAGAGAACTCATGGTGGTATCCATTTAGGTTACAGAATTCTGTAAACCTATGGTTTTCGAATTCACCGCCATGATCAGTCCTAAGTCTTTTGATTTTAATGCTTTGTTGATTTTCTATTAACTTAAATAGGTTGATTAATTGATCTAGGGTATTACTTTTGTGTTTGATGAACCTAACCCAAGTAAATCTAGAGTAGTCATCAATAATGACTAAACATAATTTACTTCCATTAAGTGACTTAGCTTCGTGTGAATCAAATAGATCCATGTGTAGGAGCTCAAGCACACTTTTAGTTCGTTCTTGACTAGTTAGTTGATGTTGTGTCCTAGATTGTTTATCTTGTTGACAAGCATTACATTTTTATTATCCAAGTTTTTGAGGTTAGGCAAACCTCTGACTAAATCACTATGACTCATCTTGTGGATGAGTCTTGGGTGTGAGTGACCGAGTCGTCGGTGCCACAACCATGATTCCTCTCGCCGTGTCATAAGACACTTAGTTGAGGAGTTAATTAAGTTGATAGTGTAAATGTTGTTATTTCTAGTTCCTTTAAGAATTGTTTTAGAGGTTTCGTTTGTATTAATTACGCATTCATTTTCTAGAAATATGACCTTATAGTTATTATCACACAATTGTCTTACACTGAGAAGATTATATTAAAAAATTTCTACTAATAAAACGTTTTGAATGACAAAGTTTGAGTTAAGCTCAATATCACCTGATCCGATGATTTTGAGCTTGCCTTTATTTCCGAAGGCTACCGATCCTTGTCGTTTGAATCGAAGCTTCAAAAACTTGAGTTGATCCCTGGTCATATGTCGGGAGCAACCATTGTCCAACATCCATTGATCCTACACGCAAGGTAGTTGGATCGGATATTGGATTTAAAAAATTGGTTGAAAATTATTAACCTAAATCATCTCACCCATGTCTACATGACCAAACATGTTAATCCTATATGTTCTTGTGAGATGACTTCCAATTTTAGTTGAATTAAATTTAATGACTTAAACACTTGTCAACCTTGCGTTAGATTCGGATTTGACCTTAGGCTCATCAAGTCACCTTTTCAAGATCATGGCTTCCAGGTCGTGGCGAGGCACAGAGGCCTTCTTTGATCGGAACAACGACCACTTCCTTAGACAAAGCCATTTTCAAGAAAATAGAGACTTGACTCACCTAAGACCACTTCATGGTCTAACTAGTCTAGGATACGGCGAGGTAGCTTCAGCTAGTTCCGCTCGGTCAAGTGCACCGAACTAGATACGACTTATCTAGCCCGAATACACAAGACTCCGCTTTCCTAGCGTACTATCATCTCGCCGCGTCCTGGTACTATGTTATCAAGTATTGACGAGTTATAGTCCTATCTAACCATTCTAAAAAGATAAATCAAACTAAATAAAAACCTAAGCATGCAATTTCTAAGTTAAAACGCAAACAAATTTCGTACTAGCTCCCCCTGGACCGTTGAATCGATTTGGTTTCTCCACAAAGTGGATTTGGTCCTTGGGAACCCAGTAATGGTTTGATCCTAAGTTTGAAATCAAGGTGGTCTTAGGGACCCATGCTTGGACACATTTTTTAAGTCGACTTACAATCGACATATACGACTTATTGGTCGTGTTTGAGCTAAAACCTAGTCTGGCCTTGTTGTACACGGCCCTTTGCGATCCAAGTAGGAGGTCAAGTCCTTTGGATCCCAAAGTAAACCTTTCCAACGTAATCCTAAGATCTTCGACTTGACTTTTCAAGAGTGAGTTCTCAACTTCGAGTTTTTCAACCCGAGTTGAGTCCTTCTCTTGAACTCGACTAGTCGAAGAGGTTAGGGAGACCTCGTGTTTGAGGAGTTTAACTTCCTCAACCAGGGTCTCGACCTTGGACTCAGACTTAGCTAACTTTTTATTTAAAAACTTAATTGCACTATAAAGAGTAGTAATAAGAGACCGACTCACCTTGAGTGTATCTTTTGAACCGGATGCGTATCCGTGGCTTGTCTTGAATAGTGTTTCGCAGTCTGACTCGTCTTTGGTTTTCGATTCAGGTTTCGATTCCGACTCCATCTCCGATTCCACCGGTTTAGCCATAAGGACTCGATCGTTGTCTTCTTCCTCGGAAGCTTCTTCCCAAGTAGCGTTGAGTGCCTTTTTATGTTTTGGTGCCTTGCTCTTGAGTTTTGGGCATTCGGACTTAATGTGTCCAAACCTGTTGCATTCATAACATCTTATGTTTGAACTTTTAGGCTTACCTTCGTTGGGTCGAGTGACGGCTTGTTTTCGGCCCTTGACTATCCTCCGAACTAGGTTGACTAGTTTGACTTCCATTTCCGACTCGACCTCCGAATCCAACTCATCCTCTTCTTCCTTCGGGGGTGGCTTGCTTGCGGTTTTCTTCCTCGAACCTGCAAAAAGTGCTATAGCCTTCTCGGGTTTCGAGTTAGACTGCTCATGAAGTTTGAAATTAGAAAAGAGTTCATCTAACCTAAGTTTAGAAAGATCCTTGGAGACCTTGTAGGCATCGACCATGGATGCCCACAAGGTAGTCCTCGGAAAAGAGTTTAGAACATACCTTATAAGGTCGCGGTTTTCGACCTTTTTGCCCGATTGTGTGTAGGTTGTTGACTATGTCTTGGACACGGGCGTGGAGTTGCGTCGCGGACTCGTGTTCCTGCATTTTTAGGTTATATAGTTTATTGAATAGAAGATCACGCTTACATACCTTGGCTTCATCGGTCCCTTCGTGTAGCTCCACTAGTTTTGTCCAAAGGTCCTTTGCGCTTATGAAGGGGCCGACGCGATTTAGCTCTTCCTTGGATAAGCCGCATTGAAGGATTTGAGTTGCCTTAGCGTCGGCTTCGACTTGTCTTTTTGTCGTAATGGTCCATTGGTCATAATCCAAGGATTCACCCACTTTGTTAGTCGGAAGTGTGAATCCCGTTTGGATTATGATCCACATCACAATTTGGGTTTTGAGAAAGCATTCCATCCGACCCTTTTAATAACAGAAGTCATCTCCATTGTAAAACGGAGGTCGGACGGTGCTAAAACCCTCAAGATGGGCCATTAGAACAAAAAACACAAGGAGACGAAGACGAAGAAACTAGCAACGACAAAAACACACAAAAAAGTACCAAGACTCGCGTCTTGGATTAGTAGTGCGGGAGTAAAAGTAACAAAGCGAAATAAATCTGAAATAAACAGAATTAAAAAGAAAAAAAAATCTGTAAAATGGCTAGATTGGTGGTTTCACCAAATCTTAGCAACCCCCGGCTCTGATACCAATTGTTGGATCGATTTGAAACGCTAGAGGGGGGGGGGGTTAATAGCATTAAAACTTTTTTTTTCGTTCGTTCGTTTAAAATCCGAGTAGATAATTAATTTGCAGCGGAAAAGATAAGCAATAAGTAAAAGAGACAATTATTTTTACTTGGTTCGTAGCCTTCGGCTACTACTCCAACGCCCTAGTGGTCCTTGACTACGTACGGAGGGCAAAAGCACTAAAGGAACTCCTCCTCGTTGGAGGTAGGAGTTAATCGATACAAGAAGGAAAGAACTTGAGGTAGAGGGACACTCCCCCTCTCCTCGTATACGATAAAAGCTCCGAAAGATTTAAAGAAATGAACTTAAAATAAAAGCTAAAGCCGACGTTACAATAAGAAAGAAATTAAGACCTAGACGTCGGAGAGAAAGAACTTCATTGTCGGAAAGGTTGTAGCTTGGCGGAGGCTTTTGGAAGCTTTAGAATTGATGAATAAACCCTAGGATTGGCCCTCCTTTTATAGCTTTTGAGCCCCTTTTCGAGAGGAACCCTAGCCAATCAAAATTGAGCACCAATCTCCTTGAAATGGGGTGATAAGCCTTGACTCCTCGAAGCTGATCATTGACCATCGATCGGTGATGGCCATCATCGATCGTGATGGCGATCGATCGAATCTTGACCTCGAGCATTCATTGTTTGTGAGCAAATCGAGTCCTCGTTAGCTCAAAGAAAACATTATTTCGACGGCCTTCGACCGTCCGATCTCGACCTAGACCATTGATGGGATGTCTTTGGTTGGATCTACGCTTAAGACCATCCCCGTAAGGAGGATACGACCTCACTTACACTCGCACACACGAGCTTATCTCGATACTTACCATGTCGCTTTTGCTTCCAGCCTTCCACTCAATTCCTTTGGCTCCCTCCGAAGTCACTCGAGTGTCGCCCGACCACCCGGCTTCTTCTGGGTGTCGCTAGCCTTCAGCTCTAGCTTTAGCAATCTTCTGCACACTCAATTCAGCTCGTGAGATAACGACATGAGCTTAACTTTGTATCGTTTGCTATAATCAAAACTTAGGTTCGACCTAGGTGCCTACTGCACCAACACCATCCTCTATTCTATGAGTAGCCGCGGAATAGACGATGTCCGGATCGCCGGTTTTCGTGTTTATGCTCGGGATCCAAGTATTAATTAGCCATTTACAGATTTATAACATGCTTATAGTTGAAAAACAAAAACAAGTAACAAACAAAAGAAGAAAGTAGAATAGGTATACCTCTCGATCTTCTAATGTATGACCTTCCTCCTTTTGGATGTCGTGTGGGCGATGATCTACCAAAAGTTGAAGCTCCTAGATTGCAAATCTTCCTTCCTTTCTCTTCCAAAGCAAGAGGAAGAGTAGAAACAAGCTTTTCCTCCTCCCTAAAACCAACCAACAAGGAGCACACAATCTCCTTGCCGCCGGCCAACTAGAAGGTGGAGAAGATGATGGAAAACAATTAAGACACCAAGGGAAGCCCTATATCTTGTTTCCACCACATAAGGAGAGGGAGAAGGGAGCTTTTGGGTGCCAGCCAAGGGCTGGAAGGGGTTGGAAAACCAATCTAGATGCCGGCCACAAGAGGAGGAAGAAGAAACAATCACCTTCCTTATTTGGTGCCACCCTAGACTACAAACCCTAACCCTAATCCTATATCAACTAGGATTCCTTCTTACCGCCCAAACCCTAGCTCTCCTTAATGATTATCCATGCCAACTCCCATGGCCTCCTTTTATAGAGTTAGGGATAAGTCATGAATTAATCTCCTCCATTGGTTCTAGGAATTTAATCTCAACCGTCTGATCTAGAGATTTAATCTCAACTGTCGGATCTTAGAGATTTAATCTCTACCTATGGATCTTAGAGTTTTGTTTCTATCCATTGGATCTAAGCATCATGAGGTGTTAATAGGATACATTAGGGACCATGAGGAGGAGTTGGGTCTTGGCCACCCATGGATCAAGCCCACATAAAGTCCGATCCACTAATGATGATCCAATCCACTAAAGGTTCATCATTGATCTACCTCACCAACCCCCATATGATAATATGGGCTCCATATATTATTTGTACATTTTCTCCCCGTGTTTAAGATCTTGAATGTCTATCGATTAATTAATTTACTGACCATTAATTAATCAACATCTAACTCCTTGAGTAGTACCACTCAACCTTTTCATCATGCCGGACCAAGTCCACCTGTAGGGTTTACATGATGAACCTTGTGAGCACCTCAAGGGGACATCATTATCCTAATATATAGGACACGGTTTCCTCCTATAATCAATGGCACACCATATAAATAATATCATCTCCCAACTTACCGAGCCTATCGATTTAATCTATAAATCTCGCCCATTGGTAAATCAAAGAGATGACTACTAAGTATATGTGCCCGTTATTATATCGGGATTAAGAGCATGTACTAAATAATATCTGAGGTCTGATTCAATTATGTAGTCAGCAATAAATCGAATCACCTCTAAGTCGGTCCTGCTCAATACACACAAAGTGCACTAGTGTGATTCTATGGTCAAGACAAACCAATACCAAATCACACTACAACCATTCCGATGGTTTGTCCAAAGCCATCTTAGTTGTGAGCCTTAACTTATACTTTTCAAGGGGTCGATAACATGATCTCCTGTGTGACACCACACACCATGTTATCTACAATTTAATGTATTAGACAATATTGCATAACCATAAAAATATGCAAACAATGATCATGTGATTCTTATTCCAAAATAAAGATGATCATACAAAAGATAGACTTTTCAATATACATCCCTACAGGCTCGAGGTGTCGAAAAAGCCCCTTTGTGAAGAATCGAAGCTCTTGTAAACGAGAATGTATTTTGGCAGCACTTCAGCATAGTAGCAGTGTTCTAGTCGGAGCTGGTCGAGCACTTGTTTTATAAAGCTTTTCCAGTCGACTGGAATTCTCTCCAGTTGACTCCACATTAGCTCGTCGATATGGAACTTTTGGTCTTGCAGTTGACTGAAACCTCCCCAGTCAACTCCAGGTCACCTAGCTCCGTATTGGGAACTTTGGCTCTCCAATCGACTCAACCTCCCAGTCAACTGAAGCTTTTTCCATCTACGATGCCAGATCATCGATCGATCAGCAGCTAATCCTTCCAAGTGTGCATCCAGTCGACTAAACTAAACTGAGTTGACTGAACTTCAGTCAACTGGAATCCATTTAGTTGACTGATCCTTATAAAATGAGATTAGCACAAATAGATAATACAAAAGAGGATAGCAATATGAATACTACTCGATCTAGACATCGAAGTCCCACATGGACTATCAATCAGATCGATGCCTAGCTTTGTCCTCCTACAAAGGACTCGACCTCACCTCTCCACTCGAGGCTTACCTACCGACTGTTGATTGAACTTACTGTTAGTGCAATCAATCCAGGTCATGATTGACCGAACTCGAGTTTGACTCGAGTGGTGTTTTGATGTTTGACAATGTTTTGGGGAGATTGTTGGTGCAATCAACCCAAGTAATGATTGTCCAGACTCGAGTTTGACTTGAGGGGTATTTTGATGGTTGACTAGAGTTGACCATGCGATGAAGAAAGTCCAAGTCATGGGTACTTGGCATGGAAAGTCCAAGTGGGACACTTGCCATTTGGGAAAGTCCAAGTCTTGTGTACTTGGCATGAAAAGTCCAAGCATGGGTCTTGGTAAGGGAAAGTCCAATCTTGAGTCTTGGCAATTGGAAAGTCCAACATGGAGATGGCATGGAAAGTCCAAGGATGTAGTCTTTGCCACGTAAGTCCAAGGGTGTAGTCTTGGCGGTGAAAGTCCAAGTCATGGCTACTTGGCATTTGGGAAGTCCAAGGGTTGATATTGGCGGCATAAAGTCCAAGGGTGGAGTCTTGGCAGCATAAGTTCAATGGTTGGCGGCGTAAAGTCTAAGCATGGTCTTGGCAGCGTAAGTCCAATGTGTCTTACCGATGTAGAGACCGTTAGCATGACAATATCCGATGGAAGCACCTAAAGGCTAACATATGGATGAACAAGTCATGGATGATTTAGAGGGATCTGATAGGCGTGAGGTTGATGGAGGTGGCTAGAAGGCTTAGGTCTAGGCTAAGGGTTGTCTAGCAAGTATGGGGGCACCATACTTGGGGATAAATCTCATGGTTGAGGTTATCAGTCCACTGGCATTATGACTGGTCCAACTTATGGAAGTCATCTACGATTCGACTATTGCTAATGCGGCAAAATAGCCTGGCAGTCGACTGCTCAATGTAGCAGTCGACTGCCTTGGATGGCAGTCGACAGATGGTTTTTTGGTCGCAAGAACAGAATGCTCGGTAGCCCACTGGGCAGTCGGCTGCGGGTGTTGGTAGTCGACTAGCGATGTTGGCAATCGACTGCTAGGCGGAATCCAGCCCGAGTTGTAGGTTTAAAAGGAGCATGAAGGGAGGGATTTGGCAGCAATTTCTTGGGAATTTTTTAGGTGATTTATTGGTGCAAATCAGGGTCTTCAAGCACGGTTCATGCAATCAACAAGCAAACATTCCAAAGCAATAGTTGTAAAGATTTCTTTACATTTTTTTATATAATCATATTGTATTTGCTTGTTTTAGCTTGTATTACTTGTTGTAATCTCTTGTAAGAGGTTTCTCCACCTCTGACTTGTTGTCGAGAAGGAATATTTGATTAGTGGTGTTGTTCGCATCGCTAGAGCTTGTTTGAGCTCAATCCATGGAGTAGGAACCTTGAGGTTCCGGACCAAGTTACATCTTGGTGAATTTGTGTTTGTCTTTATTTTTGTTTTTGCTATTATATATATTCCACTGCACATAACAAGTTTTGTAGTGACGAACATTAATGAATTCCATCGACGTACGACGAATCATTATTCACCCCCCTCTAGTGGGCGCATAAGTCCTAACAAGTGGTATACGAGCGAGGCTGCTCTTCAAGGATTAACAACCAAGAGAGCACCTCTAGAGCGAACAAGATGGAGTTTGAACGAAAATTAGGATGGGACATCAACACACCGCCACCATATGACCAAGATGATTTTCCAACATGGAGGGCAATAATGGAGACATTCATGATGATAGGCATAGAAGATTGGTTCATTATCATGGAAGGTTTTGAACCCCCTTGGGATAAGATGGGAGATGTCCTAAAGTTGAATAAGTGGACCCAAGAGCAACATCTTAAGTTCAAGACCGAAGTCAAGGTAACAAAACTTCTAGAAGATTTAATACCTAATGATATTTTGTCTAGACTAGTTAAATATCAAGATGCCAAGGAGCTTTGGAGAAAATTGGCAAAGCTCCATGAAGGTCCATCACTGACTCATGAAGGAGAGGAGGAGTCCGAGGAGGAGTGTTCATCCTCTCAAGCTCAAGAAGAAGCAAGCACATCTTTATCCCAAGAGCTTGAGTATTCGAAGATTGATAGGGAATCAATGTCTGGATCGAAGGAGGTGGAAGAAGTCGAAGAGGTCTCCACCTCTAGGATTGAGGGGGAGGAGAGACCATCCACTCCGGAGCATCAAGAAGAAGCCTCTACTTCCAGTCAAGAAGAAGAGCAAGCCCAAGCTTCCACCATTGACCTAGGTAAATCAAACATTGTAGTTAAATTTAAAAATCATATCATATGTTTTAAGTGTTGGGAGCAAAGACACTACAAGAGTAAATGTCTTAAACGGGTCAAGAAGATGGCACAAGTCGTGCCAAAGACCAAGGAGATCGGAGCCTCAACCATCAAGAGTAAGGAGCACGTAGTGTGCTTCAAGTGCCACCAAAAGGAGCACTATAGAAGCAATGCCCTAGGAGAAAAGAGGGAGCATCACATGTAGGGGGAACCTCTAAGGCAAACTCTAAGGTAAAATTCATTAATGCACCGTCAAATTTTAATAGTCAAAACCATGCTAGGAACAATTTTAATGCTATTGCTATTACTCATTAACAAAATCATGCTAGTAGAAATAGACTCTATTGCTTAGGGGCTAAGCATGTTGACCTTAGGTCTAAGGACTAGTCTAGATATAATGACTCAAGACCTATTTCAACCAAGGAGAAATTTGGGACTAATGTTCTTAGAAAAATCCTACCTAAGGAGTCTATTAGAAAGATAGAAAATCATCTAGACTTTAACTCCAAGAACCAGAGACATATGCCTAGGAAGTCCCATTCCCAAAGGATAAATTAAAAATCAAAATTAGAATTTGAAAATCATGGTTTGAGGTTAAAACTTGATAAGATAGAAAAGACCCTTAGGAATATACAAAATCAAATGCAAGGCTCAAATAGTCAAAGCCTAGGGTCTAGGAGTCAAAGTCAAAGGCCTAAGAAACAAGAACAATCCAAGGGCAAGCTTAAGCCCAAAAAGACCTATCACAATGTTCCATTTGATTATGGAACTCAATCTAGGTCTTGGAAAATCAAGGTCAATAGGGAAGTCATCCCTAAGGTTGACCTAGGTAGGTGCTTATTGGCTAAGGTTTCAAGGAAACCTAGGAAAGTCATTAAGAAGGTTACAAGGGAAGTTACCCCTAGAGTTAACCTAGGCAAGACCCAAATGACCAAGGCTTCTAATCCTAGGAGGGTCATTAGGAGGGTATCTAGGGAAGTTATCCCTAAGGAATACCTAGTAAACCCAAGGAGTTCCAATAGGTATTGGTTTCCTAGGAGCGTGATCGATTCACGCTAAATGGGTTAGGTTGTGTCGACTTTAAATGGATGAGTAGTTAACCTAACCATGGTAAAGGTGGCACTTTAGGTCATTTTCAAGGTTATGGGTACCTTGGAAATGTGTTTTGATCATAATCCTAAAGGCTTTTAGGATGGTATTTTTGAAGATTATGAAAAATCAATCAAATTGGCACAAACTAGTTTTAGAGGTCATGGTGTGCCATTTTGGGTTTTTGGCATAATTGGGGAATTAATAGTAATATGGAAAAATAAATTTAATTCTAACAAATGACAACAAATATTAAAATTTAGGTATTATATACCTTTACATTTTATTTGTCGTGCTTGATTTGCCATATAACATGTCATGACATCATATATACTTTTAATTATATAATATGTCATGATCATGCTTAGGATTATGGTTAAATGTCATGTATGCTTAGATTTATATCATATTTCATGACATTATGATCATTGGTCATGCTTATTTATGTCATCATTTATGCCATGATCATTCATGCATTTAAAGTAATTAAAATTGATTTAAGGACTATGGCATGACTTGAAGTCTCATGTATAGGGAATCAAGTAGTGTTGCCTTAGAAAATGCATGAGACCTTATATTAAGATGAACAAAACCCACATTTCACATCACATTGACATGTGTGTGTATTGATACACCCTAGACACATGTGAGATGCTAGGAAATGAGTTAAGTTCAAGGTGCATAGTTTTTGCATCTAGATGAACTCAAACTCACTCTTATACCATGGAGGGATCATTAGGAAAGTTAATGTACAAGTCATGTACATTGAGCCCAAAGAACATGATCCGATATAAGGTTTTAAAATCACTTTGAAAAACCTTGGTGTAACCTATCTTTTGATAGAAGTCACCATTGATAGAGTTGATACAATGTGAGCTCAAAACAATGAAGTTTTTCTCATTTTTGAACTTTATATCAAACTCACTATTTTATGGGCAAATTATTTTTTCAAATATTTTTCACCTATTGTATTTGGTATAAGTATTATATGTATGAAGTTTCATGATTTTTCAAAATACGTAAAATTACTTATGTATCATCAAAATTCATTTAAGAAAGTTGAAAACTGCATTTTGCAATTATCAGTCGACTGTCATTGTTGGCAGTCGACTGGCATAAGTGGCAGTTGATTGATCTCTGTCAGAGTCGACTTCTAGAGCTGATTTCGGGCAAACAAGGAAGTTTAGCCCATGTTTCAACTATGTTAGGGTTCCCTAACTGCTCCTAACCCTAGGATATGCTTTGGAAAGCATTGGAAAGGGTGAAAATCCATTGGATATAGATTAGGAGAGTTGTTATGATGATGTATTAATTTAAGGTGCGTGAAATTTCAAGTTTGAACTTTTAACTTTATTTTTGATGGTTTAGTGTTCCTATTGGCTTAGGGACTCTCCAAGATCATTGTTGGTGCAATGGTCAAGGGGGAGCAAGCCTTTAGGGAGAGTTATCCATCATGGGATGATAGGTGTGTTCTTCCTCTTGAGGGGGAGAAATAGGAATGTGAGATGCCCAATTTGGAAATTGGGAGAGTTTATAGGAATTCTCTCTTAAGTGATATGGGACTTATCACTAGGAAGAGTGAAGGCATCGTAGATGTTTTTAGACAAAGGGAAAGATTGTAAGATCTCACTGGGATATGAGACATTGACCTCCTTGGGGAGAACCTTTTTAATGTATGTCAAAAAGCAGGAGAATTAATGGAAGAAGTTATGGGAAAATTATGGGATTACCAATTTGGGACAATTAGTAAGGAGATTTGAGTTAGGTGGCCTAACTCAAAGGTGTTTGATTTTTGTCAAAAATCAAATAGGGGGAGATTGTTGGTGCAATCGGCCTAGGTCATGATTGACTAGACTCGAGTTTGACTCGAGTGGTGTTTTGATGTTTGACAATGTTTTGGGGAGATTGTTGGTTCAATCGACACAGGTGATGATTGATCAGAATCGAGTTTGACTCGAGGAGTATTTTGATGGTTGACTAGGGTTGACGATGTGATGAAGAAAGTCCAAGTCATGGGTACTTTGCATGGAATGTCCAAGTGGGACACTTGGCATTTGGAAAAGTCCAAGTCTTGTGTACTTGGCATGAAAAGTCCAAGCATGGGTCTTGGCAAGGGAAAGTCCAAGCTTGAGTCTTGGCAATTGGAAAGTCCAACATGGAGTTGGCATGGAAAGTCTAAGGGTGTAGGCTTGGCCAAGTAAGTCCAAGGGTGTAGTTTTGACGGTGAAAGTCCAAGTCATGGGTACTTGGCATTTGGAAAGTCTAAGGGTTGATATTGGTGGCGTAAAGTCCAAGGGTGGAGTCTTGGCAGCATAAATCCAATGGTTGGCGGCATAAAGTCCAAGCATGGTCTTGGCAGCGTAAGTCCAATGTGCCTTGGCGGTGTAAACACTATTAGCATGACAATAGCCGATGGAAGCACCTGAAGGCTAGCATATGGATGAACAAATCATGGATAACTTAGAGGGATCTGATAGGTGTGAGGCTGACGGAGGTGGCTAGAAGGCTTAGGTCTAGGCTAAGGGTGGTCTAGCATCTATAGGGGCACCATAGTTAGGGTTAAACCTTATGGTTGGGGTTATCAGTCGACTGGTATTATGACCGGTTCGAATGATGGAAGTCGACTGCGGTTCGACTGCGGCTAATATGGTAAAATAGCCTGGAAGTCGACTGCTCGATGTAGCAATCGACTGCCATGGATGTCAATTGACTGATGGTTTTTTGGTTGCGAGCATAGAACGCTCGATAGCCGACTGGGCAGTTGGCTATGGGCATTGGCAATCAACTAGCGATGTTGGCAGTCCATTGTCAAGTGATCCGTTGGAATTTTTCTAGCATGGTTCAATCTGTTGTCTTACAATAACAGTATTGGCAGTCGACTGGGGCCTTATGGCAGTCGACTGCTAGGCAAAATCCAGCCTAAGTTGCAGGTTTAATGGAAGCACGAAGGGAGGGATTTGGCAGCAATTTCATGGGTGTTTATGTGGCTATTTGCTAATCCATATCAGGGTCTTCAAGCATGGTTCAAGCAATCAACAAGTAAGCCTTCCAAAGCAATAGTTGTAAAGTTTTCTTTACGTTGTTTTGTTTATTCATCTTTTATTTTCTTGTTTTACCTTGTATTACTTGTTGTAATCTCTTGTAAGAGGTTTCTCTGTCAACAACTTATTGTTGAGAAGGAGTATTTGATTAAAGGTGTTGTTCGTATTGCAAGAGCTCGTTTTAGCTCAATCAGTGGAGTAGGAACCTTGAGGTTCCGAACCACATTACATCTTGGTTTATTTGTGTTTGCCTTTATTTTTGTTTTTGCTATTATATATATTCCGCTGTGCATAACAAGTTTTGTAGAGATGAACACGAATGAATTCCATCGACGTACGACGAATCGTTATTCACCCCCCCCTTCTAGTGGGTGCATAAGTCCTAACACTTAGCACTTTTGACATCCGATATGACCCACTAGGGCTTCCACCAATCGTCCGATCTGCTAGACCCAGCTGGAATTTTTGTCCATTGTTTGGTCTCCTGACCCAACAAGTCTTCATGCCAAATGTCTGGTCCACATGACCCATCTAAACTTCATGCCTGGTGCCCCATCCTCCTGATCTATCAAGTCAACTACCTAGTATCCGGTCAACATGATCTTCTAGGACTTCTTGTTAAGTTTGCACACTTAACACTAATATTAGAACACAAGTAAGTCCTAACTTTAACTATGGTTCATACATTAAAACCAAAGAGTGATACTCTCTGCATCAATAATCTCCCCCTTTTTGATGTAAGACAACACATTTGTTAAAGTTAGGAGAATCAAACTGCAATATCCAATTGAAGGATATATCAGAAATGCATTGAGTTAAAGATGTATGTGGATGAAATGCTCATATGCATAAAGAACTTTAAATTTCCCTATTTTAAGTCCCTTCTCCCTAACTTTAAATTTCCTCTCTCCCCCTTTGTCATATATCAAAATCAACTTTAACTTCAAAAATGTCATAAGATGAGTATTAAAGCATTTGAACTATAGATCAAACTCTAACAAAGATGCTTAAGTTTTATCAATTTTCCCCTTAAATAAACTTTTCTTTTAAAGATGGGATCTCTTCCTATATTTTTCAGATTCAAAATATTCAAAAGAATAAATCTCTAAAATTTTCAAAACTCTTAATGTTTCAATTTATCAATGGTTTCTTTATTTTTTTTAATTTTAAAAAATCCTTTGAAAATCCACCTTAAAATTCTTTAAAGGTCTAATTTTTAAAAATTACCCTAAATAAAAAATATTTTTCAAATTCTTAAATTTTCAAAAATTCTAAATTTATCTCAATGAAAAATATTTTTATTTTAAAAATTTCTCAAAATTTTCTAACTCCTCCTCAATAAAAAATATTTTTATTTTTAAAATTTTCTAACTCCCCCTCAATAAAAAATATTTTTATTTTCAAAATATCATCAAAATTTTCTAGCTCCCGCTTAATAAAAACAAATATTTTCAAATTATCTTCGTTTTTTTTAACTTTTCCTCAATAATTTTTTTTTATTTTCAAAATTTCTTCAAAATTTTCTAAGTCCCCCTTAATAATATCTAATTTAAATGAACCTTAAAATATTAAAAAATTTCAAGATGATGCATATGCGGTAGAAGATTTATCCATCCATGAATACCAAAATATTATATTTATACTTAAAAATACACATCTAAATATTGTCCTTAAAGCAAATTTCCCACTCTTTACTAGCTCAAGTGATATAAAATTATCAAGCTTTGAATTAGAGTTAGTAACCGAAGTGATTGATTTGCTCTTGTAAACCCCATGTTGGTTCATGTCGAACCACTAAATCTACATCTAGAATCAGGCGTGTAGTCCTAACATCTCATGCCCATCTTCATGGCTCAATACACAAACAAGTAATCTTTGGTGTTTGTGAGATGC
Organism: Wurfbainia villosa; assembly: GCA_025175895.1. Taxonomy (NCBI): domain Eukaryota; kingdom Viridiplantae; phylum Streptophyta; class Magnoliopsida; order Zingiberales; family Zingiberaceae; genus Wurfbainia; species Wurfbainia villosa. The sequence continues at coordinate 69,470,900 of CM045988.1, forward strand.
AAAGGCTTATCTAGGTCTATAGGATCATGAACTCTAAATATACCTAGGCTAGATTAATTTTTAAATTTCCTTTTAAAAACAATATTATATTACTTTTCAAAATAAATTTTGAGTGATGAACATGAAAGCACCCTAGTCTACCAAGCATAATCCAAATCACAACCAAGATTTAAAAGTTATCAAATTTATTAATTAAGTTCCACTAGTAACAACTAGCATAACATTCCTAATGAGAAGAGGAAGGTGGAGGAGGTGGATGACCCATGCTCCAAGACCTAAGAAGCTCTATCATCTCTCGATGATCCTCTCTCTGCACTTGCAACATCTGCATCATCTCAAGCTGATGAGCCTGATGCTGCTGCTCCTAGTGTTGCATCACATCCTCCAACTTGGATAATCTCTCTGAAATAGTAGGAGGTTCTAGAATCCCAAGAAATGGTGATAGACTGTCGAATCCTGGGGCTTCCTGATGCTCTGACTCAGAGTGGTGCTCGAGGTCAATCTCAGGCTCAGGCTCAAGATCCTACTTCGGCTGGGGCTGGGGCTGAAGGTCATCTCTCTTCCATGCTAGGACATTATTCTCATATAAACCTATTTTATCTAAAACCAAATTTTCTAGAACCTATCATGTCATACTCAGTAAATTGTTTGATGTTACCTATGGTAACATTAAACCCTAATGTGGCTAGTAAGGATGTGATGACATGGTAGTAGGGCAAGTGTGCCTTCGTGCTAGTAACTGACCTAGATTGATGAATAATGGAATGAAACATCTGCAAACTAATGTCTAAATCTAATCTATGACTAATTGCATAAAGTAGAAATAAATGATAGGGTTGCATCATAGCGATGTCCCTAGTGGTGAGTGGCAAAATGTTGTTCACTATAACTCGATACAGGGCATAATCCTGTACTCTGAGTCTAGTGGAACTAAAGATACTAATAGATGAAGTCCTCTCCTCACCAAATAGATGCAAGTGTATCCTATCTAATGTAATATGCGAGTAGGGATCATCGTACGGTAACTCTGTATATGGCAAACAATCCACTAGGCATGTTGAATGCATGAGTCCTAAATGCTCTCTCAACATAGAGGGGGTAAAAATAAAATCCTTATCCTGTACTCTAGTCGAATATGCAAGATCATCAATTTTACTAAAGTTATTGAAAAACTCTGCACATTGATCAATGTTAATAGAGTTTTTAAAATACACTAATTTCTCTAACCCGTAATGCGCTATGACTTCCATACTAAGCATGCATGAATTACTAAAAAATGATCTACTAATGTATCTAGTAGGCATGGGAGTATAAAGCATGTTCTCAAACCTAATCCTATCCCCCTCAGTAGGGAACCTAATGTCCATGCATGGAGTAGAAGACTCAACCTCAACGTCTCTTCTTTTACCCCTAATTGAATTACAATTATTCAATATTTATTGAAAGTAATTGAAATTAAAGTTTCAGACTTATTACCTCAGTATTGTGGATGATGTTAATGAGATATGATGACTTAGACACTTTGGAAGGCTGAAAATAGGGTTTTCCTAATGGATTGAGGTAATTGTGAGTCATTTTGGTGCTGCCTCGATGCTATTCTTATAGATGAAATCCAGTCGACTGAAAATAGTCCAGTTTACTGAACATGTTTCAGTCGACTATAATTAATTTTATCATTTACTGCGACACTTATCTCTTATCTACCATTTCATTTCAGTCGACTGAAATAATTTCAATCGACTGAAGTAGCATTTTTTACCTTCCTGAGGCTTAGAGTCAACTGAAGTTGATTCACTTGACTTTTTTTCGAGTCGACAAGAAATGATCCAGTCGACTGAAATTGATTAATTTTAATTTTTATGTTTCTTTTGATTTAGTTGATTTTATTAGTTTAATTTTGTTGATTGATTTAATTTTATTAAATTGAATTGATTATGTTGATTAAATTTTTTGGGTTGAGTTAAATTTAAGTAAATTTGTTAAATTAAGTATGTTTTTTTAGATTAAGTTAAGTTGAGTTTAGTTTAATTAAAAAATTTTAAGTTATGTTTAGTTAAAGTAAGTTTGTTTAGTTTAAATTAAGTTGAGTTTAGTTTAAGTATATTTATTAATTTAGGTTTAGTTAAAGTAAGTTTGTTTAGTTTAAATTTGTTAAGTTACGTGAATTGTATTAAGCTAATTATGTTTGAATAAATTCTAAATCATTTCACCCAAGCTAGGTTTTCAATACACGTTACTCCTATGGGTTTTGTGAGATGAGGGTTTCTTTTTTATCTTAATTAAATTTAATGAGCATTTTGAATGTTTTTAAACTTCTGTTAGATTCAAGCTGAGCTTGAGCTAGTCAAGTAGGTGTTTCCAGCATTGACTTCTAAGTCATGGCTAGGCACATGGCCTTCTTGGATATCGGAGCAACAACCACTTCCTAGACATCCACTTCGAAGAGCTTTCCTAACTTATTATCAGTTCACTTCGTCTTAGTACTAGGTTATTCAAGTTTAAACTACTTTATTTCCTATCTAATCAATTCTAAATTAAGAAAGTAAAGTAAACTAAAGCATAAAAGAGTTTAACTAAACAAGGAAACAAGCAAGGTGTTAGCTCCCCTGAAGTGATAGCTAGGTTGAGTCTTGTTCACTAAGTGAACTTGACTCTTGAGAATCCAAAATTGATTTGGTCCAACTTGGTTGACTAAGCTAGACTTAGGAACGCATGCTTGAACTCGATTCTTAGCGTTTCAGCTAAGTAATGACATGTATAATTTATAGGAGGATTTAGCATTGTATTCGAGTCCAGACTTATTGTACATAACTCGCTGAGATCCAAGCATCATGTTGAGATACATGGAACCCAAAGTGAATGTTTCCAACGATCTGGTTAGATCTTCTACTTTCCTTTTTAGGACCGAGTTCTCTTCCTCAAGCTTTGCAACTTGAGTTGAGTCTCTATCCTTAATTTGACAAGTTGAAGTCTTTGAGTTGACTTGCTCCTTAAGTACTTGGACTTCCTTATATAGTGAGTTGACTCGATTCTTTGACTTAGCTAACTTCCTAACTAGGCATGCAATTATATTGTACAACTTATCTTCTAAGGGGGAAGTTACCTAATATAGTGCTTCGAAAATGGATGTGGATCCATCGCTTCTCTCGGACTCAGAATCAAACTCGTACTGGGAACTTGACTCGACTCCAGAGATCTATTCGCCCATGAATGCCACGAAGCTTCTTTTCATTTCTTCTTCATCCGACTCTTCCGATGATGACTCATCCCAAGTTGCCTAAAGTGCTTTCTTCTTCTTTTCCTTTTTTTTTGTTTCTCTTCTTTTTTTAAGTTCGCGCATTCTGACTTGTAGTGTCCCTTTCCGTTGCACTCGTAGCGTGTCACTTCCGATCGGGGTCTCAGCTTGCTATCAATGACTTTCTTAGTGTCCTTCTTCGTAAACCTCTTTCTCTGGTTGAACATCTTCCGGACCATGTTTACGATTTCCTCTTCTCTATTTGACTCTGACTCCGACTCATCTTTCGATTCACGTTTTGCTTTCCTTTCTTTTTTGGTCGAACTTGCCACTAAAGCAATACCATTCTCAGTTTGATCCAAGTTAGCTTGTTCGTGTAGTTCAAGTTCACAAAACAATTCGTCTAGCCTAATTGTGGAAAAATCCCTGGAAACTTTATAGGCATCGACAATGGATGTCCATAAGGCATTCCTAGGGAATGCCTTAAGTGTATACCTAATTACATCCCTATTTTCTATTGGGTGCCCTATTAAGTATAATCCATTTAAAATGTCTTTTATTCTTGTATGAAGTTGACTAACATTTTCATTTTCGTTCATTTTACAATTAAATAATTTATTTAGTAATATATCCCATTTATATATCCTAGTGTCATTTGTACCTTCATGTAGTTCAATTAATTTATCCCATAATTCCTTAGAGTTTTCGAGTGGACCCATCCTATCGAGCACTTCTTTGGTAAGTCTACATTGCAAGGTGTTAAGCGCTTTGTAATCGACTTGAGCCCATTTTCTAACATCCGCAATCCATTTCTTCGGTTTTAACTCACTTAAGTCGTCTACCGAAGAGACGAAACATTTTTAATTGAAAACCCAACCTTTAGGTCAATTTTCAGGTAGCACTCCATTCGCCTTTTCTAATAGGGTAAGTCCTCTTCATTGAAGAGAGGCGAGTGAATGGTGCTATAGCCTTCTAAGTATGACATTTCTAAAAAAAATTATTAATAGATTTTTATTTAAATTAATTAAAATTGAGAAATATTCCAAGAGTTATTTAAATTAATTAATATTGTGCAAGAATTAAATTTATATTAGGTGCAAAAATTATTTAAAAGTTATATAAATTGCAGTAATTATTTTAGGTGCAAAAAAATATTTAAAAATTATACTAATTCAGAAAAATTATTTTAATGCAAAAAAATTTCTAAGTAGAAAAATTATTCTAATGCAGAAAAATTATTTAAAAATTATTCTAAGCAGGAAAAACTATTTAAAAATTATTCTAATGCTAGAAAAAATATTAAAAATTATTCTTATACTAGAACAAATAAAGAAAATTTATCTAATTCTCTCGATGGTGGTTGCACCAAATTCGGAGCGACCTCTCTCAGATACCAATTATAGGATCTAGAAATTCCGAGAGAGGGGATGAATCTCGGAGTATAAAATTTTCTTTAGTTTTTAAAGCTAATTTGTTAATATTTAAAATTGTTAGAGAATATGCAGCGGAAATAAAGTGAAATAGAGACAACTTCTTTTACTTGGTTAACAACCCTAACTGGGTTGCTACTCCAAGGCTTGTAGCTCTCCCGAGAGCTACCTCATTGGGAAATCACTATATACCCTCTTATTCAAGAATTCTCGACTTCGGAGGAGTTCCCTTTTTACAAATGTAAAAGACGGGTAACACAATACCCTCTCTTTGAAGTTAAGTACACAAGCTAAAAATAATTACAGAAAATTAAAAACTACTTTATACCGACACAAATGAAAGCTCTTAAGTAGGCACGAGGTCTCGAAAAAGCGTCTTTTTGATGAATCAAAGCTCTTGTGAACGAGAATGTATTTTGGCAGCACTTCGGCATTGTAGTAGTGCTTTATTCGGAGTTGGTTGATCACTTGCTTTATAAACCTTTTCTAGTCGACTCCACATTAGCCTGTCGATATGGAACTTTTGGTCTTGCAGTTTACTGAAACCTCCCCAGTCGACTCTAGGTCACCTGTCTCCGCATTGGGATGTTTGGTTATCCAGTCGACTAAACCTCTCCCAGTCAACTGAAACTCTTTTCATCTGCGATGCAGATATTCAATCGATCACCAGCTAATCCTGCCAAGTGTGCATCTAGTCGACTGAACTAAACTGAGTCGATTGAACTTCAATTGACTAAAATCCATTCAGTCGACTAATCCCTATAAAATGAGATTATCACAAATAGATAATATAAAATAGGATAGTTGTAGTAATACTCCTCGATCTCATCTTCTAAGTCCCACACGGACTATCCGTCGGATCGACGCCTAGCTTTGTCCCTCTATTGAGGACTCGGCCTCACCTCTCCACTCGAGGCTTCCTTGTCGGATGCCTGCCAAATTTACCACTCTTGACATCCGATCTGACCCACCAGGGCATCCACCAACTGTCCTATCTGCCTGACCCAGTTGGACATTTTGTCGATTGTCTAGTCTTCTAACTCAACCAATCTTCATGCCAAATGTCTGGTCCACATGACCCATCTGGACTTCTTGTCTGGTGTCTGCTCCTCCTGATCTATCAAGTCAACTGCCCAGTATCCGATCAACATGACCTACTTGGACTTCCTGTTAAGTTTGCACACTTAACACTAATATTAGAACACAAGTAACACCTAACTTTAACTATGGTTCATACATCAAAATCAAGGAGTGATGCTCTCTGCATCAACATCCTAATGGTATTCCAACATCTTAATATCCCATAAAATCCTCACATCTTCCATTGCCTCTATCAATTAAAAATGGGCGATATAGGCGTGTTCTACTTCATGGCATGCCAAGACAACCAATTCCTAACAAACATATCCACTTCTCACAAAAGGTGGAAGGACTTTACTTCTATGTCCTCCTAGACCCCATCCTTCAATTCTCCTACTCCAAGAAAACAACTCTTCGACACCTCCATGACCTCAAAACTCTTAAGGGCGCCATGATTTCCCTTCCATTGAATCCATACTAAAAAAAAGCATTTCAGCATCACTAAAATATTACAATAACCCATTCTATCCTATTATGGATTGTTGATGTGTCGATTTCCGCAAGTGCACCGTTGTCGTCAAGTAATAAAAATATCGATTCCACAGGGATTGGGTCAATTATCGAATGATCGTGATAATACCAAGTTATCTAGTTAAATCCAATTTCGGAATTAAGTAAAGAAACTAAGCAGTCAAGAACAACGAATGAGAAGAACGAGCTAAAAGTCAATAATTGAGGGGAATCTCAGGATATGGGATTCGACTCATCGACGATTTATAAAGTGATTATGTGAAGGTAGGGGAAACTTCGCTTCCCACTTCAACTCGGTCGCTTGTTCATGGTGATCCCTTCTACGTTCCCGGATAAAAATATTTATCCTTTCCAAGGAGGGATCACCCTAGCTACCATTTCATCGTCGTGCTATTCGATTAGAGTAGTCACTTGAACAAACTTATTGTTCAAGCCACCAACCTCTATTCTACGAAAAGCCGCGGAATAGACGATGTACGGATCGCTGACCTTTGTATTTGTATTCGGAGTCCAAGTATATTTAAACATAAAAACAGAACATACAACATGTATATGATAGAAAAACAATTATAGACATGTTACAAAAGAATATAAACAAACGTTATACCTCTCGATCTTCTATTGTATGTCCTTCCTCATTTTGGACATTGTGTGGGCGACGATCTTCCAAAAGTTGAAGCCTCCTAGATCACCAATTTTCCTTTCATTGCTCTCTCCGAACAAAAGGAAGAATAAGAAACAAAACTCTCCTCTATCTAGGACCAACCAACAAGCTCCCAACTTGAAGCTTGCCGCCAGCCTAAAGAGAGGGAAAGGTGGGCGCCGGCCAAGAGCTGCAAGGAATCACCCTAACCCTTGTTTCCACCGGCCAAGGAGAAGAGAAGGAAGAGCTTTTGGACGCCGGCCAAAGAGGGAGGAGAAGATGATGGGCACCGACAACCTAAGGAAGAAGAGAAGAAAGGAAAATTTTTCCTTAATTGTGGCCACCCAAAACCTCCAAGCTCTTGCCGCCCAACCCTAATCCTATCTTGCTTCTAATTTTTCTTGCCGCCCACCCTAATCCCTCTTTTTATAGAGTTAGGCTTAAGCCTTGTTTCAATCTCCACCATCGGTTATAGAAATTTAATCTCAATCGTCGGATCTAGAGATTTAATCTCAACCGTTGGATCTAGAGATTTAATCTTTACCATTGGATCTAGAGTTTTATTTTCCATCATTGGATCTAGGCTTCATGAGGTTTTAATAGGCTACAATAGGGACCATGAGGAGGAGTTGGATCTTGGCCACCCAATGGATCAATCCAACATAAAGTCCGATCCATTAATGATAATCCAATCCACTAGAGGATTACCATTGATCTACCTCACAAACCCCCATAAGATAATATGGGCTCCATATATTATTTGCACATATTTATCCTCGTGTTTAAGATCTCGAATGTCCGTCAATTAATTAATTTACTCACAATTAATTAATCAACATCTTACTCCATGAGTAATACCACTCAACCTTATCATCATGCCGGACCAAGTCCACCTGCAGGGTTTACATGATGAACCTTACGAGCTCCTCAAGGGGACATCATCATACTAATATATAGGACACAGTTTCCTCCTATAATCAACGACACACCATATAAATAATATCATTTCCCAACTTACCGAGCCTATCAATTTACTCTATAAATCTCGCCCATTGGTAAATCAAAGAAATGAATACTAAGTATATGTGCCCGTTATTATATCGGGATTAAGAGCATGTACAATATAATATCTGAGGTCCGATTCGATTATGCAGTAATAAATCAAATCACCTCTATGTCGGTCCTGCTCAATAAACACAAAATGTACTAGTGTGATTCTATGGTCAAGATAAACCAATACCAAATCACACCACAACCATGCCAATGGTTTGTCCAAAACCATCTCGGTTGTGAGCCTTTACTTATACTTTACAATGAACCGATAACATGATCTCCTGTGTGACAATACACACCATGTTATCTACAATGTAATGTATCAAACAATAATGCATAACCATAAATATGCAAACAATGATCATGTGATTCTTATTTAAAAATAAAGATGTTCATACAAAAGATAGACTTTTAGTATACATCCCAACAATCTCCCACTTATACTAAAAGACTACGTTATCCTTAAACTGACATACATCTTATTCTCATTCCCTCCACATGCCTATCAAAAGCTCTCGTCGGAAGGGCCTTAGTGAAAGGATCTGCCAAGTTTTCCTTTGATGCAATCTTGGCCACAACAACTTCTCCTTTCTTTACGATTTCTCGTATCAGGTGGTACTTGCGCTCTATGTGTTTTCTTGCTTTATGGGCTCGTGGTTCCTTCGAGTTTGCAACTGTACCACTATTATCACAATAAATTGTGATATTTCTGGGCAAACCATGAATCACATCCAAGTCCATCAAGAAGTTCCTGAGCCACACAGCTTCTTTGGCCGCCTCAGAGACTGCCACATACTCAGCTTCCATGGTGGAGTCTGCCACACATTTCTGCTTGACACTCCTCCATACAATGGCTCCACCTCCCAAAGTAAACACAAAACTTGAGTTAGACTTACTGTTATCCCTATCTGATTGGAAGTCAGAATCTGTGTAACCTGTTGGAAGCAATTTGTCTACCTGGTAAACTAGCATATAATCTCTAGTCCTTCTCAGGTACATCAATATATGCTTTACCGCAGTCCAATGTCCCTGTCCTAGATTACTCTGATATTTGCTAATCATGCCCACGGCAAAGCAGATATTTGGCCTCATACATAGCATCACAGACATGAGGCCTCCTACGGCCGAAGCATAAGGAACCGCCTTCATCTCCTCTATCCCCTCAGATATTCTAGGACACATCTCCTTAGATAAAGGAACTCCATGCCTGAAAGGTAGAAAACCTTTCTTTGAGTTTTGCATGCTAAAATGATCCATAATGGTGTCTATGTATGAAGCTTGAGATAAGCACAACATCCTTTTCCTACGATCCCTTATAACCTTGATCCCAAGGATGTGTCCCACTTCTCCCAAGTCCTTCATGTCAAATTATTTGGACAACCATACCCTTACGTCCGATAACACCTTGACATTGTTGCCAATTAACAAAATGTCATCTACGTATAGTACAAGAAATACCACTACGTTTCCGTCACATCTCTTGTATACACAAGACTCATCCAAACTTTGAATAAATTCATAAGACTGGATTACCTCATCAAAGTAGATGTTCCAAGACCTCGAAGCTTGCTTCAATCCATAAATGGACCGATTAAGCTTACACACAAGATGCTCTTTTCCCTTTGCAATGAATCTCTCTGGTTGCTTCATGTAGATGTTTTCCTCAAGACTTCCATTAAGGAAAGTTGTCTTGACATCCATCTGCCATACCTTATAATCCATATGAGCAGCAATACATAAGAGAATCCGGATAGATTTAAGCATGACTACCGGAAAAAAGGTCTCCTCATAATCGATACCCTCTTTCTGAGTATACCCTTTCGCAACAAGCCTCGCTTTGAAGGTCTCAACCTTCCCGTCTATTCCTCTCTTTCTTTTGTAGATCCACTTGCATCCAATGGTTTTTACACCATCGGGTGGTTCTACTAGCTCCCAGACCTGATTTGAATCCATAGGTTCAATCTCAGCATTCATTGCACTTTGCTAAGATACTACATCATTATCTTGGATTGCCTCGTCATATATCTAGGGATCAGGTTCATGTTTGCTAGGGACCAAATCATAAGATTCTCCCAAGAACATGAATCTATTAGGCTATCTCACAACCCTCCCACTACGATAAGGTATCACCTGTGTATCCTCTGTTACATGCGGTACAGTGACTTGTGGTATATCCTCTTGTACCGATGGTACTGAAGTAGTGACTTCCCCTTTTAATTCCTCCAGAACAATCTTACTCATGGGCTTGTGGTTAATCACATAGTCTTCCTCTAGAAATCTGGCGTTCGTACTAACGATCACCTTCTGATCTCTAGGTCTATAAAACAAACAACCTTTCGTTCCTCTAGGATAGCCAACGGACATGTGCACTTCTGTACAAGGTTCCAACTTACCAGTATCTGCCTTCAGCACATGTGCTGGACTCCCCCAATTCCGAATATGTCTCAGACTAGGCTTTCTCCCAGTCCACAATTCTGTGGGAGTGGAAGGCACTGATTTAGATGGAACCAAGTTCAAAATGTACACTGTCGTATTTAGAGCATATCCCCAGAACGAATCTGGCAACTCAAAATAACTCATCATCGATCTAACCATCTCCATAAGAGTCCTATTCCTTCGCTCTACTACATCATTATGCTGGGGTGTGTCAGGTGCAGACAATTGGTATTGAATCCCAGCCTCTGACAAGTAATTCCTAAACTCTCTCAAGAGGTACTCACCACCACGATCTGATCGTAGTGTCTTGATACTTTTACCTTGATGTTTCTCTGGATCAGCCTTTAATTCTTTGAATTTGTCAAAGCATTCAGACTTGCGGCGCATCAAGTAAATGTATCCTTATCTTGAATAATCATCTATAAAAGAGACAAAATACTCAAAACCACCTCTAGCTTGGATAGACATAGGACCACACAAATCAGAATGAACCAATTCCAACACATCTTTGGCTCTAACCCCTTGGCCTTAAAAGGCCTCTTGGTCATTTTACCCTCTAAGCAAGATTCGTAGGTTGGGAAATCTTCCACCACTAATGAACCCAGAGGTCCATCAGGTATCAACCTTTAAATTCTGCTTAGGTTAATATGATCAAGCCTAAGATGCAAAAGATATGTTTGGTTCATCTTCGAAGGTTCTTTTCTTTTATTGGAATTAAAAGATGAGTTATTAACTTCTATTTGCATCGTAGGAGCTTTTGGTTCGAGTGTATACAAATTTCCTATCAATGCACCAGAACAGATAATCTCCCTATTCCTTTTTATAACAACTCTGTCATTAAAAGAAATAGAATAGCTATCCTTAAACAATTTAGAAACCGAAATTAAATTCTTTCTAAATAAAGGTACATAAAGGAAATTTTTAAGAACCAAAACTTTATTCCTCTCAAAAGACAAATACACATCTCTCCCTCAGCCAGTCATCTGGTTTCCTGGAACCCCTACAAAGTATTGCAGACATGATCAGTGGCTCCCGTATCTACTCACCAGGTGCTGGTAGATAACAATGCTAAACATGTTTCAACGACTAGACCAAAAGATATACCTTTGTTCTGCTTGCGGTTGGGGCAGTCCTTCTTCTAGTGTCCAGTCTGCTTACAAGTGAAGCACTTGCCTTTCGGCTTCTTCACTCCTCCCTGAGTTCCTCCCACCACCTTTGCCCCAGTTTGTTTCTTCTTCTTCTTGCCTTTCGGCTTAGAAGTAGAAACCTTTTGGGCAACCATGGCTTGTGCCTGAGCACTCTGACGAAAAAGCCCCTCTACCGCCTAGAGTTCTGTTAGAAGCTCCACCAATGAATACAACCTCTTGTTCATGTTGTAGTTCAGGCGAAACTGCTCAAAACTCCTAGGTAGAGACTGGAGAATGATATCGACCTGGGCTTCCCCATCGATCTCAGCTTCGAGGACTTCTAACTGATTTAAATGAGCCATCATCTTGAGAACATCATCCCTCACGGGTGTTCCCTCGATCATGGTGGTCATCATCAAGTTCCTCATGGCTTCCAGCCTAGAAGCCCGATTCTGCTGTCCGAAAAGCTCTTTGAGATTTAGCATCATGTCATAAGCAGTGGGCATGGCTTGTTGCTGATGTTGTAGTACATTTGACATAGATGCTAATATGTAACAACGCGCCATCTCATCGGCCTTAATCCACTTCTTATAACTCTCCTTCTCCTTTTCCCCAGAATCATCTAGAGGCTTAAGAGGGCACTCTTCGAGGAGTACATATTTGTATTCCTCAGCAGTCAAAACAATGTCAAGATTCCTCTTCCAATCAACATAGTTGTGTCCAGTAAGTTTATTTTCTTTCAGTATCACAGCAAGCGGGTTGAAAATCATTTTGAAAACAACCTAAGAATCACATAGATAAAAATATTAGATTTCAAAAAATTATTTATTCCTCAAACAATAAAATTTTAAAATCAACCAACACCTCAATGTTGGTGCAATCGACCCAGGTCACGATTGACCTTACTCGAGTTTGACTCGAGTGATGTTTTGATGTTTGACATAGGATGTCTGACAAAATGGTTTGACATTGATGTTGGACATTGATGTTGGTTAATATGTTGGGGAGATTGTTGGAGCAATCGACCTGGGTTATGTTTAACCGGACTCAAGTTTGACTCGAGGGAGACTTTGATGGTTTACTAGGGTTGACCATGTGATTAAGGGAAAGTCCAAGCATGGGTCTTGGCAAGGTAAAGTCCAAGTCATGGGTACTTGGCATGGAAAGTCCAAGTGGGACACTTGGCATTTGGGAAAGTCCAAGTCTTGAGTACTTGGCACAAGGAAAAGTCCAAGCATGGGTCTTGGCATGGAAAGTCCAACATGGGTTGGAAAGGGAAAGTCCAAGCTTGAGTCTTGGCATTTGAGAAGTCCAAGGGGATTGATATTGGCGGCGTAAAGTCCAAGTGGAGTCTTAGCGACGTAAGTCCAATGTGCCTTGGCGGTGTAGACACCGTTAGCATGACATAGCCGAGGGAAGCACCTGGAGGCTAGCGCGATGGATGAACAAGTCATGGATGACTTGGTGGGATCCGAGAGGCGTGAGGCTGATGGAGGTGGCTAGAAGGCTTAGGTCTAGGCTAAGGGTGGTCTAGCAAGTATGGGGGCACCATACTTTGGTTAAAACCTCATTTTTGAGGTTGGAAGTCGACTGACATTATGGCCGGTTCGACTGCCATGAGTCGATTTGAGTTCGACTACCATTTAAGAGATGGAATTGCTCTGCGTCACTCATTGGAGCAATGATCGATGATCGCCAAGAGATTCGGCAATGATCGCCACAACGAAAGGTCGGCTTTAGCATAGAACGCCACGTCGTGAGTCGACCACTAAAGTACCGGCAATGACTTTTAAGAGTCCCGTTGGAACTTGTCCAACGTGGATTGAGCCATTGTCTCACAGCTATAGTGTTGGCAGTCGACTGGAGAATTATGGCAGTCGACTGCCAGGCGGAAATCCAGCCCGACGCATGATAAAAGCAGCTGTTCGTGGAAGGCTCGATTATCAGATTTTTGGGAGCTTACCTGAGGCGATTTGCAGGTGCATTTCAAGGCCCTTCAACCTCATCCAAGCAACCAACAAGCAAAGCGCTAAAACCCTAGTTTTGTAAAGTGTTCTTTGCATTTCTTTGTATTTTTCTTGTATTTTTTCATATTACTTTTGTAATCTGTTGTATGAGGTTTCTCCACCTCCGACTTGTTGTCGAGAAGGAGTTTATTGCTTAGTGGTGTTTGTGGCATCGCTAGGGTTCATACGAACCCAATCCGTGGAGTAGGAACCGTTCAGTTCCGAACCACGTTATATCCTTGTATTTGTATACTTGTTATTTTGATTGTTGTTTCATTTTTATATTTCGCTGCATACTAACAATCATAGGCAAGCGAACGCGATCAAATTCCATCTACGTACGGTCAACGTGCTATTCACCCCCCTCTAGCGGGCGCACAGGTCCTAACAAGTGGTATTAGAGCCTGGGGCTCTTCTACGGATTAACAACTCGGAGTCAATACGCTAGAGTAAAAGATGGAAGTTCAAGGACAATTGGGATGGGATATCAACACCCCAATTCCGTATGCCTTCTATGGACGAGAAGGTTTCAATTCTTGGAAGGCGAGAATTGAAGATTTTTTTGATGATGAGAGACCTTGAGGAGTGGTCCGCGTTGATGGAAGGATTTGAATATCCTAAGGGACCAAAGGGAGGGTTTCTCAAGAAGAAGAAGTGGAGTGAGGAGCAACTCCAACAATTCGATTAAAACAAGAAGGTAATCAAATTCATTTTTGATTTAATTCCTAATGATCTCTTGTATAGCCTAGGTGACTATGTGGATGCCAAGGAGCTATGGAGTGATTTGGTCAAGCTCTATGAAAGTCTATCATCGATCCAAGAAGAAGGACCATCACCCTCTCAAGCTCAAGAAGAAACATCCAAAGAGCTAGAGGATTTGCAGGTTGATAGGGAATCAACATCCGGATATGAAGAGGTAGAAGCAGTGGAAGAAGTGGAGGAGGCATCCACCTCTAGGTTTGAGGGGGAGAGACCATCCACACCGGAGCCGGAACAAATTCAAGAAGAAGTCTCAACCTCCGGGAGGAATGAAGAATCCACTCCAATCACCACATCCACCATAGGTAACTCAAACATATCAATTTGTAATAAAAATCATATCATATGTTTTGAGTGTAGAGAAGTCGGGCACTACAAGAGCAAGTGCCCAAAGAAGGTTAGGAAAGCTCCACCGGCACCAAAAGTCAAGGATGTCGATGCCCCAAGTCAAAAGAGCAAGGAGCATATCATATGCTTCAACTCAAAGGGGCATTACCGGAGTCAATGTCCTAGGGGGAGCAAAAAGACCCAAGAAGGAGCTACACATGTAGGGGGAGCTTCCAAAGCTAACCCTAAGGTATTTTTGAATAAAGCTTTTTATTCAAATAATGTCAAAAAGCATGCTAGAAATAATTGTAGCAATCTTGCTATTTATCAAAAAGAGCATGCTAGAAATAGAAAATGTTGCTTAGGAGCTAAGAAGGTCAACCTTAGGAGTAAGGAGAAATTTCGGACTAATGTCCCTAAAAACAACTTATCTAAGGACAAACCTAGGTTAAATAATTCTAGAAAAATTTTACCTAGGGAGACCATTAGAAAGGTGCAAGAGCACCTAGGTTTCAATCATAAATGGACTAGGCATATGCCTAGGAAGTCCCATGCCTAAAAACCAAATCAAAATTCTAAAGTTGGGCAATTAGAATTAGAGAACCAAGCCTTGAGGTCAAGGCTTGAAAAGCTTGAAAAGACCCTTAAGGTTATGCAAAATCAAATGCAAGGGTCAATTAGTCAAACTTCTAGGTCAAAATCTCAAAGTCAACATTTAGGACCCAAGAAGCAAAAGTCACTCAAGGGAAAGAATGGTTTGGGTCACAAACCTAAGCCTAAGGTGGCTTATCATAGTGTTCCATTAGATTATGGAACACTAATTAGGTCTAGGAAGACCAAGGTCAATAGGGAAGTCATCCCTAAGGTTGACCAAAGGTTGTGCCTAGTGGCTAGGGTTTCTAGGAAACCTAGGGTAGCCACTAAGAAGGTTATTAGGGAGGCAATCCTTAAAGTTAACCATAGCAAAACCCAAATGACCAAGGCTAACAAGCCTAGAAGGGTCATTAGGAGGGTATCTAGGGAGGTTATCCCTAAGGAATACCTAGTAAACCCAATGAGCTCAAATAGATTTTGGGTTCCTAGGAGCGTGATAGATTCACGCTAGATGGGGTTAGGGTGTGCCAACCTTGATTGGATGGGTAGTTAACTCAACCATGATAAAGGTGGCATTTTTAGGTTATTTTCAAGGTTAGGGTCACCTTGGAAATACATTTGAGTCTTAATCCTAAAAGATTTTAGGATGTGCCAATATTATTTGAGAAGTTTGATAAAATGATCAAATTGGCACAATTTAGGTTTAGAGGTTGGTGTGCCATTTTGAGTTTTTTGCACACTTGGAAGAAAAGTAGAAATATGGAAAAAATATGATGAATTATATCAAATGGCAATTAATATTAAGATTTAGGTATTATTATACCTATATATTTTATATGTCATGCTTTGTTTGCCATATAACATGTCATGACATCATGCTTACTTTTATTCATTGTATATGTCATGTTCATGTTTTAGGATTAAGGTTTTTAAATGTCATGTGTTTTTAGATTTTATCATATGCTATGACATCATGATCATTGGCCATGCTTAAATATTGCTATCTTTATGCCATGATCATTTCATGCATTAAATTGATTAAAATTGAACAAAGGACAATGACATGACTTGAAGTCCCATTTATAAGGTAATCAAATAGGGTTGCCTAGGAAATGCATGAAACCCTAGATTAAATGAACCAAAACCCACATCTCACATCCAATTGACATGTATGTGTATTTATACACCCTAGATACATGTGAGATGCTAGGATATGAGTTAAGTTCAAGGTGCATAGTGTTTGCATCTAGTTGAACCCAAACTCATCTTAACTCAACATGTGGATCATTGGGAAAGCTTGTGTACAAGTCATGTACATAGATCCCAAGGAATGTGATCCAAAATAGGTTTTCAAAAATATTTTGAAAAACCTTGGTGAAGTCTATCTTTTGATAGCAATCACCATTGATAGAGTTGATACAAAATAGGGCCAAAACATTGAAAATTTCAATGGTTTTGAGTTTTGTATCAAACTCACTATTTTATGGGTAAAATAATTTTCAAATATTTTTCACCCATTGTATTGACTATAAGTAATATACGTATCAAGTTTCGTGATTTTTCAAAATACGTAGAATTACTTATGACTTTTCAAAACTCGATTCTGATAGTTGAAATTGAATTTTAGTTATCACCGACCGCCTTGTGGCCGATCGATGAGAGTGGCAATGATCGTTACCGATAGAGTCAACCGCTGTGTCTGATTTTGGGTTAACAAGGTTTGTTTAGCCCATTTTCAGCCATGGTAAAGGTCCCTAACCACTTATAACCCTAGGATATGCTTTGGGAAGCATTATAAAGGGTGAAAATCCATTGGATATGGATTAGGAGAAGTGTTAGGTCAAAGTATCAAATTTAGGGTATGGAAAGTTCAAGTTTGAACTTAGAACCTTAATTTTGATGGTTTAGAGTTTCTATTGGCTTAGGGACTTCCCAAGGATATTGTTGGTGCAATGGTCAAGGGGGAGCAAGCCTTTAGGGGGAGTTATCCATCTTGGGATGATGGATGTGTTTCTCTTCTTGAAGGGAGAGAAGTTATTGGGAGAGTATCATCAATTGGAAAAATTGATGGGATGATTGAGAAACCCAATTTGGAAATTGGGAGAGAGTATAGGATTGCCTCTCTTGAGTGATATGGGACTTATCACTAGGAAGATGGTAGGCGTCCTAGGTATTTTTGGATCAAGGGGGAGATTGTAAGATCTCATTGGAACATGAGACATTGACCTCCTTGGAGAGATAACCTTTTTGATGTTTGTCAAAAACGGGGAGAAGATAAAATTACCAATTTGGAAAATTGGTAAGGGAATTTAAGTTAGGGGCCTAACTCAAAGTTTGTTTTGTCAAACATCAAAAAGGGGGAGATTGATGGTGCACTCGACCCAGGTCACGATTGACCTTACTCGAGTTTAACTCGAGTGATGTTTTGATGTTTGACATAGGATGTTTGACAAAGTGGTTTGACATTGATGTTGGACATTGATGTCGGTTAATATGTTGGGGAGATTGTTGGAGCAATCGACCTGGGTTATGTTTTACCGGACTCGAGTTTGACTCGAGGGAGACTTTGATGGTTGACTAGGGTTGACCATGTGATAAAGGGAAAGTCCAAGCATGGGTCTTGGCAAGGTAAAGCCCAAGTCATGGGTACTTGGCATGGAAAGTCCAAGTGGAACACATGGCATTTGGGAAAGTCCAAGTCTTGAATACTTGGCACAAGGAAGAGTCCAAGCATGGGTCTTGGCATGGAAAGTCCTACATGGGTTGGCAAGGGAAAGTCCAAGCTTGAGTCTTGGCATTTGAGAAGTCCAAGGGGATTGATATTGGCGGCGTAAAGTCCAAGCGGAGTCTTGGCGGCGTAAGTCCAATGTGCCTTGGCGGTGTAGACACCGTTAGCATGACATAACCGAGGGAATCACTTGGAGGCTAGCGCGATGGATGAACAAGTCATGGATGACTTGGAGGGATCCGAGAGGCGTGAGGCTGATGGAGGTGGCTAGAAGGCTTAGGTCTAGGCTAAGGGTGGTCTAGCAAGTATGGGGGCACCATACTTGGATTAAAACCTCATTTTTGAGGTTGGCAGTCGACTGACATTATGGTCAGTTCGACTGTCGTGAGTCGATTTGAGTTCGACTGCCATTTAAGAGCTGGAATTGCTCGCGGCGATCGCTTAATGGGATCGATCGATGTCGATGTGATCGATTGCGAAGAGACGGCAATGATCACACCTGAGTGTCGAGCACAGAATGCTCCATAGCCGACTGGGCAGTTGACTACGGGCACTAGCAGTCGACTGCCAATGTTGGCAGTCGACTGCCAAGAGTCCCGTTGGAACTTGTCCAACGTGGATTGAGCCATTGTCTCACAGCTACAGTGTTGGCAGTCGACTGCAAGGCGGAAATCTAGCTCGACGCAAGATAAAAGCAGCTGTTCATGGAAGGCTCGATTATCAGATTTTTGGGAGCTTACCTGAGGAGATTTGAAGGCAATTTGCAGGTGCATTTCAGGGCCCTTCAACCTCATCTAAGCAACCAACAAGCAAAGCGCTCAAACCCTAGTTTTGTAAAGTGTTCTTTGCATTTCTTTGTATTTTGCTTGTATTTTTGCGTATTACTTTTGTAATCTGTTGTACGAGGTTTCTCCACCTCCGACTTATTGTCGAGAAGCAGTTTATTGCTTAGTGATGTTTGTGGCATCGCTAGGGTTCATACGAACCCAATCCGTGGAGTAGGAACCGTTCGATTTCGAACCACGTTATATCCTTGTGTTTGTATACTTGTTATTGTGATTGTTGTTTCATTTTTATATTCTGATGCGTACTAACAATCATAGGCAAGCGAACGCGATCAAATTCCATCTACGTACGGTCAACATGCTATTCACCCCCCCCTCTAGCGGGCGCATAGGTCCTAACACTCAATTGTCACGCCCGCCCTTTCCAAGGGTCCGGAGTGGCGGCACGTGACGCGATCGTACATACATATATTACAGCGGAAGACTTTAGACTTATTTTTTTTCTTTTAAACATAAACATGCATCGTCATTTCATAGATACTTCTTAAACATAGAGCATGCATCATTATTTCATAAGTACTTAGTGCTTAGTTCAAGTCCATAAAGAGAATCGTCTTAAGGCAAAAACATGCATAAGGAACATAATAGATCTCCTCCACCATGCCACTACCACACACACTTTTCCCCTCCTGCTGCTCCCTTTAGTTTGTCACCCTTTACCATTATCTGCAGTACAAGGGAACATAAACTATAAGCACATAGGCTTAGTAAGACCCTGTCCTACTCACAAAACCATACATCAAGCATTAAACATAGAGTAGTGACATGATCATATAACACATGTAAGCGTAACCTTCACATAAACATACAAAGACATATAATCAAACATAACATGCATATAACATACTGGAACATAAGCATAGCATTTGTATAAACATAAAAGATCATAAGCAAGCATAACATGTAAACGTACAAGAACATAAGCAGGCATAACATGAATATAACAAGAACATAAGCAGACATAACATGAATATAAACATCATAGAACATAGGCAGGCATCACATGAATATAATAAGAACATAAGCAGGCATAACATGAATATAAACATCATAGAACATAGGCAGGCATATCATGAATATAATAAGAACATAAGCAGGCATAACATAAAGGAATATAAACATCATAGAACATAGGCAGGCATATCATGAATAAAATAAGAACATAAGCAGGCATAACATAAAGATATATAAACATCATAGAACATAGGCAGGCATATCATGAATATAATAAGAACATAAGCAGGCATAACATAAAGATATATGCAGGATGCTCTCTGAAAACATATCTTATAGGGATTTAAACATAAATCTCAACATATTGAGCCCGACATTGTACCACATCATCATCATCATAGCGCACATCCCTAATAGACACGAGGTAGCTAATCCCGAACCCACTAGAGTACTAGGCCCGTACTAAGTCCGTCAACCTAGGGGCAGCATAGCAGAAGCCCATCCTAAGCCCGTACTTATGACTGTCGGCCTAGGGCATCTGGGAGCCCATCCCGTACTAAGTTCATACTACGACTGTCGACCAAGGGGCACGTAGGAGCCCATCCCTTGGACCTTATTAGGGTCCTGGTGTTAGTAATATATGAGAGATGTCCTAAGGCAATCGCCTTATGTATGAACCATTTATATGATAAATGAAGATTCACTATTTGAGTATACATGTTTTATGTATTTGATTGGATCTTAAACTCATTTACTGAATGTCCACGATACGATTCACAGCATGAGAGAATTTGTGATTGGATCACAACTAGTGAGTATCTCTACATGTGTAATTGTGATGTATCGGAATTATCCCTAGTCGATGAATTGATGGATTTGGACACCATCAATTCTGTCGAGACTAGCACGAGGTATACTCCTTGGTGTATCCAAGCAGCTGATTCTCACTGGCTGGAGACATTGTGATGTCCGGAGTTAATCGTGGATGCTAGTTATGGTAACTAGTTCATTGGAGTGACCAGGTAGTAAGACTTCATATGGTTCTCTGCATATATAGATATGTCAATGAAGTTCTTATGGCTTAAGTGCGATGTTCCTTTGACTTGCGGTATTCAAGTCATCTTGATCATGGAGACTTATGCTTTGACATCTTAAGCAAACATCTCTAAGGAGATGTGGACCCAGATGATTGGGTATAAGTCAAGTGATCGAAGGTGTTTGAATAGCCTATAAAGGATTCACCACTCCTTGCGAGGAGATGTATACCCATGGCCTCTCGTCGGATTGTTACTAAAGTCTTTGGCCAAAGCATTACATGTTTAGAGTAAAGTACTTTTCGATACATGTGGAGTAACTAGAATCCGTAGGACGAGGAAATGATACTTGGGCTAGGTGTGACGTAGTCAGCCTAGTGGGGACTGACACAATAGACCATGTCCTGAACCAAGTGGGTATAAGATGAGTGAAGGGAATGGGGCCGCGATTCATTCGAGCTCTTGAAGGGTTTGAGAAATAGTTACTGGATCAGTTGATCTTTTCGGTTAATTGGGGATCATGATGTACTACTAGGTGCCACTCGCATGATCGTTCTATAATTAATGGTTAATTATAGGCGGCCAACATAAACCGAGAACCTATTTGGTCACGCTGTGAGTGTAATCCAAAGGATTTAAAGCGAGCTTGAGAATGGGATTCTCGGCCGAGAGAAACTATGTTTGGTTGGACCAAACATAAGCGAGCATGAAATTATTTGATCGCAATGGAAGCATGGATGGGCGTGTCTTATGAAGACATAATGGATGGACCAAAATGGTTTGGTTCTAATCCAATGGATGAGAATAAACCAAAGGGTTTGGTTTATATTAAGCGAATGAACCAAAGGTTGGTTCGGTTCGTTTTAACTTAAAATAAACCATCATGGTTTGGTTTATTTTAACTTATCCTAATGGAGCGGGTTAACGGGCTTTATGGATATGATCCATTAACCATTAAGAGAATTAGTTCTCTATAAAATAGGGCTTAAGGGATTATTAAACCTAACCTAATCCAAAACCCAACACCTAGTTGCCGCCCAACATCCTTGGAGTTGCGCCCAACCTGTGAACCTCCGGCGACCCTCGATCTCCTCTAGGTTCGGTGATAAGGTGAGCTTCCATCTCTCCTTTGGCCTCTATTCCTCCACCAAAAGCTGTCCAGTTTTTCTGGACAGCTTGTTTCTTTGTTGTCGGGCGTCGTCAGTTACGTATTACTCGACATTTTCACCAACAATACTTTGGATTTGATCTCGGTAATCCTGCGAGAGTGGAGGGCGAAGGATTCGTCAATTGGTTGTGAATACCTCTCGGAGAAGCGAGTTTGAGAACTTCGTTTTAGGATCGAATTTGGATTGGATCGTGATCATCTCTCGATCACGTCGTCTTCAACACGAGGCTAGTAACCCGTCTGAAGAGCGAAGCTCGTGACTTAGCGAAGTCATCGAGGCTCGGCGTGGATACGGATAGAGACGATTCTTACGAGGATCGTTCCGGTTGATGCCGTTCCCGCTACACGTCATACGAAAGGTATAACGTAGATAATTTTCTTTATTGCAAATTTTAATTTACGGTTATGTCTACACTTGTTGTAATAGCATGCGTGTGTTGTGTGTGTTGTAATAAATATAGATTTATTATTTTTTAATTGCTTCATTTTGTTGGATCGATTTGGCGCTAGAGGGTGAATAGCGATAAGAAAAAACTTTGTGTCGTTGAATTGCGAGTAGCGGAAAGATAGCAATAAATAAATAAAACACGAGGGTTTTTACTTGGTTGTAGCCTAGCTACTACTCCAAGGAATGGTCCTTGACCACATACGGAGGGCAATAATAAGCGAACTCCTTCTCGATAGAGATAGGAGTTAAGCGAATCTAAAAACTCAATAAAGATTCAAGGTAGAGGACACTCTCTCCTTGATATGATTTAAAGCTTGAAAATAAAGACAACTTATACAAAATTAAAGATTATATGACTTGATTGGAGGTTGAAGCTTTAGTCGTCGTCTCCTTCATCGTAGGGATGTCGGAGAGTCTATCGGAAGCACTTGGAAGCTTTTGAATTGATGAAAAACCCTAGGTTTGGCCCTCCTTTTATAGCCTTTAAGCCCCTCAACGAATGGGTCTTCAACCAATCACAAATGGGCACAAAACTCCTTGAAAAATGGTGATAAAGCTTGACTCCTCGGTGATTTTTGACCACCGGTTGAGCGGCGGTTGAAGTCACGCGGTTGAAATGGCGGTTACTAGCCACGATTTTGACTAAAGGAGTTTAGCTCAAAATACAAGTGAATTAAAGCGGCCACTTGTCCGATCTCAACATAGACCTTCCATGGAAGTCTTGGGTTGATCGCCCAAGGGCGTCCCGTACAAGGACACGACCTCACTTGCAGCACGAGCTTACCTCGATACCTTGTCGCTTTGCTTAGGCCTTCCACTCGATTCCTCCCTCAAGTAACTCGAGTGTCGCCACTACCGCGGCTTCCTCGGGTGTCGCTAGCCTTGACTCGACATTGAGACTTTTCTGCACACTTGATTTAGCTCGTGAGATAACAATATAAGCTTAACTTTGTATCGTTTGCTATAATCAAAACATAGGTTCGACTTAGGTGCCCACTGCACCAACAATCTCCCCCTTTTTGATTTATGACAAACCCACATACAAAGTTAAGCAAGCATGAAGAATAATAATGTGCATGAGAGAAAAAAATGAAGATTAAGTTGGAGTAGTAAGGATTTTCTTCAAGTACTCCCCCTTGAGGAAACCTCCCCCTTGACCGAGGTGTTAGGGCAATCTCTTGTCGTGATATGGTTTTGATGGTGTGGCAAAGGGTTTAAGTTAGTTTGATATGTTGATGTGATATGTGCGTTGAAGTCATGCAGGACTTAGTAATTCGCACATGGAGCCGTGGCGAGTTTCACATCTCATGACTCGTGCCTTGAGTCGGTGAAGGATAGCTTTGCGGAAGCCGTGCGCTTGGAGCATCCGAGGGACCGCCGGATGAGAAGCTTGGAGTGAAGCCAGAGGAAGTAGACTTCGAGGCAAGAGACGCGAAGGAGCATTGCAGAGCCGTGCGCTGATCTGAGGGGCGTGGTGAGAGCGAAGAGAACCGGCGAGGACTCGAAATGAGTGGCGGTGGGAAGGTAGCTCTTAGGTGAAACTTGGCATTTGGCCAAGTGTGGATGGGTTTCGACACGGTCATTGCCATGTCATGGCGATCGGGCTCAATCGTGAGTTCGGTATATCGGTGGATTGTAGCGTGATCACGCCCTCGTGGGCGGTCGGAAGACCATCGATCGGTAGCGGGATCGTGATAGATAAGGTTGACCACAGAACCGTTCGTGGCCGTGGCGATCGACTATGGAAGGCGTGATCGGTGATGGTCCATCGATCGTTGCCAAGAGTTCCGTTGGACTACAACGGTGATCCGATGTGTTTGGAGTTGTAGTGACGGTCGGCCAAGGCGGTCGGTGATGGCGCAACGGGAAGAAGTTAGCCTCTCTATAAAAGAGAGGTGTAAGCCTTTGAGAGGCTAATGCTCATACTCCAAACAATCTTCCTAGTGCCCCACAAGCTCTAAACTCTTCTTACTTGTCTTTACTTCAATCCTATTGTAAGAAGAGTGATCTTGGTTGTAAAGGTTACCTCCACCTAGCTTTGTGCAAAGGAGAGACCGATAGTGATTGGTTTTGGCGGAGTGATTCACCGTGGACGAATCGGACCGTGGATTAGCGGCGTAGCCGTGAACCACATTATATCTCGGTGTTTGTATTGCTTGTTTATATTTTGCTTGTCTTTACTTATAGTTGTATATTCCGCTTGCACTAACGTTTTGTAGACGAGCAATTTACGACGTCCAACATACGAGGGCTATTCACCCCCCTCTAGCCGGCCATATCGATCCCCTACACGAGGGTGAGTCTTTGAAGAAAGACCTTAATCCTCCCCCTTGAGGGTTGCTTTAAGTAATTAACATTACTTAAAATTAGCTTTAGTAAAACGTTTTAGTTAAGCCCTTTCTCCCCCTTAAGTAAAACACTAACGACATAAATAAGTTAAGAATTCTCTTAACTTGGCCTTTTGTCAAAAGTTAAATAAGTTCTCAAAACCTAAAGTTAACTTTTGGTTTAAACATGAAGTAAGAGTTAAGTTATCAAAAAATTTGAAAAAATTTGACCCCTTAACTTTGGCCTTTTTCTCCCCCTTTTGCCGTATATCGAAAAGAGTAAGGGGTGTGTGGAAATCAAAATAATTGCTAAATTTAAAGTCCAAGCATGTTCCACATTTTTATTAAAAAAATAGTATATTGAAAATAAGCTCATCTATGAAATGTTCGACTCATATTTGGCTTGATTGAAATGAAGGATCAAATCTGGTCGGAGTCGGTTAGTATGTATGATTATACTCCATGGTTCATAGCGATGCACTAGCTCTACATCTGGAACCAGGAGTAAGGTCCTAACATCTCACGCCCATCTACGTGGCTAAGTACACAAACACATTAGTCCTATGTGTTGTGAGATGTATTGGCTCCTTAAATCTATAGGTGCATGATATCTAAGGTATGACCTATGCTAGTTTCATGAAAAAGTAAGAAATAGTAGTAATATAATTTGCAAAACCTATTCTATTACGCACATGCCTAATTTTCATCTCAAGAGACTAAATTCGGCTTCGGGTAGTGGTTTAGTAAATATGTCTGCTAGGTTAGACTTCGAGTCAACATATTCGAGTTGTATGGAGCCGTTGGCTACATGTTCTCGAATGAAATGGTGTTTTACCTCTATATGCTTTGTTCTTGAATGGCATATAGGGTTCTTAGTTAGATTTATCGAACTTATGTTGTCTACAAAAATTTTAGTTTTGGTGAAGTCCAACCTAAAGTCTCGGAGAGTGTGCTTCATCCAAAGAAGCTGAGTTACACACTCACCCATCGCAACGTATTCGGCTTCGGTGGTAGATAAGGCAACACAATGTTGCTTCCTACTGCACCAACTCACTAGACTTGGCCGAGTAGTTGACAACAACCACTCGTGCTCTTTCTATCGAGTTTACTACCGGCATAATCTGAATCGGAGTAGCCGATTAGTTCGAACTCCGTAGATCTAGGGTACCAAATACCAACGTTAAGTGTACCCTTAAGATATCTAAGGATACGCTTAACTAGGGTTAGGTGAGACTCCTTAGCACAGGTTTGAAACCTGGCGCACATACTTACTGCGAATAGGATGTCGGGTCGACTCGCAGTTAAGTATAGGAGACTTCCTTCCGCGCTCCTATAGTACTTTAAGTCAATGGACTTACTTTCTAGGTCTTCTCCTATGTTAACATTAATCGCCATTGGGGTGTTTATTATCTTAGCGTCTTGCATTCCAAATCTTTTAATTAACTCCTTAGTGTATTTTTGTTGATATAGGTATATACCATCCTTAGTTTGTTTAATTTGTAGACCTAAAAAGAAACTTAACTCGCCTACTAAGTTCATTTCAAACTCACTTTCCATGAGTGAAACGAACTCGTTTAGTAAGGCTGAGTTAGAGGTTCCAAAAATTATATCGTCTACGTAAATTTGAGCTATGAATATTTCTTTACCTAAGGTTTTTACGAAGAGAGTTGGGTCAACTAAGCCTTGGTTAAACCCTTTTGACTTGAGATGGATTGAAAGTCTCTCGTACCAAGCTCGAGGAGCTTGTTTAAGTCCATAGAGAGCTTTCTTAAGTTTTAGAACATGGTCGGGTTTATCTAGATTTTCGAATCCGTGGCTAACATAAACTTCTTCTTTAATGTATCCATTTAGGAATGCCGACTTAACATCCATTTGAAATAGCTTAAATCCTCGATGTGCGATAAGCTAGCAACATTGAATGGATTGAGTCTAGCTCTTGGGGCATAGGTTTCGTCGTAATCTAAGCCTTCGACTTGATGAACCCTTTGGCGACTAACCTAGCCTTGTTTATAACTACTTCACCTTTATCATCAAGCTTATTTCGAAACACCCACCTTGTTCCAATTATCGTTTTGTCTTTAGGTGGTGGTACTAATTCCCACACTTCATTCCTAGTAAATTGAGCTAGCTCTTCTTGCATTGCAATAATCCAATCGGGATCAAGAAGAGCTTGTTCAATTGATCTGGTTCTATCTTTGAAATTAAGGAAATTTGACTAAGGTTCCTATAGGATGCTCTAGTTGAACTCCTAGATTAGGATCTCCTATCACTTGATCGATAGGGTGGTTAGTCTGAATCCTAGATTGGGTTGGGTTTGTGTCACCGACTGCTTGATCAATGGGGTGACTTGGTTGAACACTAGTTTGACTCGGATCACTTGTCACTTGGTCGACAAGAGAAGTTGGTTGATGTGGATTAGACTCGATCTCAGGGTCAGAGTTAGGTCTAGTATGAGTCGGCTCGCTAATTGGGGTTGTCGGGGTTTTGTAGGTTCGTGTCCTTCATCAAATACTACATTGATAGTCTCCTCGACTCTAAGGGTGTGTGGTTATATACTCTATAAGCTCGGCTTGTAGTCAGTATCCTAGAAATATTCCGGTCGTGGTTTTGGATGTAAATTTCCCTAGGTAATCCTTAGTGTTTAGAATATGTACCTTACACCCAAATACCCTAAAGTACTTGATGTTAGGTATTTTATCGTGATAAATCTCATACGAGGTCTTAAGGTGCCTCTTTACCATAAGGATCCTATTCTGACATAGCAAGCCGTGCTAAGCTATACGCCAAAAACCTATCAGGTAGGTTATATTCGTTTAACATGGTCCTAGCGGCTTCTTGTAGAGTTCGGTTTTTCCGCTCCACTAGGCCATTTTGTTGAGGGGTCCTAGGTCAAGAGAATTCATGGTGGTATCCGTTTAGGTTACAGAAGTCGGTGAACCTTTGATTTTCGAATTCACCACCATGATCGCTTCTAAGTCTTTTAACCTTAAGGTCTTTTTGATTCTCGATTAATTTGAATAGATTGATTAATTGATCTAGGTATCATTTTTATGTTTGATGAACCTAACCGAGTAAACATGGAGTAGTCGTAAAATTATGACTAAGCAATATTGACTTTTATTGAGTGACTTGGCTCCATGTGAATCGAATAGATCCATATGCACGAGAGCTCAAGTACACTTGAGGTTCGTTCTTGGTTAGTTAACTTGTGTTGTGTCCTAGGTTGTTTTCCTTGTTGACAAGCATTACGCATTTTATTAACCAAGTTGTTGAGGTTGGGTAAACCTCCTCGACTAAGCCACTCGACTCATCTTGTGGGCGAGTCTTGGGTGCAGTGACCGAGTCATCGGTGCCACAACCATGATTCCTCTTCTGTGTCATAAGACATTTGGTGAGGATTTGATTAAGTTCATTGTATAAATGTTATTTGTCCTAGTTCCTTTGAGTATTGTTTTATTTGTTTCATTTGTTTTAATTACACATTCATTTTCTAAAAATACGACCTTATAGTTATTGTCACATAATTGGCTTACGCTTAAGCAGGTTATATTCAAAATTCTCTACAAGTAATACATTTTTAATAACAAAATTCGAGTTAAGCTCGATATCACCTGATCCGATGATTTTGAGCTTGCCGTTATTCCCAAAGGCTACCGATCCTTGTCGTTTGAATCGAAGCTTTGTGAATTTGAGTTGATCCCCTCATGTCGGAGAGCACCATCAACATCCATTGATCCTACACAAGTTGGTTGGATTGGATGTTAGATTTTTATTTTTAAATTGGTTGTAAGTTGTTAAACCTAGGTCATCTCACCCGAGTCTATATGATCAAGCATGTTATACTTATGTGTTTTTTGTGAGATGACTCCCAATTAAATTTATTAAGTGGATTTAGGTTTAAGTGATTTTATGTTGAGATGATTTTCAATTAAATTGATTAAGTGGATTTTGGTTCAAGTAATTAGGATTTAGGTTCAAGTAATTTTATATTGAGATGATTTTTAATTAAGTGGATTAAGTGGATTTAGGTTCAAGTAATTTTATGTTGAGATGATTTTCAATTAAGTTTGATTAAGTGGATTTAGGTTCAAGTTAGATTTGGATTTAACCCTTAAGGCTTGTCAAGTTTACCTTTCAAGATCATGGCTTCCAGTGTCGGGCGAGGCAGGGCCTTCTTTTATCGGATCATCGACCACTTCCTTAGACAAAGCCATGTTCAAGAAAATGATGACTTGACTCACCTAAGACTATTTCCTAGTCTAACTAGTTATTTTTGAAAAGAGGCTCCCGAGGCTCAATCTTTTGAAGGATTTTAGTTGGTTATTTGAAAAGAGGCTCCCGAGGCTCAATCTTTTGAAGGATTTTAGTTGGTTATTTGTGTATTCCAAGTGAGTTAAAAACAACAAAAAAACTAAGCATGCAATTTCTAAGTTAAAGCACAAACATGTTTTGTCTTGGCTCCCCTAGGACAGTTGAATCGGTTCGGTCTATCCACATAGTGGATTTGGTCCTTGGGAACCCAGTACGAGTTAGATCCTAGAGTTGAAATCAAAGTGGTCTTAGGGACCCATGCTTGGACACATTTTTTATGTCTACTTACGATTGACATATACGACTTATTGGTCGTGTTTGAGCTAAACCCTAGTCAGGCCTTGTTGTACACGGCCCTTTGCGATCCAAGTAGGAGGTCAAGTCCTTTGGATACCAAAGTAAACCTTTCCAACGTATTCCTAAGATCTTCGACTTGACTTTTCAAGAGTGAGTTCTCAACTTCGAGTTTTTCAACCCGAGTTGAGTCCTTCTCTTGAACTCGACTAGTCGAAGAGGTTAGGGAGACCTCGTGTTTGAGGAGTTTAACTTCCTCAACCAGGGTCTCGACCTTGGACTTGGACTTAGCTAACTTCCTAGACAAAAACCTAGCAACCGTATTATGTAAAGTATTAAATAAAGTACTGACTCACCTTAAGGGTATCTTTTGAACCGGATGCGTATCCGTGGCTTGACTTGAAGGTTGCTTTAGTCGAATCATCCTCCCGGTTCGACTCAAGTTCGGGTTCGGTCTCGTGTCGACTCAATTGATTTCGCCATGAAGGCGTGGTCTTCGTCTTCTTCGGATAGCGCTTCTTCCCATGTCGCGTTGAGGGCCTTCTTGTGCTTAGGTCCTTGGTGGTTGAGCTTGGGGCACTCGGACTTGATATGTCCAAACCATTACACTCATAACACCTAATATTAGAACTTTTAGGTTTACCTTGGTTGGGTCGAGTGGTTGGCTTCGTCCCTTGGCTATTCTTGAGCTAGGTTCATTAGTTGGCGATCAATTCGGTCAACTTCTTCTTCGGACTCGTCTTCCTCCTCGGTTGGTGGTGGCTTGCTTGCGATTTTCTTCTTCTTTGATCCTGCAAATAAAGCTATACCCCTCTCGGGTTCCGAGTTGGATTGTTCATGTAATTCGAAATCGGAAAAAAGTTCATCTAACCTAATTTTAGAAAGATCTTTGGAGACCTTGTAGGCATCGACCATGGATGCCCACAAGGTAGTCCTCGGAAAAGAGTTTAGAACATACCTTATAAGGTCGCGGTTTTCGACCTTTTGCCCGATTACGTGTAAGTTGTTGACGATGTCCTGGACACGGGCGTGGAGTTGCGTCGCGGATTCGTGTTCCTGCATTTTTAGTGTGTACAATTTATTGAATAACAAATCACGCTTACATACCTTGGCTTGATCCGATCCTTCGTGTAACTCGATTAGTTTAGTCCAAAGATCCTTTGCGCTTATGAAGGGGCCGACGTGATTTAACTCCTCCTTGGATAGGCCGCATTGGAGGATTTGTGTTGCCTTGGCGTCGGCTTCGACTTGTCGTTTTGTTGCAACGGTCCATTGATCATAATCCAAGGAGTCACCCACTTCATTAGTCGGAAGTGTGAAACCCGTTTGGATTATGATCCACATCTCGAGTTGGGTTTTGAGAAAGCATTCCATCCGACCCTTCCAATAATGGAAGTCATCTCCGTTATAAAACGGAGGTCGGACGGTGCTAAAACCCTCGAGATGGGCCATTGAAACAAAAAGACAAAAAGAGACGAACCGAAAAGCTAGCAAAGACAAAAACTCAAAAACAAGTACCAAGACTCGCGTCTTGGATTAGTAATCTTGAGAGAATTTAACAAACAAAATAAATAGAAATAAACAGAATTAAAAGAAAATAAATCTGTAAAAAAGCTAGATTGGTGGTTTCACCAAATCTTAGCAACCCCGGCTCGATACCAATTGTTGGATCGATTTGAGCTAGAGGGGGTGAATAGCGATAAGAAAAAAACTTTTTCGTGTCGTTCAAATTGCAACAGTAAAAGCAGCGGAAAGATAGCAATAAATAAATAAAAACACGAGGGTTTTTACTTGGTTGTAGCCTCTGGCTACTACTCCAAGGCCCTAATGGTCCTTGACCACGCACGGAGGGCAATATTAAAGCGAACTCCTTCTCGATAGAGATAGGAGTTAGCGAATCAAAAACTCAATAAAGATTCAAGGTAGAGGGACACTCCCCCTCTCCTTGATATGATTTAAAGCTTGAAAATAAAGACAACTTATACAAAATTAAAGATTATACCGACGACTTCAAGGATTGGAGGTTGAAGCGTTAGTCGTCGTCTCGGCTACTTCGTAGGGATGTCGAGAGTCGGGCGTATCGGAAGCACTTGGAAGCTTTTGAATTGATGAAAAACCCTAGGTTTGGCCCTCCTTTTATAGCCTTTAAGCCCCTCAACGAATGGGTCTTCAACCAATCACAAATGGGCACAAAACTCCTTGAAAAATGGTGATAAAGCTTGACTCCTCGAGGCTGATTTTTGACCACCGGTTGGAATCGCCGGCGGTTGAGCACGGCTGAATCCGCGGTTGAAGCTGCCACGGTTGAATCGCCGGTTGAATCGCACCACGATTTTTGACTAAAAGGAGTTTAGCTCAAAATACAAGTGAATTCGACGGCCACTTGCGTCCGATCTCAACATAGACCTTCCATGGGAAGTCTTGGGTTGATCGCCGCTAGGGCGTCCCCGTACAAAGGACACGACCTCACTTACGCTTGCACACACGAGCTTACCTCAATACTTACTTGTCGCTTTTGCTTCCGGCCTTCCACTCGATTCCTTCGGCTCCCTCCGAAGTAACTCGAGTGTCGCCCGACCACCGCGGCTTCCTCCGGGTGTCGCTAGCCTTCAGCTCCAGCATTGAGACTTTTCTGCACACTTGATTTAGCTCGTGAGATAACAATATAAGCTTAACTTTGTATCGTTTGCTATAATCAAAACATAGGTTCGACTTAGGTGCCCACTGCACCAACACTGTGCTCATGTTTACCAAACATGATCGAACACACACACACCGCGGTGCCGAAAACCCAACAGTGGTATCAGAGCCCAGGTTGTGTTTCGACATAATCGTAAAAATGGTTTTGCGATAGTCATAATGTATTTCTGGAAATTTTCTAAATTTTGGAAATTTAAAAGTATTTATGGAAATTTTTCAATTTTGGAAAGTCTAGAAGTATTTATGGAAATCTTCCACTTTTGGAAAGTTGGAAGTATTTATGGAAATTGATATTTTCCATAAATAAAATATTTGATTAGATTCTGGAAATTTGTTTCCTAATTTAATCATGATTTGATTTGGGAAATCAAATCTTAAAATATTTTATTTCCATAAGTAGTTTTAATGATTTAAGAAATTGGTTTCCTAAATAGATTTTCCTTAATCAAATAATTCCATGAATAAAATATGTGATTAGATTTGGAAATTTGTTTCCTAATTTAATTATGATTTGATTTGGAGAATCAAATCTTAAACATATTTTATTTCTATAAATAGTTATGACATATAAGGAAATTATATACATTACATAATTGTATGCCATGTAATTGCATTAGATGCATAACATTATGCCATGCGTGTCGTGACATGTAGATGTATGCCATGTATGCCATGCCATGTAGATAATAGTTATTTGCATGCAAAGAGGATGAGACATAAAACCCTTAAACAATATTAAAGCCTACACCTTCCATTAATATGGTTAGAACCAGAGTTCTGTTTCTTGTTTGGGTTGTTGGACTCACTCCAAGCCCGGCTCGAACCTGAACATGTTCAAATCATTGGAATAGTTTAACTCTAATATGGTAAGAGTCAGAGGTCAATCGTTAGTTTGGGTTGTTGGACTCACTCCAAGCCTGGCTAATTGGTTGAATGCGCTCTAACCATATTAAAACTATTTCGCGATTAATGGGTCGGCTTTAACTTAGAGCATCGATTTGTTGGACTCACTCCAAGGTCGATGTGAAGAGAGGTGAAGTTAGGTGCTATGCATATGATGCATACTTGTTAATGTGTTAACAACCCAATGTATGTGTAAACATTCAATTAGTTGATAGCACATTGTGATAGTTACATATACATGATATGTAATCGGTATACTTGATACCCACCATCATAGCTAAGAATGGCTTGTTGGACTCACTCCAAGGTCGTTCTTATCGATGATGGATATCAACCATTCGGAGATGGACCTACGATCTCGAAGTGATTTTAGGGTTTTGAAATTCGAAAAATGAATGGGATTTATAAATGTATATTGATGCATTTTAAAATCATTTTCTCATATATGCTCGTTTTGTATTTCTAGGTCAATAAATTGATCATGAGCGTCTTTGAATTTGCGCACTATTTTGGATTGAACAAATTGGTGGGCTAACTTCTGGGTGGCTTAGAAACGAGAATTGTTCTCAAGGCGGAAAAGCTTGCATATGTCCTTGAAGAGCCTCTTCTGCCGTCCTAAGGGCGATGCAACTCGGACCAAATGTTGGTCTATCGAAACATGTGGCGTCTAAGTGGCGAGTTGCATCATGCTAAGCGGCGATGGTACGGTATACGCATATGGATGCTAATACTATGGTCTTCCATCTTCATGAGTTGTTCGATGAGCAAGCGAGATCAGAAAGGTTGAGTCTCTAGGCTCCTCTTCACTCGAAGATGCAAGAAGGTTAAATGCGTAGTGCGGTTTGTGCTAAAGATGAGCGGGTACATCAGTGACTAGCTACCCTCGGTTTGTGATGGATCATGAGTTAAGTATTGACTTAGTGCATTGTTTGCCCAAGAGTTTCTACAATTTGTGATGAACTATCGGATGAACAAATTGGAATCCACCATTCGAGCTCCTCGATATCTTTGAAAGGTGTGGAGCCTTACATGAAGCATGAGAGAAAGCGTTCCATTAGTTGATTCCTCAAAGAAAGGTTCTAAGAGGAAGGCAAAAGAGCGAGAAGAAAGGAAAGAAAAAGGCAAAGAAAGGCGGAACCCGGTATAAAGGGCACTTGCCATCAACTGGCAAGGAAGGCCAGCGAAGAAAGCAAGATTTATCTTGAGTCCATGAAGAAGAAGAAGGCATCAGATGCCCCATCCTCTTGAGTATCTTCGTTATTGATTGTCATTCTATTTCCTTAGACACTTGGGTATTGGATCTTGGGTGTAGCTCACATATATGTAATGACATCATGGGCTAAGGAATAGAAGAAGACTTGTCGGAGAGTCAAATTTGCGAGTTGGCAATGGAGCAAAGGTTCTTTGCTGATCGCCATCGGAACTTATTTCTTTGAAGCTCCTAGTGGACTAGTCTTGGGCTGGACAATTGCTATTATGTTCCTTCTCTAATAAAGAACATTGTTTCTATTTCTGCTTAAATAGAAATGGTTTCCATTTAACGTTTAGTAACAATTGTTGTTATATAACTTTGAATGGCGTACTTTATAGCTGGATCTTTGAGTAATGGCATTTATACGCTGGACGATTCAAAGGACATCTTCAATATCGAAGCGAGCAACACGCGTGCTCGAAAGGATAATCACATAGACTCCTATATGTGGCATTGTCGTCTTGGCCATATAAGCAAGAAACGCATGTCCGAATTACACCGATGTGGAATTCTGGAATCGTTTGAATTGGATTCATACGATACATGCAATCATGCTTAAAAGGCAAGATGACTAAGTTACCTTTACCGAAAAGGTGAACGAGTGGGAGAGTTACTAGGTCTAGTACATACCGATGTATGTGGACCTATGTCAACTCAAGCTTTAGGAGGCTATAGCTACTTCATTACCTTCACCGATGATCACTCACTTTGGGTATGTGTTCTTGATGAAACACAAGTCCAAGCCTTTGAAAGGTTCAAAGAATTAAATGAAGTAGAGAAACAACATGACAAAAGTATTAAAATACTGATCGGATCGAGGTGGTGAATACTTAAGTCAAGAGTTTCTGATTATCTAAGAGACAATGGCATATTGTCTCAATGGACTCCGCCTATACACCACAAAGATAATGGTGTATCCGAGAGGCGAATCGACTCTGTTGGACATGGTCAGTCAATGATGAATCATGCGACTCTTCCCAAGTCCTTTTGGGGTTATGCACTTCGCATACCGCTTACTTGTTAAATGTAATGCCTACCAAGGTAGTCTCTAACTACTCCATATGAGATATGGGCTAGTAAGAAACCTCATGTATCTTACTTGAAGATATGGGGTTGTCCCGCTTATGTGAAGTGATCAGACGTACAAATTGGATGCTAAGTCCGATAAATGTCTATTTATTGATACCCTAAGGAAACAAGGGGTTACTAATTCTATCATCCTGTGGAACAAAAGGTGTTTGTTTCAAGGCATGTGTTTCTAGAGAAAGAGTTTCTCTTGTAAGAAAATAAAGGGGAGTGTCGCTGAGCTTGAGGAGGCTCGAGAGACTCAAATAGACATTGATGAGATACCGGTGAAGCACAACAAAATGATAACTCATAGTGATGAGCAATCTTGGACCTTATTGTAACACCACATCTTCGTAGATCCGTAGAACACGCAATATTCCCGAGAGATATGGATTTCGTAAGTGAATCGAACGACGTGTTACTCATTGATGATGAGGAGCCTACCGCTTATGAAGAAGGCCGATGTTCGTAAAGGGATAAGTGGCTTGGTGCCATGAAGTCGAAATGGATTCCATGTATGAAACCAAGTTTGGAACTTGGTTGACCCACCAAGGCATAAAGCCTATAGGGTGCAAGTGGGTTTTCAAGAAGAAAACCGACATGGATGGTAATGTGATTACCTATAAGGCTAGATTGGTGGCGAAAGGATATCGCCAAAAACAAGGTGTTGATTATGACGAAACCTATTCGTAGAGCTATGCTTAAATCCATTCGATGCTCCCGCCATAGCGGCTCATTATGATTATGAGATATGGCAGATGGATGTGAAAACAGCTTTCCTTAATGGAAACCTCGCCGAGGACGGTATATATGATACAACCGAGGGTTTCACATCGGTTGATAAAACCAAGGTATGCAAATTGCGACGATCCATTTATGGATTGAAGCAAGCATCCAGGAGCTGGAATATCCGTTTTGATGAGACAATCAAAAAGTTTGATTTCTCACAAAATCCAGACGAACCTTGTGTGTACAAGAAGGTTAGTGGGAGGCAATGTGTTCCTAGTATTGTATGTCGATGACATATTACTTATAGGAAACGATGTGTCAATCTTACTGCTTAAGGTTTGGTTATCCAAGACATTCTCCATGAAAGACCCGGGAGAAGCAACCTACATCCTGGGATTAAGATCTATAGAGATAGATCAAACTTGCTTGGTCTTTCGCAGCCTACATATATAGACCGAAAAGCAAAGAGGTTTAGCATGTAATCCAAGAAAGGTTATCACGCCATCGTGCATGGGGTACACCTTTCAAGTCTATGTGTCCGCGCACAGAAGACGAGAGGATTTGCATGAGTAAGATTCCCTATGCATCCGCAATAGGATCTATCATGTATGCTATGTTATGTACGAGGCCCGATGTATCGTATGCTCTGAGTGTCACGAGCAGATACCAGTCCAATCCAGGAATGGATCATTGGGCGGCTGTTAAGACGATCCTTAAGTACTTGAGAAGAACTAAGGATGTGTTCCTAATATATGGAGAAGGGGACATGGTGATACGCAGGTATACGGATGCCCCGCATGCATAAGGATGATTCCGTGTCTCATGATAATGTTCACCTTGAATGGGGCGCAAAGTGAGTTGGAAAAGTTCCAAACAAGAGATCAGAGCGATTCTACCACCGAGGCAGTAATATATTGCGCTTCTAAGCAAAGAAAGGAAGCGGTTTGGATCAAGAAGTTCGCTCATGAACTTGGTGTGATTCCGGCCATTGTTGAAGCAATACCGGTCTACTGCGACAATAATGGAGCAATTGCACAGGCGAAAGAGCCAAGGTCTCATCAACGATCCAAACATGTGTTTCGCCGCTATCATCTTATCAGAGAGATCATCAGTAGGAACGAAATACAAATCGAGAAAATTCCCACTGAAAGGAACTTAGCGGATCCCTTGACTAAGGCATTACCTCAAAATAAGTTTGAGGGTCATGTTCGAGCTTATGGTATTGGATACCGTAGCGATTGGCATTAGGCCAAGGCGGGAGTCTTAGTAATATATGAGAGATGTCCTAAGGCAATCGCTTATGTATGAACCATTTATATGATAAATGAAGATTCACTATTTGAGTATACATGTTTTATGTATTTGATTGATCTTAAACTCATTTATCAATGTCCACGATACGATTCACAGCATGAGAGAATTTGTGATTGGATCACAACTAGTGAGTATCTCTACATGTGTAATTGTGATGTATCGGAATTATCCCTAGTCGATGAATTGATGGATTTGGACACCATCAATTCTGCCGAGACTAGCACGAGGTATACTCCTTGGTGTATCCAAGCAGCTGATTCTCACTGGCTGGAGACATAGTGATGTCCGGAGTTAATCGTGGATGCTAGTTATGGTAACTAGTTCATTGGAGTGACCAGTCGTAAGACTTCATATGGTTCTCTGCATATATAGATATGTCAATGAAGTTCTTATCGCGGGCTTAAGTGCGATGTTCCTTTGACTTCATGGTATTCAAGTCATCTTGATCATGGAGACTTATGCTTTGACATCTTAAGCAAACATCTCTAAGGAGATGTGGACCCGGGATGATTGGGTATAAGTCAAAGTGATCGAAGGTGTTTGAATAGCCTATAAAGGATTCACCACTCCTTGCGAGGAGATGTATACCCATGGCCTCTCGTCGGATTGTTACTAAAGTCTTTGGCCAAAGCATTACATGTTTAGAGTAAAGTACTCTTCGATACATGTGGAGTAACTAGAACTGTGAGGACGAGGAAATGATACTTGGGCTAGGTGTGACGAGTCACTAGTGGGATCGACACAATAGACCATGTCTGAACCAAGTGGGTATAAGATGAGTGAAGGGAATGGGGCACGATTCATTCGAGCATCAAGGGTTTCGTAAATAGTTCGATCAACCGCTGATCTTTTCTTAATTGGGGATCATGATGTACTACTAGGTGCCACTCATGATCATTCTATAATTAATGGTTAATTATAGACGGCCAACATAAACCGAGAACCTATTTGGTCACACGACAACGAGTGTAATCCAAAGGATTTAAAACGAGCTTGAGAATGGGATTCTCGCATCGAGAGAAACTATGTTTGGTTGGACCAAACATAAAGCGAGCATGAAATTGTTTCAAATGCAATGGAAGCGTGGATGTGCCGTGTCTTATGAAGACATAATGGATGGACCAAAATGGTTTGGTTCTAATCCAATGGATGAGAATAAACCAAAGGGTTTGGTTTATATTAAACGAATGAACCAAAGGTTGGTTCGGTTCATTTTAACTTAAAATAAACCATCATGGTTTGGTTTATTTTAACTTATCTTAATGGAGCGGGTTAACGGGCTTTATGGATATGATCCATTAACCATTAAGAGAATTAGTTCTCTATAAAAGAGGGCTTAAGGGATTGTTAAACCCTAATCATCCAAAACCCTAAACCTAGTTGCCGCCCAACATATAGTTGCCGCCCAACATATTGTTGTTGCCGCCAGCTTGTGGTGCCGCCGGCTCCTGGGCGACCAACCTTCAGCCGGTGAACCTCCGCGACCCTCCAGTGATCTCCTCTAGGTTCGGTGATAAGGTGAGCGTCCATCTCTCCTTTGCCGGCCTCTAGTCCTCCACCAAAAGCTGTCCAGTTTTTCTGGACAGCTTGTTTCTTTGTTGTCGGAGCGTCGTTTGGACGACGGTTAGTGCTCCGATAGCGCCTAACTTACCGGGGATTTGATTTCCGGTAATCCTCTGAGGTGGAGGACGAAGGATTCGTCAATTGGTTGACGAATACCTCTCCGGAGAAGCGAGTTTTGAGAACTCATTTTAGGATCCGAATTTGGATTCGGATCGTGATCATCTCTCGATCACGTCGTCTTCAACACGAGGCTAGTAACCCGTACGAAGACGAAGCTCGTGACTTAGCGAAGTCATCCCGAGGAGCTCGGCGTGGATACGGATAGAGACGATTCTTACGAGGATCGTTCCGGTTGATGCCGTTCCCGCTACACGTCATACGAAAGGTATAACATAGATAATTTTCTTTATTGCAAATTTTAATTTACGGCTCTTGATCCCATCTTATCATAAACTTGAAAGGAAGCATCTTATCTTATCATATCATGTATGAGCTCTTGAGTCCAAAAGCATCTCCATCTTAGTCATTTTATAAGGACACATCTTTGATTTTACCCTAAAGGGGTCCTAAAGCATAAGCGTGTTCATCACATAAGCATGTTTCATGACACATTGCATCGTAAACATGCATATTTCCTAAGCATATTCATGACATATTAAATCACAAAACATGTTCTTCATAAGGTATACAATACTCCATAAACTTGAAACACATTCCCGACTATATACATGGCATATTACTTCACACAACATGTTCATCACGGCATATTACATGGCACATTACATCATAACATGAAGTATATTTCCTAAGCCTATTCATGGCATATTAAATCGTGAAACATGTTCATCACATAGCCTAATTTCATGTTGCATTGAATCATAACATATTCATCACCCAAGCATAGTTCATGTCATATTAAAACTATACACATAGCACAATTACATATAGGGTGTTTTCATGAAACCCTAACCCTAAAACCATGGGGGCCGAAACTTGTAAGGGGCTCAAGCTTAGGTTTTGTCCCTAAAATTCATTCATAAAGCATTATAACCTAGCTTAGCATCATGAGGGATATTTTCATGCCACCCTAACCCTAGTTACCTAGGGTGGCCAAAAACCTATAAGGGGCTCAACTAGGGTTCTTGTCACCTAATATTCATTCATGAGCACTATAACTTATTCTAGTGTCATTAGAACCATTTTCTTGCAACCCTAACCCTAGATAGATGAGTTAACCATGGAATGGGTTCAACTAGGTTCTTGTCACCTAATATTCATTCATGAGCACTATAACTTATCCTAGGGTCATTAGAAACATTTTTCTTGCAACCCAAACCCTAATTATATGAGTTGGCCGAACTTGTAATGGGTTCAACTTAGGTTTAGTCCCCTAGAATTCATTCCTAAAGCCTTATCATGGCCTAACCTCATAAGGAGTTTCCATAAAAAAACCTAACCCTAAAAAGCCTTGGGCAAACCCATAAGGGCACCAAGTTAAAATTTTTGTCCCTAAAAATTCCTATAGTGTGCATACAACCTATAGGAGTTCCTAGCATCATTTTCATGAATCTTAGCCCAAAACTTAATTGGCAAAACCTACAAGGGCTACACTTCATCTTTACGAAATTTAACCTACGAAGCAAACTAATACACCGCAGTGAGGGAAATCTTACATCCTTCGCTTTGCTTGGGGAGATGACCTAATGGAGGTCACCTAGCTCTCTCCTAGCTTGCAAGGGGCTCTCGGCCAAAGGAAGAAGAAGAGAGCTTGGGTTTCGGTGAGAATGAAGAGAAGAGGAAGAAGGAAGGAAGAAGTGGCCAAGTGGAACTTCTCTCTTCTTTATAAAGGGGAGGAAGAGAAGTTTCTCTTCTCTTTGTCAAGCCTCTTCATTTACCCTCCTCCCATTTATCTATAGGTTCCCCTTTTCCTCTAATGATATGATTCTATTGGGCTTATGGTTAGTGGGTGCATCTATAAGGCTTGGCTATCTCTAGAGGTGGGGGGTTCAATTCCTAGGCTTTGCATCTCTTTTTGGCTTATTTTCTTTTATTTCTCCAAAAAGGCCTACATAAAGCCCATCATCATAAAGCCAAAAATTCTCGTAAAATTGCTAGAATTTCACGGGCGTTACATAAGAAAGAAAACTCACCTCTATCTAGGACCAACCAACAAGCTCCCAACATGAAGCTTGCCGCCGGCCTAAAGAGAGGGAAAGGTGGGCGCCGGCAAAGAGCTCCAAGGAATCACCCTAACCCTTGTTTCCACAGGCCAAGGAGAAGAGAAGGAAGGGCTTTGGATGTCGACCAATGAGGGAGGAGAAGATGATGGGCGCCGGCCACCTAAGGAAGAAGAGAAGAAAGGAAAAATTTTCCTTAATTGCCGGCCACCCAAAACCTCCAAGCTCTTGCCGCCCAACCCTAATCCTATCTTGCTTCTAATTTTCCTTGCCACCCACCCTAATCCCTCCTTTTATAGAGTTAGGCTTAATCCTTGTTTTAATCTCCACCATCGGTTCTAGGGATTTAATCTCAACCGTCGAATCTAGAGATTTAATCTCAACTGTCAGATCTAGAGATTTAATCTCTACCGTTGGATCTAGAGTTTTGTTTTCCATCATTAGATCTAGGCTCCATGAGGTTCTAATAGGCTACAATAGGGACCATGAGGAGGAGTTGGATCTTGGCCACCCAATGGATCAAACCCACATAAAGTCCGATCCATTAATGATAATCCAATCCAATAGAGGATTACCATTGATCTACCTCACCAACCCCCATAAGATAATATGGGCTCCATATATTATTTTCACATATTTCTCCCTGTGTTTAAGATCTCGAATGTCCATCGATTAATTAATTTACTGACAATTAATTAATCAACATCTAACTCCATGAGTAGTACCACTCAACCTTATCATCATGCCGGATCAAGTCCACCTGCAGAGTTTACATGATGAACCTTATGAGCTCCTCAAGGGGACATCATCATCCTAATATATAGGACACAGTTTCCTCCTATAATCAACGGCACACCATATAAATAATATCATTTCCCAACTTACCGAGCTTATCAATTTACTCTATAAATCTCGCCCATTGGTAAATCAAATAAATGAATACTAAGTATATGTGCTCGTTATTATATCGGGATTAAGAGCATGTACAACATAATATCTGACGTCCGATTTGATTATGTAATCAGCAATAAATCGAATCACCTCTATGTCGGTCCTGCTCAATACACACAATGTGTACTAGTGTGATTCTATGGTCAAGACAAACCAATACCAAATCACACCACAACCATGCCAATGGTTTGTCCAAAATCATCTCGGTTGTGAGCCTTTACTTATACTTTATAATGAACAGATTACATGATCTCCTGTGTGACACTACAC
Source organism: Wurfbainia villosa (assembly GCA_025175895.1). Taxonomy (NCBI): domain Eukaryota; kingdom Viridiplantae; phylum Streptophyta; class Magnoliopsida; order Zingiberales; family Zingiberaceae; genus Wurfbainia; species Wurfbainia villosa. The sequence goes on from CM045988.1 coordinate 69,513,157, forward strand.
ACCATGTTATCTATAATGTAATGTATCAGACAAATATGCATAACCATAAATATGCAAACAATGATCATGTGATTCTTATTTCAAAATAAAGATGTTCATACAAAAGATACACTTTTCAGTATACATCCCAACATTATGTTCTCTCCTACTCCTTAGAGTTGTTTCAATAGAACCTGTCCTAAGGTAAGTCAATGGCCCCTTTCGAGGTCTACGCCAATTTTTCCTATCAAACTCAATTTCCCTTTCACGGTAATCGAGAATAGGTGATCACAATAAGCTAAGGGGGCCTGTCACGAGACCTCCGCAAACCTCCCTAGTCTTACTACCATTACAAGGTAAAAATTTGATTTGATAGATCCATTAAGTCCATAAGAGTTCCTCTAGAGACTAAATTTTATTTTCACGATAGGTTTGTACACGGGACCATAATCAGCTAAGGAATCATCAATGATTCTCGCAAGCCCTCATAAATACGCTATTGATACTTGGTAGGAGTTAATCCCTAGCTTGGATCTAGGTTTCAGGAACTTGGGTTCACTGTTAGGTACTTCCCCAAGGTTCCTTAGATTTATCAATAAAAATCTAAAACCAAATCAAAACAAATGTCTATTCAAGTAGAAGAGATTCAATCAACCATCATAAATTGTCATGGGCTACTCCCCCATCCTAAGATTATAGGACACTACTCCATAGTTGAATAAGAATTGCCAGAGAAAGAAATTACAATCCTTAATTCCATCGTTGTGTTTCCTCCGTCATCGACTTTGTCCTCCTTCTTCGAATTCTGCCGCCCTCCTTTAGGGTTAGAATATATCCTCTTTTATAGCCTTGGCTTGGTCTTTAATTAAGGAAGAAATCATCTTCAATTATGGCGGATATCCCAAGTTTCACCGTGTTGTACGCAAAAAAAGGAAAGGGTATGCTGTGTCAGGAAATAGGGAGACACACCCATGTCAATGGAAGGCATGGGCGTGTCGGGAATGAGGCGTGGGCGTGTCGGCTAACACACCCGGGGTGTGTTGAGATCTGGAAGTTCTGGAGTTGGGACGGTCTTAGTTTCAGCTTGACACAGACATGTCTCTGATGGCACGGCTGTGTTATTTTGATACGCCTCGATAATTGCCGATTCTTCACCCTGTTAACATGAAAAATACCCCAAAATAGTTTCTTTGTCCAAAATATGTTAAACTTGACTAAAACATAACAAAATACATGACTAAAATATAAAATGAGATGAAATGCATGCATATTTAATACCCAAAATGTAATATAAATTACACACATCAAAATCCCCTAGACCTAAACTTTTGCTTGTCCTCAAGCAAAGAAAAGGGAAAAACACAAAAGACAACTTATATGTGGAGTTGCAAGAAACCATCCAGAGGTATAAAATCTGATCTTAATCTTATCAAATCATTCCTAGTGGCAAAACATGAAAGATCCCTATATAGTGCACGTGAATAGTCGACCCAAAGGCATCATTGGATGTTGAGATGTATACTGAAAAGTCTACCTTTTGTATGAACATCTTTATTTTGAAATAAGAATCACATGATCATTGTTTGCATATTTTTATGGTTATGCATATTGTCTAATACATTACATTGTAGATAACATGGTGTGTGGTGTCACACGGGAGATCATGTTATCAGCTCCTTGTAAAGTATAAGTAAAGGCCCACAATCGAGATGGCTTTGGACAAACCATCGGAATGGTTGTAGTGTGATTTGGTATTGGTTTGTCTTGACCATAGAATCACACTATTGCACTTTATGTGTATTGAGCAGGACCGACTTAGAGGTGATTCAATTTATTGCTAACTACATAATCGAATTGGACCTCAGATATTATATTGTACATACTCTTAATCCCGATATAATAACGGGCACATATACTTAGTATTCATTTCTTTGATTTACCAATGGGCGAGATTTATAGATTAAATTGATAGGTTAGTAAGTTGGGAAATGATATTATTTATATGGTGTGCCATTGATTATAGGAGAAAATTGTGTCCAATATATTAGGATGATGATGTCCCCTTGAGGAGCTCATAAGGTTTATCATGTAAATCCTGTATGTGGACTTGGTCCAGCATGATGAAACGGTCGAGTGGTACTACTCATGGAGTTAGATGTTGATTAATTAATGGTCAGTAAATTAATTAATCATCGGACATTCGAGATCTTAAACACGGGGAGAAAATGTACATATAATATATGGATCACATATTAACTTATGGGGGTTGGTGAGGTAGATCAATGATAATCCTTTAGTGGATTGGATTATCATTAATGGATCGGACTTTATGTGGGCTTGATCCATGGGTGGCCAAGATCCAACTCCTCCTCATGGTCCCTATTGTAGCCTATTAAAACCTCATGAAGCTTAGATCCAATGAATAGAAACAAAACTCTAGATCCAAAGGTAGAGATTAAATCTCTAAGATCCGACGGTTGAGATTAAATCTCTAGATCCAACGGTTGAGACTAAATCACTAGAACCAATGGTGGAGATTAAAACAAGGATTATCCCTAAACTCTATAAAAGGAGGCTTAGGGTTGGGGTGGAGAATTAATTAGAGAAGCAAGGGTTTTTGGAGGTTGGCGGTAAGAAGCAAGGGCTAGGGTTTGGAGCATTGGTGGCACCAAATAAGGAAACAACTTCCTTATTTTTCTTCTTCATCAAGCTTTCTGGCGCCCATTGAAGCCCTTCCAGCCCTTGGCCGGCATCCAAACTCCCTCTTCTCCTTCTCCTTGGCTGGTGGAAACATGATTTAGGGCTTTCCCTTGGTGTCTTGGCCGGTTTCCACCCTAATCTCCTCTTCCTTCTTGGCCAGCGGCAAGCTCCAACATTGGATGTTGGTGGTTGGTTGAAAGAAGAAAAGGAGCTTTGTTTCTATTCTTCCTCTTGCTCAGAATGAGCAAGGAAGGACGATTGGCGATCTAGGAGCTTCAACTTTTGGTAGATGGTCGCCCACATGATGTCCGAAAGGAGGAAGGTCATACATTAGAAGATCGAGAGGTATATCGATTCTCTATTCTCTTTTGTAACATGTTTGTTTTTGTTTTTCAATTATGAGCATGATATATTCTGTTTGTGGCTAAATAATACTTGGATCCCGAACATAAACACGAAAGTCGGCGATTCGGACATTGTCTATTCCGCGGCTACTCGTAGAATAGAGGTTGGTCGCTTGAACAACAAGTTTGTTCAAGTGACCTCTCTAAACGAATAGCACGACGATGACTTGGTTGTTTGGGCAATCCCTTTTGTCTAGGATTATTTTTTTTTAATCCGGGGACATCGATGGGATCGCCATGAAAAAGCGACCGAGGTGAAGTGGGAAGTGAAGCTTCCCCTCACGGATCAAACCCAACAATTGGTATCAGAGCCAAGGTTTCCGATTTTGTGTGTTTAAGGATTCGGTTACTCTTATGCATTTTTCATATATTATATGTACCGAATAATAGTAGGATATGAGTAGTTTAACTCTTTTGTTGTGGGCATAAGATCCGACTATTATGGCCATATGTGTGTATGTGATTGTATGTGTGTAATAGTATATTTTGTTGAATCCTCGGGATTGACGAGGCTAGTATTTGATTTTTTGTAAATTTGATACGGCATTGTTTATCCACTCTTTTTATTTTATTTTACTTTCAATCTAGATTTCATGTACACTCCCTCGTGGAGTATAGGATCCATTGATGTAAATTAAAATAAATTTTAGTCTCGGCTCGGATCTCCGGAAGGCTCGTACATGGCGTAGGAGGAGCGGACGAGAAGGCGGTGCGACAGGAGACATATTGAAGACAAAAGCCATAATAGTTGGAAAATAATTTATTTTTCATATTTATTGCTTATTGTTTGATATGCATGTCGTAGGCTAGAAAATTTCTCAATTTCAAATTACTAAGTGGGAGAGGGATATTTTTATAAATTCCCACGGCCTCCATTACAATTGGACATGTGATGCAAACAAACTTGCGCGTCGGCTCTGAGTGCCTTCCTCCCCATCGGATGAGTTTGTTTGTGGATCACAAGGTCAAATATGGTTATAGGGAATTATTAAGGAGCGTGTGCACTTCTCCATCGGAAGGCACATAACCCGAGATAATTACCTTGCTACCGAGTAATGGCGAACAGTTAGATACAAATATAAGTATCCTCCCCATCGGAGTCACTGCTTTTATTTGTAGGGCCAAAGAGGAACCAACTATTAATTTTACTTGTCAAAAAGTTAGGTTGACAAGATAGTAAAATTAATGGGTAAAACCTCCTCTTACAAATGTAGAATTCGTATACGTCCACACTATCGTGGCATACGATATTCTCGGTGTTTTGAGGTGTTGGTTGATTTTAAAATTTTATTGTTTGAGTAATCAATAATTTTTTGAAATCTAATGTTTTGATCTGTGTGATTCTTAGGTTTTCTTTCAAAATGACTTTCAACCCACTTGTTGTGATACTAAAAGAGAACAAACTTACTGGACCCAACTATGTTGATTGGAAGAGGAATCTAGACATTGTCTTGACTGCTGAGGAATACAAATATGTACTCCCCGAAGAGTGCCCTCCTAAGCCTGCAGATGATTCTGGGGAAAAGGAGAGAGAGAGTTATAAAAAGTTGATCAAGGCCGATGAGATGGCGTGGTGTTACATTTTGGCATCTATGTCAAATGTACTACAACATCAGCATCAAGCCATGCCCACTGCTTATGACATGATGCTCAATCTCAAAGAGCTTTTCGGACACCAGAATTGGGCTGCTAGGCAAGAAGCTATGAGAAACTTGATGACGACCACCATGATCGAGGGAACACCTGTAAGGGATCATGTTCTCAAGATGATGGTTCATTTAAATGAGCTAGAGGTCCTTGGAGCTGAGATCGATGGAGAAACCCAGGTCGATATCATACTCCAGTCTCTACCTAGGAGTTTTGAGCAGTTTTGCCTGAACTACAACATGAACAAGAGGTTGTATTCATTGGCTGAACTTCTAACAGAACTCTAGGTGACAGAGGGGTTATTTCATCAGAGTGCTCAGGCACATGCCATGGTGACCCAAAAGGTTTCTACTTCTAAGCCGAAAGGAAAGAAGAAGAAGAAACAAACTGGGGCGAAGGCGGTAAAAGGTACTCAGGGAGGAGTGAAGAAGCCGAAAGGCAAGTGCTTCACTTGTAAGCAGACTGGACACTGGAAGAAGGACTGCCCCAACCGCAAGAACAAAGGTATATCTTTTGGTCTAGTCGTTGAAACATGTTTAGCGGTGTTATATACCGACACCTGGTGTGTAGATACGGGAGCCACTGATCGTGTCTGCAATACTTTGCAGGGGTTCCAGGAAACCAGACGACTGGCTGAGGAGGAGATTACCCTATACTTTGGCGATTCCACGAAGGTGGCGGCTATTGCAGTGGGAGACATTTATTTATCTTTTGAGAAAAATAAACTTTTGGTTCTTATGAATTGCCTTTATGTACCCTTATTTAGAAAGAATTTAATTTCGGTTTCTAAATTGATTATGGATGGATATTCTATTTCTTTTAATGACAGAGTTGTTATAAGAAGGAATAGGGACATTATCTGTTCGGGTGCATTAATAGGAAATTTATACACACTTGAACCAAAAGCTCCCACGATGCATATTGAAATTAATAACTCATCTTCTAATTCCAATAAGTGAAAAGAACCTTCGAAGATGAACCAAACATATCTTTGGCATCTTAGGCTTGGTCATATTAACCTAAACAGAATTCAAAGGTTGATAGTTGATGGACCTTTGGGTTCATTAGTGGTGGAGGATTTCTCAACCTGCGAATCTTGCTTGGAGGGTAAAATGACCAAGAGGCCTTTTAAGGCCAAGGGGCATAGAGCCAAAGATGTGTTAGAATTGGTTCATTCTGATTTGTGTGGCCCTATGTCTATCTAGGCTAGAGGTGGTTTCGAGTATTTCGTCTCTTTTATAGACGATTACTCGAGATATGGATACATTTACCCGTTGCGCCACAAGTCTGAATGCTTTGACAAATTAAAAGAATTCAAGGATGATGTGGAGAAATATCAAGGTAAAAGTATCAAGACACTACGATCTGATCGTGGTGGCGAGTACCTCTTAGGAGAGTTTAGGAGTTACTTATCAGAGGCTGGGATTCAATCCCAATTGACTGCACCTGGCACACCCTAGTAGAATGGTGTAGCAGAGCGAAGGAATAGGACTCTTATGGAGATGGTTAGATCGATGATGAGTTATTTTGAGTTGCCAGATTCGTTCTGGGGATATGCTCTAGATACGACAGTGTACATTCTGAACTTGGTTCCATCTAAATCAGTGCCTTCTACTCCCACAGAGTTGTGGACTAGGCGAAAGCCTAGTCTAAGACATATTCGGATATGGGGGAGTCCAGCACATGTGCTGAAGGCAGATGCTGGTAAGTTGGAACCTCGTACAGAAGTACGTATGTTCGTTGGCTATCCTAGAGTAACGAAGGGTGGTTTGTTTTATAGTCCTAGAGATCAGAGGGTGATCGTTAGCACGAACACCAAATTTCAGAGGAAGACTATGTGATGAGCCACAAGCCTAAGAGTAAAATTATTCTGGACGAATTAAAAGGGGAAGTCACTTCTTCAGTACCACCGATACAAGAGGATATACCACAAGTCACTGCACCATGGGTCACAGAGGATACACAGGTGATACCTCGTCATAGTGGGAGGGTTGTGAGACAACTTGATAAATTCATGTTCTTGGGAGAATCTTCTGATTTGGTCCCTGGCGAACATGAACCTGATCCCTGTACATATGACGAGGCAATCCAAGATAAAGATGCATCATCATGGCAAAATGCAATGAATACTGAGATTGAATCTATGGATTCAAATCAAGTCTGGGAGCTAGTAGAACCAATCGATGGTGTAAAAACCATTGGATGCAAGTGGATCTACAAAAGAAAGAGAGGAATAGATGGGAAGGTTGAGACCTTCAAAGCGAGGCTTATTGCGAAGGGGTATACTCAGAAAGAGGGTATCGATTATGAGGAGACCTTTTTGCCGGTAGCGATGCTTAAGTCTATCCGGATTCTCTTATGCATATCAGCTCATATGGATTATGAGGTGTGACAGATGGATGTCAAGAGAGCTTTCCTTAATGGAAGTTTTGAGGAAAACATCTATATGAAGCAACCAAAGGGATTCATTGCGAAGGGCAAAGAGCATCTTGTATGTAAGCTTAATCGGTCCATTTATGGATTGAAGCAAGCTTTGAGGTCTTGGAACATCCGCTTTGATGAGGTAATCCAGTCTTATGGATTTATTCAAAGTCCGGATGAGTCATGTGTATACAAGAGATGTTACAGAAACGTAGTGGTATTTCTTGTACTATACGTAGATAACATTTTGTTGATTGGCAGCAATATCAAGGTGTTATCGGACGTAAGGGTATGGTTGTCCAAACAGTTTGATATGAAGGACTTGGCAGAAGTTGGACACATCCTTGGGATCAAGGTTATAAGGGATCGCAGGAAAAGGATGTTGTGCTTATCCAAAGATTCATATATAGACACGATTATGGACCTTTTTAGCATGCAGAACTCCAAGAATAGTTTTCTACCTTTCAGGCATGGAGTTCCTTTATCTAAGGGGATGTGTCCTAGAACATCTGAGGAGATAGAGGAGATGAAGGTCATTCCTTATTCTTCGGTAGTAGGAAGCCTCATGTATGCGATGCTATGTACGAAACCAGATATCTGCTTTGCCGTGGGCATGGTCAGCAGATATCAGAGTAATCCAGGACAAGGACATTGGACTGCGATAAAGCATATTTTGAAGTACTTGAGAAGGACTAGGGATTATATGCTAGTTTATCGGGCAGACCAATTACTCCCTGTGGGTTATACGGATTCTGACTTCCAATCTGATAGGGATAACAGTAAGTCTACCTCAGGTTTTGTCTTTACTTTGGGAGGTGGAGCCATTATATGGAGGAGTGTCAAGCAGAAATGCATGGCAGACTCCACCATGGAAGCTGAGTATGTGGCAGCCTCTAAGGCACCCAAAGAAGCTGTGTGGCTCAGGAACTTCCTAATGGACTTGGATGTGATTCCTGGTTTGCCCAAAACTATCACAATTTATTGTGATAATAGTGGTACAGTTGCAAACTCGAAGGAACCACGAGCCCATAAGGCTAGTAAACACATAGAGCGCATGTACCATCTGATACGAGAAATCGTAAAGAGAGGAGAAGTTGTTGTGGCCATGATTGCATCAAAGGATAACCTGACAGATCCTTTCACTAAGGCCCTTCCGGCGAGAGATTTTGATAGGCATGTGGAGGGAATGGGGATCAGATGTATGGCAGTTTGAGGACAGCATAGTCTTTTAGTATAAGTGGGAGATTGTTGGGATGTATACTGAAAAGTCATCCTTTTGTATGTACATCTTTATTTTGAAATAAAAATCACATGATCATTGTTTGCATATTTTTATGGTTATGCATATTGTCTAATACATTACATTGTAGATAACATGGTGTGTGGTGTCACACGAGATATCATATTATCGGCTCCTTGTAAAGTATAAGTAAAGGCTCACAATCGAGATGGCTTTGGAAAAACCATCGGAATGGTTGTAGTGTGATTTGGTATTGGTTTGTCTTAACCATAGAATCACACTAGTGCACTTTGTGTGTATTGAGCAAGACCAACTTAGAGGTGATTCGATTTATTGCTGACTACATAATCGAATCGGACCTCAGATATTATATTGTACATACTCTTAATCCCGATATAATAACGGGCACATATACTTAGTATTCATTTCTTTGATTTACCAATGGGCGAGATTTATAGATTAAATCGATAGGCTAGGTAAGTTGGGAAATGATATTATTTATATGGTGTGTCGTTGATTATAGGAGGAAACTGTGTCCTATATATTAGGATGATGATGTCCCCTTGAGGAGCGCTCACTTAAGGTTCCTTCGTATAAACCTGCGAGGTGGAACGGTCATGATGAAAAGGTTGAGTGGTACTACTCAAGGAGTTAGATGTTGATTAATTAATGGTCAGTAAATTAATTAATCAACGGACATTCGAGATCTTAAACACGGGGAGAAAATGTACATATAATATATGGAGCCCATATTAACTTATGGGGGTTGGTGAGGTAGATCAATGATAATCCTTTAGTAGATTGGATTATCATTAATGGATCGGACTTTATGTGGGCTTGATCCATGGGTGGCCAAGATCCAACTCCTTCTCATGGTCCCTATTGTAGCCTATTAAAACCTCATGAAGCTTAGATCCAATGAATAGAAACAAAACTCTAGATGCAAAGGTAGAGATTAAATCTCTAAGATTCGACGGTTGAGATTAAATCTCTAGATCCGACGGTTGAGATTAAATCCCTAGAACTAATGGTCGAGATTAAAACAAGGCTTATCCCTAAACACTATAAAAGGAGGCTTAGGGTTGGCATGGAGAATTAATTAGAGAAACAAGGGTTTTTGGAGGTTGGCGGCAAGAAGCAAGGGCTAGGGTTTGGAGCATTGGCGGCACCAAATAAGGAAACAACTTCCTTATTTGTTTTTCTTCCTCAAGCTTGCCAGCGCCCATTGAAGCCCTTCCAGCCCTTGGCCGGTGTCCAAACTCCCTCCTCTTCTTCTCCTTGCCTGGTGGAAACAAGATTTAGGGCTTTCCCTTGGTGTCTTGGCCGGTTTCCACCCTAATCTCCTCTTCCTTCTTGGCCGGCGACAAGCTCCAACATTGGATGTTGGTGGTTGGTTGAAAGAAGAAAAGAAGCTTTGTTTCTATTCTTCCTCTTGCTCAGAACGAGCAAGGAAGATTGGCAATCTAGGAGCTTCAACTTTTGGTAGATCATCGCCCACACGACGTACGAAAGGAGGAAGGTCATACATTAGAAGATCGAGAGGTATATCGATTCTCTATTCTCTTTTGTAACATGTTTGTTTTTGTTTTTCAATTATGAGCATGATATATTCTATTTGTGGCTAAATAATACTTGGATCCCGAACATAAACACGAAAGTAGGCGATCCGAACATCGTTTATTCCGCGGCTACTCGTAAAATAGAGGTTGGTCACTTGAACAACAAGTTTGTTCAAGTTGCCTCTCTAAACAAATAGCACGACAATGACTTGGTTGTTTGGGCAATCCCTTTTGTCTAGGATTAATTTTTTTTTTTAATCCGGGGATATTGATGGGATCGCCATGAACAAGCGATCGAGGTGAAGTGGGAAGCGAAGTTTCCCCTCATGGATCAAACCCAACATTGGACACCAATCCAGATTTGACATCCCCTCTATCGTGTTCCTCTCATTTCCGACGTAGAGGTACATACCTGCCTTAATGCATGGATCATCTTCACCTATCAACAAAAGGTTTCAAAGGAGCACTTACCATGAAGAAAGAAGGGAAGAAATTTATAGTAAGCATTTTCCCAGTAACTAGTTAGCCTCAAAGGGGCACCTTTTTGGTGTTTCCCAGTAGCTACTTATTCTCAAAGGGGTGCTTCAAAACAATTCCTGCCGTTTTTTTTTTTTTTTTATCCCTTTTTTTTCTTAGAAGAAGTGTTTCTCCAGTAACCATTTTGCCCAGGAAAGTCCCCAATGGGAAATCGAGTACTAGTCCGATATGGGGGATTTAAACCCTTTTTGGATACCTCAAACCTATAGGTCGTGTAAAAAGTGAAATAGGGTTCTTATCAAATAAGCAAAAGGGAATATCATGATTCGACCAAGGTTCAGTTATACTACGCTAGATGATATAAGAATGCAATGTTATGAAAAGATAAAAATGGAATCAGCTTTCACAATGAAACATACTCCCCTAGACCTAAATTATGCAATAACCAAATTAGAAATCTAAGAAGAGACAGCATAAGCAATAAATGAAAGGCATCGAAACTCACAAAATAGCTCAAGGGGATCAATGGTCACCGTCCACGCTACTAGCATCCTCCTCTGCCCACCTACGTCGCTGCTCCTACTAAAACTCCCGAGACTCCTGCTGAAATCTAGCATCATCCTCCCTCCTGGCGGCCTCAGCAGTGAAGAACTCATCAGCCCTCCTATGAAAATCTGCTGCCCTCTCCAAATGCTGAGTCACCATATGATGGTGCTCCTCTATGTTGGTGCAATCGGCCAAGGTCACGATTGACCAGACTCGAGTTTGACTCGAGTGATGTTTTGATGTTTGACATTGATGTTTGACATTGATGTCGGTTAATATATTTTGGGGAGATTGTTTATACAATCGACCCAGGATATAATTGACCAGACTCGAGAGAGACTTTGATGGTTGACTAGGATTGACCATGTGATTATGGGAAAGTCCAAGCATGGGTCTTGGCAAGGTAAAGTCCAAGTCATGGGTACTTGGCATGGAAAGTCCAAGTGGGACACATGGCATTTGGGAAAGTCCAAGTCTTGAGTACTTGGCATAAGGGAAGTCCAAGCATGGGTCTTTGCATGGAAAGTCCAACATGGGTTGGTAAGGGAAAGTCCAAGCTTGAGTCTTGGCATTTGAGAAGTCCAAGGGGTTTGATATTGGCAGCGTAAAGTCCAAGGGTGAAGTCTTGGCAGCATAAGTCCAAGCGGAGTCTTGGCGGCGTAAAGTCCAAGCGGAGTCTTGGCGGCGTAAGTCCAATGTGCTTTGGCGGTGTAGACACCGTTAGCGTGACATAGCCGATGGAAGCACCTGAAGTCTAGCGTGATGGATGAACAAGTCATGGATGACTTGGAGGGATCCGAGAGGCATGAGGTTGATGGAGGTGGATAAAAGGCTTAGGTCTAGGATAAGGGCGGTCTAGCAAGTATGGGGGAACCATACTTGGGCTAAAACCTCATGTTTGAGATGTGCCAGTCGACTGGTGCCATATGGCAGTCGATTGGCCTGAGTCAACTAGGGTTTGACTGTGGGAAGTGGCCTCATGATCGCCCTAGGGCGCATCGATGGACGATCGGTCGATCATCATGTTATCGTGATGCTCGGTGATCTCGCCATAGAATGGGGTCTCACTTTCATTCTTTGCTACCAGCCGAGTGGAGGCTTGACCAAATGATCGGTGATGGTCATGATCAGTCGATTGATGATGGATCTATTGGACTTATCTAGCATGGATCTAGCCATTGTCTCACGACAGCGATGGCATCGATCGATGGTCCGACCGATCGATCGACTTTTCTAGTTATAAGGAGCTCGTGGAAGAAGAAAAAGGAAGCGATTTTCTTGAGCAAATTGAAGGGGAGAGTTGGTGCTTTCCAGTCCTTCAAGGCTAGTTCAAGCCTATCAATGATCAAGCAAATCCAAAGAGCATTTGTAAAGTTTTCTTTGCATAGATTGTTGTATTCTTGTTTATTTGCTTGACTTACTTTGTATTACTTAGTATAATCTTTGTACGCGGTTTCTCTGCCTATGACTTTTGTCGAGAAGGAGTATTTGTGATTAGTGATTGCATTGGCATCGCTAGAGCTCTTTAGAGCTCGATCCGTGGAGTAGGAACTGTTCGGTTTCGAACCACGTTAATCATCTTGTGTTTGTGATTTTGTTTCGTGTTATTTCTTTTATTATTATTATTCCGCTGCGCTAACATGATTTGTAGATGCGATCACGATCAAATTCCATCATCACTACTAGCACACGCTATTCACCCCCCCTCTAGCATCCAATTTATCCCCTACACTGTGTAGTCTGGGAAAACTGATCCCACACACCTATGCACGAGGTATACTCGACCCTGAAAACCTCGAATGATGATCAAAATCCTGAAAAATCAAATGAAGAGTATCCTGCAGGAAAATTATCAGTAGAAAATCGAGGGGGCTCAGGAGTCGAATGGGATGGTTCAGGGGCTATGTGAAATGGCTCCCTAAGTGAGGGTGATGGAGCATGGGCAGTAGGGGTAGGCAAAGGACTGTGGACATCTCTGAAAAGCCAATTTGCTTCATTACGTACAGTGATCTGCTTGGGGTTTCGAAGAGGGATTTTAATTCCATTTTTCAACACCAAACGATATCCCTCTTTAAATGCCTCAATTATCTTCATATTGATACAAGCATCCAAATCCAATCTAGGGCTAGCAGGACAATATTCAAGGTTATCTTGGTCACATCCCAAAGCTATGGAAATTCTAGTGATAAGACCACCTACGACTATAACCCCAGATGGGCTATTACTAACTTTAACTAGGTGTCTCACCATATGGGTTCCAAAATCAATGTTAACCTCATTTAGCATAGCCCATAAAAACTGTAGCTCGCTTTGCCTAGCTACCCCTGCACTATCATATCTCCCAGAAATTGTATTTGCCATAAACCTAAGGAGATAACGAAAAATAGGATTCGGGATATTGAATGATTTTGACCTAGATGCATCATAAGGGCGAGGGTCATCAAAAATTAATTTCCAAAACTGATGATCAATAAAATGTCTATGAATTTGCTTCTTCCCTCCTTAAGGGAAATCAAATATCGCATTAAAATTACTTAAGGAAAGAGTAAACTCATGATTAATTAATCTAAATTGGATTTTTCCTTCTTCACAATTCTTTCCTTGAAGTATTTCAGCGGATAAAGAGCTAAGGAATTCAAGAGTAATACTAGGATAAGTAAGATGATGATACGTGATAAAGTCAGTCGAACCTATCCTATTAGTCAACTAAATTACATCATCTCTGATTCCTAGGGTTGTCAACGTGTAGAAATCTATGGTTCTTGTAGAAACTATTTTTCTTTTCTCAAGCTTACTGAACCTAGATTTCATAATATCATCTCTAAATACAATTCCACACGGATGTCAAGAGGTTGGAGGATCGTTACCCAAATCTTGAGCTTTTCTCTTTCCCTTGTCCTGAGCCAAAGAAGTGTAGGGAGTTGCTTCGGAGACTCATTGGCTCCCATGTCTCCGGATTAAAATTTTCACTAATGAAAGAATTAATCCGGATGGGATGAGTTTCCTTAGCACAACCAATTCGTCGTCGTGCTAACAACTTGAGTGATCGCTTGAACAAACTAGTTGTTCAAGCCACACAACTCTTCTAGTTGGCTAGCTGCGGAAGAGACGACGGACGGATCGCCGATTTTTGTGTTTGTCTTCGGGGTCCATGATTATACAAAATATATACTAATACACACTTGTATAATCAACACATAAAAGAACATGCTTAGATCAGAATATCAAGTTGTAAAACTTTTATACCTCACGATCTTCTACCGTATGTCCTATCCTCCTCATGGACGACGTGTGGGCGAAGATCCTCCACGAGTAGAAGCCTTCTAGATCGTGTTCTTCCCTTCCTTGTCCGCTGCGAACAAAGAGAAGAACCAACAAAATCTTTCCTTTCTAGAACCGGCCACCAAGAAAGGGAGTTTGAAGCAACTGCCGGCCAAGGAACGAGTGGATGAGCGCCGGCCAACTTGTTGAAGTGTTGCCGCCGGCCACCTAGAGGTTGGAGAAGTGCCGGCCACCAAGGAGTTGGAGAACCGCCGGCCACCAATGAGCAAAGGAGGAGGAAGAGATGAACACCGGCAATGGATGAGAATAGGATGAGGGGTACCGGCCAAAACCCTAGGGAGAACAAGCTTGCCGCCCAAAACCCTAGCTCCTCTAGGGTTTGTTGCTGCCCACTTTGAGATGAGCCAAACCCTAATTTCCAATCTCTATCAATTATTCTTGCTGCCCAACCTAAGCCCTCTATTTATAGAATTGGGATTAAGCCTCCTTTAATCTCCACCGTCGGATCTAGGGATTTAATCTCCACCGTCGGATCTAGGGTTTTATCCCAACCGTCGGATCTAGGGTTTCATCCCAACCGTCGGATCTAGGATTTCATCCCAACCGTCGAATCTAGGGTTTCATCCCAACCTTTGGATCTAGGGTTTCATCTCAACCATCGGATCTAGGGATTTAATCCCAACCGTTGGTTCTAGAGTTTTGTTTTACATTCTTGGATCTAGATTTCATGAGGATTATATTAGGCTACGATAAGGACCATAAGGAGGAGTTGGATCTTGGCCACCCGATGGATCGAAACCACACAAACTTGATCCATCAATGATGTTCCATTCCACTAGAGGATCATCATTGAACTACCTCACCAACCCCCATAAATGAATATGGGCTCCGTATATTATTTGTACATTCATCTCCCCGTGTTTAAGATATCGAATGTCCGTCAATTAATTGATTTACTGACCATCAATTAATTAACATCTAATTCCTCGAGTAGTACCACTCAACCTTATCATCATGTTGACTAAGTCAACCAGCTGGGTTTACATGATGAACCTTATGAGCTCCTCAAGGGGACATCATCAACCTAATATATAAGACACGGTTTCCTCCTATAATCAACGGCACACCATGTAAATAATATCATTTCCCAACTTACCGGTCATATTAATTTAATCCATCTAAATCTAACCCTCTGGTAAATCAAAGAAATAAATACTAAGTACATGTGCCCGTTATTATATCGGGATTAAGAGCATGTACAACATACTATCCGAGGTCCGATTCAATTATGTAGTCAACAATTAATTGAATCACCTCTATGTCGGTCCTACTCAATACACCTAAGTGTACTAGTTTAACTCTATGTTCAAGACAAAACAATACCAAGCTACACTACAACCATGCCAATGGTTTGTCCAAAACCATCTTGGTTGTGAGTCTCTACTTATATTTTACAAGGAACTGATAACAAGATCTTCTGTGCCACACCAAGCACCATGTTATCTACAATGTAAAATATTAGACAATATGCACACACACATAATAAATATATAGAGTGCAAACAATGATCATGTGATTCTTATTCCAAAATAAAATGTTCATACATAAAGAGCTAGGCTTTCAGTATACATTCCAACAATCTCCCACTTATACTAAAAGACTATGTCGTCATCACACTGCCATACATCTGATCCCCATGTCCTCCACATGCCTATCAAACGCTTTCACTGGAAGGGCCTTAGTGAATGGATCCGCCAGGTTATCCTCTGATGCAATCTTGGCGACAGCTACTTCTCCTCGCTTTACGATCTCTCGTATAAGGTGGTACTTGCACTCTATGTGTTTACTCGCCTTATGGGCTCGTCGTTCCTTCGAGTTTGCAACTGCACCACTGTTATCACAATAAATTGTGATAGTTCTGGGCAAACCAGGAATCACATCCAAGTCCATCAAGAAGTTCCTGAGCCATACAGCTTCCTTGGCTGCCTCAGAGGCTGCCACATACTCAGCTTCCATAGTAGAGTCCGCCGCGCATTTCTGCTTGACACTCCTCCAAGGTAGACTTACTCTTGTCCCTATCTGATTGGAAATCCGAATCCGTGTAACCCACAGGGACTAATTGATCTGCCCGGTAAACCAGCATATAAATCCTAGTCCTTCTTAGGTACTTCAATATATGCTTTACCGCAGTCCAATGTCCCTGTCCAGGATTACTCTGATATCTGCTAACCATGCCCACGGCAAAGCAGATATCTGGTCTCGTACATAGCATAACATACATATGGCTTCCTACTGCCGAAGCATAAGGAACCACCTTCATGTCCTCTATCTCCTTTGATGTTTTGGGACACATCTCTTTAGATAAAGGAACTCCATGCCTAAAAGGTAGGAAACCTTTCTTGGAGTTCTGCATGCTAAAACGAGCAAGGATAGTGTTAATGTATGAAGCTTGAGATAAGCACAACATCCTTTTCTTGCGATCCCTTATAACTTTGATCCCAAGGATGTGTCCCACTTCTCCCAAGTCCTTCATGTCAAACTGTTTAGACAACCATACCCTTACGTCTGATAACACTTTGATATTGTTGCCAACTAACAAAATATCATCTACGTATAGTACAAGAAATACCACTACGTTTCCATCACATCTCTTGTATACACAAGGCTCATCCGGACTTTGAATAAATCCATATGACTGGATTACCTCATCAAAGCGGATGTTCCAAGATCTAGAAGCTTGCTTCAATCCATAAATGGACCGATTAAGCTTACATACAAGATGCTCTTTGCCTTTAGCAATGAATCCCTCTGGTTGCTGCATATAGATGTTCTCCTCAAGACTTCCGTTAAGGAAAGCTATCTTGACATCCATGTGCCAAATCTCATAAACCATATGAGCAGCTATAGATAAGAGAATCCGGATAGACTTAAGCATAGCTACCGGCGAAAAGGTCTCCTCATAATCGATACCCTCTTTCTGAGTATACCCTTTCGCGACAAGCCTAGCTTTGAAGGTCTCAACCTTCCCGTCCACTCCTCTCTTTCTCTTGTAGATCCACTTGCATCCAATGGCTTTTACACCATCGGGTGGCTATACTAGCTCCCAGACTTGATTAGAATCCATAGATTCTATCTCTGAATTCATTGCACTTTGCCAAGATATCGCATCTCTATCTTGGAGTGCCTCGTCATATGTCCAGGGATCTAGTTCATGTTCACCAGGGACTAAGTCCGAAGACTCTCCCAAAAACATGAATATGTCGGGTTGTCTAACAACCCTCCCACTACGACGAGGTGCCTCCTGTGTATACTCTATGACACGCGGTGTAGTGACTTGTGACATCTCCTCTTGTACCGGTGGTACTGAAGTCGAGACTTCCCCTGTTAACTCCTCAAGAACAATCCTACTCGTGGGCTTGTGGTTCATCACATAGTCCTCCTCTAGAAATCTGGCATTCGTACTCACGATCACCTTCTGATCTCTTGGACTATAGAATAAACCACCCTTCGTTCCCTTAGGGTAGCCAACAAACAAGCGTACTTCTGTACGAGATTCCAACTTACCAGCATCTCCCTTCAGCACATGTGCTGGACTACCCCAAATCCGAATATGTCTTAGACTAGGCTTTCGCCCAGTCCACAACTCTGTGGGAGTAGAGGGTACTGACTTAGATGGAACCAAGTTCAGAATGTGTGCTGCTGTTTCCAGAGCAAACCCCCAGAACGAATCAGGTAACTCAGAATAACTCATCATAGATCTGACCATCTCCATAAGAGTCCTGTTCCTTCGCTCCGCCACACCATTCTGCTGGGGTGTGCCAGGTGCGGACAATTGGGATTGAATCCCAGCCTCTGATAAGTAACTCCTAAACTCTCCCAAGAGGTACTCGCCACCACGATCAGATCGTAATGTCTTGATACTTTTACCTTGACGGTTCTCCACATCAGCCTTGAATTCTTTGAACCTGGCAAAACATTCAGACTTGCGGCGCATCAAGTAAATGTATCCATATCTTGAATAATCATCTATAAAAGAGATGAAATATTCAAAACCACCTCTTTCCTGGATAGACATAGGACCGCACAAATCAGAATGAACCAATTCTAACACATCTTTGGCTCTATACCCCTTGGCCTTGAAAGGCCTCTTGGTCATTTTACCTTCTAAGCAAGATTCGCAGGTTGGGAGATCCTCCACCACTAATGAACCTAAAGGTCCATCAGCTATCAACCTTTGAATTCTGCTTAGGTTAATATGACCAAGCCTTAGATGCCAAAGATATGTTTGGTTCATTTGCGAAGGTTCTTTTCTCTTATTAGACTTAGAAGATGAGTTATTGATTTCTATATGCATCGTGGGAGTTTTTGGTTCAAGAGTATATAAATTGCCAACCAATGTACCAGAACAGATAATCTCCCTATTCCTTTTTATAACCACTTTGTCATTAAAAGAAACAGAATATCCATCCATAAACTATTTAGAAACTGAAATTAAATTCTTTCTAAAAGTAGGTACATAAAGACAATTTCTCAAAACCAAAACTTTATTCCTATCAAAAGATAAATAAACGTCTCCCACTGCAATAGCCGCCACCTTTGAAGCATTGCCCATGAAGATGGTAATCTCTCCCTCAGCTAGTCGTTGGGTTTCTTGGAACCCCTGCAAAGTATTGTAGACATGATCAGTGGCTCCTGTATCTACACACCAGGCACTGGTAGATAACACCGCTAAACATGTTTCAACAACTAAACAAGAAGATATACCTTTGTTCTTTCGGCGAGGACAGTCCGCCTTCCAATGACCAGTCTGCTTGCAAGTGAAGCACTTTCCTTTCAGCTTCTTCACTCCAGCCTGAGGTCCCACTGCCACTTTCTTCGCTCCACCTTGCTTCTTCTTCTTCTTACCTTTCGGTTTAGAGGAAGAAACCTTCTGAACGACCATGGCTTGAGCACTTTTATGAAAAAGCCCCTCTGCCGCCTGGAGTTCTGTCAGAAGCTCCGCCAACAAATATAACCTCTTGTTCATGTTGAAGTTGAGGTGGAACTGCTCAAAACTCCTAGGCCTGACTGGAGAATGATATCAACCTGGGTTTCCCCATCGATCTCAGCTCCGAGGACTTCCATCTCATTAAGATGAGCCATCATCTTGAGAACATGATCCCTAACGGGTGTTCCCTCGATCATGGTGGTCGTCATCAAGTTTCTCATCGCCTCCTGTCTAGCCGCCCTACTCTGATGTCCGAAAAGTTCCTTGAGATTGAACATCATGTCATAAGCTGTGGCTATGGCCTGATGCTGATGTTGCAGCACATTTGACATAGATACCAAAATGTAACACCGCGCCATCTCATCTGCCTTGACCCATTTCTTATAACGATCTTTCTCCTTTTCATCAGAGTCATCGGAGGGCTTAGGAGGACAGACCTCGAAGAGTACAAATTTGTACTCCTCCGCAGTTAAGACAATATCGAGATTTCTTTTCCAATCAATGTAGTTTGGTCTAGTAAGCTTATTTTCTTTTAAAATCACAGCAAGTGGGTTGAAAGCCATTTGAAAATCCTAAAAATCACAATGATCAAAATATTAGATTTCAAATATTATTGATTCCTCAAAACAATAAAATCCCGAAATCAACCAACACCTCAAAACACCGAGAATATCGCATGCCACGATAGTGTGGACGTATACGAATTCTACATTTGTAAGAGGAAGTTTTACCCATTAATTTTATTATCTTGTCAACCTTACTTTTTGACAAACAAAATTAATAGTTGGTTCTTCTTTAGCCCTACAAATAAAAGCAGTGACTCCGATGGGGAGGATACTTTTTATTTGCATCTAAGTGTGCACCATTACACGATACTAAGGGAATTATTTCGGATTATGTGCCTTAACGATGGGGAAGTACACACGCTCCTAAATAATTTCCTATAACCATTATTTGACATAGTGATCCGCAAACAAATCCATCCGATGGGGAGAAAGGCACTCAGAGCCAACGCGCAAGTTTGTTGCATCACACGTCAAATTGTAATGGAGGCCGCGGGAATTAATTAAAATATCCCTCTCCCACTTAGTAAATTGCAATTGAGGAATTTTAAAGCATACACAACATGCATATAAAACAAATAAGCAATAAATATGGAAAAAACAGAATTTTTCCAACTATTATGGCATTGTTCTCCAATACGCATCCCGTCGTGTCGCCACCTCGTCCGCTCCACCTTTTCCCGTGCGCAAGTCACCAAAGAGATCCGAGCTGAGATATATCATTTTAATTTACATCCATCAATCCTATACTCCACGAAGGAGTGTACAAATAATCTAGATCGAAAGTAAACTAAAATGAGCGGCTAAACAATGTCATATTTAATTACAAAAATTAAATACTAATCTAGCCTCGTCAACCCCGAGGATTCAAATAATATACATACAATCACACACAAAACAATCACATATAACCAAATAGCCATAATAGTCGAATCTTATGCCTGCAACCAAAAAGTTAGCGTACGCACATCCTACTATTATCCGGCATACTCAATATATGATATGTGCATGAAAGTAACCGAATTCAAAACACACAAAACCGGAAACCGTGGCTCTGATACTAGTTGTAGGGAGTTGCTTCGGAGACTCATTGGCTCCCATGTCCCCGGATTAAAATTTTCACTAATGAAAGAATTAATCCGGATGGGATGAGTTTCCTTAGCACAACCAATTCGTCGTCGTGCTAACAACATGAGTGATCGCTTGAACAAACTAGTTGTTCAAGCAACACAACTCTTCTAGTTGGTTAGCTGCGGAAGAGACGACGGATGGATCACCGGTTTTTGTGTTTGTCTTCGGGGTCCATGATTATACAAAATATATACTAATACACACTTGTATAATCAACACATAAAAGAACATGCGTAGATCAGAATATCAAGTTGTAAAACTTTTATACCTCACGATCTTTTACCGTATGTCCTATCCTCCTCGTGGACGACGTGTGGGCGAAGATCCTCCACGAGTAGAAGCCTTCTAGATCGCGTTCTTCCCTTCCTTGTCCGCTGTGAACAAAGAGAAGAACCAACAAAACTTTTCCTTTCTAGAACTGGCCACCAAGCAAGGGAGTTTGATGCAACCGCCGGCCAAGCAACGAGTGGATGAGCGCCGGCCAACTTGTTGAAGTGTTGTCGCCGGCCACCTAGAGGTTGGAGAAGTGCCAGCCACCAAGGAGTTGGAGAACCGCCGGCCACCAATGAGCAAAGGAGGAGGAAGAGATGAACACCGGCAATGGATGAGAATAGGATGAGGGGCGCCGGCCAAAACCCTAGGGAGAACAAGCTTGCCGCCCACTTCTAGCCGCCCAAAACCCTAGCTCCTCTAGGGTTTGTTGCCGCCCACTTTGAAATGAGCCAAACCCTAATTTCCAATCTCTATCAATTATTCTTGCCGCCCAACCTAAGCCCTCTATTTATAGATTTGGGCTTAAGCCTCCTTTAATCTCCACCGTCGGATCTAGGGATTTAATCTCCACCGTCGGATCTAGGGTTTTATCCCAACCGTCGGATCTAGGGTTTCAACCCCAACCGTCGGATCTAGGATTTCATCCCAACCGTCGGATCTAGGGTTTCATCCCAACCGTTGGATCTAGGGTTTCATCCCAACCATCGGATCTAGGGATTTAATCCCAACCGTTGGTTCTAGAGTTTTGTTTTACATTCTTGGATCTAGATTTCATGAGGATTATATTAGGCTACGATAGGGACCATAAGGAGGAGTTGGATCTAGGCCACCCGATGGATCGAAACCACACAAACTTGATCCATCAATGATGTTCCATCCCACTAGAGGATCATCATTGAACTACCTCACCAACCCCCATAAATTAATATGGGCTCCATATATTATTTATACATTCATCTCCCCGTGTTTAGGATATTGAATGTCCATCAATTAATTGATTTACTGATCATCAATTAATTAACATCTAATTCCTCAAGTAGTACCACTCAACCTTATCATCATGTTGACTAAGTCAACCAGCTGAGTTTACATGATGAACCTTATGATCTCCTCAAGGGGACATCATCAACCTAATATATAGGACACGGTTTCCTCCTATAATCAACGGCACACCATGTAAATAATATCATTTCCCAACTTACCGGGCATATTGATTTAATCCATCTAAATATCACCCTCTGGTAAATCAAAGAAATAAATACTAAGTACATGTGCCCGTTATTATATCGGGATTAAGAGCATGTACAACATAATATCCGATGTCCGATTCAATTATGTAGTCAACAATTAATTGAATCACCTCTATGTTGGTCATGCTCAATACACCTAAGTGTACTAGTGTAACTCTGTTCAAGAAAAAACAATACCAAGCTACACTACAACCATGCCAATGGTTTGTCCAAAGCCATCTTGGTTGTGAGCCTCTACTTATATTTTATAAGGGACTGATAACATGATCTTCTGTGCCACACCAAGCACCATATTATCTACAATGTAAAATATTAGACAATATGCACACACATATATTAAATATATAGAGTGCAAACAATGACCATGTGATTCTTATTCCAAAATAAAATGTTCATACATAAAGAGTTAGGCTTTCAGTATACATTCCAACAAGAAGAAGCTCCTCCCCTAGTCTTCACTCGCTTACTCATGGCGTTAGGGAGGGAGAGAGTTGATTGAGCTTCCGGGCTGGTTGAGAGATAGAGACAGCGGCTACTCCAAGCTTGTGGAGAGTTAGGGTGTGTTCGGGGTGATTTTAAGGGCAAGCGGCGACATGGGCATGCCAAAGTGTACGCCCGTCATTTTTGCACGACACAGGCATGCCAAAGGCCACGCCTCCCTTCTTTTTGCATGACCCAGGCATGCTAAAGGGAATGCCTCTTCTTTTTTTTTCCTTGGCACGGGCGTGCCAAAGGGCATACCCGACCTGTGTTGCATTCGGGTTTGTCTTTGGAACTTGACATGCCCTTATCATTTGTCATAGGTGGGTCGTGTAAATTTGGCACGCAGTGGCACAATAATGTGACCGCATCAAACAACATGGCCTCACCGTACAGACCCTGCTTGGTTCTGATTGGTTCTTGATTGTATTGTCGATGACGACATGTTGTGTCTTGTAAACCTAAAAACCTGAAAAATGCAAAACTCAAAGTTAAAATAAAAATGAAGAAAATAAATTAAAATTAAAATTAAAAAGTGAAAATAGCTTGGGTTGCCTCCCAAAAAGCGCTTGTTTAAGGTCATTAGCTTGACCCCTCAATTACTCCCTAGTTAGTTGGATGTGGCTCGAGGAGTGTACTCTGCTCCTCCTCCTTAATAAGCTCTATAGGTTTGTTTGGGAAGTATTTCTTAAGTCTTTGTCCATTCACTTTGAAAATTCTAGTAGACTCACTTGATATATCAATATCTCCATGAGGATAAATCTTTTTAATTTGGTATGGTCCCGACCATCTGGATTTCAGCTTTCCAGGAAAAAGTTTCAACCTCGAGTTGAAGAGTAATACCAAGTCTCCTTCATGAAATTCTCTACGTATGATATTCCGGTCATGCCATCTCTTTGTTTTCTCCTTGTAAGATTTTGCTTGTTCATAAGCATCAAAGCGTAGTTCTTCAAGTTCATTTAGCTACAATTTTCTTTTCTCTCCGGCTTTCTTTAGGTCAAAATTATGCCATTTAATTGCCCAATATGCCCTGTGCTTTATTTCAACTGGAAGATGACATAGTTTTCCATAAACTAATAGAAATGAAGTCATTCCAATGGGTGTCTTGTAAGCAGTTCGATAGGCCCACAAAGCATTGTCAAGCTTCAAAGACCAGTCCTTCCTTGACCTTGATACTGTTTTCTCCAAGATAGCCTTTATTTCCCTATTCGAAACATCGACTTGCCCGCTTGTTTGTGGATGATATGGTGAGGCTACTTTATGGGTTACTCCATACTTCTTGAGAAGGCTTTCAAATTGTCTTTCGATAAAATGTGAGCCTCTATCGCTTATTACTGCTCTCGGTACTCCAAATCTTGGAAATATTATACTCTTGAAAAATTTTATAACCATCTTTGCATCACAAGAGGGAGCTGGGAGAGCCTCAACCCAGTTAAACACATAGTCCACCGCCACCAATATGTAGGCATTGTTATAGGAAGAAGGGAAAGGTCCCATATAGTCAATTACCCAGACATCAAATAATTCAACTTCCAATATCGAATTTTGAGGCATCTCGTGTCTTCTTGATATGTTCCCGGTCCTTTGACAGCGGTCACAAGTCATCATATAATTCTGGGAGTCTCTAAAAATATGAGGCCAGTAAAATCCTGCTTGTAATACCCTTGTCGCAGTCTTGTCCATGCTAGTATGACCTCCATAAGTAGAAGAATGACAATGATACAATATGTCCTCAATCTCTTCTTCGGATACACATCTTCGATAAATAGCATCTGCTCCTTGCTTAAAAAGTAATGGCTCATCCCACACATATTGCTTTATATCCGCGAAAAACTTCTTCCTCTGATGATAAGTCATATGGGAAGGTATTATCCCGCAAGCTAGGTAATTGGCAAAATCAGCGTGCCACGGAGCCTTGATTTTCTTGACAGCTAATAGCTGCTCATCCGAAAAGAAATCATTAATAGCAAGATCATCATCACTTCCTGCATTTGTTTCTCGGTGTAGTCTCGATAGATGATCTGCAACTATGTTCTCTGTTCCTTGTTTGTCTCGAATTTCCAGATCAAACTCTTGTAGAAGAAGTATCCACTGGATGAGTCTTGGCTTGGATTCCTTTTTGCTCAACAAGTATCTTATGGCTACATGATCTGTGTAAACTATCACCTTAGACCCAATGATATAAGATCTGAACTTGTCGAAGGCGAAGACTATAGCCAAGAGTTCCTTCTCCGTAGTAGCATAATTCACTTGTGCTTCATCCAATGTTTTAGTGGCATAGTAAATTGCATACACCTTGCGCTCCTTCCTTTGTCCCAATACTGCACCTACAGCGAAATCACTTGGATCACACATAATTTCAAAAGGAAGACTCAAATCTGGAGGTTGCATTATTGGGGCGGTTGTCAATACTTCTTTTAATCTGAAAATTGCATCATGACAAGAATTATCAAAATGAAACTCGGCATCCTTAGCAAGCAAATTAGTCAATGACTTTGAGATTTTTGAAAAGTCCTTGATGAACCACCGGTAAAACCTCGCATGTCCCAAAAAACTACGCACTCCCATAACATCAGTTGGAGGAGGCAACTTCTTGATCACTTTAGTTTTAGCAATGTCCACATCGATACCACGCTGTGAAACTAAGTGCCCAAGCACTATGCCTTCTCGCACCAAGAAGTGACACTTCTCCCAATTGAGCATTAAATTCATTTCCTCGCATCTCTGAAAAACCTTGACCAAATTAGATAAGCACATATCAAAATTTGCACCATATACAGAAAAATCATCCATGAATACTTCCATTATATTCTCGATCATATCGGAAAAAATTGAAGTCATGCATCTCTGAAAAGTGGTTGGTGCATTGCAAAGTCCAAAAGGCATTCTCCTGAAAGCAAAAGTACCATATGGGCAAGTAAAAGTTGTTTTCTCTTGGTCATTAGGATAGATGGGGATTTGATAGAAACCGGAGTATCCATCTAGGTAACAGAAATGCGAATGTTTTGCCAACCGGTCTAATATTTGGTCAATAAATGGGATAGGAAAGTGGTCCTTTCTAGTTTCCTTGTTCAATTTTCTATAATCAATACACATTCTCCACCCGGTGACTGCTCTCGTGGGGATTAACTCATTCATAGCATTTTTTATCATGGTTATCCCCCCTTTCTTAGGCACCATATGGACAGGACTTACCCATTCGCTATCGGATATAGGATAGATAATTCCTACATCTAGTAATTTCAGGACCTCTTTCTTGACCACCTTTTTCATGGTCGAGTTCAGGCTTCGTTGATGTTCTATTGAAGGTTTATAGTTATCTTCAAGTAGAATTCTATGCATGCAAACCGATGGACTAATTCCCTTTATATCATCAATCTTGTATCCAATGACGTTCTTATGTATTTTTAGCACCTCGATCAGTTTCTCAGTCACTGCATCGCTCAGATTAGCGTTAATGATCATGGGATAAGGAGAGTTTTTGCCAAGAAATTCATACCTGAGCGTCGATGGAAGAGGCTTAAGTACTAACTGTGGTGGTAGGTTAAGGTCGACAATCTCCGGCTCTTCATCCTCAAAATCCCCTTTGAGCCTATCAAGATAAGTTTGTTCTTGTGCTCCTTTTAGTGCAATTGATTGGAAACTGTCAATCCTGCAACAAACATCAAAATCAAAAGGTTGTTTAACATCTTTTGAAAGGTCGAATTCAATCTTATCATTTCCAAATGCAAGTGAAAGTTTGAGGTTCTTGAGGTCTATCATCGCCTCTACAGTGGCCAGGAAAGGTCTCCCTAAAATGAGTGGAATACATGGGTCTTCATCCATGTCAAGCACTACGAAATCAGCGGGAACAATAAAGTTTCCCACCTTCACATGTACATCTTCTAAGATTCCCAAAGGATATCTAATGGAGCGATCGGCTAACTGCAAGGCCATAGTTGTTAGTTTCATTTCTCCCAAATCTAATTTCTTGCATATGGAAAGAGGAATCAGATTGACACTAGCGCCTAAATCACAAAAATCCTTATCAAAATTAGAGTCATTAATTATGCAAGGGATAGAAAAACTACCTGGATCATTTAGCTTGGGAGGTACCATGTTTTTAATTAAAGTGCTGCATTCTTCGATAAGAGCCACTGTTACATGCTCCTCAACTTTTATTTTATTGGTTAAAATATCCTTCAAGAACTTGGAGTATGTAGGCATTTGTTGAAGAGCTTCTTTAAAAGGTATATCAATAAAAAGCTTTCTAATTACCTCAAGGAACTTACCAAATTGTTCATCCAATTTCTCCTTAATCAGCCTCTGAGAGAATGGGATCGGAGGCTTATATGTTCTCGGCTCTTTGTGCCACAGGCTATGTCGTCTAGCTTGGCTAGGTCGTACAAGCTACTAGAGCGACCCACCACGGGTGTGTCGGCTGACACACCTTGGGTGCGCTTATGGGCATCACCCGACACGGGTGTGTTGGACAACACACTCTGGTGATGTTGTCGGCTGCCTATCTCAAAATCGTTCAACACAGGCGTGCTACTGGGCATGGCCACTACTTCAAACTCCGCCACACCCATGTTGTTGAGCACGGGTGGGGCTTGTTGAGCTCTGGTAGGTGGTTCTACTTTCTTGTCTCCTTCTAAAATTCTTCCACTTCTTAAACTTATAGAATTACAATGTTCAGCTGGGTTTACTTCTGAATTTCTAGGAAATATACCGGGCATCCTAATGTAGAGCTAGTAATTTGAGAAATTTGATTCTCCAACATTCTTGTGTGATTAGTCAAATTATCAACCTTGCTTCCCAATTGCTTAAACGCCTCGGTATTATTTTGATGTTGCTGATTGGATTCTATAACATGCTGTTAAAATTCATTGTTTATCTTCCCTTGGCATGTGATAAAATTTTATTTCATCTTCTCTAAGTTTGACTTGGGCCCTGATTGAAATCCCGAAGGTGCTTCAAAATTGTTCTGTCCAGAAGAATTTTTGTTGGGTCAATACGAAAAATTGGGATGATTCCTCCAACCGGGATTGTACGTGTTCGAATAAGGGTTGCCACAATTAGGCTTCTGATTAAAATTATTCAGCGCATCTACTTGCTCAACCCCTGCTCTCAATGATGGTATGTGTAGGATTTGGCAATTTGTGGCCATATGTCCTGTTACACCACAAATCTCACAAGTGACATTAGATGAGTTTAAAGTTGATACATTAAAATGTTCGAGCTTTTGAGTTAATGCATCAACTTTAGCATTGAGTAAATCGAGAGTACTTACCTCATACTTACCTTGTGTTTTAATCGGATACCCTCGTTTTGTAACCCATTGGTGAGAATTCATTGCCACATTCTTGATAATCTCAAATTCTTCATCTAACATTTTGTTCATGAGAGCTCCTCCTGTAGCAGAATCAAGAGAAACTTTAGTGTCATACGAGATTCCATTATAGAAAGTATGACCAATGAGCCATTTCTCCATCCCATGATAAGGACATTGCTGTAGTAATCCCTTAAATCTGTCCCAAGCTTCAAATAACGTTTCTCCATCCTTCTTTGCAAAATTAGTGATTTGATGACGAAGACTTGTAGTTTTGCTTTGTGGAAAATACTTGTCTAGAAATCTTTGTTCTAGCTGATCCCATGTAGTTATGCAGTCCACTGGAAGAGAGTGTAACTACACTCTAACTTTGTCCCACAATGAGAAGGGAAACAAGCGCAATCTAATAGCATCAGCTGAGGCTCCATTCAGTTTTAAAGTATCACAAAATTCTAAAAATACTTCCAAGTGCAGATTAGGATCTTCAGTGGGCGTTCCACCAAATTGATGCTGTTGGACCATGGAAAGTAGATCCGGTTTCAATTCAAAATTATTCGCTTCAATGGGGGGTCTTCTAATACTTGACTCAATCCCTTTGTACTAGGTGTTGCGTAATCCCTTAAAGGTTTATTCTCATTCTGATCATCCATGTTAGAGTTCAAATTTTCTTTCTATTGTTGCTAGAGTCATCTTCTAGCAAGGAACGTTCTCTCTATCTCAGGATAGATTTCGAGAATTTCCCTGTTAAATTTGTGCATGTAACAACAGGAGAAACATCCAAAACAAGAATTCAGAATAGACAAAAGAATAAAAATAGAAATAGAAATCTAGATTAATTAAATCATGCTCAATTCAATATTGAGTGCCAATCCCCGGCAACGACGCCGAAAACTTGATGTGTCGATTTTTGCAAGTGCACGGTTGTCATCAAATAATAAAAATATCGATTCCACAGGGATTGGGTCAATTACCGAATGATCGTGATACCAAGTTATCTAGTTAAATCAAATTTGTTAATTAAGTAAAGAAACTAAGCAGTCAAGAACAACGAATGAGAAGAATGAGCTAAAAGTCAATAATTGAGGGGAATCTCAGGATATGGGTTTCGCCACATCGACAATTTATAAGGTGATTATGTTCTCTCCAACTCCTTAGAGTTGTTTCGATAGAACCTATCCTAAGGTAAATCAACGAGCTCTTTCGAGGTCTACGCCAATTGTACCTAGCAAACTCAATTTCCCTGTCACGGTATTCGAGCGTAGGTGATCATAATCAGCTACGGGGACCTATCATGAGACCCCCGCAAACCTCCCTAGTCTTACTACCTTTACTTGGTAAAAATTGGATTTGATAGATCCATTGAGTCCATAAGAGTTCCTCTAGAGACTAAATTTCCTTTTCACGATAGGTTTGCTCACGGGACCACAATCAGCTAAGGAATAATCAATGATTCCTGCAAGCCCTCATAGATACACTATAAATACTTGGTAGGAGTTAATCCCTAGCTTGGATCTAGGTTTCGGGAACTTGGGTTCACTATTAGGTACATCCCCAAGGTTCCTTAGATTTATCAATAAGAATCTAAAACCAAATAAAAACAAACGTCTATTCAAGTAGAAGAGATTCAATCAACCATCATAAATTGTCAAGGGCAACTCCCCCATCCTAAGATTATAGGACACTACTCCATAGTTGAATAAAAATTGCCAGAGAAAGAAATTACAATCCTTAACGCCATCGTTGTGTTTCCTCCACCGTCCACTTTGTCCTCCTTCTTAGAATTCCGCCACCCCCCCCCTTTAGGGTTAGAATATATCCTCTTTTATAGCCTTACCTTGGTCTTCAATTAAAGAAGAAATCCTCTTCAATTAAGGTGGAAATCCTGAGTTTTGCCCTATTGTACGCAAAAAAGGAAAGGGTGTGCTGTGTCAAGAAATAGGGTGACACGCCCATGTCAATGGAGGGCATGGGCGTGTCAGGCATGAGGCGTGGGCGTGTCGGTTAACACATCCGGGGTGTGTTGAGATCTAGAAGTTCTGGAGTTGGAACAGTCTTGGTTTCAGCTTGACACGGACGTGTCTCTTATGGCACGGCTGTGTTATTTTGATACACCTCGATAATTGCCGATTTTTCACCCTGTTAACATGAAATATATCCCAAAATAGTTTCTTTGTCCAAAATATGTTAAACTTGACTAAAACATAACAAAATACATGACTAAAACATAAAATGGGATGAAATGCATACATATTGAATACCCAAAATGTAACATGAATTACACACATCAATTGTCCCCTATTCAATCAATAGAGGTTCATTCCATTTGTATGTCTTATTCAACATTTCCTTTAAGCTATTCCAAGATTATATTATGACACAATCTGCCTAGATTAAATTTTTTGCAAATATTTTTCAGCACTTATTTTATACTTATCTTTCAATTTAGCATTTCCTTTAAGCATTGCCAAGATTAAATTCTGGAAATTTCCTTTCATCACGTATTTTATCCTTTTCCTTTAAATTCAATATTTCTTTTAAGTTTACCTAAGATTAAAATCTAGCACCACTTGCCTAGATTAAATTCTGGCAGAATTTATATCATCACTTATTTGAGTTTCTTTATCTTTAAATTCTGCATTTCTTTTTTTTTGCAAAGATTCAATTCTAGCATCTACACATATTCAATTCTAATATTTTCTTTTCTGCAGTAAATTGAAGTTTATCATTGAACTATGTGCATTTTCCCTTTCAATTCCAACCTTTTCTCCCAATCCTTACTTCATGCCCTTGAAAAATTTCTATTAGTCAATGAACGCTTGCAGGAATTTGCCTCAATTCTAAGTTCTTTAAAGATCTATCCTTATTGAGTTGTGTGATTGAGTGACAACATATTTCTTTAATGGTGACCGCTTGTGAAGAAACTAGGCTCGGTGAATCATTTGAGCAACGTGTTAGTGCTTATAAGAATCATATATCTCCACAATAGTATGATATTATCCACTTTGGACCCAAGCCCTCATGGTTATGTTTTTGGGGTTTATCCAAAAGGCCTCATACCAATGGAGATATCTTTTAATTTTATAAGCACATGATCTTTTCCATGTCTTACCAATATGGGACTTCGATTGTATTCCCAATACTCTAACAATCCCCTCCCCCCCCCCCCCCCTCAAACGAAGGACCACATTGACCCCCCTCCCCCCAGCCTATCCTTCCTCGAAAGACATCCTATGCTTGATGTTTGATCTCAACCCACCAGGACAACCTGCCAACTGTCTGGTTCTCCTGACCCAGCTGGACTTCCTGCCAGTTGTTTGGTCCTCCCAACTCAACTGGACTTCCTGCCTGGTGTATGGTTCTCTTGATCTAAACATTGTAGCTCAACTTCTTTCATTCAAGGTTCATGGCTTGACATGGACCATGGCTCTGATACCAATTGTTAGTGCCTATAAGAATCATATATCTCCACAATGGTATGATATTGTCCACTTTGGGCCCAAGCCCTCATGGTTTTATTTTTGGGCTTTACCCAAAAGGCCTCATACCAATAGAGATATCTTTTCATCTTATAAGCACATGATCTTTTTCATGTCTTACCAATGTGGGACTTTGATTGTATTCCCAATACTCAACACAACACACTTTGAAACAACACTTGGAGGGTATGGAGATCAAATTTAATCAAATCTTAGACAAATCAGAAAGATGAGATGCTGCAATTGCAAGATTTCAAAGGAGTTAAATTGGAGGATATCCTACACTAGGGACTTGGCAACATAACTTTGATGAGAGTGAAGATGAAGAAAAGTATCCAATTGAAGGTGACGCCCCTATCACTAGTCATGCTCTAAATGTGCAATTGAAGGAAGAAGGTGAAGAACAACGAAGCAACCTCTTTCATACTCATTGCCACATTATGAAAAGGTATGTAGTGTTATTATTGATGGAAAAAGTCACACAAATGTAGCTAGCACCACTTTGGTCGAGAAGTTATGTTTACCTACTACTAATCATCCAAGACCTTATAAGCTACAAAAGCTACATGGGTGTCGAGAAGTTATGGTCAATAAACAAGTTTTAGTTTTATGTTCCATTGGTAGGTATCATGATGAGGTACTTTGTGATGTAATGCATGTAGGTCATTTGCTTTTAGGTAGACTATGGAAGTTTGATAGGAAGTTATGATAAGTTCAAAAATAAGTATTCTTTTGTGTTGCATGGAAAATGAGTCACTCTCATGCCATTAACTCCAAGGCATGTATATGAAGATTAGTTGAGGAAAAAAATGAGAGTGAAAAAAGAAATAAATGTGAAAGAAAAAAGAATGAGAAGAAAAAAGATAATGACAAAAGCAAAACATGTAAAAAAGAAAATGAGTGTGAGAAAATATTTAATAAGGATGAGAGGAGTTGAAAAAAGAATGAAAAAGAAAAAGAAGAAAAGTTTCAAGAGCAAGAGAAAAAAAAGAGAGTTGTTATGCAAAAGAAAGAGAGATTAAGAGAGTTTGTTTTAATACTAACAATTTTAACTCTACTTTGTTTAGTGTTGTTAAATCTCTTTTGTAGAAATTTGATAATGTATTTCCTAATGAGGTTCTTAATGGATTGCCACCATTTGAGAGAATAGAGCATCAAATCAATTTCATCTTCAAAATATCAATTTATGATTGCTCAACCAATAGGAGCAATTCCAAGGAGACAAAGGAGCTTCAAACGCAAGTTGAAGACTTAATTAAAAAAGGGTATGTACGAGAAAGTGTTAATCTTTGTGCAATTCTTGTTTTGTATGTGCCTAAGAAGGTTAAAATTTGGAGAATGTGGATTGATTGCAGATCTACCAATAAGTTTACCGTAATGTATCATCACCCTATTTTTACATTAGATGATCTATTGCATGATTCTTACATTTTCTCTAAAATAAATTTGAGTTATCATCAACTTCACATGCATAAGGGAGATGAATAGAAATCTACTTTCAAAACTAAATACATCTTTCATGAATCATTAGATATTTCTTTTGGGTTAACTAATATTTTCTTTAGGTTAATGAACCATATCTTGCATGCCAATACTGAGAAGTTTTTTCTAGTAATTTTTAATGATTTTTGGATTCATAGAAACACCTAAGATAGGCAATTTAAACTTCAAATTGTTTCACAAAATGGAAAGTTTTTTTGTTAATAGCCATAAATGTTCTTTTTGTAATATTCAAATTGTGTTTCATGGTGATATTGAGAGTACTAAGGGAATAATTGTTGATGAAGAAGAGAGTTATGTGAAGGATCGTTGGCATCGCAAGAAGAGGGTTGCATAGCGTCGATCGCCGTCACTTGACCTTTCGCAAAGAAACGAGCTTGTTCGACCACAAGCAGCGAAAACAAAAAGAAAGAAAACAACACACACAAGAACACACTATTTTTTTACTCGGTTCATAGTTTCCCCATGAATTGCTACATCCAAGGCCTACCTCCACTCATTCACATTCTTGGAAAAGCTCTAAAGGTGGAGAAACCTCTTAATACAAGCTTACAAGAGTTACACAAGAACTTACAGCTGAATGTGTTTGAGAAGAGCAAGATTACAATGTGCAGTATTAGCAAGGGCTTCTTCTCTTCACTCCCTTGATTGCCTTTGAGGATGTTTGGAGCTTGGAGGATGAAGGCAAAATACTAGAGAATCGCTTCAGAGAGTATGGTGAATAGTAGATTCGGTAAGTGGCAAAAGGACCCGGAGAAAACCTTTATAATGAACCTGATTAGGGCTTTTCTGCCTGTGCAGTCGAGTGGCCTCAACTCGTGCCTCGACTGTCGTTTGATTAGCATAGCTAACGGTAAGTTTTCCCCCACATTTTTGACTTTATCGCCCATTGTAACATAGGTCCAGTTGAGACGATGGTTCATCACCTCCACTAGTAACCTTAGTCGAGCTTCTAGTCGAGTCTACCTCACTTCTGTTTTAGCATAACAAAGCATCAGTTGAGGCGCCGACTCAATTGCTATGGATTTAAGCTTAAATTATGCTACTATAGTCGAGTTTGCAATCGACATCGCCTTGGTTCTGTTTGATTGAATAAAGCACCAGTGAGGCACCGGCTCAACTACGATGGGTCTCTACAAAAAGTATGCTACCCCAGTTGAGGTGGCAATCGACTTTGCCTAGCTTTTGTTCTATTGAATGAAGCACTAGTCGAGGCACCGCCTCTGACGTTGCTTCCTCAACAACTGCGAGGCTAGTCTAGCTAATTCTTATAACCTTACTAACCATGTCCACCCGAGGTGATGCCTCGACTGAGAAAGCCATAGACCAATCCTGAGCTCTGAGCTCAGCAACTCATCTATGATATCAGGTACCAATCAAGGTGCAGCCTCGATTGATAAGGCAATTTGTCGAGACGTTGCCTCAACTACTACCTTGACCCTTCACCATTTCAACTTGTCTAGAGTTGAAACTGTTGGGATGTATACTGAAAAGTCTATCTTTTGTATGAACATCTTTATTTTAAAATAAGAATCACATGATCATTGTTTGCATATTTATGGTTATGCATATTGTCTAATACATTACATTGTAGATAACATGGTGTGTGGTGTCACATGGGAGATCATGTTATCGGCTCCTTATAAAGTATAAGTAAAGGCTCACAACCGAGATGACTTTGGGCAAACCATTGGTATGGTTGTAGTGTGATTTAGTATTGGTTTGTATTGACCATAGAATCACACTAGTACACTTTGTGTGTATTGAGCAGGATCGACTTAGAGGTGATTCGATTTATTGCTGACTACATAATCGAATCAGACCTCAGATATTATATTGTACATGCTCTTAATCCTGATATAATAACGGACACATATACTTAGTATTCATTTCTTTGATTTACCAATGGGCGAGATTTATAGATTAAATCGATAGGCTCGGTATGTTGGGAAATGATATTATTTATATGGTGTGCCATTGATTATAGGAGGAAACCGTGTCCTATATATTAGGATGATGATGTCCCCTTGAGGAGCTCATAAGGTTCATCATGTAAACACTATAGGTGGACTTGGTCCGACATGATTATAAGGATGAGTGGTACTACTCATGGAGTTAGATGTTGATTAATTAATGGCAAGTAAATTAATTAATCGACGGACATTCGAGATCTTAAACACGGGGAAAAAAATGTACAAATAATATATGGAGCCCATATTAACTTATGGGGGTTGGTGAGGTAGATCAATTATAATCCTTTAGTGAATTGGATTATCATTAATGGATTGGACTTTTTGTGGGCTTGATCCATTGGGTGGCCAAGATCCAACTCCTCCTCATGGTCCCTATTGTAGCCTATTAATACCTCATGAAGCCTAGATCCAATGGATGAAAACAAAACTCTAGATTCAATGGTAGAGATTAAATCTCTAGATCCGATGGTTGAGATTAAATCTCTAGATCCGACGGTTGAGATTAAATCCCTAGAACCAATGGTTGAGATTAAAACAAGGCTTATCCATAACTCTATTAAAGGAGGCTTTAGGGTGGGTGGTAAGGAGGAATTCCAATAGAGATAGGACTAGGTTTTGAGAGGCTTAGGGTTTGGAGGTGTTGGGCGGCCACAAATAAGGAAGTTTTTTCCTTTTCTTCTTCCTCTTCCTAGGTGGCCGGCGCCCATCTCCTTCTCCCCTCCCTTGACCGGCGTCCAAACCTAATCCTTCTCCTCTCCTTGGCCGGTGGAAACAAGGCTTAGGGTCTTCCCTTGGAGCTCTTGGCCGACATCTATCTTCTTCATCCAATCCTTCTTGGCCGGCGGCAAGCACCAAGCTTGGAGCTTGGTGGTTGGTTGAAAGAAGGAAAAGTATTTTGTTTCTTATTCTTCCTCTTGTTCGGAGCGAGCAAGGAAGGAATATTGGTGATCTAGGAGCTTCGACTTTTGGTATATCGTCACCCACACGAAGTCCAAAAAGAGGAAGGACATACAATAGAAGATCGATAGGTATATCGATTGTCTATTTTCTTTTGTAACATGTCTATAATTGTTTTTCAATTTTATATGCACATAGTATTCTATTTTTATGGATAAAATAACTTGGACCCTGAATATAAACACAAAAGTCGGCGATCCGTACATCGTCTATTCCGCGGCTATTCGAAGTGATGGCATGGCTCGGAGGCTCATTGGCTCCCATGTCCCCGGATTAAAATTTTCACTAATGAAAACTAATCCGGATGGGATGAGTTTCCTAAACTCAACCAATTCATCATCGTACTAACGACTTGAGCGATCACTTGAACAAACTAGTGTTTCAAGCAACCAAACTCTTCTAGTCGGTTAGACGCAGAAGAGACGACGGACGGATCGCCGGTTTTTGTGTTTATCTTCGGGGTCCATGATTATACAAATACATATGGATGTAGACATGTATAATCAACACATACAATCATATTAATAAGAAGATGCAAAGATCAATAATAAAACTTGTAAAACTTTTATACCTCTCGATCTTCTATCGTATGTCCTAGCCTTCTTGTAGACTTCGTGTGGGCGAAGATCCTCCACAAGTTGAAGCTTCCTAGATCTTCTTCAATCAAAAGAAAGAAGAACTCTCCTTCCCTTCTTGCTTGAGCCAACCACCAAGCCACAAAAGCTTGATGCCGCCGACCCCAAGAATAGAGAGAATAAGATGGCCAACCAAGGAACCGAACAAGGGAACAATCCCTAGCTCCTTTGTGCCGCCGACCAAGAGGAAAAGAAGAGGAGAAGAGGAATAGGTTGAGCGCCGACCAAGGTAGAGGGAAGAGAGGAAGGAGCCGGCCAACACCTTAGGAAGAAGACCTATTGTTGCCGCCCACTCTCCTTGCAAACCCTAGCCGCCCAACCAAGGAACCAAACCCTAATCTCCCTAGGGTTTCTTGCCGCCCAAGCCAATGAAAGGCAAAACCCTAATCTCCAAAAACATCCAACCTCTTCTCTTGCCACCCACCTTAAGCCTCCTTTTATAGAGTTAGGCTTAAGCCTTGTTTTAATCTCCACCGTTGGTTCTAGGGATTTAATCTCAACCGTCGGATCTAGAGATTTAATCTCAACCGTCGGATCTAGAGATTTAATTTCAACCGTCGGATCTAGGGATTTAATCTCAACCGTCGAATCTAGATATTTAATCTCAACCGTCGGATCTAGAGATTTAATCTCCAACGTCGGATCTAGGGATTTAATCTCAACCGTCGGATCTAGAGATTTAATCTCACCCGTTAGATCTAGAGATTTAATCTCCACCGTTGGATTTAGGGATTTGTTTTCCATCATTGGATCTAGGCTTCATGAGGTTTATATTAGGCTACGATAGGGACCATGAGGAGGAGTTGGATCTTGGCCACCCGATGGATCGGAACCACAAACTTGATCCATCAATGATGTTCCATTCCACTAGAGGATCATCATTGAATTACCTCACCAACCCCCATAAATTAATATGGGCTCCATACATTATTTGTACATCCATCTCCCCGTGTTTAAGATATCGAATGTCCGTCAATTAATTGATTTACTCACCATCAATCAATTAACATCTAACTCCTCGAGTAGTACCACTCAACCTTATCATCATGTTGACTAAGTCAACCTGCAGGGTTTACATGATGAACCTTATGAGCTCCTCAAGGGGACATCATCAACCTAATATATAGGACACGGTTTCCTCCTATAATCAATGGCACACCATGTAAATAATATCATTTTCCAACTTACCGGGCATATTGATTTAATCCATATAAATCTCACCCTTTGGTAAATCAAAGAAATAAATACTAAGTACATGTGTCCGTTATTATATCGGGATTAAGAGCACATACAACATAATATCCGAGGTCCGATTCAATTATGTAGTCAGCAATAAATTGAATCACCTCTATGTCGGTCCTGCTCAATACACCTAAGTGTACTAGTGTAACTCTATGTTCAAGACAAAATAATACCAAGCTACACTACAACCATGCCAATGGTTTGTCAAAAACCATCTTGGTCATGAGCCTCTACTTATATTCTACAAGGGACTGATAACATGATCTTCCGTGCCACACCAAGCACCATGTTATCTACAATGTAAAGTATTAGACAATATGCACACATATAATAAATATAAAGTGCAAACAATGATCATGTGATTCTTATTTTAAAATAAAAATATTCATACAAAAGAGCTAGGCTTTTAGTATACATTCCAACAATCTCCCACTTATACTAAAAAACTATGCTGTCCTCATACTGTCATACATCTGATTACCCTTCCCTCCACATGCCTATCAAAGCTCTCGCTTGAAGGGCCTTAGTGAAAGGGTCTACCAGGTCATCCTCTGATGCAATCTA
Organism: Wurfbainia villosa; assembly: GCA_025175895.1. Classification (NCBI taxonomy): domain Eukaryota; kingdom Viridiplantae; phylum Streptophyta; class Magnoliopsida; order Zingiberales; family Zingiberaceae; genus Wurfbainia; species Wurfbainia villosa. The sequence continues at coordinate 69,551,754 of CM045988.1, forward strand.
GGCGACAGCAACTTCTACCTCCTTTACGATTTCTCATATCAGGTGGTACTTGCGGTCTATGTGTTTACTAGCCTTATGGGCTCGTGGTTCCTTCGAGTTTGCAACTGCACCATTATTATCACAATAAATTGTAATAGTTCTGGGCAAACCAGAAATCACATCCAAGTCCATCAGGAAGTTCCTGAGCCATACAGCTTCCTTGGCTGCCTCAGAGGCTGCCACATACTCAGCTTCCATGGTAGAGTCCGCCACGCATTTCTGCTTGACACTCCTCCATACTATGGCTCCACCTCCAAAAGTAAACACAAACCCCGAGGTAGACTTACTGTTGTCCCTATCTGATTGGAAATCAGAATCTGTGTAACCCACAGGGACTAATTGATCTGCCCGGTAAACCAGCATATAATCCCTAGTCCTTCTCAGGTACTTCAATATATGCTTTATCGCAATCCAATGTCCCTGTCCAGGATTACTCTGATATCTGATAACCATGCCCACGGCAAAGCAGATATCTGGTCTCGTGCATAGCATAGCATACATGAGGCTTCCTACTGTTGAAGAATAAGGAACCACCTTCATCTCCTCTATCTCCTTTGATGTTTTGGGACACATCTCTTTAGATAAAGGTACTCCATGCCTAAAAGGTAGAAAACCTTTCTTGGAGTTCTGCATGCTAAAACGAGCAAGGATAGTGTCAATGTATGAAGCTTGAGATAAGCACAACATCCTTTTCTTGCGATCCCTTATTACCTTGATCCCAAGGATGTGTCCCACTTCTCCCAAGTCCTTCATATTAAACTGTTTGGACAACCATACCCTTACATCTGATAACACTCTGATATTGTTGTCAACTCACAAAATGTCATCTACGTATAGTACAAGAAATACCACTATGTTTCCATCACATCTATTGTATACATAAGGCTCATCCGGACTTTGAATAAATCCATATGAATGGATTACCTCATCAAAGCGGATGTTCCAAGATCTAGAAGCTTGCTTCAATCCATAAATGGATCGATTAAGCTTATATACAAGATGCTCTTTTCCCTTTGCAATGAATCCCTCTGGTTGCTTCATATAGATGTTTTCCTCAAGACTTCCGTTAAGGAAAGCTGTCTTGACATCCATCTGCCAAATCTCATAATCCTCATGAGAAGTAATAGATAAGAGAATCTGGACAGACTTAAGCATAGCTACCGGCGAAAAGGTCTCCTCATAATCGATACCCTCTTTCTGAGTATACCCTTTCAGAACAAGCCTAGCTTTGAAGGTCTCAACCTTCCCATCTACTCCTCTCTTTCTCTTGTAGATCCACTTGCATCCAATGACTTTCACACCATCGGGTGGTTCTACTAGCTCCCAGACATGATTAGAATCCATAGATTCTATATCTGAATTCATCGCTCTTTGCCAAGATACTGCATCTCTATCTTGGAGTGCCTCGTCATATGTCCAGGGATCAGGTTCATGTTTACCAGGGACTAAGTCCGAAGACTCTCCCAAGAACATGAATCTCTCTGGTTGTCTAACAACCCTCCCACTACGACAAGGTGCCTCCTGTGTATGCTTAGTGACCCGCGGTGCAGTGACTTGTGGTATTTCCTCTTGTACCGGTAATCAAGCCTGACTTCTCACAACTCTCAAGAACAATCCTACTCGTGGGCTTGTGGTTCATCACATAGTCCTCCTCTAGAAATTTGACATTCGTACTCACGATCACCTTCTGACCTCTAGGACTATAGAACAAACCACTCTTCGTTCCCTTAGGGTAGCCAATAAACAAGCGTACTTCTGTACGAGATTCCAACTTACCAGCATCTCCCTTCAGCACATGTGCTGGACTACCCCAAATCCGAATATGTCTTAGACTAGGCTTTCGCCCAGTCCACAATTCTGTGGGAGTAGAGGGTACTGACTTAGATGGAACCAAGTTCAGAATGTGTGTTGTCATTTCCAGAGCAAAACCCCAGAACGAATCAAGTAACTCAGAATAACTCATCATCGATCTGACCATCTCCATAAGAGTCCTATTCCTTCACTCCGCCACACCATTCTGCTGGGGTGTGCCAGGTGCGGACAATTGGGATTGAATCCCAGCCTCTGATAAGTAACTCCTAAACTCTCCCAAGAGGTACTCGCCACCACGATCAGATCGTACTGTCTTGATACTTTTACCTTGACGGTTCTCCACATCATCCTTGAATTCTTTGAACCTGTCAAAGCATTTGAACTTGCGACGCATCAAGTAAATGTATCCATACCTTGAATAATCGTCTATAAAAGAGACAAAGTATTCAAAGCCACCTCTAGCCTGGATAGACATAGGACCGCACAAATCAGAATGAATCAATTCCAATACATCTTTGGCTCTATACCCCTTAGCCTTAAAAAGCCTCTTGGTCATCTTACCTTCCAAGCAAGACTCACAGGTTGGGAGATCTTCCACCACTAATAAACCCAAGGGTCCATCAACTATCAACCTTTGAATTCTACTCAGGTTAATATGACCAAGTCTTAGGTGCCAAAGATATGTCTGGTTCATTTTCGAAGGTTCTTTTCTCTTATTAGACTTAGAAGATGAGTTATTCAGTTCTATATGCATCGTGGTAGTTTTCGGTTCAAGAGTGTACAAATTGTCAACCAATGTACCAGAATAGATAATCTCCCTATTCATTTTTATAACAACTTTGTCATTAAAAGAAACAGAATATCCTGTTGGTGCAACAATGCTCCAAACATTTATATATGTTTTGATGTTTTGATAATCATCTAAGTTAGGCAATATCTTGTGATCTAATTGCGAAAATGTTTAAGTGACAGGGAAGTCCAAGTATGATCTTGGCAAAGGAAGTACAAGGGATGGACTTGGCAGCATAAGACCAAGCTTGTAGTCTTGGCAGCGTAAAGTCCAAGTGAACCTTGACAAAGGAAAGTCCAAAGTAAAGTCTTGGCAGCATAAGTCCAAGCTTGTAGTCTTGGCGGCGTAAAGTCCAAGCATTTGGCAACCCAAGACATGACGAAACCGAAGGAAGCTCTTGGAAGCAAAGCGCAAAGGATGAACAAGTCACGGACTCAGAGGGATCCTAAAGGCGCAAGGCTTATTGAGGAGATAGAAGGTTGAGTCTAGGTCTAGGGTATAAAATCAAGTATGAATTACTCATACTTGATCGATACGATGTATCACCGACCGTCAGCGCTCGACCGAGTCGTGAAACTTTAATCATCACCGACCGCTTGGGGCAGAGCAAATGATCGACATCGCGGATCACCGATCGCCAAGGGAATCACCAATCGATCAAGGGAAATATCGCCATAGAATGAGCCATCGACTCGATCACCATCACGATCGATGGAGGGATCGGGCCGATCGATGGAGGGATCAGTCGACTGATCACCTGGCCGTTAGAGATTGCGGCTATGAATCTCCGCGGAGATCGCGTGGTCGTTGGCGCCGCGATCAATGATGGTAAGCATCAGTCGACTGATCAAAGCCCAACGGGAAAAACAACCCCTCTTCTATAAAAAGGGGCCATGGGGAGCTTGGTGAAGCTAGTGCTCTTGCTCCCAACTACACCTACGTGCTCACCAAGCTTTCCAAGTTTTTTTAGCAATTCAAAACCTCCTCTTCTCTTGTTCTTAATCATCCATCATTGTAAAGAAGAGGAGTGAATTGTAATATAAGGTTTCTCCACCTTGGTTCATCTAAAGGAGGTTCTAGTGAAGATTGATTAGGGCTAATCCACCTTACGGATTGCCGTGGAGTAGGAGCGTCATCTCCGAACCACGTTACATCGAGTGTTAGCTTTGTTTCTCGCTTTTATTTGTGTTTATATTTGTATTGCTTCCGCTAACGTTCTTGTAGAAACGAAGAAAGGCTAATCACCCCCCCCCTCTAGCCGTTCCAAGGGTCCTAACAAGTGGTATCAAAGCCTGGATAGCTTGGAAGATCTCAACATCAACCAAGACATCAATGGCTCTTCAAGAGGGATATAGCACCGCCAAGCCACCGCTCTTCGATGGAAGCCATTTTGCGTATTGGAAAGGTAGGATGAAGTACTATCTTATGAGTAATATTGAAATTTAGCATAGTATTGTAGATGGCTTCGAAGAACCGGTGGATGAACATGGACATCCTATTCCAAGCAAGAATTGGACAAGAGAAATAAACAAGAAATTTGAATCAAATGCAAAGGCCGTCCTCACCATCCAATGCGACGTCACAATGGAGCAACTCAACAAGGTGGGGCCTTTTGAATCCGCCAAGGAGCTATGGGAAAAGCTCATTGAGCTAAATGAAGGTTCCAAGGAATCAAAGAGGGCCAAGAAGGACCTATTAGTTGGACAACTTCAAGCCTTCCAAATGAAGATGCATGAAACCGTAAGTCAAATGCATGGAAGGTTCAAGGAAATTGTGAACGGACTCCATATCATAGGTGAGCGAGTTGACAACCGGGATTTGGTAAGGTATATTTTACAAGCATTTCCTAGAAATTATTTATGGACTTCTATAGTTGATGCCATTAAGGTAACTAGGGATCTTTCGCAAATTAAAATTGATGAATTATTTTGTGAGTTCGAATTACATGAGCAAACTAACATGTCCTCTAAGGAAAAGGGTTTAGCTCTATTTGTTGAGAAGAAAGAAAAGAAGCATCATCATCATCCGAGTCCGAGAATGAGTCAAGTAGTGATGAAGACTCATCTAGTGAAATGGCAAATTTTGTCAAGAAGCTTTATAGAAGGTCAAAAGAGTTCAAGAATAGAGAAGCAAGGAAGGGGTCTCATTCCTCAAAAGGTAAATTTAGTGGTAATTCAAATTTTAGTAATAATGTGATTTGTCATGCTTGCAACAAGAAGGGACACATAAAGCCGAATTGCCCGGAGCTAAAGAAGAAGGAGGAAAAAGAAAAGAAAAAGAAGGACAAAAAGGAGAAGAAGAAGAAGGAGGCTATGGTGGCTCAAACCACATGGGACACGCCAAGCGTTGAAGACTCTTCTTCCGATGATGAGCTTTACCACATTACACGCCATGTGGCACTCATGGCATTAGAAGATGATTCCGGCACATCAAGCCAAGAAGACTCTTCAAGTGATGAATCGTCATCTAGTGACGATGAGGTAATGAATTCTCCCAAGATTAAGCTTCTTTATAAATCAATTGCCTATCTTAAAGAAGCTCTAGATGAGTCAAAATCTAAGGTTAAGAGCATGAAGGTAGAACTAAAGGTCATTATGGATGAAAAGCTTTCACATATTGACTCTTGCATGCTTAAGGAAGAAAATGACAAACTTAAGGATGAGGTTAGTGAATTGAAAGGATGTTTAGAAAAATTTTCAAATGGCTCAAAGTGTCTTGATATGATTCTTAGTAGGCAAAGAGCGGTTTATAACAAGGCCGGTTTAGGATATAAGCCAAAAGAAAAAGAAGTTGCTTATATTTCATTAATAAATAGGAAAGCAACTATTAAGGGTAAGGTTAAGAAAGCTTGGGTACCTAAGAAGTTTTTACTTAATGTTACCGGTCCAAATGTTTGGGTACCAAAAGCTTGTGTTTTTCATGTGATTTATGTAGGAGAGCGAGGTATGTGGATTGTGGATAGCGGTTGCTCAACACATATGACCGGGGATGTGAGCAAGTTCTCCACAATTAAATATGTGAAGAAGGGAGCGGTGTCCTTTGGGAATAGTGGAAAACTCAAGATATTAGGTAGAGGAACAATTGAGGTATCCCCCAAAATTGTTATTCACAAAGTCTTGCTAGTTGAAAATATGAAATTTAATTTATTAAGTGTTAGTCAACTTTGTGATGCAAACTATCATGTCTCCTTTGAATCCTCTAAATGCATGATTAGACACAAGGAATTAAATGATTGCATGTTAGTTGGATATAGGAAATCAAATATCTATTATGTTGATCTTTCATATGCTTCTAACATTTCTACTAAGTGTTTTGTTGCAAAAGAAGAGGAAAGTTGGCTATGGCATAGAAGATTGGGGCATATCAACATGAAAAACATAGCCAAGGTAGCCAAGATGGAGTTGGTCAAAGGGCTACCAAAGATCAAGTATGTCAAGAACAAATTGTGTGATGCATGCCAAGAAGGAAAACAAACAAAGGCATCACACAAAGGTAAAACCCAAACCAATACCTCTTTACCATTAGAATTATTGCATCTTGACTTATTTGATTGCCATAGTACTCCATCTTTAAATGGTAATAAATATTGTTTGGTTATAGTAGATGATTTTTCTAGGTATACTTGGGTCTATTTTATGAAACATAAGGATGATACCTTAGAAATAATCATAGGATTTAGTAAAAGGGTTGAAAATGAAAAGAGTCTCAAAATCAACCGGATCCGTAGTGATCATGGTGGTGAATTTGAAATCCTAAAATTTTCACAATTTTGTTTAGAGCAAGGGTACAATCATGAGTTCTCTTGTTCTAGAACACCCCAACAAAATGGGGTGGTGGAAAGGAGAAATCGTGCCCTACAAGAGGTGGCTAGGACCATGCTTAATGCATATTCTCTACCTAGCTACTTGTGGGCGGAAGCGGTTAATACCGCTTGCTATATCCAAAATAGGGTTCAAATCCATAGGTTTTTAGGAAAAACACCATTTGAATTATGGAATGGGACTATACCCACAATTCATTATTTCAAAGTCTTTGGATGTAAAGTTTATATTCTAAACACCAAAGATAACTTAGGAAAATTTGAATCAAAAGCGGATGAGGGAATCCTAGTTGGATACTCATCCATAAAGTAGAGGGTATAGAGTCTACAATAAGAGAACCAAAGGGATTGAGGAGTCTTCCAATGTTCAATTTGATGAAACTACTAGTACCTACCCTAGAAAGTCCTCCATTGATATGGATATTAATGACAATAATCAAGACATTACCCAAAAACTTCAAAATTTGACCATAAGGGGTAATGATCAAGGGGGAGGAAGAGGAGACTCCGATGATGAAAGAAGGGTGGAAGATAACAATGATCAAATTGAAACCCCTTCTAGAAACCTAAGAATTCATCAAGATCATCCACTTGACCAAGTAGTAGGAGATCTATCTCAAGGAGTAAGAACTAGGTCATTTCATAGACCTCCTACTAGTCAAGTTGCTCTTATCTCACAAATTGAGCCCAAATCGATCAATGATGCATTACATGATCCGGATTGGATTTTGGCAATGCAAGATGAATTGGCTCAATTTGAGAGAAGTCAAGTGTGGAAATTAGTACCTAGACCCAATGATAGCACCATAATTACTACAAGATGGGTCTTTAGGAATAAGCTAGATGATCAAGGAAATATCACTAGAAATAAGGCTAGGTTGGTTGCTAGGGGATTCAATCAAGTTGAGGGGCTTGACTATGATGAGACTTATGCCCCGGTTGCAAGGTTAGAATCTATTAGGATTCTCTTAGGGTATGCTTCTTACATGGGATTTAAACTTTACAAAATGGATGTTCAATCGGCATTCTTAAATGGTTTTATTAAGGAGGAAGTATATGTAGAGCAACCACCCAGATTTGAGAACATAGATTATCCAAATCATGTATGTAAGCTTAGGAAAGCATTATATGGGTTAAAACAAGCTCCCCGGGCATGGTATGAAAGATTGTCATCCTTCTTAATTTCTAAGGATTTTAGAAGAGGCCAAGTAGATCAAACTTTGTTTATAAAGTCAACGTTAAAAGATATATTCATAGCCCAAGTATATGTTGATGATATCATTTTTGGGTCAACAAATGATGATCTTCTTCAAGACTTTATAAAAAATATGGAAAATGAATTTGAAATGAGTTTGGTTGGAGAGCTTACCTTTTTCCTAGGTTTACAAGTCAAACAAACCAATGAGGGTATTCATATTTATCAAACCAAATATGTAAATGAAATGATCAAGAAATTTAGTTTGGAAAATGCCAAAATTGTAACCACTCCTATGGCCACTAGCACTAGGATAGATAGTGATCATGAAGATAAATCAATTGATCTTAAACTTTATAGGAGTATGATTGGTAGCTTACTATACCTAACCGCTAGTAGACCCGACATTTTATTTGCGGTAGGTATGTGTGCAAGATACCAATCTTGTGCCAAAGAATCACATTTGGTAGCCGTCAAAAGAATATTAAGGTATATTAAAGGCACCCTAAATGTAGGACTTTGGTATCCTAGGACTAGGTCATTTGAATTGCTTGGATATACCGATTCCTATTATGCCGGGTGCAAATTGGATAGGAAGAGTACTAGTGGTGGATGCCAATTTCTTGGCTCCTCCCTAGTTAGTTGGAGTAGTATGAAGCAACATTGTGTTGCTTTATCAACCACCGAAGCCGAATATGTGGCTATGGGTGGTTGTGTAGCTCAATTACTTTGGATGAGACATACTCTTGTGGACTATGAGCTACACTACTCTAACATTAAAGTTTATTGTGATAATGTGAGTACCATCAACTTGACCAAAAATCCGGTACATCACTCTCGAACCAAGCACATTGAAGTGAAACATCACTTCATAAGAGATCATGTGGCAAGAGGGGACATTGAACTCAATTATGTAGAATCTAAGTCCAACCTTGCCGATATCTTCACCAAAGCTCTTCCCGAAGCTGAATTTTCATCATTAAGGAGAGAGCTTGGTATGTGCTTTGTAGAGTAAAATTCTAGATTTGCATGATCCTATACTTATATAGCTTCTTTAATACCTTGATGCATCTCACAAAAGCCTTAAGAAACCTTGATTTTTGTATTGAAATACTTAGAAACATGTGAGATGATAGGGAAGGTGTACTTGACTCATCATGCTTGTTATGATGCATTACTATGAGCCAATACTACACCTAGAGACATGAATACCTTATGGATCAATCATTGGGAAGGCTTGTATTCAAGTAATGAATACATAGCTCAAAGAACATGGTTGGAAATTCCAAATAATATATATTTTAAACTATGTTCATCATATTTTGACTAACAATTTTCAATTGGAACACAAAAGTGATACAAAGTTTGCAAAATCTTTAGAACTTTTGATAGGTTCCAAGTTTGTATCAATCTTGTAATCTGGAAAACATATATTTTTAAAATTATTTTTCCTTGATAAAGTATGAATTCAGAAATGTGTACGCAAAATTTCGTGATTTTTCGAGAATTCTGGAATTTCTACCGCATTTCTGAAATTGGGATGAAAAGGTCAAATTTGGTTTTTAGGTAATGATCGTCGTTCAAAACTACGATTGATAATCGTGTTTTCTGATAATATTCTCGATTTTCTTATATTTGATGTATTTTTGATGTCCTATCACTATAGTATGATAATATTGCGTATAAACAAGATTTAGGGTGACTAATGCAAAGGTTTTAGGGAGTTTTCATAAATTATATCTTTTTCATCCCCAAAATCATTGTTGGTGCAAAGTTAGGACTTAATTTTTGAATTTTTGGTATACTTTGCTTCAACTATTGTTTATACATTATAAAGCATATCTTGGATTAAGGGGGAGCTTAATTTCAATATTGTACCTTAGTCCAAGATCTAACACATTATTTCCTTCATGTTTGAATCCTTCTCTTTTTGATGTATGTCAAAGGGGGAGAAGGAGTGTTTAAGTTATAATTCATATTGAAAATTTGATTATGTGTGTATTTAAAGACCTAACTCAAATGATTGCCAAACATCAAAAAGGGGGAGATTGTTGGTGCAACAATGCTCCAAGCATTTATATATGTTTTGATGTTTGGATAATCATCTAAGTTAGAAAATATCTTGTGATCTAATTGCGAAAATGTTTAAGTGACAGGGAAGTCCAAGTATGATCTTGGCAAAGGAAGTACAAGGGATGGACTTGGCCGTAAGACCAAGCTTGTAGTCTTGGCAACAGAAAGTCCAAGTGAACCTTGACAAAGGAAAGTCCAAAGTAAAGTCTTGGCGATAAGTCCAAGCTTGTAGTCTCGTTCAATTTACGTATTATATTTGAGCAAAGACATGGCGAAGCAGAAGGAAGCTCTTGGAAGCAAAGCCTTGAAGGATGAACAATCGCGGACTCGGAGGAGGGATCACGAGGCGCAAGGCTTATTGAGAGCTAGAAGGTTGAGTCTAGGTCTAGGGTATAAAATCAAGTATGAATTACTCATACTTGATGAGTATCAGTCGACTAATATGATGTATCGATCGGTGATCGGCGTTCGGTAGTCGAGGTGAAACCCTAATCATCGATCGGCTTGCCTTGGGCGAGCGATCGTGATTGTGATCGATCATTGCCAAATCGATCGGTGATCGAGGAAATATCGCCACGAGAATGCGGTCGCTCATTTCTGCCTTGATCACTCGGTGATCACCCCATCGATCGGTGATGGAGGATCGATCGTGATCACTGGCCGTTGGAGATTGCGGCTACGAATCTCCCGCGGAGATCGCGTTTGAAGCCGTTGGCGGCGGCGATCAGATGGTAAGCATCGGTCATGATCCCGGGAGCTTGGTGAAGCTAGTGCTCTTGCTCCCAACTACACCTACGTGCTCACCAAGCTTTCCAAGTGTTTTTAGCAATTCAAAACCTCCTCTTCTCTTGTTCTTAATCATCCATCATTTTAAAGAAGAGGAGTGCATTGTAAGATAAGGTTTCTCCACCTTTGTTCATCCAAAGGAGGTTCTAGTGAAGATTGATTAGGGCTAATCCACCTTACGGATTGCCGTGGAGTAGGAGCGTCATCTCCGAACCACGTTACATCGGGTGTTAGCTTTGTTTCTCGCTTTTATTTGTGTTTATATTTGTATTGCTTCCGCTAACGTTCTTGTAGAAATGAAGAAAGGCTAATCACCCCCCCTCTAGCCGTTCCAAGGGTCCTAACATATCCATCCAGAAACAATTTAGAAACTGAAATTAGATTCTTTCTAAAAGTAGGTACATAAAGACAATTTCTCAAAACCAAAACTTTATTCCTTTCAAAAGATAAATAAACGTCTCCCACTGTAATAGCCGCCACCTTTGAAGCATTGCCCATGAAGACAGTAATCTCTCCCTCAGCTAGTCGTCGGGTTTCCTGGAACCCCTGCAAAGTATTGCAGACATGATCAGTGGCTCCCGTATCTACACACCAGGTGCTGGTAAATAACATCGCTAACCATGTTTCAACGACTAGACCAAAAGATATACCTTTGTTCTATTTCGGACTGGGACAGTCCTTCTTCCAATGTCCATCCTGCTTGTAAGTGAAGTACTTGCCTTTCGGCTTCTTCACTCCTCCTAGAGATCCTCCCACCATCTTTGCTTCACCTTATTTCTTCTTCTTCTTGCCTTTCGGCTTAGAAGTAGAAACCTTTTTGAGCAACCATGGCTTGAGGACACTCTTTAGCAGTTAAGACAATATCAGGATTCCTTTTCCAATCATCATAATTATGTACAGTAAGTTTATTTTCCTTTAGTATCATAGTAAGTGGACTGAAAGTCATTTTTGAAAATCCTAAGAATCACATAGATCATTACTGTAGATTTCAAAAAATTATTGATTCCTCAAACAATAAAATTTCGAAATCAACCAACACCTCAAAACACCGAGAATATTGCATGCCACGATAGTGTAGACGTATACGAATTCTACATTTGTAAGAGGAGGTTTAACCCATTAATTTTATTATCTTGTCAACCTTACTTTTTGACAAATAAAATTAATAGTTGGTTCCTCTTTGGCCCTACAAATAAAAGCAGTGACTCCGATGGGGAGGATACTTTTTATTTGCATCTAAGTGTGCACCATTACACGATACTAAGTGAATTATCTCGGATTATGTGCCTTACCGACGGGGAAGTACACACGCTCCTAAATAATTTCCTATAACCATTATTTGACCTAGTGATCCGCAAATAAACTCATCCGATGGGGAGGAAGGCACTCAGAGCCGACGCGCAAGTTTGTTGCATCACACGTCAAATTGTAATGGAGGCCGCGGGAATTAATTAAAATGTCCCTCTCCCACTTAGTAAATTGACAGTGAGGAATTTTCAAGCACACACAACATGCATATAAAACAAATCAGCAATAAATATGGAAAAAATCAGAATTTTCCCAACTATTATGGCATTGTTCTCCAATATGCGTCCCGTCGTGTCGCCACCTTGTCCGCTCCACCTTTTCCCGTGCGCAAGTCAACAAGGAGATCCGAGCCAAGATAAACTATTTTAATTTACATCCATCGATCCTATACTCCATGAAGGAGTGTACAAATAATCTAGATTGAAAGTAAACTAAAATGAACGACTAAACAACGCCGTATTTAATTACAAAAATTAAATAATAATTTAGCCTCGTCAACCCCGAGGATTCAAATAATATACAATCACACATACATGCAATCACATACACACATATATAGCCATAATAGTTTCGCAATAATGAGCATAGAGATAGGTTCAATTTGCTCTCTACTCGTAAACTTATTGCTACTAGGTACTTAGATGAGGATTTGCTAGGATCTTTAGATTTGTAGGGTGACATGCAAACCCTATTTGCAAAAATGGGGTGGGATGAGATTATGGGAATAAGGCACCTATCCTACCCTAGGATAGTTTTGGAATTTTTGAGTTCTTTAGAGGCGGAAGTTTTAACGGGTAGAGAGAGCGAGGAGGGTAGGATAGCTTTTAGACTTTTTAATATTGAGCATGAGTGGACCCTTCACTAATGGAACTCATGCTTTGGCTTGCCATGTGGGGGAGAGAGAAGAACCCCTAATTGGTACAACTTTCGTTTGATTTGGACTGAGTTGATAGGGGAGCATGTTTATGACCCTTCTAGGGCCAAAGCGTCGCGCCTCCGAAACCCCGTCTTTCGATACCTTCACCGTGTCATGGCCAGTACTATATTTGGTTGTGGAGAAAGTGATGGTGTAGTGAGAGCCAGTGAGCTGCTTTGCCTATGGGACATACTGCAAGAAAAGAGTAGCATCGATGTAGGGTCCCACTTCATCAGACACTTAGTGAAGATGGGCAAAGCAACACGCGGAGAGATTCATGTGGGAGGCCTACTTTCCCACATTTGTTATAGGATGGGGTACGACTACATAGCATTGGAGAGTATAGAGGGGAGCCCTAGGATCGACCTAGGAGTATGCATGGCCATGAAGATGATTGTAAGAGAAGGAGACTCCTTATGCTTTGTAAGGAAAAATCTTAAGGTCCTTAGGCTCCTCGACCCGGATCGTACCACCATCACTATACACGCCAATTGGCGCTTAGACCTGATAGTCGAGTCCCCTCCACATGAGGGACCATCCACATCTGCACCCATCTCTCCACCTTTGTACCAGTATCCCTTCAGTCCACACATACATAGGAGCCCACCTAGTCCACGTCGACACGAGCCTACACCTGTGCCACCATCTTTTTCTACTTTTCAGCAGGATGCAGGTGCATCGGCATATGATTTCTCAGAGTTCTGATCGTGCCTCAATGACATTTACACTGAGCATCAGATGCAGAGGCAGCGATGGGAGGAGCTGAACGTCTACCATCAGGCAAAGTTCCAGGGATTCTGAGAGCATTTCCAGTGGGCAGAGGAGTTCTACGATGAGGCCCGCATATACTTCCAGGAGGAGGCTGCTCATCGTAAGGATGAGGCAGCTTATCGCTGTTAGTTAAAGCCCTAGAACCAATCATGTGATGGTTGAATAGGGAACATTTTGTATCATATTCTATAAAGGCAAAGGATTGGTTATTATATTTACATCTTGCTTGTGCCAGCTAATTTAAATATAATAATGCCCTAGAAAAGTAGGTTCTTATCTACAGCACATCAATTGGCAGAATTGATTATGAGAGGCTGTAGAGAACACTTTCCTAAATGTTCCTAGTCGAGTATTAATATGCAAGGGCAATATTAATACATAAAGACTAGCATGTAGGTCAATTGATGACTTGATCTCACAAGTCATGGATATATGATATCAAGTTGACACATGGGTATATATTGGAGAATATATACTGAACTGACCCGCCATGAGAAAGTTTCATGGATCGTTATATGAGTGTCATAAACTTTCTCATGTGACTATTGGTATGAATAGTCCTTAGACCTGAAGTCACTACGGTTCCCTACATAAGGAGTTATGTACTTTGGTATCGTCAAACGTCACCCGTAACAGGGTGGACCATAAAGGCGATTACTGGGTATGTAACAAATTATGCGGAGGGATGTGAGTGATGTAGATGGGATCTATCCCTTCCATATGACGGGAGTGATATCGGTGGGCCCCTTGATTGAGTAGAACTACTAAAACGCATGGCCATGCTCGAATGAGTCAATATTAGATATTGAGCTCATTTGTTTGAGTTAGTTTACTCAGGGATCAAGAAACACATAGATTGATCGAGGATGACACGGTCTATGCCTCATTGATCAATCTGATATCAAGGATAGAAGGACACGGTCATATATTATAGTAGTCACGGAAAGGTTAGTCGGATCTTGACTTATCTCGTAACTTGGGTAGCAATAATGTATTGCTAGATGCCGCTCATTGCTTGTGTATCTAAAAGAGTTTAGATCCACTGCCAACGTTATGAGAGCCTATAGGGTCACACACAAAGAGCATGATAATTAGAGGAATTAGAGTATTCTAGTTTGACTAGAATAATTTGGGAATAAGCTTAAGTACAAAATGGTTTTGGACTTTAAGCTTAATGAGAATTTTAGCTAATTGATTTAATGAGATTAATTCAATATGTTACCTTATTGATTTAATAAGATTAATTCAATATGATAACATAAGCTTAATTGAATTAATAAGATTAATTCAATATGATAACATAAGCTTAATTGAATTAATAAGATTAAATCAACATGCATGAATGCCACATAAGAATGCCACATAAGCATGCCACATAAGCATGCCACCTAAGCATCCACCTAAGCTAGATAAGGTGGAAGGAAACAAAATGGTTTTGTCTCCTTAAGTGGCCGGCCAAACAAATGTCCCAATGCAATGGATTGCATTGAATGGTAGGAGGTGAAAGGGTTTTTCCAACCCTATAAAAGACCATGAAGTGGCCGGCCATTCCATAGCAATTGTTGTTGTGGTTGTGGAGTGTGGTTGTTGGGAGCTTGAGGCTTGGAGAGAGCTTGAGAGCTTATTGTTGTGTGGCTTTTTGTGAGTAGCAAGAAGAGTAGTCTTCTTCTTCCCTTCTCTTTTCCCTAGCTTCCTCTCCTTTAGGGACTTCTCTAGCAAGAAGTAAAGGAGAGCTCCTCTAGTTTTCTTTTGTGAGACAAGAGCGTGCTCGTGTGGATACGTATAGAGGCACGGACACTTGAACGTGCTAAAGATCCAACAAACTAAAGGGATAAGCGGGATTAACAAGGGCACGCAACAAAGGTAATCCTCTCCTATAAGATAGGTTTGGTTTAGAGAAATTTATTTTATACGAGTTTGCTTTCGCATGGATCACTTGGAAGGGATCCTATTTTCCGTTGCGCATATGCCATTTGGCATACGAGATTTCCCTATAGTGGTATCAGAGCCACTTGCGAAAGATCGTATAAAAATAGGTTTTCTCTATTTTATATATGATATAGAAGTAGGATAAATTTTATTATGAGTTAATAATTGCATTAGCAATTGTCAAACATAATAAAATATCCAATGTCTTTTAAAAGTTAAAATGACATGGTGCATGGTTATGGCCTAGTCCCAAAAAGTTTGTGATTGTGTGTTGTAATTCTTAATACGGCCTGCGTGTCGTGCCTTTCTCCTAATATTCTTGTTGTAAAATTAGTTTTAGACTCGAATGTAACTCGAGTATTTCTCCTTTTGTAATGTACAAAACAAGGATGGAGGGTCCATTGGAAGATGAGGTTACAAGGAGGAAGTCAACACACAAGACAACCAAAAGGAAGCACTTAGGAGAAGATGCTATCCCTAGGTTGACCAATCAATCTTTTCATTGGCTTGAGAAGATTGTAGAATAAGGGCCATAACCATGACACGTTAGTTTAATATGTATGTGATGCATGTTAGTTTAGCTTGTATGTGATGCATGATTAGTTTAGCTTATATGTGATGTATGCTAATATGTATATGATACATGTTTATTTCTTAATAAGTCTAAACAATATGCCTACCAAAGTTGGTACTCACTACTTCCTCGATCATTTGTTATTGGGTTTGCCAAAGCAAAGCAATGCATTTTATCTTGGAGGGGTGCGAGTGGACAATCGTGATGTCCCGCTATCAAACTTGGTTAAGACTTAATTAAGTGTTTTCTTAATTGGTTAAGAAGGTAGAGGCATATATTAGCTTTGAACATAAGTGTTAACATTAGTTTTGTGTGATTTCGAACATCGACTTTGTCTTAGAAGTGGTCGTTGCTCGATATCCAAGAAGGCCCTGTGCCTCGCCACTGAAGTGGTTTAGGAATAAACACTAAACTAATCTAAAACTTAACCAAAGCTATTAAAGAGTTACATCAGATGTAATTGGCAAGATTGCCTACCTAATTATACTACGTCTTGGGCGATTAGCCAAAGCTAACTCAAGGCAATTATGATGTGGATCTTTATCCCATATAAATTTATAGCTAAATAGTAGCTATGAGAATTTAGTGGGAGCCTCATTTAATTAAAGGCCTAATTAAATGATTTAGGTATGATACTTAACTTTGCATTTTAATGTTGTAGATCACCATGTCATCTAACACGACACACCCCTCAACTTGCGATCTGTCCTTGAGAAGGACAAGCTCAATGGAGCAAACTTTCTTGGTAGTATAGGAACTTGAGGATTATCCTCAAGCAAGAACGCATAAACTATATGTCCTAGAGCAGGCTACCCACTGAAATACCCCGCCCTTCTTTGAAAAGGATGCTTATAAGAAGCATCAAGATGGCGCATTAGATGTGTCATGCCTTATGCTTGCCACCATGAACTACGAGCTTGAAGCAACATGAGAACATGGATGCCTATGATATGGTTGAGCATTTGAAACAACTATATCAAGGACAAGCTAGGCACGGCGTTTTGAAGTGTCTAAGGCTCTTTTTGCATGCAAGATGCAGAAGGAACACTGTAGGAACTCACGTACTCAAAATGATTGGTGCGTTGAGAACCTTGAAAGACTAGGTTTTCCAGCAGGCCAAGAATTGTAGCAACGATGTTATCCTGCAATCGTTAGGAAGCATACAATCAATTCGTCATGAATTATAACATGAATGAAATTGATAAACCTTTGCACTGAGATTCTCGGCATGTTGAAGCTAACGAACCAAATCTCAAGAAGAAAGTTAATGTACTAATGGTCAAGAAGGACAAAGGTAGCGCAAGCAGGCAAGGTAAGACCCAAGCCAAAGGCAAGGCCAATTCATCCACTTCAAAGGGTAAAGGTAAAGTACCTAAGGAAGGGGCTGCTTCCATTCGGTGAGGTGGACCTTTAGGCGGGCTGAAAGTCTACCTTGAGGAAGTAAAGAACAAAAGAAGTGGGACTTCTGCCTCAGGTATACACGTTATAGAAGTTAATCTATCTATTTCTTCTACATGGGTATTAGATACCGGATGTGCTTCTCACATTTGTAATAATGTGCGAGGGGAGAAATAGTAGACAATATGGCAAAGGGTGAAGTGGACCTACAGTAGGCAATGGCGCAAAAGTTCTTCTTTGTAGTTGTAGGAACATATTCTTTGTCTTTGCCCAGGGCTTATCTTAGAACTAGAGGAGTGCTTCTATGTACTGCATTAACAAAGAACATAATTTCTGTATCTTGTTTAGACAAGAAAAACTTTTCTTTTATAATAAAGGACAAATGTTGTTCCATTTATTTAAATGAAATATTCTATTGTAATGCACCACTTATGAATGGTCTCTATGTTCTAGATTTAGATAACCCAATTTATAACGTAAATACCAAATCCGAATGATTTAGACAAACATATCTCACAGCTGCGTCTAGGTCACATAAATGAACATATCTGACTCCGTAAAGATGGATTATTGGACTCATTTGATTTTGAATCATATGAGGTATCAAGTCTTGTCTTTAGGAAAGATGACTAAAACTCCATTTAGTGGACATGGCGAGAGGCGACGGACTTGTTAGGACTCATACATCTTGATGTATGTGGCCCTTTCAATGTCGAAGCGAGGAGGCTATAAGTACTTTATTACTTTCCGATGATATGAGTAGATTTGGCTACTTATATTTGATGAGACATAAGTCGAGAATCCTTTGAAAAGTTCAAAGAATTCAAGAATGAAGTACAAAACCAACTTGGTAGCGTATTAAGCTACTTGATCGGATCGAGGTGGTGAATACCTTAGTCAAGAGTTTCGTGATCACTGGTGAGTGTGGGATAATATCCCAACTCACTCCCCCTGGAACACCACAATGGAATGGTGTATCTGAGAGGAGAAATCGTACTCTATTAGATATGGTACGATCAATGATGAGCCAGACTGATCTACCTACTTCCTTTTGGGGTTTAGCTCTAGAGACAGCCGCTTTCACACTTAATCACGTTCCATCAGCGTAGAAAAGACACCATATCGATATGGATGGGAAGAGTCCCAAAATGTCTTTTATAAAGATTTGGGGTTGTGAAGCTTATGTTAGCGTCAAGTCTCGGATAAACTAGGACCCAAATCGGATAAGTGTTATTTTGTAGGATATCCCAAGGAAACTAAGGGATATTACTTTTACAATCCCACACTTGGCAAGGTGTTTGTTGCGAAATCTTTGTCTTTCTAGAAAGAGAATTTATTTCTAGAAATACTAGTGGGAGTAAAATTCATCTTGAAGAAGTTCAAGATGATGATAACACTAAGGCTTCGATGGAAAATGAACAGGAACCACAAAGTGTTGTGGATGAGGAAATTGTTGCCCAAAGAGTTGTGGAACAAACACCTGTTCAAGTAGACCAACCTCTTCGTAGATCTAATAGGATCCGTCGTCAACCCGAGAGATATTCTTTTCTCTTGACTGACAACGGTGATGTATTGCTTATCAATCTTGACGAGCCTACATCCTATAAAGAAGCTATGATGAGCCCAGATTCCGAGAAATGGCTAGAGGCCATGAGATCCGAAATGGAATCCATGTACACTAACCAAGTATGGACCTTGGTTGATCCACTTGAAGGGGTAAAACCCATTGGGTGTAAGTGGGTCTTTAAAGTAAAGACTGACATGGATGGTAATAAGCATACCTATAAAGGTAGATTGGTGGCTAAAGGATTCAAACAAATTCATGGTATTGACTATGAAGAAACCTTTTCACTAGTTGCGATGCTTAAATCCATTCGGATCATACTTGCTATTGCAGCCTACCACGATTATGAGATCTGGCAGATGGATGTCAAAACTGCTTTTCTGAATGGAAAGCTACTCGAGGATGTGTACATGACACAACCTGAGGGTTTTGAAGATCCAAAGCATCCTGGAAAGGTATGCAAACTGCAAAGGTCCATTTATGGACTAAAGCAAGCCTCTCGAAGCTGGAATCTTCGATTCGATGATGCAATCAAAGAGTTTGGTTTCATCAAGAATGAAGATGAGCCTTGTGTCTACAAGAGAAATAGTAGAGCACAGTTGTATTTCTTGTCTTGTATGTAGATGACATACTTCTCATCGGAAATGATATTCCCTCACTCCGATGCTGTGAAGATGTGGTTAGGAATTGTTTCTCGATGAAGGACTTAGGTGAATGCCTATATTCTAGGCATCAAGATCTATAGAGATAGATCTAGAAGATTACTTGGCCTAAGTCAGTACATACATTGATAAAGTGCTAGACCGTTTGCTATGCAAAATTCTAAGAAAGGGTTTACGCCTTTATCACATGGTGTGAGTCTTTCGAAGACTCAATGTCCCTCTTCTAAGGAGAGAGATCGCATGGATAAGATCCCTTATGCATCAGCTATAGGGTCTATCATGTACGCCATGCTTTGTACTCGTCCTGACATCTCGTATGCTTTGAGCATGATGAGTAGATACGATCGGATCGGTGAAAGTCATGGATAGCGATCAAAAATATTCTTAAGTACTTACGAAGAAGCGAAAGAATATTTCCCTAATATTTGGAGGCAATGAGAGCTAAGCGTAAAGGGTTACGATGATGCAAGCTTCCAAGCGACAAGGATGACTTTAGATCGCAATCGAGTGTCGTGTTTTGCACTGAATGGTGGGGTGTGGTGGAAGAGTTCAAAGCGAGGACACGCGATTCTTGATTCTGCAGCCGAGTATATTGCATCGCATCCGAAAGGAGGTCTTTGGCTCCGCAAGTTCATCGTGAACTTGGGGTAGTTCTAGCATTGCAGATCCAATAGACCTCTATTGTGACAACAATGGGGCTATTGCGAGCTAAGGAACCTCGATCACATCGTGGACCAAACACATCTTTGCGGCGCTTCCATCTCATTCGAGAGATCATCGATAGAGGAGATGTGAGGATATCTGATAAAGCGAAGCTAACATCGCAGATCCATTGACGAGGCTTTGGCAGGAAGCATGATGGTCACACTAGGTCACTAGGTATTAGATATCATAGTGATTGGTACTAGTGCTAGTGGGAGATTGTTAGTTAAAGCCCTAGAACCAATCATGTGATGGTTGAATAGGGAACATTTTGTATCATATTCTATAAAGGCAAAGGATTGGTTATTATATTTACATCTTGCTTGTGCCTAATTTAAATATAATAATGCCCTAGAAAAGTAGGTTCTTATCTCTGACATCATCGATTGGCGAATTGATTATGAGAGGTATGAGAACACTTTCCTAAATGTTCTAGTCAGTATTAATATGCAAGGGCAATATTAATACATAAAGACTAGCATGTAGGTCAATTGATGACTTGATCTCACAAGTCATGGATATATGATATCAAGTTGACACATGGGTATATATTGGAGAATATATATCTTGAGAGAAAGTTTCATGGATCGTTATATGAGTGTCATAAACTTTCTCATGTGACTATTGGTATGAATAGTCCTTAGACACGAAGTCACTACGGTTCCCTACATAAGGAGTTATGTACTTTGGTATCGTCAAGCGTCACCCATGAATAGGTGGACCATAAAGGTGATTCTTGGGTATGTAACAAATTATGCGGAGGGATGTGAGTGATGTAGATGGGATCTATCCCTTCCATATGGCGGGAGTGATATCGGTGGGCCCCTTGATTGAGTAGAACTACTAAAGCATGGCCATGCTCGAATGAGTCAATATGAGATATTGAGCTCATTTGTTTGAGTTAGTTTACTCAGGGATCAAGAAACACATAGATTGATCGAGGATGACACGGTCTATGCCTCATTGATCAATCGGATATCAAGGATAGAAGGACACGGTCATATATTATAGTAGTCACGGAAAGGTTAGTCGGATCTTGACTTATCTCGTAACTTGGGTAGCAATGATGTATTGCTAGATGCCGCTCATTGCTTGTGTATCTAAAAGAGTTTAGATCCACTGCCCACGTTATGAGAGCCTATAGGGTCACACACAAAGAGCATGATAATTAGAGGAATTAGAGTATTCTAGTTTGACTAGAATAATTTGGGAATAAGCTTAAGTACAAAATGGTTTTTGGACTTTAAGCTTAATGAGAATTTTAGCTAATTGATTTAATGAGATTAATTCAATATGTTACCTTATTGATTTAATAAGATTAATTCAATATGATAACATAAGCTTAATTGAATTAATAAGATTAATTCAATATGATAACATAAGCTTAATAGAATTAATAAGATTAATTCAACATGCATGAATGCCACATAAGAATGCCACATAAGCATGCCACATAAGCATGCCACCTAAGCATCCACCTAAGCTAGATAAGGTGGAAGGAAACAAAATGGTTTTGTCTCCTTAAGTGGCCGGCCAAACAAATGTCCCAATGCAATGGATTGCATTGAATGGTAGGAGGTGAAAGGGTTTTTCCAACCCTATAAAAGACCATGAAGTGGCCGGCCATTCCATAGCAATTGTTGTTGTGGTTGTGGAGTGTGGTTGTTGGGAGCTTGAGGCTTGGAGAGAGCTTGAGAGCTTATTGTTGTGTGGCTTTTTGTGAGTAGCAAGAAGAGTAGTCTTCTTCTTCCCTTCTCTTTTCCCTAGCTTCCTCTCCTTTAGGGACTTCTCTAGCAAGAAGTAAAGGAGAGCTCCTCTAGTTTTCTTTTGTGAGACAAGAGCGTGCTCGTGTGGATACGTATAGAGGCACGGACACTTGAACGTGCTAAAGATCCAACAAACTAAAGGGATAAGCGGGATTAACAAGGGCACGCAACAAAGGTAATCCTCTCCTATAAGATAGGTTTGGTTTAGAGAAATTTATTTTATACGAGTTTGCTTTCGCATTGATCACTTGGAAGGGATCCTATTTTCCGTTGCGCATATGCCATTTGGCATACGAGATTCCCCTATAATCGCAGGGAGTTGCGGTAGCATATGCACACCCAGCTGGCAGAGTGGGCTAGGGAGGAGGATCACCGAGTAGCCGCTGCATCCACCAGCTCTCAGATCGACCACATGTATATGTGGCATCAACGGCTCAGCAGCAGGTTCTCCCAGGATCCAGAGATGCTCCTAGACTTTCCACCTCGTCCACCATATTAGAGGTATATTTTTGTTTAAGTCTGGGGGGGCCCAAAATCTATTTTGTTTTGTTTTCTTAGTAGTAGTTTCTTTTCTGGTATTTTCATTTATTCATGCATGCATGAGTTATTTAGTTCCTTTCAGTACTTAATTTTTGGTGTCTTAAAATCTACCTCAATAGTATTTTTGAAAATTGCTTGCATGAGTTGTTCCCTTAGGTAGCTTAACTCTATTTATCTTGTGGTATTTTATTCTATGTGCTCTATTGAATGTTCTAGACTTACACTGGTTAGCTCTGTTTTTGCACTTACACATGTCAAACAGTCTGACAGGGAGGATCTAGTACATACTTAGTTATGATTCACTTCAATAGACTAGTACTTTGGAATTCTATAGGTGACTCTTGGTTTAGCATTTTAGTTACTGGAGATGCTCAGATTGTGTAAGCCCATTCAGAAAAATCAAAATCCCTGTGAGCTAAAAAAAAGATTTTGACGGATAAAAAAACAGTTGTCGTGGGTGGAAATGGCTAGGTGCCCCTTTGAGACCGAGTTAGATTACTGGGGAAACACCTCCCAATTTCTCTCAATACTGAGCACGCCTTTGAGACTTTATGCTAGATCTAGGGAACGACCCTCGCTTTGGGCAGGTAAGTGCCTAAGAGCCAGAAACCTTAGGAAAGCTATGGGGTGACGACTTAACTCACCATGGAACAGGCATCCCCTAAGAATGATTCGCCTAGCACGACAACGAGGAGCTAACTTAGTGAATTTTTAGAACATATCTGTTTTGCTTTGATTGCAAATATCACCTGATAAATTTAGTTAACATGCTCATTATGGAACAATATCCTTTTAAAAATTTTATGGCATTGAGGTTTTCTTGAGGACAAGCAAAGATTTAAGTCTGGGGGAAGTGATGTGAGCAAAACATATAAGGTTTTAGGAGTAGTTTTTGCTCACATCTAGTTACATTTTGCATTAGTTTCATGCATATGTTACTCTGTTTTTGCATGCATTTCCTATTTTCTAGATCGGAGGTATGCTCGTTGTTCTTTTGAATGCAGGTTGACTTTTCGGGCAAAAAAGACACATTTTCGAAGCGAAAGAAGGATATTTCATGATAGACGCAGAGTGGGACACGATCAGGGCATGTGGATTCACACGGCTGTGTATGATGGGCGAATATCAGCACATAAGGGCAACACACGTCCTGGCCGTGTGGAAACACACGGCCATGTGGCGGTCCGATGGAGTTGCGCGACTAGGGTTTTTTCCCGATTTCGCAGCGGTCCGAGGCGACGTCTATATAAGGATGGCTTCGCCCAAACTCTAGCGAGGAGGCACGACGGCTAGGACGGCATTCTGAAGCCCTAAAAAGCTTCGATAACTCACAGTGGGGATGAGGAATGCTGCCAGAGGTCCACAACTTGCAATACAACACCAGAGAGAAGATCACAACGCACTGTATATCTCTATTTCTGTGCTTTATCTCTATTGTATTCGAACATAAACATGTTTTGTGATTCTTCCTTCATATTAATGGAGTAGTACTTTTGATTCTAGGATTAGAGAGTAGCTTGAGTTAATATATAATGTTGGTTCATATTAAATTCTGACCAAAAGTTTGATATTGACAGTTGGTAGTTGTTCTCTATTATACTTTCGTGAATTTGGCTTTCTTTCCACTGTGCTTAGGCGATATGAGATGGTGACAGCCCTCGCAATCTATATTTAGGAGGTTTGATCAGGGAACCTAGGGGTAAACCTGACCTCCCGTAACTGCGGGGAGAAGGGAGAAGTGGAATCGGAAACTGTCCACCACAAGGATTGATTTGGCATCCTCGTACCCTCTATCCCGTCCTTTTGGGCAAGGATAGCTCCCGGTGAATGCGGCGGCTCTACGGGATAGTGTATGATGTCCCTTCCCCAAAACTATAGGTAGACGTTTAGACGATGCCAATGACAACATTGTTATATGGCACACAAGCGAAATCAAAGTCCTAGAATCGCCTTTTCAAGACCCCGGTGCACTCTTTTCCTCCTCCGTGTGACACCGCACTGAGTAGGGTCCTCCGATAGTCCTCACCAACCGACTCTCTCTGAGATTTCGTCCGAACAATCACAACCACTTAGCATATTGGTACTCGAATCCCAGTCCCTGTGGGATCGATAATCTATTATTACTTGACGACATCCGTGCACTTGCGGGCGTTGAGCGCAAGCGCGCACTTTGAGTCTTCGACGGTCTCCATCGCGGGATTTAAGGTCGTGACCGTGCACATCAATTATACCTCTTGTTATATCTCTTGATCTTCTATTGTATGTCCTTCCTTCTTTTGGATGGCATGTGGGCGACGATCTTCCAAAAATCGAATCCTCCTAGAACACGTTCTTCCCTTCCTTGCTCTCTCCGAACAAAGGGAAGAATGAAGTGAAACTCTTCTTCCTATCTAGAACCGGCCACCAAGTCAATGGACTTGATGTTGCCGCTGGCCAAGGAGGAGAATAGGATCGCCGGCCAACCTTAAAGAAAGGTTGCCACCGGCCAAAGGAGAGGAGAGGGCGCCGGCCAAAGCTTGAAGGAGAGAGTCACCACCCAAGGAAAGGAGGAGAAGAAGAAAACCTAAGCCTCCAACCTTGTTGCCACCAGCCCTAGGAGGAGCAAACCCTAGCAATCCAAGCTTGCCACCCCAAACCCTAACCCTAGAAGCCTTGCCGCTAAAGCCAAACCCTAATCTCCCTTGTTGTCTTACACGCCCAAGCCTTGTCCATCCTTTTATAGAGCTAGGCTTAAGCCTCCTTTTAATCTCCACCGTCAGATCTAGTGATTTAATCTAAATCGTCGTATCTAGAGATTTAATATCCACCGTCGGATCTAAAGATTTAATCTCCACCATTGGATCTAAAGATTTAATCTCCATCATTGGATCTAGAGTTTTATTTTCCATCATCGGATATAGGTTCCATGAGGGTTTTAATAGGCTATAATAGGGACCATGAGGAGGAGTTGGATCTTGGCCACCCAATGGATCAAGCCCACATAAAGTCCGATCCATTTATGATAATCCAT
Organism: Wurfbainia villosa; assembly: GCA_025175895.1. Taxonomy (NCBI): domain Eukaryota; kingdom Viridiplantae; phylum Streptophyta; class Magnoliopsida; order Zingiberales; family Zingiberaceae; genus Wurfbainia; species Wurfbainia villosa. The sequence continues at coordinate 69,577,409 of CM045988.1, forward strand.
TCCACTAGAGGATTATCATTGATTTACCTCACCAACCCCCATAAGTTAATATGGGCTCCATATATTATTTGTACATATATCTCCCCTGTTTAAGCTCACGAATGTCCGTCAATTAATTAATTTACTGACAATTAATTAATCAACATCTAACCCCATGAGTAGTACCACTCAACCTTATCATCATGCTGGATCAAGTCCACCTGTAGGGTTTACATGATGAACCTTATGAGCTCCTCAAGAGGACATCATCATCCTAATATATAGGACACGGTTTCCCCCTATAATCAATGGCACACCATATAAATAATATCATTTTCCAACTTACCGAGCCTATCGATTTACTCTATAAATCTCGCCCATTGGTAAATCAAAGAAATAAATACTAGGTATATGTGCCCATTATTATATCGGGATTAAGAGCATGTACAACATAATATCTGAGGTCCAATTCAATTATGTAGTCAGCAATAAATCGAATCACCTCTAAGTCGGTTCTGCTCAATACACAGAAAGTATACTAGTGTAATTCAATGGTCAAGACAAACCAATACCAAATCACACTATAACCATTCCAATGGTTTGTCCATAACCATCTAGGTTGTGAGCCTTTACTTATTCTTTACAAGGAACTGATAATATGATCTCTCGTGTGACACTACACACCATGTTATTTACAATGTAATGTATTAGACAATATGCATAACCATAAATATGAAAACAATGATCATGTGATTCTTTTTTCAAAAATAAAGATGTTCATACAAAAGATAGACTTTTCAGTATACATCCCAACACCTTCCTGTTATATTCAAAGCATACAACATCAATTTTGCCTCTGAATTTTGTTGATGTCTTACCCTTCTTCTTGTCGTCAAAAATTTTCTTCCCATCCTTCTTATTGTATTTTCTACTTCTCCTCATCATTCTCCTCACAAAATTTGCTATTTCACTGGAAGAGGATTCATCATCGCCATCGCTACTTGACTCTAATTAAGATGAAGATGACTCCCTCTTCTTCTCCTTTTTCTTGTCCTCCATGTATCGCTCACCTACAATAAAAATAATACCTTTCTCTTTCAAACCCTTATTAGCTTGTTCTTGCAGTTCCATTTCAAAAAATAATTCATCTATTTTTACTGTTGATAAAGCCCTTGATACTTTATAGGCATCTACCATAGATGACCACAAAGTATTTTGGGGGAAAGATTTCAGAACATACCTTATCGTATCTTGATTTTCTAAACCTTCTCCAACTTAATGCAGACCATTTAGTTGCTCCTTGAATCTCCTTTGCAGTTCACCAACAATCTTGCCATCCCTCATTGCAAAATTCTATAGCTAGTTCATATAGAGATCTTGTTTTGCTATTCATGAGTCTCTTGTTCCTTCATTGAGCTCTATTAGTTTGTTCGAGAGGTCTTGAGCGCTGTTGAACGGGCCAATTTTATTAAGCTGGTCTTTTTCTAAGCCACATTGCAGAGTTACGGTGGCAATGGTATTTGTTTGCGCCTTGCATCTTTGTTCAGCAGTCCAGTGTGCCGATTCAAGGATCCTTCTTTTTGCGTCCATTGGTGGTGTGAAGCCTTCTGTCACCGAGAACCCCATATCCATCTCAGTCATGAGATAGTACTCCATTCATCTTCGCCAGTATTGAAAGTTGGTTCCATCGAAGAAAGGAGGTCGATTTGTGTTATAGCCTTCTTGCATTACCATTTGAGCTTACTCTTGCGATTGTGAATCCAGAGAAGAGCACCAAGCTCTGATACGACTTGTAAGACCATTGGCGTCACTAGAAGGGGGGGTCGAATAGTGTTGATCATCGTCACTTGAACTTTCGCTGAGAAAAGAGTTTATTCGATGATAAATAGCAGAAACAAAAAGAAAAAAAATAACACACATAAGAACACACTATTTTTTATTTGGTTCACAGTTCCCCCACGAACTGCTATGTCCAAGGCCTACCTCTATTCTTTCTCCTTCTAGGAAAAGCATCAATAGTGGAGAAACCTCTTAATACCATATTACAAGAGTTACCCAAGAACTTATAGTTGAAAGTGTTTAAGAAGAGCAGGATTCCAATGTGCAGTATTAGCTAGGGCTTCTCTTTACTTCCTTCATTGCCTTTGAATATGTTTGGAGCTTGCAGAATAAAGCCAAAACATAGGAGAATCGCTTCAAAGAGCATGGTGAACAGTAGAGTGGGTAAGTGGCAAAAGGAGCTGAAGAAAACCATTATAATGAACCTAACTAGGGATTTTTCCACCCGTGCAATCGAGTCGCCTCAACTGTCGTTTGATTACCATAGCTAATGGTAAGTTTTCCCCCTCATTTTTGACTTTATCACCCATTGTAACATAGGTCCAGTCGAGGCAAAGGTTCATCGCCTCGACTGGTAACCTTAGTTGAGCTTCCAACCTACCTTTCTTGTGTTTCAGAAGAACAAAGCATCAATCGAGGTGCCGCCTCGAATGCTATGGATTTCTGCTTAAATTATGCTACGACAATTGAGGTAGCAGTCAACATCACCTTGCTTCTGTTCGATTGAACAAAGCACTAGTCGAGGTGCCACCTCGACTGCTATGGGTCTCTGCTCAAAGCATGATACCCTAGTCAAGGTGGCAATCGACTTTGCCTTGCTTTTATTCGATTGAACGAAGCACCAATCGAGGCGCCACCTTAACTGAAGTTGCTTCGTCAGCAATCGCCAATCTAGCCGAGCTGATTCCTAAAACCTTACTAACCATGTCAAATCAAGGTGACGCCTCGAATAAGAAAGCTTTAGACCAGTCCTGAGGTCTGAGCTTAGCAACTTGTCTAGGATATCAGGTACAAGTTGAAGTGCAGCCTCGATTGATAAGGCAATCAGTCGAGGGGCTTCCTCAACTACTGCCTTGACCCTTAACCGTTTCAACTCGTCTACAACTAAAACCATGCCTAGGAAGAAATATAACATGTACCCTTTACTGGATGCTTGTGAACAACTATTCATAGGTCTTGCATGCTAAGAATCACTTTAAGGGAATTGCTTTGTCTCTTTGGTCGCTTGTGTATTGCGATGCTATCACATGTGCCCGGATTAAAATTTTATCAACTAAAACTAATCCGGACGGAGATGGATTACCCAAGCAACCGATCCATAATCGTGTTATTCGATTTGAGTAGTCGCTTGAACAAACTTGTTGTTCAAGCAACCTAACTCTTTTCCTCGATTAGCCATGGAATAGATGATGAACGGATTGCCAGTTTTTGTGTTTATCATCGAGGTCCATGTTAATCAATAACATACGAAATACATAAGAACTAGAATCAAAACTAAACAAGATTATACCTCTTGTTTTACCTCTTGATCTTATATTGTATTCCTATCCTCCTCTTGGACGTCGTGTGGGCGATGATCTTCCAAGAGTCGAAGGCTCCTAGATCGTGTCTTCCCTTCCTTGCTCACTCTGAACAAGGGAAGAACAAAAGCTCCCTTCTTCTCCTTGCTTTCACCGACCACCAAGCTTGTTGTCCGTCGGCCCTAAGGAGAGGGAGAGTGTGTGCAGGCCAAGACAAAGGAAGGAAGAACCCTCAACTTTGTTGCTGTCGGCCCTTGGAGAAGGAAAGGGAAGCGCCGGCAATGGAAAAGGAAGAGGGTGGCACCGACCAAGAGTGGGAAAGGAATGAAAAATGTCTTGTTGTCACCGGCCAAGAAGAGATTAACCAACCAAAACCCTAGCACACCTCTTCTATTCCTTGTTGCCCAAGCCTCGAACGCCAACTCCAAAAACCCTAGAAGAACTTATCTTGCCACCCAAGCCTCTCTAACCCTTATATAGATCTAGGCTTCACGAGTTATTTATAATAGGCTACAATAGGGACCATGAGGAGGAGTTGGATCTTGGCCACCCAATGGATCTGAACCACGTAAAACCCAATCCATTAATGATGATTCATTCCACTAAAGGATTATCATTGATCTTCCTCACCAACCCCCATAATTAAATATGGGCTCCACATATTATTTGTACAAAAGTTACGTATTGCTAATTAATTAAATTACTGACAATTTAATTAATTAATATCTAACTCCATGAGTAATACCACTCATCCTTATCATCATGTTAGACCAAGTCCACCTATAGGATTTACATGATGAACCTTATGAGCTCCTCAAGGGGACATCATCATCCTAGTATATAGGACACTGTTTCCTCCTATAATCAACGGTACACCATGTAAATAATATTATTTCCCAACTTACCATGCCTATCAATTTAACACATAAATCTTGCCCATTGGTAAGTCAAAGAAATAAATACTAAGTACATGTGTCTGTTATTATATGTGGATTAACAGCATGTACATCATAATATCTGAGGTCTGATTCAATTATATAGTCAGTATAAATTGAATCACCTCTAAATCGGTCTTGCTCAATACACACAATGTGTACTAGTGTAATTCTATGGTAAGGATAAACCAATACCAAATCACACTACAACCTTGTCAATGGTTTGTCCAAAACCATCTTGGTTGTGAACCTTTACTTATACTCTACAAGGAACTGATAACATGATCTTCTGTGCGACACCACCAACATGTTATCTACAATGTAAAGTATCAAATAATATGCAAAAATGCAAACAATGATAATGTGATTCTTATTTCAAAATGAAGATGTTCATACAAAGGCTAGGCTTTCAGTATACATCCCAACAATCTCCCACTTATACTAAAAACTATGCTGCCATCAAACTACCATAGATCTGATTCGCATTCCCTCCACATGCCTATCAAAAGCTCTCACTTGAAGGGCCTTAGTGAAAGGATCTGCTAGGTTATCCTCTGATGCAATCTTGGCGATAGCAAATTCTCCTTGCTTTATAATCTCTCATATCAGGTAGTACTTGCACTCTATGTGTTTTGCCTTATAGGCTCATGGTTTCTTCGAGTTTTCAACTGCACCACAATTATCATAATAAATTGTGATAGTTCTGGGAAAATCAAGAATCACATCCAAGTCCATCAAGAAGTTCCTGAGACATACAACTTCTTTGGCTGCCTTAGAGGCTGCGACATACTCAGCTTCCATGGTGGAGTCTGCCATGCATTTCTACTTGCCACTTCTCCATACAATGGCTCCACCTCCCCAAAGTAAACACAAAACCCGAGGTAGACTTACTGTTATCCCTATCTAATTGGAAGTCAGAATCTGTGTAACCCATAGGGAGTAATTGATCTGCCTGGTATACCACCATATAATCCCTGGTCCTTCTCAGGTACTTCAATATATACTTTACCATAGTCCAATATCCCTATCCTAGATTACTCTGATATCTACTAACCATGCCCACAACAAAGCAGATATCCAGTCTCGTACATAACATAACATACATGAGGCTTCCTACCGCCGAAGCATAAGGAACCACCTTCATCTCTTCTATCTCTTTTGATGTTCTAGGACATATCTCTTTAGATAAAGGTACTCCATGTCGAAAATGTAGAAAACCTTTCTTGGAGTTCTACATGCTAAAACGAGCTTAAATAGTGTCTATTTATGAAGCTTGAATCCTTTTCTTGCGATCCCTTATAACCTTGATTCCAAGGATGTGTCCCACTTCTCCCAAGTCTTTCATATCAAATTATTTGGACAACCATACCCTTATGTCTGATAACACTTTGACATTGTTGCTAATGAGCAAAATGTCATCTACGTATAGTACAAGAAATACCACTACTTTTCTGTCACATCTCTTTTATACACAAGACTCATCCCGACTTTGAATAAATCCATATAACTGGATTACCTCATCAAAGCAGATGTTCCAAGGTCTTGAAGCTTGCTTCAATCCATAAATGGACCGATTAAGCTTGCACATAAGTTGCTCTTTTCCCTTTGCAATGAATCTCTCTGGTTGCTCCATATGGATGTTTTCTTCAAGACTTCCATTAAGAAAAGTTGTCTTGACATCCATCTGCCAAACCTCATAATCCATATGAGCAGCAATAGATAAGAAATTCGAATAGACTTAAGCATGGCTACCGGCGAAAAGGTCTCCTCATAATCGATAACCTCTTTATGAGTATTCCCTTCCGTAACAAGCCTTGGTTTGAAGGTCTATACCTTCTCGTCTGATCCTCTTTTTCTTTTGTAGATCCACTTGCATCCAATGACTTTTACACCATTGGCTGGTTCTACTATCTTCAAGACCTAATTTGAATCCATAAATTCTATCTCAGAATTCTTTGCCTTTTGCTAAGATACCGCATCTTCATCTTTGAGTGCCTCGTGATATGTCCAGGGATCAGGTTCATGTTCGCCAGGGACCAAATTAGAAGAATCTCCCAAGAACATAAATCTATCAGGTTGTCTAACAACCCTCCCACTACGACGAAGTATCACGTGTGTATCCTCTGTGATATGCGGTGCAATCACTTATGGTATGTCCTCTTGTACCATTGGTACTGAAGTAGTGACTTCCCCTCTTAATTCCTCCAGAACAATCTTGCTCATGGGGTTGGGGTTTATCACATAGTCTTCCTCTAAAAATCAGGTGTTCGTGATAACGATTACCCTATGATCTCTCGGACTATAGAACAAACCACCTTTTGTTCCTCTATTATAGCCTACGAACAGGCACACTTCTGTATGAGATTCCAACTTAACAACATCTCCCTTCAGCACATGTGTTGAACTACCCCAAATCCGAATATGTCTCAGACTAGGCTTTCGCCCAGTCCACAATTCTATGAGAGTAGAAGGTACTGATTTAGATGGTACCAAGTTCAGAATATACACTGTCGTATCCAAAGCATACCCCCATAATGAATCTAGTAACTTAGAATAACTCATCACCGATCTAACCATCTCCATAAGAGTCCTATTCCTTTGCTCTACCACACAATTCTGCTGGGGTGCACCAGGTGCAGACAGTTGGGATTGAATTCTAGCCTCTGATAAGTAACTCCTAAACTCTCCCAAGAGGTACTCACCACCACGATCAGATCGTAGTGTCTTGATACTTTTACCTTGACATTTCTCCACATCAGCCTTGAATTCTTTGAACTTGTCAAAGCATTCAGACTTGCGGCGCATCAAGTAAATGTATCCATATCTTGAATAATCATCTATAAAAGAGACAAAATATTCAAAACCACCTCTAGCCTGGATAGACATAGGATGACACAAATCAGAATGAACCAATTCCAACACATCTTTGGCTCTATACCCCTTAGCCTTAAAAGGCCTTTTGGTCATTTTACCTTACAAGCAAGATTCACAAGTTGGGAAATCTTCCACCACCAATGAACCCAAAGGTCCATCAGCTATAAATCTTTGAATTCTACTCAGGTTAATATGACGTAACCTTAGATGCCAAAGATACATTTGGTTCATTTTGAAGGTTCTTTTCTCTTATTAGATTTAGAAGATGAGTCATTTATTTTTATTTGTATTGTGGGAGCTTTTGGTTCAAGAGTGTATAAATTTTCTACCAATGCACCAGAATAGATAATCTCTCTATTCCTTTTTATAACAACTCTATCATTAAAAGAAATAGAATATCCATCCAGAAACAATTTAGAAATGAAATCAAATTCTTTCTAAATGAAGGTACATAAAGGAAATTTCTCATAACCAAAGTCTTATTCCAATCAAAAGATAAATAAACATCTCCCACTGCAATAGCAGCCACCTTCGCAGCATTGCCAATGTAGATGGTAATCTCCCCCTCAGCTAGTCGTCTGGTTTACTGGAACTCCTGCAAAGAGTGTTAGTTATAGCCCTAGAACCAATCATGTGATGGTTGAATAGGGAACATGTTGTATCATATTCTATAAAGGCAAAGGATTGGTTATTATATTTACATCTTGCTTGTGCCAGCTAATTTAAATATAATAATGCCCTAGAAAAGTAGGTTCTTATCTACAGCACATCAATTGGCAGAATTGATTATGAGAGGCTGTAGAGAACACTTTCCTAAATGTTCCTAGTCAAGTATTAATATGCAAGGGCAATATTAATACATAAAGACTAGCATGTAGGTCAATTGATGACTTGATCTCACAAGTCATGGATATATGATATCAAGTTGACACATGGGTATATATTAGAGAATATATCTTTGAATGACCGCCATGAGAAAGTTTCATGGATCGTTATATGAGTGTCATAAACTTTCTCATGTGACTATTGGTATGAATAGTCCTCGGACACAGAAGTCACTACGGTTCCCTACATAGGAGTTATGCTGTATCACAAACGCCACCCGTAACAGGTGGACCATAAAGGCGACATCGGGTATATAAATAAATTATGCGAGGGATGTGAGTGATGTAGATGGGATCTATCCTCCATATGACGAGTGATATCTGGGCCCCTTGATTGAGTAGAACTACTAAACGCATGGCCATGCTCGAATGAGTCAATATGAGATATTGAGCTCATTTGTTTGAGTTAGTTTACTCAGTGGATCAAGAAACACATAGATTGATCGAGGATGACACGGCCTATGCCTCATTGATCAACTGATATCAAGGATAGAAGGACACGGCCATATATTATAGTAGTCACGGAAAGGTTAGCCTGGATCTTGACTTATCTCAGAACTTGGGTAGCAATGATGTATTGCTAGATGCCGCTCATCGCTTGTGTATCTAAAAGAGTTTAGGTCCACCGCCAACGCTATGAGAGCCTATAGGGTCACACACAAAGAGCATGATAATTAGAGGAATTAGAGTATTCTAGTTTGACTAGAATAATTGGGAATAAGCTTAAGTACAAAATGGTTTTGGACTTTAAGCTTAATGAGAATTTTAGCTAATTGATTTAATGAGATTAATTCAATATGTTACCTTATTGATTTAATAAGATTAATTCAATATGATAACATAAGCTTAATTGAATTAATAAGATTAATTCAACATGCATGAATGCCACATAAGAATGCCACATAAGCATGCCACATAAGCATCCACCTAAGCATCCACCTAAGCTTAGATAAGGTGGAAGGAAGACAAAATGGTTTTGTCTCCTTAAGTGGCCGCCAAACAAGGATATGTCTCAATGCAATGGATTGCATTGAATGTGTAGGAGGTGAAAGGGTTTTTCCAACCCTATAAAAGGCCCATGGAGTGGCCACAAAGCATCATTTGTTGTGATTTGGTGGTTGTGTTGAGAGAGGTTGAGAAGCTTGGTGGAAGCTTTGGTTGTGTGGGTTTGTGAGTGTAGGCTAGCAAGAAGTGTAGTCTTCTTCTTCCTTTCTCCTTTTCCCTCTCTTCCTCTCCTTTAGGACTTCTCTAGCAAGAAGTAAAGGAGAGCTCTTCTAGTTTTCCTTTGTGAGACAAGAGCTTGCTCGTGTGGATACGATAGAGGCACCTGACACTTGAACGCGTGCTAAAGATCCAACAAACCAAAAGGAAAAGCGGGATTAACAAGGGCACGAACAAAGGTAATCCTCTCCTATAAGATAGGTTTGGTTTAGAGAAATTTATTTTATACGAGTTTGCTTGCATGGATCACTTGGAAGGGATCCTATTTTCCTTCTAAGATATGCCATTTGGCATACAAGAATCCCTACAAAGGGTATCGAGCCACTTATGAAAGATCGTATAAAAATAGGTTTTCTATTTTATATGTGATATAGAAGTAGGATAAATTTTATTATGAGTTGATAATTGCATTAGCAAATTTTCAAACATAATAAAATATCCAATGTCTTTAAAAGTTAAAATGACATGGTGCATGGTTATGGCCTAGTCCCAAAAAGTTTGTGATTGTGTGTTGTAATTCTTAATACGGCTGCGTGTGGTCGGCCTTTCTCCTAATATTCTTGTTGTAAAATTAGTTTTAGACTGAATGTAACTCAGTATTTCTCCTTTGTAATGTACAAAACAAGGATGGAGGGTCCATTGGAAGATGAGGTTACAAGGAGGAAGTCAATACACAAGACAACCAAAAGGAAGCACTTAGGAGAAGATGCTATCCCTAGGTTGACCAATCAATCTTTTCATTGGCTTGAGAAGATTGTAGAATAAGGGCCATAACCATGACACGTTAGTTTAATATGTATGTGATGCATGTTAGTTTAGCTTGTATGTGATGCATGATTAGTTTAGCTTATATGTTATTTATGCTAATATGTATATGATACATGTTTATTTCTTAATAAGTCTAAACGATATGCCTACCAAAGTTGGTACTCACTACTTCCTCGATCATTTGTTATTGGGTCACAAAGCAAAGCAATGCATTTTATCTTGAGGGGTGCGAGTGGACAATCGTGATGTCCCGCTATCACCTTGGTTAAGACTTAATTAAGTGTTTCTTAATTGGTTAAGAAAGTAGAGGCATATATTAGCTTTGAACATAAGTGTTAACATTAGTTTTGTGTGATTTAGAACATCGCCTTTGTCTTAGAAGTGGTCGTTGTTCGATATCCAAGAAGGCCCTCGTGCCTCGCCACACCGAAGTCCGGGTTTAGGAATAAACACTAAACTAATCTAAAACTTAACCAAAGCTATTAAAGAGTTACATCAGATGTAATTGGCAAAAGATTGCCTACCTAATTATACTACGCCTTGGGCGATTAGCCAAAGCTAACTCAAGGCTAATTATGATGTGGATCTTTATCCCATATAAATTTATAGCTAAATAGTAGCTATGAGAATTTAGTGGAGCCTCATTTAATTAAAGGCCTAATTAAATGATTTAGGTATGATACTTAACTTTGCATTTTAATGTTGTAGATCACCATGTCATCTAACACGACACACCCTCAACTTATGACTCCGCCCTGAGAAGGACAAGCTCAATGGAGCAAACTTTCTTGACTGGTATAGGAACTTGAGGATTATCCTCAAGCAAGAACGCAAACTATATGTCCTAGAATAGTCTACCCCTGAAATACCCGCCCCTACGGCCACTCGTGCTGAAAAGGATGCTTATAAGAAGCATCAAGATGACGCATTAGATGTGTCATGCCTTATGCTTGCCACCATGAACTCGAGCTTCGTAAGCAACATGAGAACATGGATGCCTATGATATGGTTGAGCATTTGAAACAACTATATCAAGGACAAGCTAGGCACGAGCGCTTTTGAAGTGTCTAAGGCTCTTTTTGCATGCAAGATGCAAGAAGGAACACTGTAGGAACTCACGACTCAAAATGATTGGGTACGCTGAGAACCTCAAAGACTAGGTTTTCCATCGAGCCAAGAATTGGCAACCGATGTTATCCCGCAATCGCGTTTAAGCATACAATCAATTCGTCATGAATTATAACATGAATGAAATTGATAAACCTTTGCTCGAGATTCTCAAAGATGTTAAGAATCACAACCAAATCTCAAGAAGAAAGTTAGTAATGTACTAATGGTCAAGAAGGACAAAGGTAAGTTAAAGGCAAGGGTAAGACCCAAGCCAAAGGCAAGGCCAATTCATCCACTTCAAAGGGTAAAGGTAAAGTACCTAAGGAAGGGACTGCTTCCATTGCGTGAGATCGACACCGGAAGCGGAATCGCAAAGTCTACCTTGAGGAAGTAAAGAACAAAAGAAGTGGACTTCGCCTGTGTATACACGCTATAGAAGTTAATCTATCTATTTCTTCTACATGGGTATTAGATACGGATGTGCATCTCACATTTGTACTAATGTGCAGGATCGAGAAATAGTAGAATAATGGCAAAGGGTGAAGTGGACCTACGAGTAGGCAATGGCGCAAAGTTGTCGTGAGAGTCAGAGGAACATATTCTTTGTCTTTGCCCCGGGCTTATCTTAGAACTAGAGGAGTGCTCTATGTACCCGCATTAACAAAGAACATAATTTCAGATCTTGTTTAGACAAGAAAAACTTTTCTTTTATAATAAAGGACAAATGTTGTTCCATTTATTTAAATGAAATGTTCTATTGTAATGCACCACTTATGAATGGTCTCTATGTTCTAGATTTAGATAACCCAATTTATAACGTGAATACAAACGGTTCAAATCGAATGATTTGAACCAAACATATCTCGCATCGCCGCCAGGTCACATAAATGAAAAACGATATCCCAACTCCATAAAGATGGATTATTGGACTCATTTGATTTTGAATCATATGAGGTATCAGTCTTGTCTTTAGGAAAGATGACTAAAACTCCATTTAGTGGACATGGCGAGAGAGCGACGGATTTGTTAGGACTCATACATCCGATGTATGTGGCCCTTTCAATGTCGGGCCAGAGGAGGCTATAAGTACTTTATTACTTTCACCGATGATATGAGTAGATTTGGCTACTTATATTTGATGAGACATAAGTCGTAATCCTTTGAAAAGTTCAAAGAATTCAAGAATGAAGTACAAAACCAACTTGGTAAGCGATTAAGCTACTTCGATCGATCGAGGTGGTGAATACCTTAGTCAAGAGTTTCGTGATCACCGGCCGAGTGTGGGATAATATCCCAACTCACTCGAACACCACAATGGAATGGTGTATCCGAGAGGAGAAATCGTACTCTATTAGATATGGTACGATCAATGATGAGCCAGACTGATCTACCTACTTCCTTTTGGGGTTTAGCTCTAGAGACAGTCGCTTTCACACTTAATCGCGTTACATCAAAAGCCGTAGAAAAGACACCATATACGATATTGACCGGGAAGAGTCCCAAAATGTCTTTTATAAAGATTTGGGGTTGTGAAGCTTACCTTAGACGTCAAGTCTCAGATAAACTAGGACCCAAATCGATAAGTGTTATTTTTGAGGATATCCCAATGAAACTAAGGGATATTACTTTACAATCCCACACTTGGCAAGGTGTTTGTTGCCAGAAATGTTGTCTTTCTAGAAAGAGAATTTATTTCTAGAAATACTAGTGGGAGTAAAATTCATCTTGAAGAAGTTCAAGATGATGATAACACTAAGGCTTCGATGGAAAATGAACAGGCACCACAAAGTGTTGTGGATGAGGAATTTGTTGCCCAAAGAGTTGTGGAGCAAACACTGCTCAAGTAGACCAACCTCTTCAGAGATCTAATAGGATCCGCTGCCAACCCGAGAGATATTCTTTTCTCTTGACTGACAACGGTGATGTATTGCTTATCAATCTTGACGAGCCTACATCCTATCAAGAAGCTATGATGAGGCCAGATTCCGAGAAATGGCTAGAGGCCATGAGATCCGAAATGGAATCCATGTACACTAACCAAGTATGGACTTTGGTTGATCCACCTGAAGGGGTAAAACCCATTGGGTGTAAGTGGGTCTTTAAAGTAAAGACTGACATGGATGGTAATAAGCATACCTATAAAGGTAGATTGGTGGCTAAAGGATTCAAACAAATTCATGGTATTGACTATGAAGAAACCTTTTCACCAGTTGCGATGCTTAAATCCATCTGATCATACTTGCTATTGCACTACCATGATTATGAGATCTGGCAGATGGATGTCAAAACCGCTCAATGGAAAGCTACTCGAGGATGTGTACATGACACAACCCGAGGGTTTTGAAGATCCAAAGCATCCTCGAAAGGTATGCAACCGCAAAGGTCCATTTATGGACTAAAGCAAGCCTCTCGCCGGAATCTTCGATTCGATGATGCAATCAAAGAGTTTGGTTTCATCAAGAATGAAGATGAGCCTTGTGTCTACAAGAGAAATAGTGGGAGCAGCTTGTATTTCTTGTCTTGTATGTAGATGACATACTTCATCTGAAATGATATTCCTCACCCACCTGTGAAGATATGGTTAGGGAATTGTTTCTCGATGAAAGACTTAGGTGAAGCTGCCTATATTCTAGGCATCAAGATCTATAGAGATAGATCTAGAAGATTACTTGGCCTAAGTCAGAGTACATACATTGATAAAGTGCTAGATCGCTTTGCTATGCAAAATTCTAAGAAAGGGTTTCGCTTTATCACATGGTGTGAGTCTTTCAAGACTCAATGTCCTCTTCTAAGGAGGAGAGATCGCATGGATAAGATCCCTTATGCATCGACTATAGGGTCTATCATGTACGCCATGCTTTGTACTGTTCTCGACGCCTCGTATGCTTTGAGCATGACGAGTAGATACTACTGATCCGGTGAAAGTCATCGGATAGCGCAAAAATATTCTTAAGTACTTACGAAGAACGAAAGAATATTTCCGATATTCGAGGCAATGATGAGCTAAGCGTAAAGGGTTACGTGATGCAAGCTTCCAAATGCATACAAGGATGACTATAGATCGCAATCGGGTACGGGTTTTGCTCGAATGGTGGAGCCGTGAGTCGAAGAGTTCAAGCAGACACAGCTTGTCGATTCTACAATGTGGTTTAGTATATTGCAAAGATCCGATGCAAAGAAAGGAGGTTGTTTGGCTCCGCAAGTTCATCGCTGAACTTGGGGTAGTTCCTAGCATTGCGATCCAATAGACTCTATTGTGACAACAATGGGGCTATTGCAGACAGCTAAGGAACCTCGATCACATCACGACCAAACACATATCAAGGCGCCCATCTCATTCGAGAGATCATCGATAGAGGAGATGTGAGGATATGCAGAGTACCGGTGTGGCTAACATCGCAGATCCATTGACCAAGGCTTTGGCACAGAGGAAGCATGATGGTCACACTAGGTCACTAGGTATTATATATCATAGTGATTGGTACTAGTGCTAGTGGGAGATTGTTAGTTATAGCCCTAGAACCAATCATGTGATGGTTGAATAGGGAACATTTTGTATCATATTCTATAAAGGCAAAGGATTGGTTATTATATTTACATCTTGCTTGTGCCTAATTTAAATATAATAATGCCCTAGAAAAGTAGGTTCTTATCTACAAAGACATCAATCGCGTAACTGATTATGAGAGGTCAGAGAACACTTTCCTAAATGTTCCTAGTCAAGTATTAATATGCAAGTGCAATATTAATACATAAAGACTAGCATGTAGGTCAATTGATGACTTGATCTCACAAGTCATGGATATATGATATCAAGTTGACACATGGGTATATATTAGAGAATATATACCGAATCAATTCGCCATGAGAAAGTTTCATGGATCGTTATATGAGTGTCATAAACTTTCATGTGACTATTGGTATGAATAGTCCTTAGACCAAGTCACTACTTCCCTACATAAGGAGTTATGTACTTTGGTATCACAAACGCCACCCGTAAATAGGTGGACCATAAAGGCGACATCGGGTATATAACAAATTATGCGAGGGATGTGAGTGATGTAGATGGGATCTATCCTCTCATATGACGAGAGTGATATCGGTGGGCTCTTGATTGAGTAGAACTACTAAAACGCATGGCCATGCTCGAATGAGTCAATATGAGATATTGAGCTCATTTGTTTGAGTTAGTTTACTCAGGATCAAGAAACACATAGATTGATCGAGGATGACACGGCCTATGCCTCATTGATCAACTGATATCAAGGATAGAAGGACACGGTCATATATTATAGTAGTCACAAAGGTTAGCCTGATCTTGACTTATCTCAGAACTTGGGTAGCAATGATGTATTGCTAGATGCCGCCATCGCTTGTGTATCTAAAAGAGTTTAGGTCCACTGCCAACATTATGAGAGCCTATAGGGTCACACACAAAGAGCATGATAATTAGAGGAATTAGAGTATTCTAGTTTGACTAGAATAATTTGGGAATAAGCTTAAGTACAAAATGGTTTTTGGACTTTAAGCTTAATGAGAATTTTAGCTAATTGATTTAATGAGATTAATTCAATATGTTACCTTATTGATTTAATAAGATTAATTCAATATGATAACATAAGCTTAATTGAATTAATAAGATTAATTCAACATGCATGAAAGCCACATAAGAATGCCACATAAGCATGCCACCTAAGCATCCACCTAAGCATCCACCTAAGCTAGATGAGGTGGAAGAAGACAAATTGGTTTTTGTCTCCTTAAGTGGCCGGCCAAACAAGGATATGTCTCAATGCAATGGATTGCATTGAATGTGTGGAGGTGAAAGGGTTTTTCCAACCCTATAAAAGACACCCTAAGTGGCCGGCCAAAAGAGAGCATTGGCTTTTGTGTTGGTGGAAGCTTTGGTTGTGTTGGTGGTGAGAGAGCTTGGTGGAAGCTTTGGTTGTGTGGGTTTGTGAGTGTAGGCTAGCAAGAAGAGGAGTCTTCTTCTTCCTTTCTCCTTTTCCCTCTCTTCCTCTCCTTTAGGGACTTCTCTAGCAAGAAGTAAAGGAGAGCTCTTCTAGTTTTCCTTTTGTGAGACAAGAGCGTGCTCGTGTGGATACGTATAGAGGCACGGACACTTGAACGTGCTAAAGATCCAACAAACCGAAAAGGAAAAGCGGGATTAACAAGGGCACGCAACAAAGGTAATCCTCTCCTATAAGATAGGTTTGGTTTAGAGAAATTTATTTTATACGAGTTTGCTTTCGCATGGATCACTTGGAAGGGATCCTATTTTCCGTTGCGCATATGCCATTTGGCATACGAGATTTCCCTACAAAGAGTTGTAGACATGATCAGTGGCTCCCGTATCTACACACTAGGTACCGGTAGATAACATCGCTAAATATGTTTCAACGACTAAACCAAAAGATATAACTTTGTTCTACTTCCAGTTAGGGCAGTTCGCCTTCCAATGTTCAGTCTGCTTGCAAGTGAAGAACTTGCCTTTCGGCTTCTTCACTCCTCCCTGAGATCCTCCCACCACCTTTGGTACACCTTGTTTCTTCTTCTTCTTGCCTTTCGACTTAGAAGTAGAAACCTTTTGAATAACCATGGCCTGAGAACTCTAACAAAGAAGTCCCTCTGTCGCCTATAGTTCTGTCAGAAGCTCTGCGAATGAATACAACCTTTTATTCATGTTGTAGTTCAGGCAAAACTGCTCAAAACTCCTAGGTAGAGATTGGAGAATGATATCGAACTGGGTTTTTCCATCGATCTCCACTCCAAGGACTTCCAGCTCATTCAAATGACTCATCATCTTGAGTACATGATCCCTCATGGGTGTTCCCTCAACCATGGTGGTCGTCATCAAGTTCCTCATAGCTTCCTGCCTAGCAACCCGATTCTAGGGTCTGAAAAGTTCCTTGAGATTGTGTATCATGTCATAGGCAATATTCATGGTCTGATGCTGATGTTGTAATACATTTGACATAAAAGCCAAAATGTAACATCGCGCCATCTCATCAACCTTGATCAACTTCATATCTCTTTCTCCTTTTCATTAGAATCATCCGTAGGCTTAGGAGGACATTCTTCGAAGAGTACATATTTATACTTCTCAGCAGTTAAGACAATATCCAAATTCATTTTCCAATCAACATAGTTAGGTCCAGTAAGTTTGTTTTCTTTCAGAATCACAACAAGTTGGTTGAAAGTCATTTTGAAAAACCTAAGAATGACATAAATCAAAACTTTAGATTTTAAAATTTTATTGATTCCTAAAAACAATAAAATTTTAAAATCAACCAACACCTCAAAACACCGAGAATATCGTATGCCACGATAGTGTGGACATATACGAATTCTACATTTGTAAGAGGAGGTTTTACCCATTAATTTTATTATCCTGTCAACCTTACCTTTTGACAAATAAAATTAATAGTTGGTTCCTCTTTGGCCCTACAAATAAAAGCAGTGACTCCGATGGGGAGGATACTTTTATTTGCATCTAAGTATTTACCATTACCCGATACTAAAGAAATTACCTTGGATTATGTGCCTTCTGATAGGGAAGTACACACGCTCCTAAATAATTTCCTATAACCATATTTGACCTAGTGATCCGCAAAACAAACTCATCCGATATGGAGGAAGGCACTCAGAGCCAACGTGCAAGTTTGTTCGCATCATATGTCAAATTGTAATGGAGGCTCGGAATTAAAAATATCCCTCTCCCACTTAGTAATTTAAAATTGATGAATTTTCTCAAACACACATCATGCATATCAAACAATAAGAAATAAATATAAAAAAAATATTTTCCATCTTTTATGACCTTTGTTTTTCAATATGCTTCCCGTCGTGTCTCCACCTCGTCCACTCCTCCTCTTACCATGCTCTAGCCATAAGGGGATCCGAGCCGAGATAAACTATTTTAATTTACATCCATCAATCCTATACTCCATGAAGCAGTGTACAATATATCTATATCGAAAGTAAATAAAAATGAGCGACTAAATAGTGTTGTATTTAATTACAAAAAAATAAATACTAATTAGCCTCGTCAACCCTGCGGATTCAAATAAATAATTACAATCACATACATCTATATAGCCATAATAGTTGGATCTTATGCCTACAAGCAAAAAAGTTAGCCTACGCACATCCTACTATTATCCGGCATAAAATATATGATAAATGCATGAAAGTAACCGAATCCAAAACACAAAATCGGAAACCGTGGATCAGATACCACTCGAAGGGAATTGCTTCTCGCTTTGATCGCTTGTGCATAGCGATCCTATCACACGTGCCCAGATTAAAATTTTATCAACTAAAACTAATCCGCAAAGAGATGGATTACCCAAGCAACTGATCCATCATCGTGCTATTCAATTTGAGTAGTCGATTGAACAAACTTGTTGTTCAAGCAACCTAACTCTTTTCCACGATTAGCCGCGGAATAGATGATGAACGAATCACCGGTTTTTATGTTTATGATCAGGGTCAAAGTTAATAAATAACATACAAAATCCAAAAGAACTAGAATCAAAACTAAACAAGATTATACCTCTTGATCTTCTATTGTATTCCTATCCTCCTCTTGGACATCGTGTGGATGATGATCTTCCAAGAGTCGAAGCCTCCTTAATAGTGTCTTCCCTTCCTTGCTCACCCCGAACAAGGGAAGAACAAAAGTTCCCTTCTTCTCCTTGCTTCCGCCGACCACCAACCACCAAGCTTGGTGTCCGCCGGCCCTAAGGAGAGGGATAGGGTGTGCCGACCAAGACAAAGGAAGGAGGAACCCTCACCTTTGTTGCCGCTGGCCCTTGGAGAAGGAAAGGGAGGCACCGACAATGGAGAAGGAAGAGGGTGGCACTGGCCAAGAGTGGGAAAGGAAGGAAAAACCCTAGCTTCCTTGTCTTGTTGCCGCCGGCCAAGAAGAGATGAACCAACCAAAACCCTAGCACACCTCTTCTATTCCTTGCTGTCCAAGGCTCCAACGCCAACTCCAAAAACCCTAGAAGAACTTATCTTGCCACCCAAGCCTCTCCAACCCTTATTTAGATCTAGGTTTCACGAGGTATTTATTATAGGCTACAATAGGGACCATGAGGAGGAGTTGGATCTTGGCCATCCAATGGATCCAAACCACATAAAACCTGATTCATTCCATTAGAGGATTATCATTGATCTACCTCACCAACCCCCATAATTAAATATGGGTTCCACATATTATTTGAACAAAATATCTCCCCGTATTTAAGATATCAAATGTCCATTAATTAATTAAATTACTGACAATTTAATTAATTAATATCTAACTCCATGAGTAGTACCACTCATCCTTATCATCATGTTGGACCAAGTCCACCTGTAGAATTTACATGATGAAACTTATGAGCTCCTCAAGGGGACATGATCATCCTAGTATATAGGATATGGTTTCTTCCTATAATCAACGACACACCATGTAAATAATATTATTTCCCAACTTACTAGGCCTATTGATTTAACACATAAATATCACCAATTGGTAAATTAAAGAAATAAATACTAAGAACATGTGCCCGTTATTATATCGGGATTAAGAGCATGTACATCATAATATTTGAGGTCCGATTCAATTATATAGTCATTATAAATTGAATCACCTCTAAATCGGTCCTGCTCAATACACACAAAGTGTACTAATATATTTCTATGGTTAAGATAAACCAATATCAAATCACACTACAACCATGCCAATATGGTTTGTCCAAAACCATCTTGGTTGTGAGCCTCTACTTATACTCTACAAGGAACTGATAACATGATCTTCTGTGCAATACCACACACCGTATTATCTACAATGTAAAGTATCAAACAGTATGTAAAAATGCAAACAATGATCATATGATTATTATTTCAAAATGAAGATGTTCATACAAAGGTTAGGCATTCAGTATACATCCCAACATCACTTCCGAGACTTCATTCGCTAAAACTTCTCGTCCGGGCCTTCACTTGCCAAGACTTCTCATCCGGGTCTTCACTTGCAAGGACTCCTCGTCTGGGTCTTCACTTGCTAAGACTCCTCCTCCGGGTCTTCACTTACCAGGACTCCTTGTCTAGGTCTTCACTTTCCAAGACTCCTTGTCCGAGACTTCACTTGCCAAGACTCCTCATCTGGGACTTCATTTGCCAAGACTCCTCGTCTGGGACTTCATCACCTTGCATCCAGTCCTAGACCTACAAGGAATTTTCTTGAAATACATCTCAACTAACTACGTGAGATAACACATGATTATCACCTTGACTTAATCTCTTGTCAAACACCAAAACATAATTTTGGCCAGATTGCACCAACATTAAGGGCATTAATGATGGCCAATTCCAAAAACCATAACTTAGGTATTTTTTTTATGAGTTGGTTAATAAATTTAGTACGTTTTCTACACTCTTAATTAAATTGCTAAGAATGTTGAGTTTTATTGGGTTCCTAAGCATAATTTAGCTTTCAATTTATTTAAGGAGAGGCTATGTTTTGCATTACTTGATTTTGATAAATCTCTTGATATTGGATATGATACATTCAAGAATAGATACTAAAATTGTGCTAATGCAAGAAAACCAATATTTTGCTGATTTTGTGTGAACATAAATAAAGTGACTTTGAATTTTCCTATTTCTAAGAAAAAGATGTATGCTTTGAAGCAAAATTTTGAGACTTGGAAACATATCTTATGGCCAAAAGAGTTTATCATAGTGACCTTTGAACCGGGAGGATGGTTTATGTTCATGAGATAGGATAGGTTCTATCTTAACATCATAATAAGGATTCCTAAGGTGATGGTACATTTCAAATCATTGAGAGTGCCTCTAAACTTGACTTGCTCTGTAATGTAAATGTTACATTAATGTTTATAATTTTCTACTTTTGATGTAGGATGAATATTCGAGGATAAATCTTTTTTGAGGAGTGGGGGAATGGTAGAGCCAAAATAGAGACAATGGGCATAAATTTAACTATCCAAGTAAAGCATAATATCATTGCTACATTCAATATTTTTAATCTTTCTCTCTTTGAAGTAGGCGATGAAGATTCAAGGACAAATCATTTTGAGGAGAGGGGGAATGATGGAGTCAAAGATGGGGAATGAGTTGCGACTCAAGAAGCTAATGATGGGAATCAAGAAAAGGCCATGAAAGAAAAGAAGCATCCCGCTTTAGATGTTCTTGATGATCCATTACACATAATTGAAGGTCCAATTACAAGATCTAAAGCTAGGAAGATGATGGAAGCACTAATGTGTTAATTGAAGATTCTAAGGGCAAAGCTACAATTGAAGAGGATTTGACCAAGAGAAAATCATGTGTCTTATTCAACCTAATTCAAGACATAAATGAGATAAATTAGCCTCCAAGTCATATTTTGATAGAATTCTAATTTTTAGTCTCAATTACTATCTTTATTTGGGTTGTAATGGTGACTTGAGACCAATATAGCTATGTAGTCTACTTATGCCTTTTCTAAATGGGCTTCCTTTTGGCCTTTCAAGGTTTTTAGGTCACCCTAAAGCTATAAATAAAGGGGGTGGTGCCTACACATGTAATCTTTGGTTTTTTTTTTCAATCTATAGCATGGTGAGGCTCTCACTTGTTGGTTCTTCATTGAACTAGAACTTATCAAGGCATTCCTTTGTGGTGTTCAAAGACTTATCAACCTTAATACCAAGGTTGTAGCTTCTTCCATCTTTTATTCCAATATTCGTGCCTTCATAAGCATTGAGTCAAGGTTCTTTCCATCCATCTTATCGATTTATATTTTCCTTATTTCTTCTTCAATTTTTTGCGGGTTCTTGAGACTCTCTTCTCATCGGATTCACAGCATCCCAAACCTTGGGGGAGAGAGGTTTAACGGCTGGGATGACAAGGAAGTGCCCTAAAAAGCACCGAAGGCTCACGACGGGGAGAGAGGAAGCGACTTAAGGACTAGAATCGACGCTCCAACACATCGAAGGGCAACCAAGACCACACATTGGATCTAACAAGGATAATTCATCTTTTTAATTCTCTTTAGATTGTAATAATTGATAGAATGATGTCTTGTGTTTGCTTTTCCATTTTCATGGAGTAGATACTTTGATTCTAGGATTAGGCAGTAACTTATGTAAGTTGGACATGCTAGTTCGAATATCTATTCATTTCCTTTTGAATTATATTTGTAATTTATGTCAATTAGATCAATGAAAGGTTACATCTTGGTTTTATTTCTACCGTACATTGTCAAAATTAGGGTGGAAGTCTCTTATATTGAAATCTAGAAGAATCAAGGAGGAACCGAACGGTCATCCTCCCTCCCATCACAGTATAAAATAGTTTGTGAAAGAGTCGGACATGAAATGTGGTCCACCATTCATAGGGATCTCTAGGGAATCTTAGAACTCCATGAATTTACTCCAGCAAAAGGACCAAAGTAGAAGAAATCAACTCAATGGTTGTGGGACCCGTGATAGGGGCACCCCAGTGATAACAACCTCCTGAGCACTGTCAATTCGAAAGGGAAACTTAGTTTGGAATAGGTAATTCTCGATAAAAGCAAAAGTTCATTGGTTAGGAATAGGTAATTCTCGATAGAATCAAAAGATCATTGGGATTACACATGATGATCCTCCCACAAGATTGTAACTAGAGATCTTAGGAGCATTAAATTGATAGCATGTTCAATAACACATAAGTGAAATAGAAATCATGCAATCTTTTAATCAACTTTGAGTCCACCCTTGCTTTTTCCTAGTGACACCGTAATTGAGTCAAAGCCATCGCTAACAACACTTCTACTCGTAAAAGATTCACTCGAACAACATACGTTCACTGGGCACCCAGTACTCGAATCACAATCTCTATGGTATTGATACATAATTTATTACTTTACGACAACCGTGCACTTACAAGCATTGAGCACAACTATGTGCTTCAAGTCCTTGGCAATCTGGCCAGAGATTTGAGGATGTACTTGTGTGAATCATCGACTGGGAAAATCCTCCAGTAGACTAAAGCACCTCTAACATGAGGTTTAACTCATGTATCATTCCCTCTTACTTGAGACTTACCCTATGCCTATATATAAGTCTTCTAGCCACCTCCATCTTCCTCCACCCTCAGACTCCATCCAAATCCTCCATGAATCGTTCACCTTCGTGCTAGCCTACAGGTGCTTTCATCGACTGTCATTCCATTTGATACCCTTGTTAGGGATCGTTTGGAAGCTAGAGGGGGGTGAATAGCTTTTTCGTTTCTACAAAAATGATTAGCGGAAGAAAACAAAGATAATATAAATAAAAACGAAAGAACAATGCTAACAAGGCCTTTACGTGGTTCGGAGATAACGCTCCTACTCCACGGCGATCCTTAAGGTGGATCAACCCAAGCAATTCCACTAAGAAGCTTTCCTTTGCACTAAAACCTCCTCTTCTTTACAAAGAATAAAACTTGAGCTTAGAGAGAGGAGGAGAAGATTTAAGATCACTTAGAAAGCTTGAAAAACTTGTGGGAGCTTAGGAAAATGATCAGAGTATAAGTATTAGCCTCTTCTTGCTCCCCTTGGCCTCTTTTTATAGGAAAGAGCCTCTTTTTCCCGTTGGAGGTCTATCAGTCGACTGATGACTTTCATCAGTCGATTGCAGCCAATTCTAACGGCTTCTGAACTGTTGGGGTTGATCCGTGAGGGGAAACTTCGCTTCCCCTTCACCTCGGTTGCTTGACCATGGTGATCCCTTTGATGTCCCCGGATTAAAAATTTAATCTTAGACAAAAGGGATTCCCAAAGCAACCAAGTCATCGTCGTGCTATTTATTTAGAGAGGTCACTTGAACAAACTAGTTGTTCAAGCGACCATCCTCTATCCTACGAGTAGCCGCGGAATAGACGATGTCCGGATCGCCGGTTTTTGTGTTTGTACTCGGGATCCAAGTATTATTTAGCCTATTTACAGAAATATAACATGCTTATATTTTGAAAAACAAACACAAGCAATGAATAAAAGAGATAGAAGAATAGTTATACCTCTTGGTCTTCTAATGTATGACCCTCCTCCTTTTGGACGTCGTGTGGGCGACGATCCACCAAAAGTCGAAGCTCCTAGATCGCAAAACTTCCTTCCTTGCTTTTCCCAAGCAAGAGGAAGAAGAGAAACAATGTTTTTCTCCTTCAAAAACTCAACCAACAAAGAACTATAGAAGTTCTTGCCGCCGGCCAACTAGAAGGAGAAGAAGATGATGGAAAACTACCAAGACACCAAGGGAAACCCTATATCTTGTTTCCACCACCTAAGGAGAAGAGAGGGGAGTGTTTTGGGCGCCGGCCAAGGGCTGGGAAGGGCTGGAATAGCTGCTGGACGTTGGCCACAAGGCAAGGAAGAAGAAGGAAAACTTGCCTTATTTGGTGCCACCCTTGCTTCCAAACCCTAACCCTAATTCCAATCCTATCTCAACTAGGATTGCCCTATTCTTGCCGCCCAAGCCTTGCTCCCTCTCCATGATGTTATCCACGACCACTTCCCATGCCCTTCTTTTATAGAGTTAGGGATAAGTCATGAATTAATCTCCTCCATTGGTTCTAGGGATTTAATCTCAACCGTCGGATCTAGAGATTTAATCTCAACCGTCGGATCTTAGAGATTTAATCTCTACCAATGGATCTTAGTGTTTTGTTTCTATCCATTGGATCTAAGCATCTTGAGGTGTTAATGGGCTACATTAGGGACCATGAGGAGGAGTTGGGTCTTGGCCACCCATGGATCAAGCCCACATAAAGTCCGATCCACTAATGATGATCCAATCCACTAAAGGTCCATCATTGATCTACCTCACCAACCCCCATATGATAATATGGGCTCCATATATTATTTGTACATTTTCTCCCCGTGTTTAAGATCTCGAATGTCCGTCGATTAATTAATTTACTAACCATTAATTAATCAACATCTAACTCCATGAGTAGTACCACTCAACCTTTTCATCATGCCGGACCAAGTCCACCTGCAGGGTTTACATGATGAACCTTATGAGCTCCTCAAGGGGACATCATCATCCTAATATATAGGACACGGTTTCCTCCTATAATCAACGGCACACCATATAAATAATATCATCTCCCAACTTACCGAGTCTATCGATTTAATCTATAAATCTCGCCCATTGGTAAATCAAAGAGATGAGTACCAAGTATATGTGCCCATTATTATATCGGGATTAAGAGCATGTACTAAATAATATCTGAGGTCCGATTCGATTATGTAGTCAGCAATAAATCGAATCACCTCTGTGTCGGTCTTGCTCAATACACACAAAGTGCACTAGTGTGATTCTATGGTCAAGACAAACCAATACCAAATCACACTACAACTATTCCGATGGTTTGTCCAAAGCCATCTCGGTTGTGAGCCTTTACTTATACTTTACAAGGAGCCGATAACATGATCTCCCGTGTGACACCACACACCATGTTATCTACAATGTAAGGTATTAGACAATATTGCATAACCATAAAAATATGCAAACAATGATCATGTGATTCTTATTTCAAAATAAAGATGTTCATACAAAAGAGCTAGGCTTTCAGTATACATCCCAACAATCTCCCACTTATACTAAAAGACTATGCTGTCCTTATACTGCCATACATCTGATTCCCCTTCCCTCCACATGCCTATCAAAGGGTCTACCTTAGTGTCTGATGCAATCTAGGCGACAACAACTTCTACCTCCTTTACGATTTCTCGACGTGGTACTTGCGCTATGTGTTTACTAGCCTTATGGGCTCGTGGTTCCTTCGAGTTTGCAACTGCACCACTATTATCACAATAAATTGTGATAGTTCTGGGCAAACCAGGAATCACATCCAAGTCCATCAGGAAGTTCCTGAGCCATATAGCTTCTTTGGCCGCCATAGGCCGCCACATACTCACTTCCATGGTGGAGTCCGCCATGCATTTCACTGGCACTCCTCCATACAATGGCTCCACCTCCCAAAGTAAACACAAAACCCGAGGTAGACTTACGTATCCCTATCGATTGGAAATCGAATCCGTGTAACCCACAGGGGAGTAATTGGTGCCTGCAAAACTAGCATATAATCCCTAGTCCTTCTCAGGCACTACAATATATGCTTTACCGCACCCAATATTCCTGCCCTAGATTACTCGAGATATTCACGACCATGCCCACTGCAGCGTATATCCGGTCTCGACAGAGCATCGCATACATGAGGCTTCCTATCGCCAAGCATAAGGAACCGCCTTCATCTCCTCTATCTACTCAAATGATCTAGGACATATCTCCTTAGATAGAGGTACTCCATGCAAAGGTAGAAAACCCTTCTTGGAGTTCTGCATGCTAAAACGCTCCATAATTGTGTCTATGTATGAAGCTTGGGATAAGCACAACATCCTTTCTGCGATCCCTTATAACCTTGATCCCAAGGATGTGTCTCACCTCTCCCAAGTCCTTCATATCAAACTGCTTGGACAACTACATACCTTACGTCGATAACACTCGATGTTGTTGCCAACCACCAAAATGTCATCTACGATAGTACAAGAAATACCACTACGTTTCCGTCACATCTCTTGTATACACAAGACTCATCCGAACTTTGAATAAATCCATAAGACTGCATTATCTCATCAAAGCGGATGTTCCAAGATCTTGAAGCTTGCTTCAATCCATAAATGGACCGATTAAGCTTACACACAAGATGCTCTTTGCCCTTAGCAATGAATCCTCCGTTGCTTCATATAGATGGTTTCCTCAAGACTTCCATTAAGGAAAGCTTTCTTGATATCCATATGCCACACCTCATAATCCATATGAGTCGCTATGCATAAGAGCTCTCAAACCCGACTTGAATCCATAGATTCAATCTCAAGATTCATTGCACTTTGCCAAGATAGTGCATCTTTATCTTGGATTGCCTCGTCATATGTCCAGGGATCAGGTTCATGTTCGCCAGGGACCAAATCGAAAGATTCTCCCAAGAACATGAATCTATCAGGCTGTCTCACAACCCTCCCACTACGATGAGACATCACTTGTGTATCCTCTGTGACACGCGGTGCAGTGACATGTGGTATATCCTCTGCTGGTGGTACTAAAGAAGTGACTTCCCTTTAACTCCTCCGAACAATTTTACTCTTGGGCTTGTGGCTCATCACATAGTCTTCCTCTAGAAATCTAGTGTTCGTGCTAATGATCACTCTGATCTCTAGGACTATAAAACAATCCACCCTTCGCTCATCTAGGATAGCCAACTAACAAGCGCGCACTTTATGACGAGGTTCCAACTTACCATCATCTGCCTTCAGCACATGTGCTGGACTCTCCCATATCCGAATATGTCTTAGACTAGGCTTTCGCCCGGTCCACAACTCTGTGGGAGTAGAAGGCACTGATTTAGATGGAACCAAGTTCGTAATGTACACCAGTATCTAGAGCATATCCCCGTAACGAGTCCGCAAGTCGAATAACTCATCATCGATCTAACCATCTCTATAAGAGTCCTATTCCTTCGCTCTTCTACATCATTCTCAGGGTGTGCCAGTGCGGACAATTGGGATTGAATCCCAACCTCTCGATAGGTAATTCCTAAACTCTCCCAAGAGGTACTGTCACCATGATCAGATCGTAGTGACATCTTGAATAAGTGTCTATGAAAAATACGAAATATTAAAAACTACCTCTTGCCAGGATAGACATAGGACCATACGAATCAGAATGAACCATTTCTAACATATCTTTGGCTCTATACCCTTGGCCTTGAAGGCCTCTTGGTCATCTTACCTCCAAGCAAGATTCGTAGGTTGGGAGATCCTCCACCACTAATGAACCCAAAGGTCCATCACCTATCAACCTTTGAATTCCGCTTAGGTTAATGTGACCAAGACTAAGATGCAAAGATATGTTTGGTTCATCTTGAAGGTTCTTTTCTCCTTTTGGAATTAGAAGATGAGTTATTAACTTCAATTTGCATCGTGGGAGGTTTTGTATACAAATTTCCTTTCAATGTACCCACGAACAGATATTCTCCTATTCCTTTTATAACAACTCACATTAAAAGAAATAGAATATCCATCCATAATAATTTAGAAACTGAAACTAAATTCTTTCTAAATAAAGATACATAAAGGGAATTTTCCATAACCTTAGTTTTATTTTTCTCAAGAGATAAATAAAACTTCTCCCACTGCAATAGCCGCCACCTTCAAGGCATTGCCCAAAATGGTAATCTCCCCTTTAGCTAGTCGTTGGGTTTCCTGAAACCCCTGCAAAGTGTTGCAGACATGATTAGTGACTCTCATATCTACACACCAGGTGCCGGTAGATAACACCGCTAATCATGTTTCAACGACTAGTACAAAGGATATACCTTTGTTCTGTATTTGACTGGGACAGTCATTCTTCCAAAGTCCATCCTGCTTAAAGTACTTGCCTTTCGGCTTCTTCACTCCTCCCTGAGATCCTCCCACCACCTTTGCTCCACCTTGTTTCTTCTTCTTCTTGCCTTTCGGCTTAGAAGTAGAAACCTTTTTGAGCAACCATGGCTTGAGGATACTCTTTGAAGAGTGCATACTTGTACTCCTTAGCAGATAAGACAATATCTAGATTCTTTTCCAATCAACATTATTTGGGTACAGTAAGTTTATTTCTTTTAGTATCACAACAAGTGGACTGAAAGTCATTTTGAAAATCCTAAGAATCACATAGATCATTACTTTAGATTTCAAAAAATTATTGATTCCTCAAAACACCGAGAATATCGCATGCCACGCAGTGTGGACGTATACGAATTCTACATTTGTAAGAGGAGGTTTTACCCATTAATTTTATTATCTTGTCAACCTTACTTTTTGACAAATAAAATTAATAGTTGGTTCCTCTTTGGCCCTACAAATAAAAGCAGTGACTCCGATGGGGAGGATACTTTTTATTTGCATCTAAGTGTGCACCATTACACGATACTAAGGGAATTATTTCGGATTATGTGCCTTACCGCTGTGGAAGTACACACGCTCCTAGATAATTTCCTATAACCATTATTTGACCTAGTGATCCGCAAATAAACTCATCCGCAGGGAGGAAGGCACTCAGAGCCGACACGCAAGTTTGTTGCATCACACGTCAAATTGTAATGGAGGCCATGGGAATTAATTAAAATATCCCTCTCCCACTTAGTAAATTGACAGTGAGGAATTTTCAAGAATCCCATAGATTATTATTTTAGATTTCAAAAAATTATTGATTCCTCAAAACAATAAAATTTCGAAATCAACCAACACCTCAAAACACCGAGAATATCGCATGTCACGCAGTGTGGACGTATACGAATTCTACATTTGTAAGAGGAGGTTTTACCCATTAATTTTATTATCTTGTCAACCTTACTTTTTGACAAATAAAATTAATAGTTGGTTCCTCTTTGGCCCTACAAATAAAAGCAGTGACTCCGATGGGGAGGATACTTTTTATTTGCATCTAAGTGTGCACCATTACACGATACTAAGGGAATTATTTCGATTATGTGCCTTACTGTGGAAGTACACATGCTCCTAGATAATTTCCTATAACCATTATTTGACCTAGTGATCCGCAAACAAACTCGCGGAGGAAGGCACTCACAGCCGACATGCAAGTTTGTTGCATCACACGTCAAATTGTAATGGAGACCGCGGGAATTAATTAAAATATACCTCTCCCACTAAGTAAAATGAAAATGAGCAATATTAATAGCCAACGACATGCATATCAAACAAAAGCAATAAATATGAAAAATAAAAATTTTCCAACTATTATGGCTTTTGTCTTCAATATGTCTTCCGTCAAGATCGCCATCTCGTCCGCTCCTCCTATGCCATGTACAAGCCCTCCGAGATCCGAGCCGAGAGACTAAAACCTATTTTAATTTACATCCATCGATCCTATACTCCACGAGGAGTGTACATGAATCTAGATCGAAAGTAAAATAAAATAAAGAGCGGCTAAACAATGCCGTATTTAATTTACAAAAACTAAATACTAACCTCGTCAACCCCGAGGATTCAACAAAATAAATATTTACACACATACAATCACATACACACACATGCCATAATAGTGGAATCTTATGCCTGCAACCAAAGAGTTAAGCTACGCATATCCTACTATTATCCGACACATTTAATATATGAAAAAGTGCATAAAAATTAACCGAATCCTAAACACACAAAACCGGAAACCTTGGCTCTGATACCAATTGTTGGGGTTGATCCGTGAGGGGAAACTTCGCTTCCCCTTCACCTCGGTTGCTTGACCATGGTGATCCCTTTGATGTCCCCGGATTAAAAATTTAATCTTAGACAAAAGGGATTCCCAAAGCAACCAAGTCATCGTCGTGCTATTCATTTAGAGAGGTCACTTGAACAAACTAGTTGTTCAAGCGACCATCCTCTATCCTACGAGTAGCCGCGGAATAGACGATGTCCGGATCGCCGGTTTTTGTGTTTGTACTCGGGATCCAAGTATTATTTAGCCTATTTACAGAAATATAACATGCTTATATTTTGAAAAACAAACACAAGCAATGAATAAAAGAGATAGAAGAATAGTTATACCTCTTGGTCTTCTAATGTATGACCCTCCTCCTTTTGGACGTCGTGTGGGTGACGATCCACCAAAAGTCGAAGCTCCTAGATCGCAAAACTTCCTTCCTTGCTTTTCCCAAGCAAGAGGAAGAAGAGAAACAATGTTTTTCTCCTTCAAAAACTCAACCAACAAAGAACTATAGAAGTTCTTTCCGCCGGCCAACTAGAAGGAGAAGAAGATGATGTAAAACTACCAAGACACCAAGGAAAACCCTATATCTTGTTTCCACCACCTAAGGAGAAGAGAGGGGAGTGTTTTGGGGGCCGGCCAAGGGCTGGGAAGGGCTGGAATAGCTGCTGGACGTTGGCCACAAGGCAAGGAAGAAGAAGGAAAACTTGCCTTATTTGGTGCCACCCTTGCTTCCAAACCCTAACCCTAATTCCAATCCTATCTCAACTAGGATTGCCCTATTCTTGCCGCCCAAGCCTTGCTCCCTCT
The DNA here is from genome assembly GCA_025175895.1 of Wurfbainia villosa. Classification (NCBI taxonomy): domain Eukaryota; kingdom Viridiplantae; phylum Streptophyta; class Magnoliopsida; order Zingiberales; family Zingiberaceae; genus Wurfbainia; species Wurfbainia villosa. The sequence goes on from CM045988.1 coordinate 69,608,620, forward strand.
CCATGATGTTATCCACGACCACTTCCCATGCCCTCCTTTTATAGAGTTAGGGATAAGTCATGAATTAATCTCCTCCATTGGTTCTAGGGATTTAATCTCAACCGTCGGATCTAGAGATTTAATCTCAACCGTCGGATCTTAGAGATTTAATCTCTACCAATGGATCTTAGTGTTTTGTTTCTATCCATTGGATCTAAGCATCTTGAGGTGTTAATGGGCTACATTAGGGACCATGAGGAGGAGTTGGGTCTTGGCCACCCATGGATCAAGCCCACATAAAGTCCGATCCACTAATGATGATCCAATCCACTAAAGGTCCATCATTGATCTACCTCACCAACCCCCATATGATAATATGGGCTCCATATATTATTTGTACATTTTCTCCCCGTGTTTAAGATCTCGAATGTCCGTCGATTAATTAATTTACTAACCATTAATTAATCAACATCTAACTCCATGAGTAGTACCACTCAACCTTTTCATCATGCCGGACCAAGTCCACCTGCAGGGTTTACATGATGAACCTTATGAGCTCCTCAAGGGGACATCATCATCCTAATATATAGGACATGGTTTCCTCCTATAATCAACGACACACCATATAAATAATATCATCTCCCAACTTACCGAGTCTATCGATTTAATCTATAAATCTCGCCCATTGGTAAATCAAAGAGATGAGTACCAAGTATATGTGCCCGCTATTATTATATCGGGATTAAGAGCATGTACTAAATAATATCCGAGGTCCGATTTGATTATGTAGTCGAATAAATCGAATCACCTCTGTCGGTCTCCGCTCAATACACACAAAGTGCACTAGTGTGATTCTATGGTCAAGACAAACCAATACCAAATCACACTACAACTATTTCGATGGTTTGTCCAAAGCCATCTCGGTTGTGAGCCTTTACTTATACTTTACAAGGAGCCGATAACATGATCTCCCGTGTGACACCACACACCATGTTATCTACAATGTAAGGTATTAGACAATATTGCATAACCATAAAAATATGCAAACAATGATCATGTGATTCTTATTTCAAAATAAAGATGTTCATACAAAAGAACTAGGCTTTCAGTATACATCCCAACATGAGCAATCGCTTAACGGAAGACTATCACGGCCAAAGTGGCACTTCAATCGATATCGCCAGTAGCCGACCGCGATCGGATACGAAGCCTTCGCTGTCGTCGTCATCAATAATAGATCATTGCCCGGCTTGTGCTGCGGGTTCGAGTCGACTCTCACCGATTCGGTAGGATAACCCCGACATCGCTAACAACCCTCTAACCTCTAATGTTGCATCTTAAAGGCCAGTTCAACTGACACCATGTTCCAGTCGACTGGCACACCCCAAGTATGACTAATTCATACTTGAAAACATACCCTAAGCCTATACTTAACCTTCTAGCTTCTCCATCAGCCTTGCGCCTCCAAGATTTCTCTGAGTCCGCTACTCCATCCATGCACTTGCCTTCAAAAGCTTCCTTCGGTTTCGTCATGCTTTGGGTTTCTTCTTTGCCAAAGTACGCTTGGACTTTACGCCGCCAAGACTACATGCTTGGACTTATGCCGCCAAGACTTGCCTTTGGTCTTTCTTTGCCAAGGACTGCTTGGACTTTACGCTGCCAAGATTAAATGCTTGGACTTACGCCGCCAAGACCTTTCCTTTGACTTCTCTTTGCCAAGATCACACTTGGACTTGTCTTTTACCAAGTCTTCATACTTGGATTTTCCTGTCACTTAAACATGTTCACAATTAGATCACAAAACATTGCCTAACTTAGATGATTATCCAAACATCAAAATATATAAATGCTTGGGGTATTGTTGCACTAACAATCTCCCCCTTTTTGATGTTTGGCAATCATTTAAGTTAGGTCTTTAACATATGCATATAAACATATTTCAATATGAATTCTAACTTAAATATCCCTTCTCCCCCTTTGACATACAACAAAAAGAAAAGAGTTTATCCAATAAGTGCAGGAAAGAATTAAAATTGACACATCTTGAACAAAGGTATAAAATTGATATGAAGCTCCCCCTTAATCTAAGACATGATTCATGATGTGGAAATAATATGTGAAGCAAAGCATAAACAATAGAATAGGCAAATATGTCCAAGCCTTGCACCAACAATTATAGAATTAAGGGAAGTAGCTCCCCCTAAACCAGTGCATCAAGAAAATCCATCTTTTCATACAAGTTATCATGTATATAATGTGGAAATCATATAATGTCCAAAATTGAACCTTTTAACCGATGAAAAACCATTTTCTATTCCTAGATGTCAAGTTCATTGGAATTGCATCGATCAGCTGTCGGCCTTAGCGATCCAATAACGGCAATGATCGTGATATCGATAAATCTAAAATTTGAATTTTTCAGTCAAGGTTTAAAAATGCGTAGAAAATTTCATGGATGTCGAAAAATCACGAAACTCGTTATACACATTTTATTCGACTAATATAACATATGAAAAATATTAGATGAAAAACATGCTCATCAGATTAACAGATTGATATGATATTCAAAATGACAAAAATATGAAGCAAAAGTGTAATTGTATCGTATCAATATTCATAACTTAGTACTATATGCCCAATTTCTAAACTTGACAAATAACAAATTATAGTAATGTAGGCACTAATAGAAATGAACTAAACACAACTTCATTTCATTAATCAAAAATTATTACACAAGGTGGAGTTTGTGTCGTACAGACGGCCAAAAAGAAACTAACAAAAACATGCTAGCTAATGATCGTCGTCCTCAGCATCCATCGGTGCAGATGGCGAACCATCGTGAGGAGGTGGGTGTTCGGGTGCAAGAGGGCGGGGAATCGCCAAAATGTCCTGCTGCTGCCGATGCATCCCACTCACAAGGGAGAGGAGCTCCTGATGCTCTCGGCGAAGCTCCTGTTGGCCCAAGCGCAGCTCCTGTTGGCCCAAGCGCAGATCCTCAAGACGTGTATCTACCCGCTCTGCAAAAGCATCGAAGTGGGCAATGAAAGATGAGTCTGGCACAAAGACGGCCGCAGTGATCCCCTCTGCATCGGCTCCTCAAGAACACCCTCAAGAACACCCTCGATCTCCTTCCGCAGCCGAATCCTTTGTCTTTGCCGAGCGCCACCGCGGCCGTCCGCAGGTCCCAGAAAATGGACCCTTTGTCGGCCTTCAAGCCCGCCAAGGAGAAGCTCCGACGAGTCATCTGGTCATATTTTCTATTCATGACTTTAATGACCCCTATGTTGACATCAATGCCTACGGAGCTAAGCCACTGAGTAAGGACATTTCCAAAAGGTATATGAACCTTTCCATTGTTTGGCTTAATGAAATGAGTGATGCAGTGGAAGGTGTTGAGACCAATATCAATGTCTAAGTACTGACGAAGGATATGCATGAGAAGGAAGTGTGTAGGTCGAACTAAGGTCAAACCACGGGTAACTATAGGAAGAAGACAATGAGCAATGACCTTATAAAGGACATTGTCAGAGGCAGAAAGTTCTTGTGATTGAAATATATTGGTGTTTAAAGGTCGAGGAGAGTGATAGAAAGTAGTATGAAGGGAATCAAAAGAAATCTCCTCAAAGGGAGGTGGAAGAGGATCACTCCAAGACGGATACAAAATGAAATCATTCTCGGAAGAGAGACATCCGAGAAAATCGGTCCAGATCTGGGGGCTGAAATCCAGATCGCACTAAGCAATGTGAGTCCGGTATCTCAGGCCATCTCCAACCAGTCGCAAGTTGTTGAAGAATTCAGAAAGAAGAGTGATATTTACATGATGTTCACAAAAAACTAATGATTCAAGTTTGTAGTGTTGGATGATTTGAACAATGTAGAGTCTTTAAGAAAATTTGGATCCATTGATCGAGGTGGAATGAGTTGGAATTTATTTTTATTGAAGGCACTTTCAAGTGCGGAGTTTGGAAATCTAGGATCGACAGAGGGTGGAGGGTTTGATAGGCCCTCGTTTGTCGGAGGTACCCGGGCACGCTTAGTAGCATAATGCTTAAGTCTAAATGTGCGAAAAATAAAACAATGTAGGTTAAGGATGATGCATGCACAAAGACAACAAAACAAGCACCGGTTAGTGAAACAAAATTATAGGAACAAACAAACTGTGAGCAGGAGGGATGAGGGTTTACCTAGGCGGCATGGTGAAAGATCAAAGAACAGTGTCGGACGCGAGTGTCCACAAAACCCTAGCTGAGCGAGCGGTCGGCGGTGGAGACTAGGGTGTGAACAGGGTTAGAAGAGGAGGTCCTCGAGTCGGAGAACACTCCAAATGGAAGCACCGGTCGGTGAAGTCACCAGAAAATGAGGGAGAACGGCTAAAAGGTGCGGTGGAAGTTCGTCAGAAGAAGAAGAGGGGAGAAAATCGGGAAGTTTTGGCGAGTCGAACCGGTGGAGAACCCTATAAACCGCGACATCACGATCATTGCCGTTAGTTAGCCGAATCGATGAAGATCACCGATCGACCGATATGAGCGCTTCAGGCGCAGCAGACCAACTCCCATAAATTGCATGAATCGACGGCGAACAATAACCGGCCAGATCGTACAAGCTTCAGAGGTAATCGATCGCCATAAATGGCAATAATCGATGGCGGACCGTAAGCCCGGTTGATATCATCGTATCGATTGAATCGCGAGTAAGCGCCTCGATCGATATCGATAGTCTTTTGGCCGATTAAAATTCATAATTAATTCAATAAAAATCAAAAAATTATGAAATTTTGTGGTCAATATTGTTAGATCATTTCCTATCAGGGAAAAATTATTTTAAAAATATATCACCTCTAGATTTTGATATTGACACAATCTTGAGAATTTACAAAAGTTATTATATTTTTGCAAACTTTGTATCACTTTAGCTTATCAATTGAAAATTGTTTCTCAAGGTTTGATAGACATAGTTTAAATTTTGTTTTATTTGACATTTCAAATCATATTCTTGGAGTTATATGCACATTAATTGTACATAAGCCTTCCCAATGATTGGTCCAATGAAGGATTTATGTCTCTAGATGGCACTTTGGCTCATGGTAATGCATCATAACAAGCATGATGAACCAAGTGCATCTTCCTAACATCTCACATGATTTCTAGGTGGCTAAATACACAAATCATGGTTTCTTAGGTCTATTGTGAGATGGTTAGAGGTATAAAACCTAGATTTTTATGGGATCATGCACACCTACATTTCTATTCTACAAAGCACATTCCAAGTTCTCTCCTAAGTGATGAAAATTCTATTTCGGGGAGAGGCTTGGTAAAGATGTCGGCTAGGTTGGACTTAGATTCAATGTAATTAAGCTCAATGTCCCCCTTAGCCACATGATCTCTAATGAAGTGATGTTTTACTTCAATGTGCTTAGTCCTAGAGTGATGCACCGGATTTTTGGTCAAGTTTATGGTGTTCACATTGTCACAAAATACTTTTATGTTGGAGTAAGATAGCTCATAGTCCTCTAAAGTATGTTTCATCCATAGAAGTTGAGTTACACAACCACCCATAGCCACATATTCGGCTTCGGTGGTGGATAGGGAAACACAAGGTTGCTTCCTACTACTCCAACTAACTAGGGAGGACCCAAGGAATTGGCATCCACCACTAGTACTCTTCCGATCCAATTTGCAACCGGCATAATCGGAATCGATGTACCCAATTAAATCAAAAGATCTAGTCCTAGGGTACCATAATCCTACATTTAGTGTGCCTTTAACATATCTTAAGATTCTCTTAACGGCAACTAAATGAGATTCTTTAGCACATGATTGATATCTAGCACACATACCAACCGCAAATAATATGTCGGGTCTACTAGCGGTTAAGTACAAAAGACTACCAATCATGCTCCTATAAAGTGTAGGATTTATTTGTTTTCCTTCACTATCACTATCTATTTTAGTATTGGTTGCCATTGGAGTTGAAACCACCTTAGCATTTTCCAAACCAAATTTCTTAATCATTTCCTTAGCATATTTGGTTTGATAAATATAAATACCTTCACTAGTTTGTTTGACTTGCAATCCTAGGAAGAAATTTAATTCCCCAACTAGACTCATTTCAAACTCTTTTTCCATATTTTGAATAAAGTCTTGAAGGAGTTCATCATTTGTTGACCCAAAGATAATGTCATCAACATATACTTGGGCTACAAAGATGTCCTTAGATGTTGACTTTATAAAGAGAGTTTGATCTATACTACCCCTTTTAAAATCCTTAGAAATTAAGAAAGATGATAATCTTTCATACCAAGCCCGGGGAGCTTGTTTCAAACCATACAAGGCTTTCCTAAGCTTGTATACATGGTTTGGATAGTCCATGTTTTCAAACCCGGGAGGTTGTTCTACATATACCTCTTCCTTAATAAACCCATTTAGGAATACCGATTTGACATCCATTTGATAGAATTTGAAACCCATAAAGGAGGCATACCCTAAAAGTATTCTAATGGACTCTAACCTAGCAACCGGGGCATATGTTTCATCATAGTCAAGTCCTTTAACTTGATTAAAACCCCTTGCAACTAATCGTGCTTTATTTCTAGTGATATTTCCTTGGTCATCTAGTTTGTTCCTAAAGACTCATCTTGTAGTAACAATGGTATTTTCACTTGGTCTAGGAACTAACTGTAGGGATCCCGAGCGATAAACAAAATTCGCAGCGGAAAACTTAGGATCCCTCCAGAGATCCAAGTAAAAAAAACATACTCGTTTCTATTATCGATTCTATCCTATAGGAATCGAGATTACCTTCGAAGCATGCCCTTCGAATTCCAGTCAGCAACACTTGCGGATCTCAGCGTGGTCAGAATGTCCATGCCTCTACGATGCACACACACATGATCTTGGAGAGAAGAGGTAAACCCTTTCGGTTGTGCTAGCAACCACGCCAAGGTCTCTTTTTTCACTCTATACTTGGATTTTTTTGAGAACAAAATAAAATCAAATTCAATTTATTTTTCATTCTCACGTTGAAGAAGAAGAAGAAACAATAATACACCTTAATGAGACATTAAATGCACTTCCTTATTCTCCATGGTAAAAGAAAGGAAGTCAATTAATGCTCATTAAATGCACATTAATGAGCTTTTAAATCCCATTTTAAACCCCATTTATTAATTCTTGTATTACATTATTAATTCGTGTATTACATGATTAATTATGATTAATCATTTTAGCCTTCTTCTCTTGGTTTGACTTGAGTCTAACTCAATATAAACCAATTTGAGTCCAACTCAAATTTAGCCAAGTAATGAGTCTTACTCATTCTAGTTAATCCAATTAACTAATAATTCATTTTAGTCAAACCAAAATGATTTCCTCTCCAAAATAATATGTTCTTTGTGTGTGACCCTATAGGCCCTCATAACGTTGGCAATGTATCCAAAACCATTTTAGATACATAAGCAATGAGCGGCATCTAGCAATACATCATTGCTACCCAAGTGATGAGAATGTCGAGATCCGACAACCTCTTTCGTGACTATTATCATATGACAGTGTCCTTCTATCCTTGATATCTCAGATCGATCAATGAGGCATAGACCGTGTCACCCTCTTATCAATCTTTATTTTTCTCGATCCCCAAGTAGACTCACTCAAACAAATGAGCTCAATATCTCATATTGACTCATTTGAGCATGGCCATGCATTTCGTGGTCCTACTCTATCAAGAGGCCAAAGATATCACTCCCGTCATATGGGAGGGATAAATCCCATCTACATCACTCACATCCCTCCGCATAATTCGTTACATACTCAGTGATCGCTGTTATAGTCTCCCAATTACGGTGTGACATTAGACGATACCAAAGTACATAACTCCTTATGTAGGGAACCATAGTGACTTCAGGTCTAAGGACTATTCACACCAATAGTCACATGAGAAAGTATATGACACTCATATAACGATCCATGATACTTTCTCATGGTGGGTCAATTCAGTATATATAGTCTCCTATATATATACCCATGTATCAATGTGATATCACATATCCATGACTTGTGAGATCAAGTCATCTATTGACTTACATGCTAGTCTCAATGTATCAATATAGCCCTTGTCTATTAATACAATACTCGACTAGGAATATTTAAGAATAGTGTTCTCTACAGCTTCTCATAATCAATTCTACCAATTGATATACTGTAGATAATAACCTACTATTCATGGGCATTATTATATTTATTTAGCTGGCACACGCATAAAGGAATATAATAATCAATCTTTGCCTTTATTAATGCAAGAATATAATACAAAAGTCTCCCTCACCAATCATCTCATAATTGGCACTAAGGGCTCATACTAACACTAACTCCCATACTTGACTCCTTTCAAATTGAGCCAATTCATCTTGCATTGCTAAGATCCAATCCGTATCAAGTAATGCATCTTTAATTGTTTTGGGCTCAATTTGAGAAATTAGAGCTATATGACTAGTGGGATCCCTATGGAATGACCTAGTCCTAACTCCTTGAGATAATTCACCCACAATTTGATCTAAGGGGTGACTTTGGTGAACTCTTATGGTTCTAGGAGGTGTACTAATTTGGTTTTGATCATGATCAACCTCAATCCTATGCTCATCATCGGAATCATCCCTTACTCCCCCTTGATTCAATCCTCCCCCTTGATCATTACCCCCTAAGGTTAAATATTGAAATTGTTGGGTGATTTCTTGATTTTCATTGTTAATATCATCATCAATAGGGGATTTCCTAGGGTATGTATTGGCCTTGGACTTTCCCTTGCCAACCCATGCTTGGACTTTACATTGCCAAGACCCATGCTTGGACTTTCCCAAATGCCAAGTGTCTCACTTGGACTTTCCCATAATCGCATGGTCAACCCTAGTCAACCATCAAAGTCTCCCTCGAGTCAAACTCGAGTCTGGTCAATTATAACCTGGGTCGATTGTATAAACAATCTCCCCAAAACATATTAACCAACAACAATGTCAAACATACTATGTCAAACATCAAAACATCACTCGAGTCAAACTCGAGTCTGGTCAATCGTGACCTGGGCCAATTGCACCAACACTCATCATCAATGAGTAATACGTCGTTCGATTCACTTATGAGAAATCTATATCTTTGAGGAATGTTGTTTGTTCTACCAGATCTACGAAGATGTGTCATCACAATAGGCTCAACCGATGTCTCATCACTATGAGTTATCGATTGAGGTTCTTGACCAGGTATCTCTTCAATGTCTATTGAAGTCTCTTGAACCTCCATAAGTTCAACACAACTCTCACTATTTTCTTACAAGAGAAACTCTTTCTCTAGAAATACAGCATGCCTTGAAAAAAACACCTTTTATTCCATAGACTGATAGAATTGGTAACCCCTCATTTCCTTAGGGTTTCCAATAAATAGACATTTATCAGATTTAGCATCCAGTTTATCTGATCAATTTGCTTCACATAAGCAGGACCATCCCATATCTTCAAGTATGATAAATGAGGCTTCTTACTAGCCCATATCTCATATGGAGTAGTCGAGACTACCTTTATCGGGACTCTATTTAGCAAGTAAATAGTTGTCTGAAGTGCATAACCCTAAAACAACTTGGGAAGATTCGCATGATTCATCATCGACCTAACCATGTCCAACAAGGTCTGATTTTGCCTCTCAGATACACCATTAAGCTGTGGTGTATACGGCGGAGGCCATTGAGACAATATACCATTGTCTCTTAGATAATCTAGAAACTCTTGACTCAAGTATTCACCACCTCGATCCGATCGAAGTATTTTAATACTCTTGCCAAGTTGTTTCTCTATTTCATTTATGAATTCTTTGAACCTTTCAAAGGCTTCAAACTTGTGTTTCATCAAGAACACATACCCAAATCATGAGTGATCGCTGATAAAGGTAATAAAGTAGTTATAGCCTCCTAGATCTTGAGTTGACATAGGTCCGCATACATCAGTATGTATTAGACCAAGCAACTCTCCCACCGATTCACCTTTACCAGTAAAAGGTAACTTGGTCATCTTTCCCTTTAAGCATGATTTGCATGTATCGTATGAATCTAATTCAAACGATTCCAGAATTCCACATCGGTGTAATTCGGACATGTGTTTCTTACTTACATGGTCAAGACGACAATGCCACATATAGGAGGCTAATTGATAATCTTTTCGAGCATGCTTGTTGCTTGCTCCAATATTAAAAATGTCACTGGATACGTTCAATATATAAATATCATTTCTTAAAGTTCTAGTCCCATAAAGAATGACATTCAAAGTTATGTAACAACAATTGTTACTAAAAGTTAAATGGTACCTATTTCTATTTAAACAAGAAATAGAAATGATGTTCTTTATCAACAAAGGAACATAAAAGCAATTGTCCAGTTCTTAGACAAGTCATGTAGGGAGTTTCAACAAATATATTCCAATAGTGAGTGTAACAACCTTTGCTTCATTCCCAACATGTAAATTTGACTCTCCCTTAATGAGTCTTCTTCTATTCCTTAGCTCATGTATGTGATTACATATATGTGCACCACACCCAGTATCCAATGCCTATCTGCCTAAAGAAATAATATGACAATCAATAATGAAGATATCTAAAGAAGATGGGGCATCAGATGTCTTTTTCTTCTTCACGGACTCAAGATAAATCTTGTAGTTTCTTCGCCAATGACCCTCATTGCCACAATGATGGCAAGTGCCCTTTTGAGCTGGTTCAGCCTTCCTTGCCTTCTTCCACCCCTTGTGTTATTCCTTTGATTTCCTCTTAGAACCTTTCTTTGAGCAATCAACTAACAGCACCTTCCCCTGTTCATGCTTCACAGAAGGCTCCACAGTCTTCAACATGTTGAGTAGTACCACATATGAACCTTCTTGCATCTCAGAGGTAAAGTGGAGCTTGGAGACTTCGAACCTTTCAGATCTCACTTGCTCATCGAACAACTCATAAAGATGAAAGACTATGGTATGAGCATCCATATGCTAATGCTGCTTCCGCAGCTCGAGTACAATCACAACTAGCATGATGCAACTCACTAGTTTAGAATCACTCACATATTTTCGATGGGCCAACAATTGTTTCGGAGTTCCGTCATCACTAGGACGAGCGGGAAGAGGCCCTTCGAGGACATACACAAGCTTTCCAGCCTTGAGAATAGTTTTTGAGTTTCTAAGTCAGTCTAAGAAGTTTGCCCTAGTCAATTTATTCGAATCCAAAATAGAGTGCAAATACAAAGACATCTGATTAAGCGATTAACCTAGAAATACAGATCGAGCATATATGAGAAAATGATTTTAAAATGCATCAACATACATTTATAAATCCCATTCATTTTTCGAGATCAAAACCCTTAAAATCAATTTGAGAGATTGTAGGTCCATCTTCGAATGGTTTGATATCTGACATAGATAAGAACGACCTTGGAGAGAGTCCAACAAGCCGCTCTTAGCTACGATGGTAGGTATCTAATATACCAATTTCATATCACATATATGAAACTATCACAATGTGTTATCGACTAATTAAATGTTTACACATACATCGGGTTGTTAACTCATTAACAAGTATGCGTCATATGCATAACACCTAACTTCACCTCCCTTCACATCGACCTTGGAGAGAGTCCAACAAATCGAAGCTCCAAGTTAAAGTCGACCCATTGATCATGAAATAGTTTAAATATAGTTAGAGAGCATTTAACCAATTAGTCAGGCTTAGAGAGAGTCTAACAACCAAAACTAATGATTGATCTCTGACTCTTACCATATTAGTAATAAACTATTCCAATGGTTTGAAGATGTTCACATTCGAGTTGGGCTTGGAGAGAGTCCAAACACCAAAACAAGAAACGGAACTCTGGTTCTAACTATATTAATGGAAGGTGTAGGCTTTAATATTGTGTAAGGGATTTAAGGTCTCATCCTCTTTGCATGCAAATAACTATTATCTACATAGCATGACACACATGGCATACATCTACATGTCATGACACACATGACATAATGATATGCATCTAATGTAATTACATTGCATACAATTATGGCATGTACAAATAGTTTCCTTATTTTTTATAACTATTTTGGAAATAAAATATGTTTGAGATTTGATTTCTCAAATCAAATCTCGATTAAATTAGGAAACAAATTTTCAAATTTAATCACATATTCTATTTATGAAAAATATTAATTAAGGAAATTCCAATTTAACTTAGGAAACAAATTTCCTAAATTGTAATATCCTAATCACATTAGAAAATTTTCAATTTGAATTTCTTTACTAATTAAAATTTCTAGAATTACTTCTAAACTTTCCAAAAGTAGAAAATTTCAAAAAATACAATTATTACTATGACAAAATAATTTTATGATTATGTCGGAAGACAATTGGGCTCTGATACCACTGTTGTATTCCCAATGCACTAACGTGGGTGTTGTATTCTAACATGTTTCGTAAATATGCACACAGCGGAAGCAAAAATAAGTAATAAACTATTTATTACAATACACACACCACACACATGCAAGGATACAACATGTGTAGACATAATCAACTTTCAAATTTTACAATAAAAGAAAAATTATTCTAGTTATACCTGATGAATCATATGTAGCGGGAATGACATCAACTGTTGCGACCCTCGCTAGAACCAACTCTATTCATATCCACGCCAAGTATTGTCAGCATAGCTTCACAAAGCCACAAGCCCCAACTTCATGAAAGGTACTAGCCTCATGTTAAAGTCGTTGTGATCCGAGAGACGATTACAATCCAAATCAAATTCGGATCTAAAAATGAGTTCAACGAACTCACTTCTTGGAAGAGGTTTTCATCAACCTATTGACAAAAACTTAACCCTCCACCTATGAGGATTGTCAGAGATCCAATCCCCAGCAAGTAGGTCACTGTCGAAGTGCAAAACGTCGACCAAATGGCCTTTCCACAAAAAGGAGAACAAGCTGTCCAAAATTGGACGGCTTGTTTTAGGTGGAAAAGATGGTCGGCCAAAGCTTGGCCGGTTGCTCCTTGGTCACCGGCGGCGAAAGGAGGATTACTGGAGGAGTCACTGGCGGATGGAGGATGGTCGACGGCAAGGAGGAAATGGTGGCAGCAACTTGGGTAGCAACACAAGGGCTAGGCAGCAAGGACTCCCTCCTTGTGTTGGGCGGCAATAAGCAATGAGAAGGAGAAGAGGTGGGCGGCAACTCCAAAAATAACTCTCTAGGGTTTCACAAAACCCTTAAGCCGTGTTTTTATAGAGAGCATATTCTGCTAATAGTTATTGGTTCATAACCAAAATCCATTAACCCATTCCAATAACTTATGTTAAAATAAATCAAACCGCGTTGGTCTATTTTAAGTTAAAATGAACCGAACCGACATTGGTTCATTCGTTTAAAACAAAACAAAGCACTTTGGTTTATTTTTCCACAATTGGATTAGAGCCAGGCCTATTTGGTTCATCCATCATGTCTTCATAAGACTCAACCCATCCATGCTTCTGATGCGACTGAAACAATTTCATACTCGCTCTTTGTTTTGTCCAACCAAACCAAGTCTCTCTCGATCTAAGAATCCTATTGTCAAGTTCATTTTAAATCCTTCGGATTACGCTCATTGTGCATGTGACCAAATAGGTTTTCGGTTTATGTTGACCATCTATAATTAACCATTAATTATAGAACGATCATGCGTGGCACCAAATAGTACATCATGATCCTCAATTAATCGAAAAATCAACATTTGATCCCAGAACCTTTTTCTGAAACCCTTCAACAACTATAATGAATCGTGCCCCATTCCCTTCACTCATCATATACTCACTTGGTTTAGGACATGGTCTATTTTGTATGTCCCCACTAAGCTGATTACGTCACACCTAGCCCAAGTATTTACTTCCTCGTCCTGCGGATTCTAGTTACTGCATATGTATCCAAGAGTACCATACTCTAAACATGTAATGCTTTGGCCAAAGACTTTAGTAACAATCCGACGAGAGACCATAGGGTATACATCTCACAATGAGTGGTAAATCCTCTGTTGGCTATTGAAACACCATTGGGCACTTCGACTTATGCCCAATCATCCTGGGGCTGCATCTCATCGGAGATGTTTACTTAAGATGTCAAAGCATAAATCTCCATGACCAAGATGACTTGTATACCTCAAGTCGAAGGAATATTGCACTTAAGTTGCAGTAAGGACTTTATTGACTTATCTGTATATGTAGAGAACCATATGAAGTCTTACAACTAGTAACTCAAATGAACTAGTTACCATAACTAGCATTCACAATCAACTCCGGACATCCCAATGTCTCCATCTAGTGAGAAACAACTGCTTGGATAAACCAAAGAGTACACCTCATTCTAGTCTCAACAGAATCGATGGCATCTGAATGTATCAATTCATCGACTAGGGATAATTTCAATACATCACAATAACACATGTAGAGATACTCACTAGTTGTGATCCAATCACAAATTCTCTCATGTTGTGAATTGTATTACGGACATTCTGTAAATGAGTTTGAGATCCAATCAAATACATTAAAACATGTATACTCAAATAGTGAATCTTCATTTATCAAATAAATAGTACAACCAAAAACCCATTGCCTTAGGACACATCTCATATATTACTAACACCTCCTTACCGTCGGCCATCCTCCAGCCATCGGTGACTCATCTGACGATCCTCCTTTGGCCGCCGGAGACCAAGGAGCAACCGGCCAAGCTTTGGCCGACTATCTCTTCTACTTATACAAGCTGTCCAGTTTTGGACAGCTTGTTCTCCTCTTTGTGGAGAGGTCATTTGATGAACATTTTGTGCTCCAACAGCGACCTACTTGGCAGGGATTGGATCTCCGGCAATCCTTATAGGTGGAGGGTTATGTTTTCGTCAATTGGTTGACGAAAACCGCTTCCAAGGAGCGAGTTTATGGAACTCGTTTTTAGATCTGAATATGATTCAGATTGTGATTGTCTCTCGGATCACAATGACTTCAACATGAGGCTAGTACCTTTCGTGAAGTTGGGGCTCGTGGCTTTGTGAAGCTATCCTGATGATACTCGCCATGGATACGAATAGAGGCATTTCTAGTGATGGTCACTACTGTTGTTGTCATTCCTGCTACACGTGATTCGTCAAGTATAACTAGAATAAATTTCCTTTTATTACAAAATTTGAAATGTTGATTATGTCTACACATGTTGTATCCTTACATCCGTGTGGTGTTTGTGTTGTAATAAATAGTTTATTACTTGTTTTTGCTTCCACAGTGTGCATAATTACGAAACATGTTTGATCACAACACCCACGTCGGTGCCATGGGAACCCAACAATTGTATCAGAGCCCAATTGTGTTCCGACATAATCGTAAAATTATTTTACGATAGTCATAATTATATTTTTGAACATTTTCTACTTTTTGAAAGTTTAGAAGTAATTATGGAAATTTTAATTAGTAAAGAAATTCAAATTGGAAATTTTCTAATGTGATTAGGAAATTACAATTTAGAAAATTTGTTTCCTAAATTAAATTTGAATTTTCTTAATTAATATTTTCCATAAATAAAATATGCAATTAGATTTGAAAATTTGTTTCCTAATTTAATCGAGATTTGATTTGAGAAATAAAATCTCAAACATATTTTATTTCTAAAATAGTTATGACAAATAAGTAAACTATTTGTACATACCATAATTGTATGCTATGTAATTGCATTAGATGCATATCATTATGTCATGCGTGTCGTGACATGTAGATGTATGTCATGTGTGTAATGTCATGTAGATAATAGTTATTTCCATGAAAAAGAGGATGAGACTTTAAAACCCTTACACAATATTAAAGTCTATACCTTCCATTAATATAGTTAGAACCAGAGTTTCATTTCTTGTTTGGGTTGTTGGACTCTCTCCAAGCCTGGCTCGAACCTGAATATGTTCAAACCATTGAATAGTTTAACACTAATATGGTAAGAGTAGAGGTCAATCGTTAGCTTGGGTTGTTGGACTCTCTCCAAGCTTGGCTAATTGGTTGAATGCACTTTAACTATATTAAAATTATTTCGTGATTAATGGGTCAGCTTTAACTTGGAGCATCAGTTTGTTGGACTCTCTCCAAGGTCGATGTGAAGGGAGGTGAAGTTGGGTGTCATGCATATGATGCATACTTGTTAATGTGTTAACAACCCAATGTATGTGTGAACATTCAATTAGTTGATAGCACATTGTGATAGTTGCATATATGTGATATGAAATTGGTATACTTGATACCTACCATCGTAGCTAAGAATGGTTTGTTGAACTCTCTCCAAGGTTGTTCTTACCTATGTTGGATATCAGCCCATTCAGAGATGGACCTATGATCTCCCGAATTGATTTTAGGTGTTTTTGAATTCGAAAAAATGAATGGGAACTAATAAATGGATGTTGTTGCATTTTAAAATTATCTTTCTCATATATGCTCGATTTTTATGTCTAGGTTAATCACTTGATCATGACGTATTTGAATTTGCACTCTATTTTGGATTCGAATAAATTGACTAGGCTGAACTTCTTGGACTGACTTAGAAACTTGAGTATTATTCTCAAGGCGAAAAAGCTTGCGTATGTCCTCGAAGAGCCTCTTCCCAATCGTCCTAAGGATGATTCAACTTCGGACCAATTGTTGGCCTATCAGAAATATGTGACTAATTCTAAATTGGCAAGTTGCATCATGCTAGCGGCGATGGTACCCGAGCTTCAGAAGCAACATGAGCATATGGATGCTAATACCATAGTCTTTCATCACCATGAGCTATTTGACAAGCAAGCGAGATCCGAAAGGTTCAAAGTCTCCAAGCTTCTCTTCACCTCTAAGATGCAAGAAGGTTCATCTGTGGTGCAATTTATGCTAAAGATGAAATGGGTACATCGAGCGACTAGCGACACTTGGGTTTGTGATGGATCATTAATTAAGTATTGACTTAATTCTACATTATTTGCTGAAGAGTTACTCACAGTTTGTGTCAAACTACCAAATGAACAAACATGAAACCACCATTCCTGAGCTCCTCAACATGCTGAAGACTATGGAGCCTTCTATGAAGCATGAGGAGAAGACGATATTGTTAGTTGATTTCTAGAAGAATGGATGTAAGAGGAAATCAAAGGAACAATAGAAGGGAAAGAAGAATAAAAAGGATAAAAAGACGAAACCAACCCAAAAGGGCACTTGCCATCACTGTGGCAAGGAGGGCCATTGGCGAAGAAACTGCAAGATTTATCTTGAGTCCATGAAGAAAAAGGCATCTAATGCCCCATCCTCTTCAGGTATCTTCAGTATTAATTGTCATTCTATTTCCTCAGACACTTGGGTATTGGATATTGGGTGTGGCTTACACATATGTAATGACATACAAGGGCTAAGGAATAGAAGAAGACTCGTCAAGGGAGAATCAAATTTGCAAGTAGAAAATGAAGCAAAGGTTGTTGCGGTCACCATCGGAACATATTTGTTGAAGCTCCCTACAAGACTTGTCTTAGAACTGGACAATTGCTATTATGTTCCTTCATTAATAAAAAATATTGTTTCTATTTCCTGCTTAAATAGAAATGGATATCATTTGACTTTTAGTAACAATTGTTGTTACATAACTTTGAATGGGATTCTTTATAGGACCAGAACTTTATGTAATGGTATATGTACGTTGGACGTATCCAGTGAGATTCTCAATATCGAAGCGAGCAACAAGAGTGCTCGAAAAGATAATCAATTAGACTTTGTGGCATTGTCATCTTGGCCATGTGAGCAAGAAATGCATGTCCGAATTACACCGATGTGGAATTCTAGAATCGTTTGAATTAGATTCATATATTATTTGTGAATCAAGCTTAAAGGGCAAGATGACCAAGTTACCTTTTACTGGAAAAGTTAAACCGGTGGGAGAGTTGCTTGGTCTAATACATACTGATGTATGTGGACCTATGTCAACTCAAGCTCTAGGAGGCTATAGCTACTTCATTACCTTCACCGATAATCACTCATGGTTTGGGTATGTCTTCTTGATGAAACACAAGTTTGAAGCCTTTTAAAGTTTCAAAGAATTCAGAAATGAAGTAGAGAAATAACTTGGCAAGAGTATTAAAATACTTTGATCAAATCGAGGTGGTGAATACTTGAGTAAAGAGTTTCTAGATTATCTAAGGGACAATGGTATATTGTCTCAATGGACTTCCTCGTATACACCACAACTTAATGGTGTATCTGAGAGGCAAAATCATACCTTGTTGAACATGGTCAGGTCGATGATGAATCATGTGAATCTTCCCAAGTCATTTTGGGCCTATACACTTCAAACAGCTATTTACTTGCTAAACAGAATTCCGACCAAGTTAGTCTCTACTACTCCATATGAGATATGGAATAGTAAGAAACCTCATTTATCTTACTTGAAGGTATGGGATTGTCCTATTTATGTGAAGCGGATTGTATCAGATAAACTGGATGTTAAGTCTGATAAATGTCTATTTATTGGATACCCTAAGGAAACGAGGGGTTACCAATTCTATCATCCTGTGGAACAAAAGGTGTTTGTTTCAAGGCATATTGTGTTTATAGAGAAAGAGTTTCTCTTGCAAGAAAATAGTGGGAGTGGTATTGAACTTGAGACGGTTCAAGAGACTCCAATAAACATTGAAGGGATACCTGGTCAAGCATCACAATCGATAACTCATAGTGATGAGACATTGACTAAACCTATTGTGACACTACATCTTCGTAGATCTGGTAAAACATGCAACATTCTCGAGATATATGGGTTTCTCGTAAGTGAATCGAACGATGTGTTACTCATTGATGATGAGGAGGCTATCAGTTATGAAGAAGTTCTGAAAAGTTCAGAAAGGGACAAATGGCTTGAAGCCATGTTATGTGAGAAAAACATATAGGGTTTTAGGAGTAGTTTTCGCTCACATCTCATTACATTCTATGTTTGTTTCATGCATATTTTACTTTGTTTTCCATGCATTTACTATTTTCTAGTTCGGAGATATACTTTTGTTAATTTATATGTAGGACGGTATTTTTGGAGCAAAAATGGACCAATTTGTGGCGCACGGGCCTTAGGGAAGACGCACTAGCCATGTCCCAAGACTTGGGCATGTTTCGAAAGTGAAATGGATCAAAACGGAGGCTCCAGGAAAAGACATGGACAGGTCGTGTGAAAACACATGGTCGTGCCTTTTTCTAGCTCAATATCTACCCGAGATTTCATCTATTTTCAAGACTTGCACACGGCCAGGGCGTGTGAAATTCACACGGTCGTGTGGCGGCATCGCAAATTCGACGAAATAGGGTTTTTCAAGCATTTATGGAAAGCCAGAGCCACCTCTATATATAGAAAACTTGTATAAGTGGTTGGGGATCACGAGGGAGCCGTCCTAGGCCTCCCAAATCCTAGGGGGAGGCAAGACGACTGGGATGGCACACCGAAGCCCTAAAAAGCTTAGGGAACTCACAACGGGGAGAAAGAAAACCACCGGAGATCCGAGTTCTGCACTTCAATGTCAGAGAGAAGGCCACATTGGCATTGTAAACCTCTGTTCTTACACTTTATTTATTATTTATTAGAACATGAACATGCCTTGTGTTTCTCCTCTCCTATCTATGGAGTAGTTTCTTCGATTATAAGATTAGGGTGTAGCTTGTGTGAGTATGACATGTTGCTTCAAATTGAATTTTGTTATTGGGTTTGAATTTGCAATTGGAATTTGTTTACACCGATATCTATGTGTATTTGGTTTTCTATCTACTGTGCTTAGCCGATACGAGGGGTGACAGCCCTCGTATCTAAGATTTAGAGGACTTATACGAGGAACCTAGGGGTTAGCCTCATCTCCTATAACCGTGGGTAGAAGGATGCAATAGAACTGGAAATAGTTCGTCGTAGGGATTGAATCAGCATCCTCATACCGCCTATCCAGTCCTTGTAAGGCAGAGATAGCACTCGATAGATGTGGTGGCTCATTCGGAGAGTGTATGATGTCCCTTTCACAAGACCATAGTTAGACGTTTAGACAACGCCCAGTTGATAGCAAAATCTTAGAATGCCTTTAAAAGATCTCGTGGAAAACTCCTTTCTTCCTCCGTGTGACACCATATTGAGTAGGACCACCGATAACCCTCACATTCACAACCCCTTAGAGTCTAGTCCCGAACAATTACACCCACCGAACAAATCGGTACTCAAATCTCAGTCCCTGTGGGATCGATAATCTTTTTATTACTTGACGAAATCCGTGCGCTTGTGGGCATTGAGTGCGAGCGCACACTTCGAGTACTCGACGGTCTCCGTCGTGAGATTTGAGGTCGTGTTCGCATGCATCAAGTTTTTGGCGCCGTTGTCAGGGACTGATTGATTCGATATCAAATCGAGAAGCGGATAATTAGATCGGACCTAGGATAGATTTACTTTTCTTGTTTTGTTTTCTTTTATTTATTTCATTTTATTTTAGTTTTGTTTATTCAGTTTCTCTTTCCTTACCTATAATTTCCTGTGTATAACGATGCATGCTTTTACTCATGATTATGGTCAATTTAATGTTGTAAGTTTTGGTAACATTTATTATGAGCATTGTGGTGAAACATGGCATACCATTAACGATTGTCCAGATATATTCGAACCTTCACAATTTGAACAAGAAGATGTCACCTTCAATTATAACTAGTGGCCAGAAGATTCCTATTTATATAGTTATGACCCTGGCTACTTAATCCCTCAATATTGTCCACCTAAATCCCGACTTGAGCAGATGATGGAAGATTTCATTCAAACGATGATTTCAAATGGCGGCATTCCCAGACAAAGACTCAATATTGTTTCCCAAGCAAGAACGAGTGCTATGAATCGCCATGCGAATTTTATCCAGAACCAAGTCTCAATCTAGAAGCCTTGCAAGATAAAGTTACTAGGGAATGCAAGGAGCATAGTCAACAATTCACGGAGTTTATGCGACAAAATCTAGTAGATGAAGAAACCAAACGACTAGAAGGTGGCTTTGATGACTAGATTACACCTAATATGGCAGAGACTCACTTTGAGCGAATGAATGAGGGAGACATAGATGACATTGGAAGTAAAGTAGGACAATCCATTCAATCACCACTAGAAGGAGAACTTGAGGATTATATAATTGATACTTTAATCGAGGAGTGCATTGCTTCAATCAAAACACCTCCTAACCTCAAGGGTCTAGAAGAGCCTGCCTTAACCCTCACCAAAACTTTATTTACCAATAACGAAGCCCATCTAGTGATTTGTTATGATAAAATTTCATTCGACCTAATAGCATCTACTAATCAATCTTTTGGTGAGAATATTTGTGGTGAGTTACATTATTTACAGCATATGGATGAAACAAAATATCATGATCAAACTCCTGATGATTCTTAAAAGATAAGCATGTTCACTCTCGAACCAAGGAAGGCAGCCAATAATTATCTTGCCCCTCCACGAGCAAGATTTAAGAGATATGGTGATAAGGGACCACAAGGGAGGAGGCATAAGGCGAGCAAATATCTTGCTCCCCCATGAGCAAGATTCAAACGCCTCAAATGAAACGTAGGAATAAGGTCGAGCTAAAAGACCTTAAACAAAGCGCTTCTTGGGAGGCAACCCAAGTTTAGATTTTGTGTTTATTTCTTATTAGTTTTTTGCATTCGTTTGTTTTGAACTTTGATTTATATTCGTTTAGCGTGTTGCATTTGAATTAGGACTAGGAAGGACTTGATATGTAGAAACAAAAATCATTTTGAACCTACACGACTGAGCATGTAAGGAGAATTCGGATTGTTGTGCACCATGAGAGAAAAACAGAGGACACACGACCTAGCCATGTGTTTTCACACGGCCCAACAGTGTGTTTTCACACGCCCGTATTGCACAAGGGATAAAGGGCACTGCACCGTGCATTTTGCCCCTATACATCACTCCCCAATCCACGCATGTATAGGAGCCCACCTAATCCACATTTACATGAGCTTGCACCTGCACCATCAACTTTTTCTACTTTTGAGCATGATGTAGGTACATCTGCCCAAGATTTTTTGAAGTTTCGATCGCCCCTCGACGATATATATATCGAGCAGCAGACGCAGGGGCAGCGATGGGAGGAGCATTAGGATCGATATGTTGGCCGGCTAGAGGGGGGTGAATAGCCCTCTTTCGTCGTGTGGTGGAAGTCGTTCTTAATCGTCTACAATAAACGTTAGCGCAAGCGAAAAATACAAAGCAAAGACAATTAAGAACAAACACAAAGATAAACAAACAATTCGCTAACACCGCAATGTAACGTGGTTCACGACTGCGCCGCTAATCCACTATCCGATTCGTCCACGGTGAATCACTCCGCAACCAATCCACTATTGGTCTCTCCTTTGCACCAAGCTAGGTGGAGGTAACCCTTACAACTCAAGAATACTCCTTCTTTTACAATAGATGTGAAAGAAACTAGAAGAAGGAGTTTACACTTGTGGAGGACTTGGATGATAGTTTGGAATATGAGCATTAGCCATCCAAAAGCCCACACCCTCTCTTTTTATAGAGAGGGTTGATTTCTTCCCGTTGGCCGCCATCACTTGACTGCTTCCCTTGGCAGTCGACTGTCGCCACTACAACGGCCTCCAAACACGTCAGATCCCGACCGTTGTAGTCCAACGGAACCCTTGGCAGTCGACTGATGTATCCATCAGTCGACTATTGCCTCCATAGTCGACTGGTCAGTCGGCTACGAGCAGTTCTGTTCCTGTGACTGCCTTCATCGCTGATCGCCACCTTTAGCGGTCGATCAGGGCCAAACCCATCGATCGAACACCGCCGAACCCGTTTGACTCAGCAGCGATCGCCATTTCATGGCGCGATCGATGTTGGGAAATCTCATCCGACACTTAGCCAAATAGCCAAGTTTCACCTAAGAGCACTACCCCTTCCCGGGTTACATTCGCTCACTCTCATCCCTCGGAGTCCCTCGCCTTTGAAGTTATCTTCGTCCGGCCACGTCCCTCGGATGCGCCAAGCGCACGGCTCTTCACTCCAAGCTCCTCGTCCGGCGGTCCCTCAAATGCTCCAAGCACATGGCTTCCGCAAAGCCATCCTTCACTGACTCAAAGACCGAGTCATGAGAGGTGAAACTCGCCAAGGCTCCATGTGTGAATTACTAAGTCCTGCAAGACTCCAACGCACATATCAAATCCAAACATCCTAACTTAAACCCTTTGCCACACACATCAAAACCATATCACGGCAAGAGATTGCCCTAACAGAGCAGAGCGCTTACACATAGATAGAGTTTTAGGACTTTCGGGAGCACTTCCAGTGGGCTGAGGAGTTCTACGATGAGGCCCGCGTCTACTCCTAGGGGGGAGACTGCCCGTCGCCAGGATGAGGCCACCTACCACCAGGAGATGCGGTAGCACATGCATGCCCAACAGGCATAGTGGGCCCGGGAGGAGGAGCACAGAGCAACCGCTGCGTCCACTAGCTCTCAAATCAACCACATGTAGATGTGGCATCAGCAGTTGAGCACCAGGTTTTCTCAGGAGTCCGACATGCTGAGACCACCGGACTTCGCACCTCGTCCACCATATTAGAGGTACTGCTTCGCTTAAGTCTGGGGGGGACCCCAAGTTTTAATTTATTTTGTTTCTAGCAGTAGTTTCTTTCCTAATATTTGCATTTTAGCTTTAGTTAGCATTCATTTATTAATGATAGTGTGTTTAGTTTCTCTCTGCACTTAGTTTTTATTATCTTTAAGCTACCTCAGTAGTATTTTTAAAGTTACATACATGAGTTGTTTCCATGGGTAGCTTAACTTCATTTACCTTGTGGTATTTTATTTTATTTGCTCTTATGAATGTTCTAGATTTACACTAGTTAGCTTTTATTATACCTACACATGACGAACATTCTGAAAGGGAAAATCTAGTACGTACCTAGTTATGATTCATCTTAGTAGTATAGTACTTTGGAATCCATAGGTGACTCTATATTTAGCATTTTAGTTATTGGAGATGCTCGGATTGTGGAAGCCCATTCGGAAAAATCAAAATCCCAAGAGAGAGAAAAAAAAATGGAATAAGAAAAGAAAAAAAAAAGAAGAGAATGAAAAAAAAAGAGTAAGAAAAAAAATTTTGAAAAAAATATTTTTTTAAGGGATAAAAAAAATAGTTGTCGTGGGTGGAAATGGTTAAGTGCCCCTTTGAGACCGAGTTAGGTTACTGGGGAAACACCTACCAATTTCTCTCAATACCGAGCACGCCTTTGAGACTTTGTACTAGATCTAGGGAACGACCCTCGCTTTAGGCAGGTAAGTGCCTAAGAGTCAAAGACCTTAGGAAAGCTATAGGATGACAACTTAACTTACCATGGAACGAGTATCCCCTAAGAAGATTCGCTTAGCACGAGCACGAGGAGCTAACTTAGTGAATTTCTACAACATATCTATTTTGTTTTGATTGCAAATACCACTTGATAAATCTAGTTAACATGTTAAGTATGGAACAATACCTTTTAAAATTTCATGGCATTGAGGTTTGCTTGAGGACAAGCAAAGACTTAAGTCTGAGGGAATTGATGTGAGCAAAACATATAGGGTGCATTTGGTTCAAGTAATCATATATAACCTTGGTTATGTGATTACCACGGAATAAAACATAACCTTGGAATAAAGTATAACCTTTGATAAAAATATTGTTTGGTTGGAAGTTTTAATATATAACTTAGTTTAACATTTTACTAAATTATCCTTTGTCTTTTGCTCAATCAATTCGACGACGACGACGGAAATATTAATAATGATGATGGCAGCAATCGGCCAGCGACAGTGCCCAGCCGACCGACGACGGCAGTGATCGATCAGTGTCCGCCCGACGGTGGTGGTGACTGACCAACCGTGGTGATGGTTGATCGACCGGCGGCGTCGACGGTGGCCAGTCGATCGGCGGCAACAACGACGATCGATTGACCAGCGACGACAACAATGGGTGATCGATCAACAACGGTGGTGACTGGCCGAGCGATGGTCAGTGGCAGCTGGCGGCGACCGTCGGTCGGCGACGGGCGACGGCGGTCGGTCGGCGATGGGCGGAGGTGACGACGGAGGGCGATAGGCGACGACGACGGCGGTTGGAGACGAGTGACAGTGGCGGCGATCATGGCGGTGACGATGGAGAGTGGTGGTGGCAACAACGGTGACGGCTGTGGCGGCAACGATGACTGCGGCAACAATAGCAGCAACGGCATCGGCCGACGGCGGTGGCCGGCGACGGGTATCAACCGACGATCGGCGACAAATCGATTGAGTTTTGACAAATTGACATTTAATATATTGCTAGGGGTAATATTGGAAAAAAAATTCCTTAACCCCGGAAATCAACAAAAACCTTGGTTCTCCAAGGTTTTCCTATTCCCCCTAAAAAGGTTTTAGTCCATAACCAGGTAATGAACAATTATCAGGTAATTGTTCATAACCTAAACCAAACAAGCTTTTTTTTTATAACCTAACAAGGTTATCAACAAAAACCCCCAACCAAACGCACCCATAGAGTTTTATGAGTAGTTTTCACTCACATCTCATTACATTCTATGTTTGTTTCATGCATATTTTACTTTGTTTTGCATGCATTTCCTATTTTCTAGTTCAGAGATTTACTTTTGTTAATTTATGTGTAGGATGACATTTTTGGATAAAAAATGGAGCAATTTGTGGAGCACGGACATTAGGGAAGACGCACTGGCCATGCCCCAAGACTTGGACATGTTTCCGAAGCAAAACGAATCAAAATGGAGGCTCCAAGAAAAGACACGACCGTGCCTTTTTCCCAACTCAATTTATAGATGAGATTTTATCTATTTTCCAACCTTACACACGACCATATGGTGGCACCGCAAATTCGATGAAATAGGGTTTTTCAAGCATTTATGGAAAGCCGGAGCCACCTCTATATATAGAAAACTTGTCTAAGAGGTTGGGGATCACGAGGGAGCCACCCTAGGGCTCCCAAACCCTAGGGGGAGGTAAGACGGCTGGGACGGCACACCGAAACCCTAAAAAGCTTAGGGAACTCACAACGGGGAGGAAGAACACTGCCGAAGATCCGAGCTCTGCACTTTAACGCCAGAGAGAAGGCCACATTGGCATTGTAAACCTCTGATCTTGCACTTTATTTACTATTTATTCGAACATGAACATGCCTTGTGTTTCTCCTCTCCTATTTATGGAGTAGTTTCTTCGATTCTTGGATTAGGGAGTAGATTGTGTGCGTATGACATGTTGCTTAAAATTGAATTCTGTTATTGGGTTTGAATTTGCAATTGGAATTTGTTTACACTGATATCTATGTGTATTTGATTTTCTATCTACTATGCTTAGCTGATACGAGGGGTGACAACCCTTGTATCTAAGATTTAGGGGACCTATACGAGGAACCTAGGGGTTAGCCTCATCTCCTATAACTGTGGGTAGTAGGATACGATAGAACTGGAAACAGTTCATCACAGGGATTGATTTGGCATCCTCATACTGCCTATCCAGTCCTTGTAAGGCAGAGATAGCTCCCGATAGATGCGGTGACTCATTGGGAGGGTGTATGATGTCCCTTCCACAAGACCATAGTTAGACCTTTAGACAATGCCCAGTTGATAGCATGTTTTACGACACACAAGCGAAACCAAAATTCTAGAATCCCTTTAAAAGATCTCGCCGCAAACTCCTTTCTTCCTCCGTGTGACACCGTATTGAGTAGGACCACCGATAACCCTCACATTCACAACCCCTTAGAGTCTAGTCCCGATCAATTTCACCCACCGAACAAATCAGTACTCGAATCTCAGTCCCTGTGGGATCGATAATCTTTTTATTACTTGATGACATCCGTGTACTTGCAGGCATTGAGCGCGAGCGTGCACTTTGAGTCCTCGACGGTCTCCATCACGAGATTTGAGGTCATGTTAGTGTGCATCACCATGAAGTCGAAAATGGATTTCATGTATGAAAATCAAGTTTAGAACTTAGAGGACCCACCTGAAGGCATTAAGCCTATAGGGTGCAAGTGGGTTTTCAAGAAGAAAACTGACGTGGATGGTAATGTGATTACCTATAAGGCTAGATTAGTGACGAAAGGCTATCGTCAAAAGCAAGGTGTTGATTATGACGAGACCTATTCACCAGTAGCTATGCTTAAATCCATTCGGATGCTCCTAGCCATAGCGGCTCATTATGATTATGAGATATGCAAATGGATTTGAAAATGGATTTCATTAATGGAAACCTATTCAAGGACATGTATATGATACAACCTGAGGGTTTAACATCGATTGATAAAACCAAGGTATGCAATCTTCGACGGTCCATATATGGACTGAAGCAAGCATCTAGGAGCTGGAATAATCATTTTGATAAGACAATCAAAAGGTTTGATTTCTCACAAAATCCAGGCAAACCTTGTGTGTACAAGAAGGTTAGTGGGAGTGTAGTCGTGTTCCTAGTATTGTATGTCGATGACATATTACTTATAGGAAATGATATATATGTCTTACAGTCAGTTAAAATTTGATTATCTAAAACATTCTCCATGAAAGACCTGGGAGAAGCAACATACATCCTTGGGATTAAGATCTATAGAGATAGATCAAAACGGTTGCTTGGTCTTTCGCAGTCTATTTATATAAACCGAGTGCTAAAGAAGTTTAGCATGTCGGAATCCAAGAATGGTTTCCTACCCATCAGGCATAGGGTACACCTTTCGAAGTCTATGTGTCTGTGCACAGAAGATGAGAGGATTTGCATGAGTAAGATCTCCTATGCATCCGTAATAGGATCTATCTTGTATGCTATGTTATGTACAAGGCCCGATGTATCATATGCTTTGAGTGTCACGAGTAGATATCAGTCTAATCCAGGAATAGATCATTGGGCAATTTTTAATATAATCCTTAAGTACTTGAGAAGAACTAAGGATGTGTTCATAATATATAGAGAAGGTGATATGGTAATATGTGGGTATACGGATGTCAGCTTCTAGACATACAAGGATGATTCTAGGTCTTAGTCTAGGTATGTATTCACCTTGAATGGAGGCACAATAAGTTAGAAAGTTTCCAAGCAAGACACTATAGCGGATTCTTCCACTGAGGAAGAATACATTGTAGCTTCAGAAACAGCAAAGGAAGTAGTTTGGATCAAGAAATTCGTCTCTGAACTTGATGTGGTCTCATCAATGATCCAAACATGTGCTTTGTCGCTATCATCTGATCAGCAAGAACATCAGTAGGAAGGAAATACAAATCGAGAAGATTCCTATTGAAAGGAACTTAGTGGACACTTTAACTAAGGCCTTAACTCAAAGTAAGTTTGAGGGTCATGTTAGAGCTTATGGTATCGGGTACAGTGGCGATTGGCATTAGGAAAAGTCAGAGTTTATTAGTAATATATGAGAGGTGTCCTAAGGCAATGGCTTTTTGGTTGTACCATTTATTTGATAAATGAAGTTTCACTATTTGAGTATACATGTTTTCATATACTTGATTGGATCACAAACTCATTTACTGAATGTCCGCAATACGATTCATAGCATGAGAGAATATGTGATTGGATCACAACTAGTGAGTATCTCTACATGTGCAATTGTGATATATTGGAATTATCCCTAGTCACTGAATTAATGCATTTAGACGTCATCGATTCTATTGAGACTAGCACAATGTGTACTCTTTGGTTTATCCAAGCAACTATTTTTCACTGCTAGAGACATTGGGATGTTTGTAGTTGATCGTGCATGCTATTTATGGTAACTAATTCTATGGAGTGACCAGTTGTAAGAATTCATATGGTTCTCTACATATACACATATGTCAATGAAGTCCTTACTGCAGCTTAAGTGTGATATTCCTTCGACTTGAGGTATTCAAATCATCTTAGTCATGGAGACTTATGCTTTGACATCTTAAGTAAGCATCTCCGAGGATATGTGGACTCAAGATCATTGGGCATAAGTCAAAGTGCCCGAAGGTGTTTGAATAGCCAACAGAGGATTCACCACTCCTTGCGAGGAGATGTATACCCTATGGTCTCTCATTGGATTATTACTAAAGTCTTTGGCCAAAGAATTACATGTTTAGAGTATGGTAATCTTGGATACATGTGCAGTAACTTGAATCCGTAGGATGATGAAGTAAATACTTGGCTAGGTGTGACGTAGTCAACCTAGTGGGGACTAACACAAATAGACCATGTCCTGAAGCAAGTGGGTATAAGATGAGTGAAGGGAATGGGGCATGATTCATTGTAGTTGTTGAAGGGTTTCAGAAAAAAGGTTCTGGGATCAACCGTTGATTTTTCAGTTAATTGGGGATCATGATGCACTACTAGGTGTCACTCATGATCATTCTATAATTAATGATTAATTATAGACAGCCAACATAAATCGGGAACCTATTTGGTCACACACACAACGAGCGTAATCAGAAGGATTTAAAATGAGCTTCAGAATAGGATTGTCAGATCGAGAGAGACTTGGTTTGGTTTGACCAAAAAAAAAGCTAGTATGAAATTGTTTCAGTCGCATCGGAAGCATAGATGAGTCAAGTCTTTTGAAGACATGATGGATGAACCAAATCGGTTTGATTCTAATCTAATGGTGGAAAAATAAACCAAAGTGGTTTAGTTTGTTTTAAACGAATGAACCAAAGTTGGTTCGGTTTGTTTTAACTTAAAATAGACCAACGTGGTTTGGTTTATTTTAACTTAAGTTATTGGAGTGGGTTAATGTGTTTTGGTTATGAACCAATAACCGTTAGGATAATATGCTCTCTATAAAAACACGGCTTAAGGGTTTCGTGAAACCCTAGAGTTATTTTTGGTGTTGTCACCCACCTCTTCTCCTTCTCCTTGCTTCTTGCCACCCAACACGAGGGAGTCCTTGCCACCCAGCCCTTGTGCTGCTACCCAAGTTGTTGCCGCCACTTTCTCCTTGCCACCGGCCATCCACCAACCACCGGCGACTCCTCCGGTGATCCTCCTTTGGCCTCCGGTGACCAACGAGCAACCGGACATGCTTTGGCTGGCCATCTCTTCCACCTAAACAAGTTGTCCAGTTTTGGACAGCTTGTTCTCCTCTATGTGGAGAGGTCGTTTGGTCGATGTTTTGCACTCCGACAGCAACCTACTTGGTGGGGATTGGATCTCCGGCAATTCTCATAGGTGGAGGGTTAAGTTTTCGTCAATTGGTTGACGAAAACCGCTTCCAAGAAGCAAGTTCATGGAACTCATTTTTAGATCCGAATTTGATTAGGATTGTGATCGCCACTCAGATCACAACGACTTCAACGTGAGGCTAGTACCTTTCGTGAAGTCAAGGCTCATGGCTTTGTGAAGCTATCCCGAGGATACTCGACGTGGATATGAATAGAGGCAGTTCTAGCAAGGGTCACTACGGTTGATGTCATTTCCGCTACACGTGATTCATCAGGTATAACTAGAATAAATTTCCTTTTATTGAAAAATTTGAAATTTCAATTATGTCTACACATGTTGTATCCTTGCATGTGTGTGGTGTGTGTATTTTAATAAATAGTTTATTACTTGTTTTTGCTTACGTTATGTGTGTTGGTGCAATCGGCCCAGGTTGACTCGAGCAATACCTTGATGATATTTTGATGATAGACAAAAATCATGACATGGGATTGTCATGGGAAAAGTCCACCATGGTGTTGGCATGGAAAATCCAAGCATGGAGCTTGGTGTGGAAGTCCAAGGGGGAAGCCTTGGCATAGGAATGTCCAAAGCATTGCGAAGTCATGCGCTTGGTGCTTGGCATGGGAAATCCAAAGCATTGCGAAGTCGTGCGCTTGGTGCATTTGGGAAGTCTTGAGAACTTGGCAAGTTCACTAGGCTCGGGTCCTTGAGTCGGTGAAGGATGGCATTACGAAGCCGTGCGCTTGGTGCATCCGAGGGACCGCCGGACGGGGAGCGAATGGAGTGAGCCCAAAGGGAAGCATGCTTCTAGGGCATGAGACGCGAAGGATGGCATTGCGAAGCCGTGCACTTGGCGCATCCGAGGAACGTAGGCCAAGGGAAGAGAGCTTCGGTGGGGAACTCCATGAGGGATAAGGTGGACTTGGCCTAGTGGCTAAGACTGAGTGTCTGACTCTCAAACAACTTGTTGTTTGAGGTTTTAGCCGACATCAGTCGACTGGCATAGGTGCCATTCGACTACTCTAGGTCGTATGGGTTCGACCAGTGTTCGACTAACTAAGTTCCCGATGCCGATCGCCGAGGGAGGGCAATGATCGTTGGGAGCATCAATCGATCGCCAAGGTATGGCAATGATCGATAACCGCGGCACAGAATGGAGTCGAGCTTGTCAGCACTCAACTGATGGATGATCAGTCGACTGATGGGTGCCATCAGTCGACTGATGTGTGATCCGTTGGAACTTAACCAACGTGGATCTGGCCGTTGTGAGACAATGGCTACGGGACCAATCGACTGATGGTCACGATCAGTCGACTGATGGGCGCAAAAATAGCTTGATGCAGGTTATAAATGGAGCTCAAGTGGGAGGATTTCACCAAGACTTTTGTGAAGCTATTGGAGGGGAATTGTTGCTGCATTCCAGACCTTCAAGAGCCATCTAAAGCAAGCTACAAGTAAAGGGTTCAAAGCAAGCATTGTAAAGTGTTCTTTACGTGTATTTCATATTTGTCTTTGTATTGCTTGTATTTCATATATTACTTGTTGTAATAGCTTGTGAAAGGTTTCTCCACCTCCGACGTGTAGTCGAGAAGGAGTTTAGTTAGTGTCGTGTGCATAACTAGAGCTCGAGGAGCTCGCCCATAGAGTAGGAATCATTCGGTTCCGAACCACGTATATCGTGTGTGTTTGTGTGTGCTTATTTGTTGTTAGTATTATTATTGTTTCTATTGTTTCTGCTGTGCTAACGACAATCATAGATAAGCAACGCAAGAAGAACGAGAAAATTACGACATCCATCGTAAGAGGGCTATTCACCCCCCTCTAGCCGGCCATTCGATCCCCCATAAGTGGTATCAGAGCCGAGGTCGCTCTTCAAGGACTAACTGCCGCGAGAGCACTATAAGATGGCCGGCTACAACATCCATCCACCGAAATACGATGGAGATTTTGTTTGGTGGATGAAACGGATGGAGGTATATTTCGAAACCGATTTCGATTTCATGTTAATCATTGAAAATGGTTTTGAAGTGCCTAGGTACAAGGAAAATAAGCCACTAGAAAAATCAAGGTGGAACCAAGACCAAATGAAGGATTTCAAGACAAATCTCGAGGTAATTAAATTACTTAGTGATTTGATTCCTAACCATATTTGGTCTAGGCTAGGAAATTTTAGGGATGCAAAGGATTTGTGGAATAAGGTGGTTGAATTCCACAAGAATCCCCAACCGGCACAAGTAGAGGAGAATGCCAAGGAAGAAGCACCCACATTTGAAGATGTTGATGATTTGGTGGAGACCTCCACCTCTAGCGCTGAGGGGGAGGAAAGGGTTTCTATTTCAGAGCAAGATCAAAATGAAGCTTCTACCTTCGGAAGAAGTGAAGAGGCCTCCACCACCTCCCTAGGTAACTCAAGCGTTATTATTTTAAATAAAAATCACATAATATGCTTTGAGTGTAGAGAGAAAGGGCATTACAAGAGCAAATGCCCAAAATTGGCTAAGGAAAAGGCATCGACACCAAAAGTCAACCCAAAGTCAAAGGATGCCGGAGTCCCCTCAATTAAGAGCAAAGAGCACATTGTGTGCTTCAAATGCAACCAAAGGGGGCACTACCGAAGTCAATGCCCTAGGGGGAGGAAGAAAGGGCAAGAAGGTGTATCTCAAGTAGGGGGAGCTTCAAAAGCCAACCCTAAGGTAAATTTAGTTAATGCACCTTCAATTCCTAGAATTAAAAAGCATGCTAAAAACTATTTTAGTTCTCTTGCTATCATAAATGAAAAGCATTCTAGGAGAAACAATAAGGTTTATTGCTTAGGTGCTAAGCATGTTAGTTTCTCTAAGGACAAACCTAAGACCAATAATACTAGACCAATCCTTCCTAGGGAATCAATTAGGAGAATTGAAGAAAACTTGGGTGTTAATCCCAAGAAATCTAGGCATATGCCTAAAAAGAAAAACATTTCCCAAAAGATAAATGAAAATTCAAAATTGGGAAAATTAGAGTTAGAAAACCAAGCCTTGAGGTCAAGGCTAGAAAAATTGGAGAAGACCCTAGCAATAATATCAAATTCGGTTAAGGGGTCTAATGTACAAAAGTCAAGACCTAGAAAAATAAGAAATGTCTAAGGGCAAGAAGGGTTTGGATCACAAACCTATGTCCTACCATAATGTTCCATTTAATTATGGAACTATTTCTAGGTCTAGGAAACCCAAGGCTAATAGGGAAGTCATCCCTAAGACTAGTCATGGTGTGTGCTTAGTGGCTAAGGACTTAAGGAAAACCAAGAAAGCCACTAAGAAGGTCAATGGAGGAGTCACCTCTAGAGTTGACCCAAGTAAGACCCAAAAGACTATGGTTTCAAAACCTAAAAGGGTCATTAGGAAGGTATCTAGGGAAGTTATCCCTAGGGAATACCTTGTTAACCCAAGGAGCTCCAATAGGTATTGGGTTCCTAAAAGCGTGATTGATTCACGCTAGATGGGTTAGGGTGTGTCAACCCTAAATGGATGGGTAGTTAACCTAACCATAGTAGAGTTGACACATTAGGATGTGCCAATGTGTTTGAGAAGTTTAGAATGATTTAAATTGGCACAATTAGGTCATAGAGGTCGTGGTATGCTATTTTGGGGTTTTGGCACACTAGGGAAATGAATGGTTTAAGGAAAAGTGAATTTAATCCCTAGAAATGGCAAATTGATTTTAACACTTAGGTATTTTATAACTTAGTATATTTTTCTTGCCATGCTTTATTTGCCTTGCCATGTCATGACATCATTTTCATTTTTATCTCTAAAAATGTCATGATCATGTTTAGACTTATTCTTATATGTCATGTATGCTAAAACATCATTCACATGCCATGACATCATGATTTTGGCATATGCTCTTATTTATATTATATCTATGCCATAATCATATCATGCATATAAATAAAATGAAATTAAGGACTATGACATGATTTGATGGGACTCAAATTATGTTGCCTTAGAAACATGCATGAGAACATAAAGAACAAAAAACCCACATCTCACTAAGATTTTTGACTTGTATGTGTTTTACACATTTAAATATTGGTGAGATGTTTAGGAAAAGGAAAATAAAGGTTTTAAAAAAAATATTTTGAAAAACCTTGGTGAAGCCTATCTTTTGATAGCTATCACCATTGAATGAGATGATACAAAGAGGGCTCTTTATTGAAGTTTTTCTTAAATTTTGAACTTTATATCAATCTCCTAGTTTAATGGGTAAAATAATTTTATAATATTTTTCACCCATAATGTTTGTGATAAGTAGTATACATACCAAATTTCAAGATTTATCTACTTATGTATATTTACTTATGAATTTGGATAAATCTGAGAATCGAAGTATCACCGACCGCCAGGAGGCCAATGTGAAAATGCTGATTTTGGGTAAACCTTGTTGGTTAGACCCATGTTCAGCTGTGTTTTGGTCCCCTAACCACTCCTAACACTAGGATATGCTTGGGAGAGCATTAGAGAGGGTGGAAATCCATTGGATATGGATTAGGAGTTGGGTTGAGGGTGAGTATCAATTTTAAGGTGGATGAGAGTTCATAGTTGAACTGTGCCTTAATTTTGTTTGGTCCCTATTGGCTTAGGGACTCTCCAAGGACATTGTTGGTGCAATGGTCAAGGGAGAGCAAGCCTCTAGGGGGAGGTATCCATCATGGGAAGATGGATGTGTATTTCCTCATGGGAGGAAAATTGGGTTGCCTCTCTTTAAGTGATATGGGATCACTAGAAAGATTGTAGGCATGTGTTCCTCCAAGGAGGAGATTGTAAGATCTCATTGGGATATGAGACATTCATACCCTTGGGGAGGACCTTTTTGATGTAATGTCAAAAAGGGGGAGAAGTTACCAAGTTACCAATTAGGGTTCGTTGGAATTCTCATTGGGATATGAAAATTGCCAATATGGGAGAATTGGTAGACTTGAGATGGTAGTTTTATCAATCATCAAAAAGGGGGAGATTGTTGGTGCAATCGGCCCAGGTTGACTCGAGCAATACCTTGATGGTATTTTGATGATAGACAAAACTCATGACATGGGATTGTCATGGGAAAAGTCCAACATGGTGTTGGCATGGGAAATCCAAGCATGGAGCTTGGTGTGGAAGTCCAAGGGGGAAGCCTTGGCAGGGGAATGTCCAAAGCATTGCGAAGCCGTGCGCTTGGTGCTTGGCATGGGAAATCCAAAGCATTGCGAAGCCGTGCGCTTGGTGCATTTGGGAAGTCTTGAGAACTTGGCAAGTTCACTAGGCTCGGGTCCTTGAGTCGGTGAAGGATGGCATTGCGAAGTCGTGCGCTTGGTGCATCTGAGGGACCGCTGGACGGGGAGCGAATGGAGTGAACCCAAAGGGAAGCATACTTCTAAGGCATGAGACGCGAAGGATGGCATTGCAAAGTCGTACGCTTGGCGCATCCGAGGAACGTAGGCCGAGGGAAGAGAGCTTCGGTGGGGAACTCCATGAGGGATAAGGTGGACTTGGCCTAGTGGCTATGACTAAGTGTCAGACGCTCAAACAACTTGTTGTTTGAGGTTTTAGCTGACATCTGCATAGGTGCCGGTCGGGTCGTATGGGTTCGACCGGTGTTCGATGAACTAAGTTCGCCGATCGGTCATTGCCAAGGAGGGAGCGCGATCGTTGGAGCATCAATCATCGCTAAGGTATGGCAATCGGTCGATAACACCGCTTGTGCGAGCGAATGGAGTCGAGCTCGCGACCTCAATCGATGGATGATCGATCGGTGATGGGTGCCATCAGTCGACTGATGTGTGATCCGTTGGAACTTAACCAACGTGGATCTGGCCGTTGTGAGACAACGGCTACGGGACCAGTCGATTGATGGTCACGATCAGTCGACTGATGGGCGCGAAAACAACTTGATGCAGGTTATAAATGGAGCTCAAGTGGGAGGATTTCGCCAAGACTTTTGTGAAGCTATTGGAGGGGAATTGCTGCTGCATTCCAGACCTTCAAGAGCCATCTAAAGCAAGCTACAAGCAAAGGGTTCAAAGCAAGCGTTGTAAAGTGTTCTTTACGTGTATTTCGTATTTGTCTTTGTATTTCTTGTATTTCATATATTACTTTTTGTAATAGCTTGTGAGAGGTTTCTCCACCTCCGACGTGTAGTCGAGAAGGAGTTTAGTTAGTGTCGTGTGCATAACTAAAGCTCGAGGAGCTCGCCCGTGGAGTAGTAACCATTCGGTTCCGAACCACGTATATCGTGTGTGTTTGTGTGTGCTTATTTGTTGTTAGTATTATTATTGTTTCTATTGTTTCCGCTGCGCTAACGACAATCATAGATAAGCAACGCAAAAAGAACGAGCAAATTACGACATCCATCGTAAGAGGGCTATTCACCCCCCTCTAGCCAGCCATTCGATCCCCCACAATGTGCATGTTTACGAAATGTGTTCGAACACAACACCCACGTCGGTGCCATGGAAACCCAACATGAACTTTGGGTGGTTCCGTCCAATGTTAAAGCATTACTAGTTTACTGTGAGAACACTTGTGCTATCGCATAGGCAAAGAAACCTAGGTCTCACCAACGATCCAAACACATGCTTCGGCGATATCATCTGATCAGAGAAATCATCAGTAGGAAAGAAATATAAATCGAGAAGATTCCTTTAGAAAGGAACCTACCGCATCTTTTGCCAAAGGCTCTATCACAAAGTAAGTTTGAGAGTCACATCAAGGATTGTGGTATTGGATACCATGGCGATTAGCTTTAGGCCAAGTGGGAGTCTATTATGTTTGAGAGGTGTCCTAAGGCAATCGTCTTATGGTTGTGCTATTTAGTTGATAAATAAAGATTCACTATTTGAGTTCACATGTCATATGTGTTTGATTGGATCTTAAACTCATTTACTGAATGTCCACGATATGATTCATAGCATGAGAGAACTTGTGATTGTATCACAACTAGTGAGTATCTCTACATGTGTAATTATAAATGTATTGAAATAATCTCTAGTCGATGAATTGATGAGTTCGGACATCATCGATTCT
Source organism: Wurfbainia villosa (assembly GCA_025175895.1). Classification (NCBI taxonomy): domain Eukaryota; kingdom Viridiplantae; phylum Streptophyta; class Magnoliopsida; order Zingiberales; family Zingiberaceae; genus Wurfbainia; species Wurfbainia villosa. The sequence continues at coordinate 69,645,905 of CM045988.1, forward strand.
AGGAGACTAGCACTGGTTATACTCCTTGGTTTATCCAAGCAACTGCTCCTCACTGGTTGGAGACATTGAGATGTCGATAGTTAAACGTGGATGCTAGTTATGGTAACTAGTTCATTAGAGGAATCTGCTGTAAGACTTCACATGGTTCTCTATATATAAGATATGTTAGTGAAGCTCTTACTGCAGCTCGAGTGTGAGTTTCCTTGGACTTGAGGTATTCAAGTCATCTTGGTAATGGAGAGTTATACTTTGACATCTTAGTCGATACATCTCTACGGAGGTGTGGGTACGGGATGATTGAGTACAATTTGAAGTGGGCGAAGGTGATTGAATAGACAACAAAAGATTCACCACTCCTTGCGAGCAGATGTATACCCTATGGCCACTCGTTAGGATTGTTACTCAAGGTTTTTGGCCAAACTATTGGTGTCAAGAGTATGGTACTCTTGGATACATGTCGAAGTAATTAGAATCTTTGGACGAGGAAGTAAGACTTAGGATAGGTGTGACATAGTCACCCTAGTGAGGACTGACACATAGATCATGTCTTGAACTAAGTGGGTATAAGATGAGTGAAAGGAATGAGACTGATTTACTATAGATGCTGAAAGGTTCAGAAATGGTTTCGAGATCAACCGTTGATTTTTTGGTTAATTGGGAATCATGAAGTACTTCTAGGTGTCACACATGATCGTTCCATAATTAATGGTTAATTATGGATGGCCAACATAAACCGAGAACCTATTAGGTCACACGCACTATGAATCCTTCGAAGTGACTTAAAATGAATCTGAGAATTGGATTCTCAATATTGAGAGAGATCAAGTTTGGTTGGACCAAACACATGAAAAATATGGAAATATTTATTAAGTCGGAAATGCGAAAAGAGAACGTCTTAAGAAGACGGGTTGGGCCTTAAAAGGTTTATTATAAACCAAACCCATTTGGTTTTAATTAAAAGGGTCCTCTTTTGGTTAAGGGTCCAATTAGGGTTTAATGGATAAGATTAAGCCTTAATGGTTTGATCCACTAACCTATAATCCATTAGTGCCTATATAAAGGGTTATAAATGCTTTATTAGAGAAGTACTTAAGGCCCTCTTCCTCAACCTAGTCGAACCTAGGAGAATTAGGGTTTGGTGTTCCTCTGGTCATCAAGGAAATAAGGGTTGTTTCCACCTCTTTAGAGGTCAGCCACTCTAGGTTTTAGGGATGTTATTGTCGCTTATTGAAGCTTCAAAACAATAGTTAATTCCAATACGAATCGACAACCTTGCGAAGGTTGTTCAAGGACTCGTTTGTGTCGCATAACAAGTCGCGATTGCTCTCTGATCATCCGACCTTCTTGCTTCATCTAGTAGCAAAGAGAAGGTTAAACTTGTTGCTTTGAGAAGTCATTCCTCCAAAGATTCAGCGTGGATACGAGTAGAGACAAAGCTCCGCAAGTGTCATATAGTTGATTCCCTTTCGGCTCGCCATCATTCGAAAGGTATACCTAGAGTAAAATTTATTTTATGCTTGTTGTATGTAAAATTTTATTTGGCCGATATATCCATACGTGTTGTAATCTTACATGCATGGGTGTGAGTGTTGTAATAATTTAGGAAATTATTACATTTTTCTTTTGCCGCATTCTTTTGTGAAACGACAAAAGCACGTCTACGCATCTGTCGTAACCCAACAGACTAAGCTCCTCGAATCCATTGACCCCTGAGCCACCTCATAATTGGTGATGATCATTTGAATCACCAAGGCATAGTTGTGTGAAAATACCATGCTCGCCAGATCTTATGGTCTAAAGCTAATAGAAGGGTATTCTTGGGAAACTCGATCCTCTATAATGGGAAGGGCATCCATTAATCGAGCATGAGGCCTACAAGCTCAATTAGAATCACCATCTATTGTCCCCCCTCCCCCCAAGCGATAACTCCTTGAGAAGGGATGTTCTCAAGGGTCAGGGGGTAGGGGGTGCTCCACTACTCTACCCCTTCTCTAGATGTATTTCCTTATGAACCCCTCCCACTATCTTCCCTTCTCATCTCATACAGATATGCCAAGTTGGGGGTCCTATGCAAAAAACTTTCTGAGGACAAATGCCTCCCGGGATAGTTTTCAGGTATGATTGTAGATGAGGATGCTCCTGCCTGATCCTCTCTAACTCCCACTTCAGGCCTTAACAAATGTTACTTGAGTGGTCATATTCTCTCTGATAGATGCAGAAGTAATGAGTCAAAGGGTTGAAAGTAATCCCACTATAGCCCTCAAGACGTCGAAGTACTTGATGTTGTTCACAAATTTCCATAGCCCTCTCTCAGGTGGTGCTAGGTCGGTGAGGGTACTCAACCGTCACAACTCTTATATGTCTTCCCACGAACCCAATTGGAAAAGACTTGTACTTCTCTAGCTTTGAGGACCTCGACCTGGGTTCTTTGCCCTTCCCCATTAGGTTTGACCCTGCCGTTGGTGCTTTGTGGGTCTAACGAGCCTTCTGTGCTTCCTCCATGCTAATGTATTTCTCCTCTTGACCCAATAACTCTTCATATTTGCTTGGGGGTTTCTTCACTATGGACCAAAAGAAGGCTCCATCCTTTAGGCCTTGGGAAATTACTGCCATTAGGACTTTAGGAGTGGTTATGGGTTGATGCAGCGAACACGACCTCAAATCTCGCGACGGAGACCATCGAGGACTCGAAGCGTGCGCTCGCACTCAATGCCCATAAGTGCACGGATGTCGTCAAGTAATAAAAAGATTATCGATCCTAGAGGGACTGAGATTCAAGTACCAATTTGGTAAAAGGAGGTTATTATTCAGAATTCAGATTTAAGGGTTGTAAATATTAGGCTTGACAGCGGTCCCAACTCAATACGATATAACATGGAAGAAGAAAGAAACTATGTTGCAAGATTTTTGAAGGGATTCTAAGATTTCGGTTTCATTTGTGTGTCGCAGAACACGTTATCAATTGGGTTTTGACTATGGTTCTAGATACAGTTTTGTGGAAAGGGCATCATACACTACTCCGATGAGCCTTCGCATCTTTCGGAAGCTACCTCTGCCATTACTAGGTCGACCCCTGGTCTTAGGATGGGATAGTATGTACGAGGATGCCGAATAGATCCCTGCGACAAGTCAAAAATGGGGCACATTTCCTACTCTATCGCATCCTTCTACCCACGGTTACGGGAGATGATGTCAACCCCTAGGTTCCTCCTTGATTCTCCTAAATCTTAGATACAAGGATTGTCACCCCTCGTATCGGCTAGCACAGTATATAGAAAACCAAAACAATAACTATAGCTTTAGAACCAAATGTCAATTGCAAATAGAAATTCAAGAATAGAATTCAAATTTGGAATAACATGTTCTACGCACACAAACTACTCCCTAATCCTAAAATCGGAAAGTCTACTTCATAGATAGGAGAGGAGAAACACAAAACACAATCATGTTCGTATAAACAATAGAAATTAAGCAAGGAATAGAAATTACAATGCAATGTGACTCTTCTCTCCGATGTTGAAGTGCAGAATTTGGATCTCTGATGACTTTCTTCCTCCCGATGCTAGTTCCCAAAGCTTTTTAGGGCGTCGGAGTGTCGTCCTAGCCGTCATGCCTCCTCTTTAGGGTTTGGGCGTAGCCTCCTTTATATAGACATCAGTCTGGATCTCTCTAAAACCTGGAAAATAATCGACTCGCATCAGAATCATGCAACGCCACACAGTCGTGTGTTTCCACATGGCCAGGCCATGTGTGGTGCCGAGGTGGCCAATTTTTCCCCTTGGACACGGTCGTGTGTAGCCACATGCCCTGGTCGTGTCCCCTTCAGTGTTCAGCTACAAAATACCCTTCTTTTGCTCCGAAAGTGCGCCTTTTTTCCCATGAAATGCTATCCTGCACACAAAAGTACAAAGACAGGATCTCCTAACCAAAAAATAGGAAATGCATATAAAACAAAGTGAAATATGCATGAAACAAATATAAAATATAATGAGATGTGAGCAAAAATGACTCCTAAAACCCTATATGTTTTGCTCACATCAATTCCCCTAGACTTAAATTTTTGCTTGTCTTCAAGAAAACCTCAATGCCATGAAAATTTAAAAGTTATTGTTCCATACTTAACATGTTAACTAGATTTATCAAGTGGTATTTGCAATCAAAGCAAAATAGATATGTTCTAGAAATTCACTAAGTTAGCTCCTCGTGCTCGTGCTAAGCGAATCTTCTTAGGGGATACTTGTTCCATGGTAAGTTAAGTCGTCATCCTATAACTTTCCAAAGGTCTCCGGCTCTTAGGCACTTACCTACCCAAAGTGAGGGTCGTTTCCTAGATCTAGCACAAAGTCTCAAAGACATGCTCGGTATTGAGAAAAATTTGTAGGTGTTTCCCCAGTAGCTTAACTCAGTCTCAAAGGGGCACCTAACCATTTTCACCTTCGACAACTATTTTTTATCCATTATAAAAAAAATTTCTCTTTTTTTTTTCTTTTTTGGGATTTTGATTTTTTCGAATGGGCTTCCACAATCCGAGCATCTTCAATAAGTAAAATGCTAAACTTAGGGTCACCTATGGATTCCAAAGTACTAGACTACTGAGATGAATCATAACTAGGTATTGATACAGTGAGCATCACTCTTTAGTTTTGATGTATGAATCACAGTTAAGAGTTATGATTCACTTGTGATTTAATATAAGTGTTAAGTATACAGGGTTAACAGAAAGTCCTAGTAGGTCGTGTTGATCGGATACTAAGCATGTATCTTAACATATTAGGAGTACCGGATAGTAGGCATGAAGTCTAGATGGGTCGCGTGGATTGGACATTTGGCATGAAGACTGGTTGGGTTAAGAGACTAGACAATCGATAAAAAGTCCAGCTGGGTCAGGCAGACCGAACAACTAGTGGAAGCCCTAGTGGGTCAGATCGGATGTCAAGAATGGTAAGTCCGACAGGTAGCAGGCAGGTAAGCCTCGAGTGAAGAGGTGAGGCTAAGTCCTCTGTAGGAGACAAAGCTAGGCGTCGATCCGACGAAAAGTCCTCATGGGACTTAGTAGTCGAGATTGAGCAGTATTACTACTACTGCTATCGCATATCATATTATCTATTTGTGTTAATCATGTTTTGCAGGGATCAGTCGACTAGATGGATTCAAGTCAACTGAAGTCCAGTCGACTAAAGATTTATCAGTCGATTGGATACCTATTTGGCAGGATAAGTTAGTGATCGATCGGAGATCGTGTGACACAGATGAAAAGATCTTGAGTCGACTGAAGAGTTTGAATTGACTGAAGAGGGAAATTTCCCGATGCGGAGCTGAGTGACGTGGAGTCGATTGGAGAGGATTCAGTCGACTGAAAGACCACGAATTCCATATCGACAGGCTAATGTGGAGTCGACTGGAAGGCATTCTAGTTGATTGGAAAATGTTTATAAAAGTTGTGCTCGACAAGATCCAAACATCGAAATCATTCAACGTCGAAGTGCTGCCAAAATTTTCGTACGATCACTAGAGCCTCAACCTTCAAAAAGGACGCTTTTCGGACACCTTGAGCCTGCATCCGAATCTTTAGTAGTGTCGGAATAAAGTAGTCTTAGTTTAAATTTCATTTCGCTTTTGTATTTAAATTCAAGAGAGGGTAGGTTTTTACCCTTCTCTTATACTTGTAAAAAGCGAACTCCCTCCGAAGTCGAGAGTTCTCGAATCGGAGGATATTTAGTGAATTGTCCATCGAGGTAGCTCTCGGGAGAGCTATGGGCCTTAGAGTAGCAACCCAATCAGGGTTGTGAACCAGTAAATTGTTGTGTCTAACTTTAATTTAATTTCTGTTGCATATTTTGATTAGAAAAATTATAAAATACCGAGATTCACCCCCCTCTCTAGGTCTACTCGATCCTACAATTGGTATGAGAGCAGGGGCGCTCCGAGTTGTTGAAACCACCATCCTGAGCTTTAGATTAGTGTAGATTAATTTTTCTTTCTTAGAATAATTTTAATTAATTTTTCTCACTTAGTAAATTAAATTAATTTTTTGCACATTTAATTAATTAAATTTATTTTCTTCATATTTAAATTAGCTAAAGTATTTTTTTGCATATTAAATTCATTTTCTACATATTTAAATTAGCTAAAATATTTTTATATATATTAAATTCATTTTCTACATATTTAAATTACCTAAAATATTTTTCTGCATATTAAATTTATTTTCTACATATTTAAATTAGCTAAAATATTGTTTTACAAATTAAATTCATTTTCTGCATATGTAAATTAGCTAAAATATTTTTCTCCATATTAGAATCATTTTCTGCATATTAAATTTATTTCATTTAACTTAATTTTCTGTCCTTAAAAAATATTTCATTGATAATGTCACACTTAGAGGATACCTCACCGTTCACCCTCCTCTCTTTAACGGAAAGGATTTTCCTTCTTAGAAGAGGCGAATGGAGTGTGTTTTGAAAACTGACCTAGAGGTCTGGTTCTCGATTAGGAAAGGGTTCATAGCTCCGGTAGATGACTCAGGTGAGTTGTTAGATCCGGAGAAATGGACTGTAAACTTTAGGAAAAAGGCACAAGTCGATTACAAGGTTTTAAACACCTTGCAATGCCAACTCACAAATAAAGAGTTAAGTTGAATTGGGTTAGTAAAAAATGCTAAAGAATTATGGGATAAATTAATTTTATTACATGAATAGACTAACTTGAGTCAACCCAAGGATGGTCTAGTTTTGATGGCAGGAACGAACACAAAAGGAAAGAAATTTAAATCAAGAAAGAGGAAAAGGAAGAAAGCATCTAAGGCGAAATTGGACAAGTCATCGTCGGAAGAGTCGAACGCGGAAATATCAATGAATTGCTTCGTAGCACTTGTGGCAATGGACGAGTCCGAAGATGAGACAAACTCCAAGTCTGAGTCCGAGTCTGAGTCCAAGAGAAGCCATGGATCCACATCCATTTCTGAAGGTTCTAATGAGGTAATCTCTCCCCTAGAAGATAAATTGTATAACATAATTACATGCCTAAGTAGGAAACTAGCCAAGTCCGAGAATCGAGTCGAATCGCTTCTTGAGGAAGTTCAAGTATTTAAGGAGCAAGCCAACTCGAAGACATCGACTTGACAAATTAAGGATAGAGACTCAACTCAAGTTGCAAAGCTTGAGGAAGAGAACTCTGTCCTAAAAAGGCAAGTAGAGGACCTCATCGGATCGTTAGAAAGGTTCACGTCGAGATCCAAGTATCTCAATATGATGCTTGGGTCTCAAGGAGTCGTGTACAACAAGTCCGAACTTAGATACAAGGCTAAGGACACATATAGATCATATATGTCCTTGTTTAATAGAAATGCTAAGGGTCGATTCTATGCTTGGGTTCCTAAGACTAGCTTAGTCAATCAAGTTGGACCAAACCAATTTTGAATTCCCAAAGAACAAGTTTACTTAGTGAATAAGACCCAACAAAGCTACTATGCAGGGGGGGCTAACATGTTGATTGTTTCCTTAATTAGATAAAACACTTGCATGCTTTAGTTTACTTTACTTGCTTAATTTAGAATGGACAATATAGGAAACAAAGTAGTTTAAACTTGAACAACATAGTACTAAGACAAGTGAACTGATAATAAGTTAGAGAAGCTCTTCGAAGTGCATGTCTAGGAAGTGGTCGTTGCTCCGATATCCAAGAAGGTCATGTGTCTCGCCATGACCTGGTGCACTAAGTCGAGTGGAACTGACCGAAGCTAACTCTCTGAGTCTTTAACTAGTTAAACCAAAGCTTAGTCTAAAGTGAATCAAGTACTTGATTCCTTTATTGACTTTGTCTAGGAAGTGGTTGTTGCTCCGATAACCAAGAAGGTCACATGCCTCGCCACGACCTGGAAGTCAATACTGGAAAAACCTACTTGACTAGCTCAAACCAAGCTTGAATCTTACACAAGTTTAAAAACTTTGAAATTGTTCATTAAATTTAATTAAGATAAAAGAAATCTTCATCTCACAAAACTCATAGGAATAAGTGTATTGAAAACCTAGTTTGGGTGAGATGATTAAGATCTTAATTAAGCTTAATTTAGCTTAACTCAACCTAATAAACTTAATTAATTTACCTTAACAACAACATAATTAAAATTAACAATAACTTAATTAAACATAATGACCTAACTTAATTAAACTTAATAATAACTTAATTAAACTTAAAAATAACTCAATAACAACTTAATTAAACTTAACAACAACTTAATTAAATTTAATTATAGCATAATTTAACTTAACAATAACTTAATTAAACTTAAAAAACAACTTAACAACAACTTAATTAAACTTAACAAAAACTTAATTAAACTTAATCATAACATAATTAAACTTAACAATAACTTAATTAAACTTAACAACAACGTAATTAAACTTAACAACAACTTAATTAAACTTAACAATAACTTAATTAAACTTAACAACTTAACTAAACAACTAAACTTAACTAAACAATTAAACCTAACATTACCTAACTAATCTTATCAATCCAAACCATCTATTCAATTCTATTGGTGCAATCGGCCCAGGTCACGATTGACCGGACTCGAGTTTGACTCGAGTAGTGTTTTGATGTTTGACATTGATGTCTGACATGTGTTGGGAAGATTACTGGTGCAATCGACCTAGGTTATAATTGATGTTTGATGATGGCTTGACCCAGGTCATGGAAGAAGTCCAAGTCTTGTGTACTTGGCATGAAAAGTCCAAGCTTGAGTCTTGCCATGGAATGTCCAACATGGGTTGGCAAGGAAAGTCCAAGCATGGGTCTTGGCAAGGAAAAGTCCAAGCATGGGTCTTGGCATGGAAAGTCTAACATGGGTTTGCAAGGGAAAGTCCAAGCTTGAGTCTTGGAAAATGAGAAGTCCAAGGGGAATATTGGTGGTGTAAAGTTCAAGAAGGAGTCTTGGTGGCATAAGTCCAATGGTTGGCGGTGTAAAGTCCAAGCGGAGTCTTTGCAGCGTAAGCCCAATGTGCCTTGGTGGTGTAGACCACATTAGCATGACAATAGCTAATGGAAGCACCTGAAGGATAGAGTATGGATGAACAAGTCATGGATGACTTAGAGGAACCCCCATAAGAAGTGTAAATCTCTCAGAGAGCTTCGATTTGGTGGGTAGAATGTTTTGTGAGTCCACTTGTAGCAAAAGTTATGGCCGTTTTATTGTAGGCTACTCTAAAAGAGAAATACTTGCAAACACACAACAAAGAAAACAATGTAATAAGACTTCATCTTGGATTAGTAGTGTGGGAGAAAACTTAAATCAAATACGAAAAGAAAATCGAAAACAATGCTAGATTGGTGGTTGCACCAAATCATATAGTTTATTTAAAAACAAATCCCTTTTGACATACCTTAGCATCGGATGTTCCTTCGTGTAGCTCGATTAATTTGTTCCACAGGTCCTTTGTGCTGATGAAGGGTCCGATGAGGTTGAGCTCCTCTTTGGACATACCGCACTCAACATTTAGGTCGCCTTTGCATCAGCTTCGATTTGCTTCTTGGTTGCATTGGTCCACTTGTCGAATTCCAAGGGCTTACCTTGATCATTGGTGGGTAGAGCAAAGTCGGTTTGGATGATTATCCAAGTCTCGACTTGTGTTTTTAGAAAACACTCCATCCGACCTTTCCAATAATGGAAATCATCTCTGTTAAAGAACGGAGGTCGGGTGGTGTTGTACCCCTCAGTGTGGGCCATTAAAAAAATCCTGCACAAACAAAAAGAACACGAAAAACTTGCCAAGACTTAAGTCTTGGATTAGTAATGCAATAAGTAACAAGAAAACAAAGAGAAATAAAAGGTTAAATAAAAATTAAACACTTAAGATCTTTGGTGTCCCAAAAAAGGTACTAAATGTCATTTTTTGGGATTAAAAATAGCTTGTTACGGGGGTAAACCCCCATAAGAATGTAGATCTCTCAGAGAGCTTCGATTTGGTGGGTAGAACATTTTGTGGGTCCACTTGTACCAAAAGTTATGGTCGTTTTACTATAGGCTACTCCAAAAGCGAAATACTTGCAAACACACAACAAAGAAAACAATGTACCAAGACTTCGTCTTGGATTAGTAGTGTGGGAGAAAACTTTAATCAAATACGAAAAGAAAATCGAAAACAATGCTAGATTGTGTTGGTGCAGGGGCACTAGATAATCGAACTTGTGTTTTGATTATGGCAAAGACACAAAGTTAAGTTTACATCGTTATCTCACGAGCTAAATCGAGTGTGCAGAAAAGTACTAAAGCTAGAGCTGAAGGCTAGCGACACCCGGAGGAAGCTGCGGTGGTCGGGCGACACTCGAGTGACTTCGGAGGGAGCTGAAGGAATCGAGTGGAAGGCCGGAAGCGAAAGCGTCACAGTAAGAATCGAGGTAAGCTCGTGTGAGTGAGAGATGGTAAGGTCGTGTCCTCTATACGGGGACGACCGTAGGCGGCGATCCGACTAAAACTTCTTGTGGAAGGTCTAGGTCGAGATCGGACGGTTAGAAACTGTCGTATTTATCATTTTCCGAGCTAACCTCTCACTGCAGGGAAGTGGCCAGGCTGGCAGTCGACTGCTGGACATGGAGCAGTCGACTGATGCCCATCAGTCGACTGATGGGAGGCATCAGTCGACTGATGGCGACGACTCAGCTTTTGTGCTAGGTCAAAACGGATAACGTTTGACGCGGCCACTTCGCGATAAAAATTTGGAAAAATTCATGATCTGTTCCAAAGAAATAGGAGACAAATTCAGAGGCTAAAGTCTATAAAAGGAGGGGAGGATTCATCTCCAAAGAACATCAATTTTATTCATCAAGTGCTCCTACAACGCCAACGCTCCAACACCGTCATAACGCCGACGCGACGCCAAGTTCCAATCTTCTTCGTCGGCAGATTCAAGTAATATTTGATATTGTATTCTTTGTTTTTCTTCATAACGAGGTGAGGTAGGCTTGTTGCCTCATCCTCGTATATTCGGTTTTGTGATCGTTGTCTCCTACCTCCAACGAGGAGGAGACGTTATAGTGCTTTGCCCTCCGTACGCGGTCTAGGACCGATAGGGCCTTGGAGTAGCAACCGCCGGGTTGTGAACCAAGTAAAATAAACGTGTCATTTTATTTTCCGCTGCTTACTCGCTTACTTGTGCCTTAACGAACGATTACGAACGAAAGATTTTCGATCGTTATTCACCCCCCCTCTAGCGACGCTTTTCGATCCAACAATTGGTATCAGAGCGGGGGCGCTAAGATTTGGTGAAACCACCAATCTAGCACGTTTTGGTTTTCTTTTCATATTTTTCGATTCGTATATTTCTTAGATTTTGTTTCCCGCACTACTAATCCAAGACCAAGTCTTGGTACATAGTTTTTTTTGTTGTGTTTTTGCAAGTACTAATCTCCTTCGGAGTACCTCACGATCTTCGGAGTACCTCACGATCAAACGAGCATAACTTTTGCTACAAGTAGACTCACGAAACGATCTACCCACCAAATCGAAGCTCTCTGAAAGATCTACACTTCTTACTGGGGGGGGTTACCCCTGTAACAAGCTATTTCCAGCCCCAAAATCCAACATTTAGTACCCTTTCGGGGACATCGAAGGTCATAAGTTTCAAATTTTTGTTAGTTTCTTATCCTCCTTATTTATTTCTGTTTTTTTTTCCTATTATTTCCCACATTACTAATCCAAGACCAAGTCTTGGAATTCTCTTTGGTTTTTATTTGTGTTTTGCAAGATACTTAATGGCTCACATTGAGGGATATAGCACCACCCGACCTCCGTTCTTTAACGGAGATGATTTCTGTTATTGGAAAGGTCGGATGGAGTGTTTCTTGAAAACACAAGTCGAGACTTGGATAATAATCCAAACCGGCTTTGCTTTACCCACCAATGATCAAGGAGAACCCTTGGATTTCAACAAGTGGACAAATGCAACCAAGAGGCAAATCGAAGCCGATGCAAGAGCAACCCAAATATTGCAATGCGGCTTGTCCAAGGAGGAACTCAACCGCATCGGACCATTCATTAGCGCCAAGGACCTATGGAATAAATTAATCGAGCTACATGAAGGAACGTCCGATGCTAAGGTATGTAAACGTGACCTTCTTTTCAATAAGTTGTATAACCTCAAGATGCAGGAACACGAGGCTCAAGAACGCAACTACACGCCTGCCCAGCGGACATTGTCAACGGCCTACACACCATCGGACACAAGGTCGAAAATCGTGACCTACTAAGGTACGTTCTTAATTCATTTCCTAGGACTACCTTGTGGGCATCCATGGTCGATGCCTACAAGGTCTCTAAGGACCTATCGAAGCTTAGGTTAGATGAATTATTTTCCGAGTTTGAACTTCATGAGCAAACTAACGTGATCCGGGCTGAGAGAGGTATTGCTCTACTTACAGGACAAAGAAGCAAGCCACCTACTAGGCAAGTAGATGAACTCGAACCCGAAGACGAATCCGAATCCGAAGAGGAGGCCATAATAGTCAACATTGTGCGGAGAATAGTTCGACAAGAAAGGAGGAAATTGAAGAATGAGAACCAAAAGAAAAAGGGAGCAAGGAAAGCCTTCTATGCAACTTGGGACAACAAAGAAGACATAGCTTTCATGGCGAAATCGATTGAATCAGACACGGAGACCGAACCTGAACTTGAGTCAGAACCTGAGGATGACTCGGACTACGAAGCTACCTTCAAGTCAAGCCACGGATACGCATCCGGTTCAAAAGATACCCTTAAAGTGAGTCGAACTTTATTTAATACTTTACATAATACGGTTAAGTTTTTGTCTAGGAAATTAACTAAGTCCGAGTCTAGGGTTGAGTCGTTACTTGAGGAGGTTGAAACCCTCAAGCAAGAGGCTACTCTAACCTCTTCAACTAGTCAAGTTCAAGAGGGAAACTCAACCCAAATTGAAAAACTTGAGGAGGAGATTTCTCTCTTGAAAGAATGAGTTCAAGAGGTTGAGGCTAGGTTGGAAAGGTTCACATTGGGATCTAAGAACCTTAATCGACTACTTGGAACCCAAAGAGCCGTGTACAACAAAGCCGGACTCGGATTTAAGTCAAAGACTACGAATAGGTCTTATATGTTTATCGTAAATCGTAGTCATCAAAGAGTCCAAGCATGGGTCCCAAAGGTTTTATTAAATTCACATATAAGGACTAACAAGGTTTGGATTCCCCAGGATCAAGTTCATTATTTGAATAGACCATATTGGTTCAATGGTCCAGGGGGAGCTAACACTAAAATAGTATACCCGCTTACTTAGCAAAACCATTGCATGCTTAGAATTTTTGTTAACTTGTGAACTTACTTAGAACACGTACATAACCAACTAAAATCCTTCGAAAAGATCGAGCCTCGGGAGCCTCTTTTCGCTTAGACTAGGAAATAGTCTTAGGTGAGTCAAGTCATCATTTTCTTGAAAATGGCTTTGTCTAAGGAAGTGGTCGATGATCCGATAAAAGAAGGCCTCGTGCCTCGCCACGACTGAAGCCATGATCTTGAAAAGGTAAACTTGACAAGCCTAGGGTCAAATCCAAATCTAACATAAAATTACTTGAACCTAAATGCACTTAATCAACTTAATTTTAAAACCATCTCACAAAAACACATAAGTATAACATGCTTGATCATATAGACACAGGTGAGATGTTAAGGATAATTGAAATATAGTTAAAACAACCTCTTCAAAATACTACTTATTTTCTCAACTATTGTACTTAACAACTCTTAGGCCAAAGTTTAGCGCCCCCTACATCTCTTATACTTCATATATTTGACTAAGGGGGAGAGCAAACTAACCCTAAAGGGTTATATTACAAACCTTTAGATTATTGGTGCAGAGGGACACACCTCGAACCAATCTATCTAATCTTGCTAGACGATGCTTGACTCATATTTGATTTATCTTGATGCATGCATATACCATATTGTCTTTAAACCCCTATTTTATATAACAAACTTCATTTTTACATAACAAACCCCAACGCTTTGTTTTGATTTATGGCAAAAGGGGAGAAGAAAAGTTAAGGGGAGTAACACAAAATTTATTTGATTTTGAACTAAAGTATCTCTTTCAAAACTCACCTAGGGTTAAGGGGGAGTTTTGGTTAAGGGGGAGTTTTTCAAAATGACATTCATCATTTACTATACTTGTTTTATGTTTTAATTTCCCTTAACTTTGTGTTGGTTTGCCATAGATCAAAAAGGGGGAGATTGTTTGTGCTGGGGCACTAGATAATCGAACCTGTGTTTTGATTATGGCAAAGACACAAAGTTAAGTTTACATCGTTATCTCACGAGCTAAATCGAGTGTGCAGAAAAGTACTAAAGCTAGAGCTGAAGGCTAGCGACACCCGGAGGAAGCTGCGGTGGTCAGGCGACACTTGAGTGACTTCGGAGGGAGCTGAAGGAATCGAGTGGAAGGCCGGCGAAAGCGTACAAGAAGTATCGAGGTAAGCTCGTATGAGTGAGAGATTGTAAGGTCGTGTCCTCTTTACGGGGACGACCGTAGGCGACGATTCGACTAAGACTTCCTGTGGAAGGTCTAGGTCGAGATCGGACGGTTAGAAACCGTCGTATTTATCATTTTCCGAGCTAACCTCTCACCGCAGAAAGTGGCCAGCCGGGCAATGACTCGACATGGAGCGGTTGATCGATGCCCATCACCGATCGATGGGAGGCATCGTTGACTGATGGCGACGACTCAGCTTTTGCGCTAGGTCAAAACAGATAACGTTTGACGCGGCCACTTCGCGATAAAAATTTGGAAAAATTCATGATCCGTTCCAAAGAAATAGGAGACAAATTCAGAGGCTAAAGTCTATAAAAGGAGGGGATGATTCATCTCCAAAGAACATCAATTTTATTCATCAAGTGCTCCTACAACGCCAACGCTCCAACACCGTCATAACGCCGACGCGACGCCAAGTTCCAATCTTCTTCGTCGGCAGCAAATTCAAGTAATATTTTTGATATTGTATTCTTTGTTTTTCTTCATAACGAGGTGAGGTAGGCTTGTTGCCTCATCCTCGTATATTCGGTTTTGTGATCGTTGTCTCCTACCTCCAACGAGGAGGAGACGTTATAGTGCTTTGCCCTCCGTACGCGGTCTAGGACCGATAGGGCCTTGGAGTAGCAACCGCCAGGTTGTGAACCAAGTAAAATAAACGTGTCATTTTATTTTCCGCTGCTTACTCGCTTACTTGTGCCTTAACGAACGATTACGAACGAAAGATTTTTGATCGCTATTCACCCCCCCTCTAGCGACGCTTTTCGATCCAACAGATTGGTGGTTGCACCAAATCGTAGCACCCCCACTCTTATACCAATTGTTGGATCGATTTGAGCGCTAGAGGGGGGTGAATAGCGCAAAACAAATTTCTCTTTCGTTCGATTAAAGACACGAGTATGAAGTAGAAAATAAATAAGACAAAACTATTTTTTACTTGATTCACAGTCTTTTGGCTACTAATCCAAGGCCCTAGTGGTCCTAGACCACATATGGAGGGCAAATCACTAAAACATGAAAATGGATTGAGGTAGAGGGATACTCCCCCTCTCCTCGTTACGATTAAAAGCTCCGAAATACAAATTGAAACTGATTACAATGAAATAACAGCTTTAAATGTTACCG
Organism: Wurfbainia villosa; assembly: GCA_025175895.1. Classification (NCBI taxonomy): domain Eukaryota; kingdom Viridiplantae; phylum Streptophyta; class Magnoliopsida; order Zingiberales; family Zingiberaceae; genus Wurfbainia; species Wurfbainia villosa. The sequence goes on from CM045988.1 coordinate 69,661,564, forward strand.
ACGACTAAAGAATTTGAAGAAGAAGCTTGGGTCGTCGGCGTTTCGACAGTGCTTCGTCGTTGTAGGATTGTCGAAGAGTCGCGGCATTGTGGGAGAACTTGGAAGCACTTGGAATGATGAAAATGGTGTGGAGAACTCCTTTTATTGCCTTGAGAAACCCTAATTGTTGAGATGAGGTTTCATGAGAAGATGCTACCTAGCCCTTGAGAAATGGTGATAAGCTTTGACTCTCCTCGATGCTGGAATTTGAACATCAGTCGACTGCTCACCCTCATCAGTCAACTGATGAACTCATCAGTCGACTGATACAAGCCATCAGTCAACTGTTGGCTTGGGTTTTCGACTGCATTGGAAAGTTAGCTCAAAATGAAACTAAAATAAGTGCTTTCGACGATAACTGACCATCCGATCTCGACATAGACTTCCATGAGATGTCTTAGTCAGATCGTCGCCTAAGTGTTGGAGTATTGGGAATACAATCAAAGTCCCACATTGGTAAGACATAGAAAAGATCATGTGCTTATAAGATGAAAAAATATCTCTATTGGTATGAGGCCTTTTGGGTAAAGCCCAAAAATAAAACCATGAGGGTTTAGGCCCAAAGTGGACAATATCATGCCATTGTGGAGATATATGATTCTTATAAGCACTAACAATTGGTATCAGAGTCATGGTCCATGTCAAGCCATGAACCTCGAACGAAAGAAGTTGAGCTCTCATATCCGGATCAAGAGAACCAGACACCAGGCAGGAAGTCCAGTTGGGTCGGGAGGACCGAACAATTGACAGGAAGTCCGGTTGGGCTAGAAGGGCTAGACAACTAGCAGGAAGTCCAGCTTGGTCAGGAGGACCAGACAGTTGGCAGGAAGTCCTGGTGGGTTGAGGATCGAACATCAAGCAGAGGATGTCCTTCGAGGACGGATAGGCTTGAGGGGGGTCAATGTGGTCCTTCATTTGAGGGGGGGATTGTTGGAGTATTGGGAATACAATCAAAGTCCCACATTGGTAAGACATGGAAAAGATCATGTGCTTATAAGATGAAAAGATATCTCCATTGGTATGAGGCCTTTTGGGTAAAGCCCAAAAATAAAACTATGAGGCTTAGGCCCAAAGTAGACAATATTATGTCATTATGGAGATATATGATTCTTATAAGCACTAACACTAAGGACGTCCCCGTACGGAGGACACGACCTTACTTATGCTCACTCACATGATCTTACCTCAACCTTTTACCTTTGAAGCTTCGCTTTCGATCTCCACCTGATTTCTTTGGCTCCCTCCGAAGTCCTCCCGGTGGAGCCCAACCACCACGGTTCTCTTCGGGTGTCGCTGACCTTCGGCTTAGCTTAGCATTTCTGCACACTCGATTCGGCTTGTGAGATAATGATGTAAACTTATCTTTGTGTCTTTGCCATAATCCAAACACAGGTTCGATTATCTGGTGACCCTGCACCAACATCGACTTCGCAAGAATCACTAGCCTCGTGTCGAAGTCGTTGTGATCCAAGAGACGATCACAATCCGAATCAAATTCGGATTCCAAAAACGAGTTTCACAAACTCGCTTGTCGGAAGCGGTTTTCGTCAACCGTTTGACGAAAACTTAACCCTCCACCTATGAGGATTGTCGGAGAACCAATCCCCGGTAAGTAGGTCGCTATAGGAGCACAAAACACTGACCAAATGACCTCTCCACGAAGAGGAGAACAAGCTGTCCAGAATCTAGATAGCTTGTTTGGTTGAAGATATGGCCGGCTAATCAATGGTCAGCTGCTCCTTGGTCACCAGCTACCAAGGGAGGATGGTCGGAGGAGTTGTCGGTGGCTGGTGGGTGGTCGGCAGCGACTTGGGAATCTGCAAAACCTGGGCGGCTACTCCTCTTGGGCGGCAATGGTTTGGGCGGCAAGATCAAGGAGAAGAAGGAAAAGAGGCTAGGGTTTCCAAAACCCTTTAACAAATTTCCTTCTCTGCGAAAATCCCTTAAGCCATGTTTTTATAGAGAACATATTCTCCTAACAGTTATTGGTTCATAACCAAAACCCGTTAACCCACTCCAATAACTTAAGTTAAAATAAACCAAAAAGTGTTAGTCTATTTTAAGTTAAAACGAACCAAACCAACTTTGGTTCATTCGTTTAAAACAAACAAAACCACTTTTGTTTATTTTCCACCATTGGATTAGAACCAAACCAATTTGGTTCATCCATCATGTCTTCATAAGACTAGGCTCATCCATGCTTCCGATACGATTGAAACCATTTCATACTCGGTCTTTGTTTGGTCCAACCAAACCTAGTCTCTCTAGATCTGATAATCCTATTCTCAAACTCATTTTACATCCTTTATATTACGCTCGTTGTGCGTGTGACCAAATAGGTTCCCGATTTATGTTGGTCATCTATAATTAACCATTAATTATAGAACGATCATGAGTGACACCTAGTAGTACATCATGATCCCCAATTAACCAAAAAATCAACAGTTTTATCCCAGAACCATTTCTGAAACCCTTCAGTAGCTATAATGAATCGTGCCCTATTCCTTTCACTCATCTTATCCCACTTGGTTCAGGACATGGTCTATTGTGTCAGTCCCCACTAGGTTGTCTATGTCACACCTAGCCCAAGTATCACTTCCTCGTCCTTTGGATTCTAGTTATTGCACATGTATCCAAGAATACCATACTCTAAACATGTAATGCTTTGGCCAAAGACATTAGTAACAATCGGACGAGAGGCCATAGGGTATACATCTCCTCGCAAGGAGTGGTGAATCCTCTGTAGGCTATTCAAATACTTTCGGCCACTTTGACTTATACCCAATCATATATTACTAACAGAAACGATGCCAAAAATTTGATACATGCGAATACAACCTCAAATCTCTCGATGGAGACCGTCGAGGTTTCGAAGCGTGCACTCACGCTCAACGCCCACAAGTGCACGGATGTCATCAAGTAATAAAAAGATTATCAATCCCACTGAGACTGAGATTCGAGTACCGATTTGGTAAGTGGAGATTATTATTCAGAATTCAGATTTAAGGGTTGTAAATGCGAGGGTTGATGGCATCCCAACTCAATACGATGTTATATAGAAGAAGAATGAAACTATGTTGTGAGATTTTGGATGAGATTCTAGGATTTCGGCTTCGTTTGTGTGTCACAGAACACGTTGTCAATTGGGTTTCATCTAGGGTTCTAGCTATGATTTTGTGGAAAGGACATCATACACTCCCCCGATGAGCCTTCGCATCTATTGGAAGCTACCTCTACCATTACCAGGTCAACCCCTGGACTTAGGATGGGATAGTTAGTACGAGAATGCCGAATCGATTCCTGCAATAAGTCGAAAACGGGGCACATTTCCTACTCTATTGCATCCTTCTACCCACGGTTACGGGAGATGAGGTCAACCCTGGTTCCTCCTTGATTCTCCTAAATCTTAGATACAAAGACTGTCACCCCTCGTATCGGCTAGCACAATAGATATAAAATCAAAACAATAACTATAGCTAAAAAACAAAACAGCAATTGCAAATAGAAATTCAAGAACAGAATTTAAATTTGGAATAACATGTTTTACGCATATATACTACTCCCTAATCCTAAAATCAAAAAGTCTACTTCATAGATAGGAGAGGAGAAATACAAAACATGATAATGTTCATATAAACAATAGAAATTAAGCAAGGGATACAAATTACAATGCATGACTCTTCTCTTCAGCATTGAAGTGCAAAATTTAGATCTCCGACGACTTTCTTCCTCCCCGATGCGAGTTCCCGAAGCTTTTTAGGGCGTCAGAGTGACAGCCTGGCCATCATGCCTCCTCTCCACGGTTTGGGCGTAACCTCCTTTATATAGACATCAACCTGGATCTCTCTAAAACTTGGAAAATAATCGACTTGTGTCAGAATCGCGCAACGCCACACGGCCGTGTGTTTCCACACAGCCAAGTCGTGTGTGGCACTAGGGTGGTCAATTTCAGCCCTTGGATACTGTAACGCCCGCCCATATCTGCTCTCAGCGCGGCGCTACTTTTTTTTTTCATAACATATATGGATCATTTCACAATCTACATAATCAAACATGTTATCATGACATAAATCTTCTTTTATAACATGCATCACATATCATAGACCTAATTAGCATGTTAACATATCATATCTTCATTATAACATGCATCACATATCATAATCATAATTAGCATGTTAACATATCATAAGTTCTTTTATAACATGCATCACATATCATAATCATAATTAGCATGTTACCATATCATATCTCATTTTATAACATGCATAACGTAAAGATTAGAGAATGTAACTATTATTAAAATGATCCATTCATGAGTTCTGACATATCAAACTTTCATAAGTAGGGTGAACAGTAACATAAACTAAGCAACATCCAACATGGTACTAATAAATCACAATTCATAAAAGCGGAAGCAATTGTTTTAAGTTGTTCATTGAGCATATAAATAAAAGCAGAGAGTAATAGGGTCTTTTTCCACCATGCCACTATCACACACACTTTGCCCCTCCTGCTACTTCCTTTAGTTCATATTTCCTTTATCTGCAGTATATGAACAACATAAACTATAAGCATATAGCTTAGTAAGATTCTTGCCTACTCACAAAAGCCAGAATTACATCAAATGATTAGAAAACATGTGCACACTAACGTAAAGAAACATAAGCATGGCATAAAATTTACATAAGCATGCTAAACATACTTAAATCTAAGCATGGCATAAATTAAACATAAGCATTCATGACATCATCAATCCTAAACATGCATAAAGGACATAATCATAAGCATTCTTAAACTTGCACATAAGCATTCATGACATCATCAATCCTAAACATGCATAAAGGACATAATCATAAGCATTCTTAAACTTGAACATAAGCATTCATGACATCATCAATCCTAAACATGCATAAAGGACATAATCATAAGCATTCTTAAACTTGAACATAAGCATTCATGACATCATCAATCCTAAACATGCATAAAGGACATAATCATAAGCATTCTTAAACTTGAACATAAGCATTCATAGTTTCATACAAGTCCTTTCTTTTAAAAACATATACATATAGATACTTCAACATAATCATAACATGAAGGGGGGGGCCCAGGCTAAGTACCACATAAAGCGCATTCCCTAATAGGCTGGGGTAGCTAGCCACCAGACCTTCTAGAGCAAGACCTCTTACGTCTTACCAGGGCAAGACCTCTTACGTCTTCTTATGTCCCTTGGATTTGATTAACGACCACCTAACGGGTCGGGTACTTAACCTCTTACAAAGTAAAATACTTAATTTTCATTCTTTTCTTTCTTATCATAAAGAATGCTCTTAATCCCCAACATAAAAAGGGAAGCATCTCCGTCTTATCTTATCATAAGGAGAGCTCTTAATCCCAACATAAAAAGGGAAGCATCTCCGTCTTATCTTATCATAAAGAGAGCTCTTAATCCCAACATAATAAGGGGAAGCATCTTCTTAGACATTTCATAGCATATATGCATTCATAACATAAGAATACCCTAAAGGGGTCTTAAAGCATAAACATGTTCATCACATAAGCATATTTCATGGCATATCAAGCATAAACATGCTCATCACATAGGCATATTTCATGGCATATTAAATCATAAACATGTTCATCACATAGGCATATTTCATGGCATATTAAATCATAAACAGGTTCATCACATAGGCATATTTCATGGCATATTAAATCATAAACATGTTCATCACATAGGCATATTTCATGGCATATTAAATCATAAACATGTTCATCACATAGGCATATTTCATGGCATATTAAATCATAAACATGTTCATCACATAGGCATATTTCATGGCATATTAAATCATAAACAAGTTCATCACATAGGCATACATACAATCATGCAACATATTATGAATTCTAAGGGAAATTCTTGTACACCAATTTAAGCACCTAATCTTAACCCTAGCTTAGGTACCCTAAGTGGCCGAAATCACTAGGGAGGGGTTCATACATTTTTTTTGCACATGAAGCTTACATAAGTGTCACATAACATATCATAAACTTAGGGGGAGTATTTGCACATGAAGTTGGGTACTTAGACCCCACCCTAACCCTAACACCCTAGTTGGCCGAACCATTTGGGCACAAGAAGATTTATTTTTGCCACACCAAATTTATACATGAAGACATACAACATATCATAATTTCATAAGGAGTATTTTCATGCAACCCTAGCCCTAAAACCCTAGGTGGCCGAAACTTGTAGGGGCACAAAACTTTTATTTTTGTCACATAACATTTATACATGAAGACATACAACATATCATAATTTCATAAGGAGTGTTTTCATGCAACTCTAGCCGTAAAACCCTAGTTGGCCGAAACATTAGGGGCACAAAACTTTTATTTTTTTCACATAACATTTATACATGAAAACATACAACATATCATAATTTCATAAGAAGTATTTTCATGCAACCCTAGCCCTAAAACCCTAATTGGCCGAAACTTGTAGGGTATCAAGCATCATATTTCTTTCATATATCATGTCCTACAAGAGCAAATATACTGCAGGTGAGGGAATCTTACCACTTATAATTGGTTACCCCTTATAAGAGAGACCTTGATTGGAGAGGAGACAAGAAATAATCTTGCCCTAGAACCCTTCTTGGTGCTCTTGACCCTTAGATGAAGATTAGCCCCTTAGATGAACCCTTCTCTTTGCTTAACTCTCTAGGGTGGAACCCTATTTTGCTTTGGCCGAAACTCAAGGAAGGAGCCCTAGGGTTTCGGTGGAAGGAGGAAGAAGGAAGAAGAAGTTGGCAAATGAAACCTTCCCTCTTATTTATAAAGGGAGGAAGAGAAGTGTCTCTTCTCTTTTCATGCCTCTTCATTTACCCTCCTCACACTCATCTACAATTTCTCCTCTTTCTCCAACAGTAAGCTACTGCTGAGCACTTGGTCATCACATGCATGCTAAGAGTTAACTCTCACCAAGAGGTTTAAGGTTCAAACCTCACCTCTCCATTTTTTATTCTTTTATCATCATTTTCCAGGATTCCATATATAATCTACTAGACATGAAATTAAATCTATTCAAAAATTTTTGGAGAAAAATTTTGGGGTGTTACATCCATCCTTATGAAAAGTTCGTCCGAACTTACGATTCAGACTTTGTCGTGCATCTCGCCTTCTCGTTCCCACGTGAACTCTTGAACCCTTGACTTAGGACCTTCACTAAGGGTACCTCTTTGCTCCTTAGCTTCTTGACCTCGTCACATTATCCACAGTCGCTTCATCTTAGGTCCCTTGAATTGTATGCTATTGGTTCGATCCGTGATTGGGAACATCTCTTGAGCATGATACATGGAAGACATTGATATGCCGACATCTGGGTAGCTCATCTCTCGAGTAGGCCACTTTTAGGCTATTGATCCGATCTCCTACATAACACGACTCGCTTTCCTTTCTTCTCATTACTCCTTTCATAGGGCGACCTTGAGGAACACAAAATCCCCAACGAATTCCAATGGTCGCGTCTCTTATCCAGATAGCTCTTTTTGCCACTCACAGCTCTATCCTCGATGGATATAGCCAATAGCTCGGGTGGTATCGTCAAGAACCCCCTCGTATCAACAGATAGGAGACTGATCTTCTCCCGTATAGAGCTTCATATGGTGCCATTCCAATAGTAGCCTGGTAACTGTTGTTGTAAGCAAATTCTGCCAAGCACAAATATCGACACTAACTCCCCTTAAAGTCTAGAGCACAAGCCCGCAACATATCTTCCAAAGACTGTTCACTTTTTTCCGTAATCCGGTGAGGATGAAATGCAGTGTTGAATCTCAACTTAGTGCCAAGAGCCTTCTGAACACATTCCTAGAAATGGGAGGTAAAATGGCCATCACGATCAGAAATAATAGCCTTAGGCACCCCATGTAATCTGATAATCTCCTTGGCATATAATTGAGCTAGCTGCTCAATCGGATAGGTCATCTTAATTGCCAGGAAATGGGCAGACTTTGTCAACCGGTCTACGATTACCCATATAGCATCATAACCATTTGTTGTTCTGGGTAATCCCGAGATGAAATCCATAGAAATTTCTTCCCATTTCCACTCTGGAATCTGTATCGGCTGCAGTAATCCTCTGGGTTTCTGGTGTTCTGCCTTAACCCTCGGCGGTCGCAGTCTTGTGATCTTGAGCCACATCCCTTTTCATGCCGGACCACCAAAATTTATCTCTTAAGTCCTGATACATTTTTGTAGATCCAGGATGCATGGTATAAGGTGTTCCATGGGATTCCTCGAGTATCTTCTTCCGTAATTCCGGATCATCCGGAATACATAGTCGGTCCCGGAGGTATAATAATCCGCTGTCGGAAATGCGGAATCCATTATCCCTTCCTTCCAGGACTTCCTGTTTGATCTTCTGGAGGTCTGAATCACCATCTTGCTTTCCCAATATATCGTCGAACAATGTCGGCGCTATCGTCATGGTGGAAAGTTGTCCAGAAATAATCTCTATTCCGTAATTCATTATTTCCCTTTTCAGGGGCTGAGATAGCATTGATAAGGACATCAAAGCGGCACAGGACTTTCTGCTAAGTGCATCTGCCACTTTGTTGGCCTTTCCTGGATGATAGAATATCTCACAATCATAATCTTTGACTAGCTCGAGCCATCTGCGTTGTCTCATATTTAGGTCTTTGAGTGAAGAAATATCTCGACTGTGGTCTGTATAAATCCCGCACCGAGCCCGTATAAGTAGTGTCTCCATATTTTCAGAGCGAATACCAACCGCTAGTTCTAAGTCATGGGTAGGATAATTTCTTTCATGCCTAGAGGTAGCGGCGATAACCTTGCCATTTTGCATACACTCCGAGCCCCAATTTAGAAGCGCCACTATACATATCGAAGCTTTCATTATCTTCGTGAGAGTCGAATGGGAGGCCGTGGAGTCTCCTCTTCGCCATTCAGAAACTCCTCTCACCTCACCCATTTGTATTGCTTGTCCTTTCTGGTGAGGTCTGTCATAGGGGCTGCAATTCTAGAGAAGTCATCTACAAACTTTCTGTAATAGCCTACTAGCCCGAGAAAACTTCTGATTTCACTCGCATTCCTTGGCCTATTCTAGTTCCTCACATCTTCAATCTTTATTGGGTCTACCATGATTCCTTCTTTAGAGATGACATGACCCAAGAATGACACTTGATCGAGCCAGAACTCACATTTGGAGAACTTCTCATATAGTTGCTCTTTCTGAAGAATCTGTAGTACTGTCTTCAGATGTTCAGCATGCTCTTCTCGGTCTCTCGAGTAGATAAGAATATCATCGATGAAAACGATTACAAATTTATCGAGGAAGGCCGAGAATACTCGATTCATCAGGTCCATGAACATCGCAGGAGCATTGGTTACTCCGAAGGGCATAACTACGAACTCATAATGTCCGTATCTCGTCCAGAAGGCCGTCTTCGGAATATCGCCTGGCTTTACTTTTACTTGATGATAGCCAGACCTGAGATCGATCTTTGAAAAGATAGTAGCTCCCTTCAGTTGGTCGAACAGGTCGTCGATCCTGGGAAGGAGATACCTGACATTGTTCCTGTATGATTTAGATGTCGAACTCTAGTAATTCACTTTACTATTACGTTCTTACCTATTCTTGATGGTCACGTTGTTCAGTGCCCGGTAGTCTATACACATTCGCATAGATCCATTTTTTTTCTTTATGAACAGCACTGGAGCTCCCCATGGTGAGTGACTAGGGCGGATAAATCCCTGGTTAAGTAACTCTTGTAGCTGTTTCTGAAGTTCTTTCAACTCAGTCGACGCCATACGGTAAGGTGCCTTGGAGATCGGGTTAGTTCCAGGAATCAATTCGATCTCGAACTCAATTTCTCTATCAGGTGGTAATCCAGGTAGGTCATCAAGGAATAGCTCCGGATGGTCGCATACCACTCTGACATCTTCTAGCTTCTGGTTCTTTGCTGATACGGTATCAACCACGTGTGCTAGAAATCCGGTGCATCCATTTTCTAACATTTTTTGGGCTTTCAGCGCTGATAAGAATTTCCTTGTTCCTTTCTTTGGCTCCCCGATAAACTCAAATGAAACCTCGGAAGATCACCTTCCGTTTACGACACTCAATTGAAGCGCCATACTTGTGCAGAAAATCCATGCCCAATATAACATCATAGTCCCGCATATCCAGAACTATCAGGTCACAATAGAGCTCGCTGTCTACGAGTCTAATTGGTGCGGCGCGCAGAATATGGGTGGAGGGCATCACTTCTCCTGAAGGTAACATTGTTAAGAATTTATAGTCCAAAACTTGGGGATGCCTATCTATCTTTCTTGTGAAAGGCGTAGAGATGAACGACAAAATACAAAGAGATACCGATCAAAATAAATATCCGACTGTGACAACCGCCGAGGCACTCGCTACATCTTCTCCGGTGAGGAGAACACCGCATTTGTCACACGGTGGGGCTTCAGTCTCCTTGGCTTATCTCGAGGACCCTCTATCGTAGCTTTGATCCGTGAAGCTGGAGGAGCACTGCATCGGACATACTGCCGAGGAGGTGCTCGAACTCGGGTAGGGCGTTCGGGCTATGTGCCCTCGATCCACAACTGTAACACTTCCTCGTGCCCTGACGACATTCCCCCGGATGCTTCTTCCCACATGTAGGACAGTCAGGATACATAGTTTGGTTGTTTCCTGGGCCCCCTTTTGGGTCATTCCACTGTTTCTTCTTGCCACTGTGGTCCCCCTTCCAGCTAGTATTCTGAGATTTCTGACCTCCGGTGGCCTTACTCTTGTGATGTTGTTCGTAGTGCTCGGTGATGGCACTATCAATAGCTCTTCGGCGGTCTGGGGTCGATTGACTCCACCGACCACATTCAGGGCTATCTCCGGTCATAACATTTTCAACATGAGTCTGATCCTCTCCCTTTCTGTACTGACTAATTCTGGGCAGAGACGTGCCAATCGATTGAACCTTTTCATAGCTTCACTGACTGATAGATCGCCTTGTCGGAACTCGAGGAACTCATCGTAGTGCTTATTTGTGATCCGTCTCTGAAAGAACTCCTCAAAGAACTCAGATTCAAAGTCTGTCCACCTCATTTGATTTACTTGTCTCTTTGCTTTGACTCTCTCCCACCACATCCTTGCATCTCCAGAAAGACAGAATGAGGCACATTTTATCTTTTCGTGCTCGGGCCAATCCAGCAGCTCCACGATGCTCTCAACTGTTTTGAACCAGGCTTGGGCATCCCATGGTTCGCAGGCACCTGAGAACTTTTCTGGTTTCAGCCACGCCAATCAGATAAGCTTCGGGTCGGACCCCGGTGGCAGCATTGACTAGTGGTGCTTGCACCATAGTGGTCGTGTTTGGCGTCACGTTCTGCGTCTCTGGTGTGGTGCTAGGGTTCCCTTGTTGATTCATGAGAGCATTGATAACCAGCTGTTGTTCTGCGACCTGATGCTGTAGCTCGGTAACTACCTGCATCAAATCTGGTGGGGGTGCTGATTCATTCCCTCTATTACTACGTCTCCCAGCCATGTTATCTAAGTGATAAATAAATAATTAAGGTATTATTATAATTTCTACTCATATACATGCATCTAAACATTCCTTATCATAAACAAAGTAAGGTATCCTTTCTAGTTGTAATTCTAGGTTAGTAACATGTTTCCATCATATAAAGCATGGTAAGGTATCATTACTATCTAAGTCACAAGTATGGTTCCATTCTACTAAAACATGATGAGGTATTATTTCTATCTAGATAGAAGACATTCTTCATTATAAAAGAAATTTAGGTATGCATAAAGTTACTTACTTGGAAACAGCAGGATAGAGGCTTGATATGTGATAGTGGAAAGGTGAACCCGCTCTGATACCAACCTGTAACGCCCGCCCTTATCTGCTCTCAGGGCGGCGCTACTTCTTTTTTTTTTTTTCATAACATATATGGATCATTTCACAATCTACATAATCAAACATGTTATCATGACATAAATCTTCTTTTATAACATGCATCACATATCATAGACCTAATTAGCATGTTAACATATCATATCTTCTTTATAACGTGCATCACATATCATAATCATAATTAGCATGTTAACATATCATAAGTTCTTTTATAACATGCATCACATATCATAATCATAATTAGCATGTTACCATATCGTATCTCATTTTATAAAATGCATAACGTAAAGATTAGAGAATGTAACTATTATTAAAACGATCCATTCAAGAGTTCTAACATATCAAACTTTCATAAGTAGGGTGAACAGTAACATAAACTAAGCAACATCCAACATGGTACTAATAAATCACAATTCATAAAAGCGGAAGCAATTGTTTTAAGTTGTTCATTGAGCATATAAATAAAAGCAGAGAGTAATAGGGTCTTTTTCCACCATGCCACTATCACACACACTTTGCCCCTCCTGCTACTTCCTCTAGTTCATATTTCCTTTATCTGCAGTATATGGACAACATAAACTATAAGCATATAGCTTAGTAAGATTCTTGCCTACTCACAAAAGCCACAATTACATCAAATGATTAGAAAACATGTGCACACTAACGTAAAGAAACATAAGCATGGCATAAAATTTACATAAGCATGCTAAACATACTTAAATCTAAGTATGGCATAAATTAAACATAAGCATTCATGACATCATCAATCCTAAACATGCATAAAGGACATAATCATAAGCATTCTTAAACTTGCACATAAGTATTCATGACATCATCAATCCTAAACATGCATAAAGGACATAATCATAAGCATTCTTAAACTTGAACATAAGCATTCATGACATCATCAATCCTAAACATGCATAAAGGACATAATCATAAGCATTCTTAAACTTGAACATAAGCATTCATGACATCATCAATCCTAAACATGCATAAAGGACATAATCATAAGCATTCTTAAACTTGAACATAAGCATTCATAGTTTCATACAAGTCCTTTCTTTTCAAAACATATACATATAGATACTTCAACAAAATCATAACATGAAGGGGGGCCCAGGCTAAGTACCACATAAAGTGCGTTCCTAATAGGTCAGTAGCTAGCCACCAGACCTACTAGAGCAAGACCTCTTACGTCTTACCAGGGCAAGACCTCTTACGTCTTCTTATGTCCCTTGGATTTGATTAACGACCACCTAACAGGTCGGGTACTTAACCTCTTACAAAGTAAAATACTTAATTTTCATTCTTTTCTTTCTTATCATAAAGAATGCTCTTAATCCCCAACATAAAAAGGGAAGCATCTCCGTCTTATCTTATCATAAGGAGAGCTCTTAATCCCAACATAAAAAGGGAAGCATCTCCGTCTTATCTTATCATAAAGAGAGCTCTTAATCCCAACATAATAAGGGGAAGCATCTTCTTAGACATTTCATAGCATATATGCATTCATAACATAAGAATACCCTAAAGGGGTCTTAAAGCATAAACATGTTCATCACATAAGCATATTTCATGGCATATCAAGCATAAACATGTTCATCACATAGGCATATTTCATGGCATATTAATGTTGGGTTTCCGGCACCGCGGCGTGTGTGTGTTCGATCATGTTTCGTAAACATGAGCACAGCGGAAGCAATTAAAAATAATAAATCTATATTTATTACAACACACACAACACACGCATGCTATTACAACAAGTGTAGACATAACCGTAAATTAAAATTTGCAATAAAAGAAAATTATCTACGTTATACCTTCCGTATGACGTGTAGCGGGAACGGCATCAACCGGAACGATCCTCGTAAGAATCGTCTCTATCCGTATCCACGCCGAGCTCCTCGGGATGACTTCGCTAAGTCACGAGCTTCGTCTTCGTACGGGTTACTAGCCTCGTGTTGAAGACGACGTGATCGAGAGATGATCACGATCCGAATCCAAATTCGCATCCTAAAACGAGTTCTCAAAACTCGCTTCTCCGGAGAGGTATTCGTCAACCAATTGACGAATCCTTCATCCTCCACCTCAGAGGATTATCGGAGATCAAATCCCCGGTAAGTTACCCACTGTCGGAGCACTAACCGTCGTCCAAACGACGCTCCGACAAGAGGAGGAGAAGCTGTCCAGAAAACTGGACAGCTTGGTGGAGGATATAGGCGCCGGCCAACCAAGGAAAGAAAAGCCTCACCTTGATGCCAAACCTATAGGGGATCACCGGAGGGTCGCCGGAGTGTTCACCGGCTGAAGCTTGGTCGCCGGCAATGACTTGGACGGCGGCACAAAACCTGGGCGGCGGCAATCCTAGGGTTGGCGCCGACTAGGGGAGGAGAGGGAGGGGCGGCAACACAAGGTTGGGCGGCAACTCTTGATTAGGGTTTTGGATTAGGGTTTAAGCCCTATTTTATAGAGAACTAATTCTCTTAATGGTTAATGGATCATATCCATAAAGCCCGTTAACACGCTCCATTAAGATAAGTTAAAATAAACCAAACCATGATGGTTTATTTTAAGTTAAAACGAACCGAACCAACCTTTGGTTCATTCGTTTAATATAAAACCAAACCCTTTGGTTTATTCTCATCCATTGGATTAGAACCAAACCATTTTGGTCCATCCATTATGTCTTCATGAGACACGGCCCATCCACGCTTCCATTGCGACTGAAACAATTTCATGCTCGCTTTATGTTTGGTCCAACCAAACATAGTTTCTCTCGGTCTGAGAATCTCATTCTCAAGCTCGTTTTAAATCCTTTGGATTACACTCGTTATGCGTGTGACCAAATAGGTTCTCGGTTTATGTTGGTCGTCTATAATTAACCATTAATTATAGAACGATCATGAGTGGCACCTAGTAGTACATCATGATCCCCAATTAACCGAAAAGATCAACGGTTGATCCAGAACTATTTCTGAAACCCTTGATGCTTCGAATGAATCGTGCCCCATTCCCTTCACTCATCTTATACCCACTTGGTTCAGGACATGGTCTATTGTGTCAGTCCCACTAGGCTGACTACGTCACACCTAGCCCAAGTATCATTTCCTCGCCCCCTCTGATTCTAGTTACTCCACATGTATCGAAGAGTACCTTACTCTAAACATGTAATGCTTTGGCCAAAGACTTTAGTAACAATCCGACGAGAGGCCATGGGTATACATCTCCTCGCAAGGAGTGGTGAATCCTTTATAGGCTATTCAAACACCTTCGATCACTTCGACTTATACCCAATCATCCCGGGTCCACATCTCCTCGGAGATGTTTGCTTAAGATGTCAAAGCATAAGTCTCCATGATCAAGATGACTTGAATAAGTCAAAGGAACATCGCACTTAAGCCACGAGAAGAACTTCATTGACATATCTATATATGCAGAGAACCATATGAAGTCTTACTAGTGGTCACTCAATGAACTAGTTACCATAACTAGCATCCACGATTAACTCGGACATCACTATGTCTCGGCCCGGTGAGAATCACCGCTTGGATACACCAAGGAGTATACCTCGTGCTAGTCTCGGCGTAATTGATGGTGTCCAAATCCATCAATTCATCGACTAGGGATAATTCCGATACATCACAATTACACATGTAGAGATACTCACTAGTTGTGATCCAATCACAAATTCTCTCATGCTGTGAATCGTATCGTGGACATTCAGTAAATGAGTTTAAGATCCAATCAAATACATAAAACATGTATACTCAAATAGTGAATCTTCATTTATCATATAAATGGTTCATACATAAGGCGATTGCCTTAGGACATCTCTCATATATTACTAACAATTAAATCATAAACAGGTTCATCACATAGGCATATTTCATGGCATATTAAATTATAAACATGTTCATCACATAGGCATATTTCATGGCATATATATTAAATCATAAACATGTTCATCACATAGGCATATTTCATGGCATATTAAATCATAAACATATTCATCACATAGGCATATTTCATGGCATATTAAATCATAAACAAGTTCATCACATAGGCATACATACAATCATGCAACATATTATGAATTCTAAGGGAAATTCTTGTACACCAATTTAAGCACCTAATCTTAACCCTAGCTTAGGTACCCTAAGTGGCCGAAATCACTAGGGAGGGGTTCATACATTTTTTGCACATGAAGCTTACATAAGTGTCACATAACATATCATAAACTTAGGGGGAGTATTTGCACATGAAGTTGGGTACTTAGACCCCACCCTAACCCTAACACCCTAGTTGGCCGAACCATTTGGGCACAAGAAGATTTATTTTTTGCCACACCAAATTTATACATGAAGACATACAACATATCATAATTTCATAAGGAGTATTTTCATGCAACCCTAGCCCTAAAACCCTAGGTGGCCGAAACTTGTAGGGGCACAAAACTTTTATTTTTGTCACATAACATTTATACATGAAGACATACAACATATCATAATTTCATAAGGAGTGTTTTCATGCAACCCTAGCCGTAAAACCCTAGTTGGCCAAAACATTAGGGGCACAAAACTTTTATTTTTATCACATAACATTTATACATGAAAACATACAACATATCATAATTTCATAAGAAGTGTTTTCATGCAACCCTAGCCCTAAAACCCTAATTGGCCAAAACTTGTAGGGTATCAAACATCATATTTCTTTCATATATCATGTCCTACAAGAGCAAATATACTGCAGGTGAGGGAATCTTACCACTTATAATTGGTTACCCCTTATAAGAGAGACCTTGATTGGAGAGGAGACAAGAAATAATCTTGCCCTAGAACCCTTCTTGGTGCTCTTGACCCTTAGATGAAGATTAGCCCCTTAGATGAACCCTTCTCTTTGCTTAACTCTCTAGGGTGGAACCCTATTTTGCTTTGGCCGAAACTCAAGGAAGGAGCCCTAGGGTTTCGGTGGAAGGAGGAAGAAGGAAGAAGAAGTTGGCAAATGAAACCTTCCCTCTTATTTATAAAGGGAGGAAGAGAAGTGTCTCTTCTCTTTTCATGCCTCTTCATTTACCCTCCTCACACTCATCTACAATTTCTCCTCTTTCTCCAACAGTAAGCTACTGCTGAGCACTTGGTCATCACATGCATGCTAAGAGTTAACTCTCACCAAGAGGTTTAAGGTTCAAACCTCACCTCTCCATTTTTTATTCTTTTATCATCATTTTCCAGGATTCCATATATAATCTACTAGACATGAAATTAAATTCTATTTAAAAATTTTTGGAGAAAAATTTTTGGGGTGTTACAGATACAACCGTGTGTAGCCACATGCCCTGGTCATGTCTCCTTCTGCATCCAGCTGCAAAATGTCCTTTTTTTTGCTCCGAAAGTGCGCCTTTTTCCCATGAAACATTATCCTACACACAAAAGTACAAAGAGGAGATTTCTAAATCAGAAAATAGGAAATGCATCCAAAACAAGGTGAAATATGTTTGAAATAAATATAAAATATAATGAGATATGAGCGAAAACTACTCCTAAAATTTTATATGTTTTGCTCACATCATGAGTACTTCCAAGGCAGTGCGAATTATTGAATATTCCTTCTTAAGTGTTTGACTTGCCCCTGTTCACATTAAATTGGCTCTCGTTCATATTAAACAAGCTAAAAGTGGTTGAATTTTACCTTTTACAGCTAGCGAAATGCTACAAGAACGCATTGCAGAGATCATTTAAGGATGTCAAAGATCCCAACAACAATGACTAGAATCGTTGCTGAGTCGATCCCACAAGACTAGTGATGAATACTCAACATTTGATAACGTCTGAGTACTGGTGAAGGAGAGTTATATTCTCGAACTTATATAGATGCTTCTTAGGAAGTATGAATCCATCGTATTCCCCCAAGTGAGGAGAACAAAAATTGGAGGGTAGTACCTTTGGTATAATTTCTTTGATGAAGGAGTGGATTTTTTCCGCACACTATATATCATCAATTGACTCTCCTCTTGCTCCTTGTTGACAATATGCGAAGCTAGTTGTGCTAAGGTGTGATCTCTCACAGATCTAGTATACTCTTGAACACCCTTAGCCTTCCTATTGTCCACGACTGAAGAAACAGGTGAGGATTGCTCCCTCAAGCAATGTTGGGTTCCTTCTTCATCTAGAGGATTGGGTGGAGGATCTGATTTCCATGAGTCAATGCCTCCTCCACTGCATTCTAAATAAATCATTGCCAACTAGCAACAAGTTAGGTTTATGGGGGTCTCCTCTGAGGTGGAGGCTGGAGAATAAACCTTGTGAGATCGTATCATCTACGTTTCACTTAAAGGTTCTCCCATAAAGCGTCAATTGATGCGGTTAGCTTTTTGCTCTCTTTCTCTGAGAGCAAGTTCGAACTGGCAATAGTAGTATCCTATCAAATGTAACATAAGTCATAGGGTGTTGGTTCTCCAGTGACACCTCTCCGATGCTTAAAGTCATATATGAGAAGATGAAAAGTGCAATGTAGAATGTAACTAGTACAATAAAAAGTATAACAAAAGATTTTTTAGCTCAATCTACTTTTATATATCAACTCTGAAACTTCTTGCCGACTGATATTATTTCCCATCGATACCCTTTGATGAGTTGTTAGAGGACAACTATTATAGGGAATCTCCATCTGGCATGCCACGTGGTTAAGAGTTATCATTGAAAGAGACTTTTAAAGGAGTCGGATATGACCATTGTTGAGAGGAATCCCCTCGGTGGTCCTTGGGCTCCTGACTTCTGAGTTCCCTACTTCTCATGTGCCCATTATCTTCGACTTCTAACTTTCCGAGTCATCGAGCATCTGACTCTTTCGACTCCCAACTTCTTGAGTGATTGAACTCCCGACTCCTTTGACTTTGAACTTCCTGAGTCGTCAAGCCCCCAACTCATTTGATTCCTAACTTCTTGAATAGGTGAGCTCCCAACATAGGAATCTCTCTGCTACTAACCAATTGAGCCTTGAACTCCTTCATACCTGACCTACTACTCTCTGTAGAACCCCTCCACTAGTGTGTTCAGCCCGTTAACGGTTCCTATCAATATCACTCTTCACTAGCAAAATATTTTAAGCTAATTCATAATTGCTTAGATGGGAATCCAAGACAATATGATGACATGAATAATAAATGGCTAGAATTTTTATACCGCCCCAAAGGCATAGGCAATCACGCCATGGCCGTTGGTGGATTTGAATGCTCAATTAATTCCTTGAGACCTACTTTACTCAGTCACGGCATCACATTGGTTTCAACTATCAATAAATCCTCAGCAACTCCTCTCTTTACTTCTTCCCCATTCAATGCTCACCCTTCCTATTAATCTGCACTGTCTTCTTCCCTTCCCTTCCCTCCTCCCTACTTTCCTCGTTTCCTTGTCCAAAATCATCGTTTATCTCTTTGAAGGTCTGGTCTGCATTATAAGTCTGCTTTATTTAACATATTTTTGTGCATTAATTGGTGAGGAAAGGAAGACAACGAGATATTGGTGCGGTTCAATTAGAATGCATCGTTGTTTATTAATGCAACTCTGTTTTTCAATTGAGCCGTGCCAATATCACGTTACTTTAGGTAACTTTTCTCTAACTTATAGATGATTTCTTAAGAGGAATTGAAAGGTTGGTTCCTTTTGTATGTTGTTTAGTAGTCGCCTCATTATTTATTATGTTACTCTAATTCTTGCCGGGGAAGTTGCTACAGTAATGACTTTTAAATACAATTTATAGGATAAATTTTCATGAAAGAGTCAAAGAGAAAATGCTCACTTATTCTTATATTTTTTTGTTTTACAACAAAATTTATTCATGTTCTTACTTCACTAGTTTGTTATGAAAAATAATTTTAACATTCAATATGCTCACAATTCAGAAAGATAAATCAATTTTGTCACAGAATGTCTTTGGTATAGACCAAATTAAATATATGTGATTATTAAACCAGATTTAAAATCATATTATGTAAGCACCATTACATCTATAATGGTCTTTTAATAGTATTCTTATTATTTGTAGTAGCTTTTTGGCAAAATCACCTTGACGGTTTAAATGGGTTTGAAATCATATCATATAGACATCATTGCATTTCTAATATTTTGATAATGTTTATTATATTCCTTAATCATTTTTTCTTCTTCTTGTCTATCAAAGCATTTTGATGAAATTATTGTGATAACTAAAATAGTTGAAATTTATGTCATATTAGCATCATTGCATACTTATTAGTCTTCTAATAGCATTTCTATTTCTTAACAATATTTTGTGATATTTTTAACCATTATTTTGAGGCCTTTTGGGTCTTCAAATTATTTTGATGAAAACACCCATTAGACAAAATGGCTTCAAATCATATGATATATCATTGCATCCATATTAATCTCATCATAGTGTTTCTCTTTTTAATCATGAACTTTTAGCCCAATTTTTAGCCCTTTTGGTCATCAAAATATGTTGAAAAAAAAAACACGTCCAAAAGGGCTCAAAATCCTGCATATGAAACCTTGCACCTTTAGTAAAGTGTTTTTATTTTTTAACCATGATTTTGAGGTTTCTTTAACAATCATTTTAAGTTTTTTCCATCTATTCACCGAGGTATTTTATCTGAGACATGTTGATGGCCAAAAATAGATTGAGATTATGCCATATCAGTACCATTGCTTATTTACTAACCTCCTAATAGTATTTCTATTCTTTGATAATGATTTGATCCATATTTACTTTTATTTTGAGCCGTTCTCAATTAATAAGGTGTTTTGGCTAAGGGCTCAAAATCTTGCATACAGACATTATTACTATCTTAATAACCTCATGATATTGTTTATATTCGTGATTATGAATCTTCTATAACCATGATTTAGCGTTTAGTCAGTGATATTTTTTTAGGTGATTTAATAATAAAAAAAGTAGTCGAAATTATAATTATATTTTAAATATTGAGGAAAATGATAAAATCACATAAATACTCGAGTAAATTAAACTTTATATATATAATACAAATTTTAAAATATTTGAAGAGTAAGAAAAACTTTTGGACTAAAATAAAATTTTAAGATATTGATGTGTAAAAACATTGATTAAATTATTTAAGGATAAATGATTGAGCTTGAAGAAATTTAAGCTGAAGGTCAAACAAAAGCACTGATTGAAAAGCAAATTTAAGAATAATCATGTCATTGTAACAAAATAATATTCTCAAATCAACATATACAAAACTAGTCACTCATCCATCCAAAACTACCATACCCATCAAAACTTATTTGCATCCTCATTTGTAGAATTTACAAAACTTTGCATGAATTAATAAAACTTCAATTACTTACAGTGATTTCGTCGATTTCTCTAAACTACATGAGGCCATGCTTGTCGTAGAAGTTCATACCATCAGGAGCTCCTCCATTGATCCACAAACTAAATTCATACTCTTCGTCTTGGATGGTTTTATCATTCAAATGCTCGCTCTGAATTTTGACAGAGCTTTTGCCAAATTCTTTACCACACACACCCTCTTTTATCAATTGGACGATCCATTTAAATGGATTGCATTTCTGGGTAGTGCACCACATGCACTCAATGTGTGGTGTGATAACTGCTCACGTAGTAGTAACTAGCTTTGCACAAGATAGTAATGTCAATATCTCCCACTCATCCAAATTATACCATAATGACAAATGCCCACAAAGACTAAATTATTGGGCAGATTATTAATGCAATCAACCTCAAGTCAAGATTGACCAAGCTCGAGTAAAACTTGAATAGAATTTTGATATTTGATAATATTTTTGATGAGACATATATAGTCATATGGTGTTGTTGACCGAGAAGTCAAATAGGTCAAAGTTGACCACAAACTTGATTGGGAAAGTCCAAGTATAGTGCTTGGCAAGGAAAAGTCTAAGCATGAAGACTTAACAGGGGAAGTCCAAGTATGGATACATGACAAGAAAAAGTCCAAGTTGAAGACTTGACAAGGAAAGTCCAAGTATGGATACTTGACAAGGGAATGTCCTGTTGATGCAGTAAGCATCACTCCTTAGTTTTGATGTATGAACCACAGTTAAGAGTTAGAATTCACGTGTGATTTAATATAAGTGTTAAGTGTGCATGCTTAACAGAAAGTCCTAGTAGGTCGTGTTTGTTGGTGCAATCGCCCCAGGTCACAATTGACCAAACTCGAGTTTGACTCGAGCGATGTTTTGATGTTTGACATGAAGGTTTGACATTGATGTTTGATATTAATGTCTGATAATATTTTGGGGAGATTGTTGGTGCAATCGACCCAGGTCATGATTGACCAGACTTGAGTTTGACTCGAGGGGGATTTTGATGGTTGACTAGGGTTGACCATGTCATGGAAAGTCCAAGTCTTGAGTACTTGGCATATAAAGTCCAAGCATGGGTCTTGGCATGGAAAGTCCAACATGGGTTGGCAAGGGAAAATCCAAGCTTGAGTCTTGGAATTTGAGAAGTCCAAGGGATTTGATATTGGCGGCGTAAAGTCCAAGCAGGAGTCTTGGTAGCATAAGTCCAATGGTTGGCGGCGTAAAGTCCAAGCAGAGTCTTGGCAGTGTAAGTCTAATGTGCCTTGGCGATGTAGACACCGTTAGCAAGACAATAGTTGATGGAAGCACTTGAAGGCTAGCGTATGGATGAACAAGTCATGGATGACTTGGAGGGATTCGATAGGCGCGAGGCTGACGAAGGTGGCTAAAAGGCTTAGGTCTAGGCTACGGGTGGTCTAGCAAGTATGGGGGAGCCATACTTAGGTTAAACCTCATGTTTGAGGTTAAAACCTCATGTTTGAGGTGTATCAGTCGACGGGGACCATGGGTTAGTCGACTGATGAGAGTCAACTAGGGTTTTGGCGAGTATCCCGCAATCGTGCCCGGTGGGTAGGGTAGTCGATCGATCAAGGTGATTAGTCCATAATATTCTCCAATCGAGTGATCGGCCTGACCAATTGACTGATTAAGTCAACAGTCAACTGATGGGTATGATCAGTCGACTGATGGTGTATCCATTGGATTTTTCCAGCATTGATCTAGCTATTGTCTCACGACAACAGTGACATCAGTCTACTGATGATCCCGAGCAGTCGACTGATAGGCAAAATCCGGCCCAGGCAGCAGCCTTAAATGGAGCTCGAGGAGGGAGGATTCACCATGGTTCTTTGAGGAGTTTTTGGGGCGAATTGCTGGTGTAATTCAGGGTCTCCAAGTGCAACTCAACCAACCAAACAAGCAAGCTTCCAAAAGAGCGATTGTAAAGTTTTCTTTGCATTTCTTTTGTTGTATTCACTTGTATTTTTTTTTGTATTTCGTATTACTATTGTAATTATTTTACAAGATTTCTCCATCTCTGACTTGTGTCGAGAAGGAGTTATTGTTATAGTGGTGTGTGACTTGCATATCTAGGGCTCTTACGAGCCCAATCCGTGGAGTAGGAACCATTCGATTCCGAACCACGTTATATTCTTGTGTTTGTGATTGTGTATCATGTTATTGTTTTTATTATTATTCCGCTGTGGACTAACACGATTTGTGGACGCGATGGCGAACGAAATCCATCAAGCATCGACGATGCTATTCACCCCCCTCTAGCGGTCATAATGGTCTCAATAATTGGTATCAGAGCCTGGGGCTCTTCTACGACTTCACATCTGAGGGAGCACGCTAGAGGGAACAAGATGGAATTTGAAGGAAAATTAGGATGGGACATCCACACACCGCCATCATATGACCAAGAGGATTTTCCAACATGGAGGGCAAGAATGGAGAACTTCTTGATAATGGACATAGAAGATTGGTTCATCATCATGGAAGACTTTGAACCTCCTAGAGATAAGAAGGGAAATGTCTTGAAGTTGAAGAAGTAAACACAAGAGCAATGTCTCAAGTTCAAGACCGAAGTCAAGGTAACAAAGCTTTTAGAAGATTTGATACCTAATAACATTTTGTGCAAGCTAGGGGATTACATGGATGCCAAGGAGCTATGGAGAAAGTTGGCAATATTCCATGAGGAGTCTCACTCGGCACAAAAATAAGAAAGCTCTTCCTCACAAGAAAGTGAGGATTCAGAAGTTGATAGGGAATTAACATCCGGATCCCGATCAGAAGAGGAAGAAGAGGTGGATTTGGAAGAAGCCTCCACCTCTAGGATTGAGGGGGAGGAGATTAGACCTTCCACTCCGGAGCTTCAAGAAAAGCCTTCCACATCAGGTCAAGATGAAGAAGCTCAAACTTCGGCACCTACCACCACCCTAGGTAACTCAAACATATCAATTCATAATAAAAATCATATCATATGTTTTGAGTGTAGGGAATCTAGACACTACAAGAGTAAGTGTCCGAAAAGAGTAAGGAAAGCTCCTTCGACACCAAAAGTCAACAAAAAAGTCAAGAATGGCGATGTCCCAACCAAGAAGAGTAAGGAGCACGTGGGGTGCTTCAAATGCCGACAACCGGGACACTATAGGAGCCAAATGCCCTAGGAGAAAAGAAGAAGCATTACAAGCAGGCGGAGCTAAGGCAAACCCTAAGGTAACCTTTAAGTATGCATCTTCTAGTTTAAATTTCAAAAAGTATGCTAAGAATTTTAATTCTCTTGCAATTTATCATGAAAAGCATGCTAGGAATAACAAATATTTTTGTTTAGGAGCTAAAAATGTCCACATTTCAAATAAGGAGAAATTTGGGACTAATGTCCCTAAAACTATCTTACCTAAGGACAAACCTAGATCAAACAACTCTAGACCTATCCTTCCTAGGGAGACCATTAAGAAGATAGATGATCACCTAGGCATCAACCCTAAATGGATTAGACATATGCCTAGAAATAAAAATATCTCAAGAGCTAATGAAAAATCAAAAATTGAGATATTAGAAAAGGAAAACCAACCCTTGAGGTCAAGGCTTGAGAAATTGGAGAGGACCCCCTTGCAAAGATGCAAAATTCAATTATAGGGTCAAATGATCAAAAATCTAGGTCTAAAAGTTAAAGACCTAGAAATCAAGAGTCAACCAAGGGCAAGCCTAAGCCCAAAAAGACCTAGCATAATGTTCCATTTGATTATGGAACTCAAATTAGGTCTAGAACAACCAAGGTCAATAAGGAAGTCATCCCTAAGGTTGACCAAGGTAGGTGCTTAGTGGCTAAGGTTTCCATGAAACCTAGGAAGACCACTAAGAAGGTTACTAGGGAGGCAATCCCTAAGGTTAACCTAGTCAAGACCCAAATGACCAAGGCTAACAAGCCTAGAAGGGTCATTAGGAAGGTATCTATAGAGATCATCCCTAAGGAATACCTAGTAAACCCAAGGAGCTCAAATAGGTTTTGGGTTCCTAGGAGCGTGATCGATTCACACTAAATGAGTTTAGGTGTGCCAACCTTGAATGGATGGGTAGTTAACCTAACCATAGTAAAGGTAGCATTTTAGGTCATTTTCAAGGTCATGGGTATCTTGTAAATAGGTTTGAATCTTTAATCCTAAAAGAATTTAAGATGTGCCAATATTATTTAAGAAGTGTTATAAATCAATCAAATTGGCACAATTTAGGTTTAGAGGTCTTGGTGTGTCATTTTGGGTTTTTGGCACACTTTGAGAAGTTTGGGTAATATGGAAAAATATACTTAATTATATCAAATGACAAAAAATATTAAAATTTAGGTATTATTATACCTATACATTTTATTTATCATGCTTTGTTTGCCATATAACATGTCATGACATCATATTTTTTTTTTCATTTAATATGTCATGATCATGTTTAGGTTATGTCTTAATGTCTTGCATGCTTAGATTCTATCATATGTCATGACATCATGATCATTGGGCATGTTTAATTATGTTATCATTTATGTTATGATCATTCATGCATTTAATTTGATTAAAATTGATTTAAGGACTATGACATAACTTGAAGTCTCATGTATAACGGAATCAAGTAGGGTTGCCCTAAGAAAATGCATGAGACCCTAGTTTAGGAGAATAAAACCCACATCTCACATCACATTGACTTATATGTGTTTTCATACACTTTAGACATATATGTGAGATGTTAGAATATGAGTTGAGTTCAAGGTGCATAGTTTTTGCATCTAGATGAACTATAACTCATCTTATGTTATTGGTGGATCATTGGGAAAGCTTATATTTAAGTCATGTACATTAAACCCAAAGAATATGATCCAATATAAGATTTTAAAGCAATTTTAAAATCATTTTAGAAAACCTTGGTAAAGTCTATCTTTTAATAGCAATCACCATTGATGAAGTTGATACAAAGTGAGCTCAAACATTGAAGTTTTTTTTCATTTTTGAACTTTGTGTCAATTTTGCTATTTTATAGGTAAAATATTTTTCTAACATTTTTCATTCATTTTATTGGTCATAAGTATTATATGTATAAAGTTTCATGATATTTTAGATTACGTATAATTATTTATGCATTTTTGAATTTTGATTCTGATAATTGAAAATCGGATTTTTCAGTTTTGGCAGTCAACTGATGAACACGGCAGTCGATTGTTGTCTGATAGAGTCGACTGTCAAGCTAATTTCAGGAAAAATAAGGTTGTTTAGCCCATTTTCAACTACGGTAAAGTTTTCTAACCACTCTTAACCCTAGGATATGTTTTAAGAAGCATTATAAAGGGTGAAAATCTATTGGATATAGATTAGGAGAGTTGTTAGGGTGATGTATCAAATTTAAGGGGTTAGAAAGTTCAATGTTGAATTTTGAACCTTATTTTTGATGGTTTAGAGTTCCTATTAGCTTAGGGACTTCCCAAGGACATTGTTGGTGCAATGGTCAAGGGGGAGCATGTTAGTAATATATGAGAGATGTCATAAGGCAATCTCCTTATGTATGAACCATTTATATGATAAATGAAGATTCACTATTTGAGTATACATGTTTCATGTATTTGATTGGATCTTAAACTCATTTACTGAATGCCCACGATACGATTCACAGCATGAGAGAATTTGTGATTGGATCACAACTAGTGAGTATCTCTACATGTGTAATTGTGATGTATCGGAATTATCCCTAGTCGATGAATTGATGGATTTGGACACCATCAATTCTGTCGAGACTAGCACGAGGTATACTCCTTGGTGTATCCAAGCAGCTGATTCTCACTAGCTAGAGACATAGTGATGTCCAGAGTTGATCGTAGATGCTAGTTATGGTAACTAGTTCATTGGAGTGACCAGCCGTAAGACTTCATATGGTTCTCTGCATATATAGATATGTCAATAAAGTTCTTACTGTAGCTTAAGTGCGATGTTCCTTTGACTTGCGATATTCAAGTCATCTTGATCATGGAGACTTATGCTTTGACATCTTAAGCAAACATCTCCAAGGAGATGTGGACCCGGGATGATTGGGTATAAGTCAAAGTGATCGAAGGTGTTTGAATAGCCTATAAAGGATTCACCACTCCTTGCGAGGAGATGTATACCCATGGTCTCTCGTCGGATTGTTACTAAAGTCTTTGGCCAAAGCATTACATGTTTAGAGTAAGGTACTCTTCGATACATGTGCAGTAACTAGAATCTGTAGGACGAGGAAATGATACTTGGGTTAGGTGTGACGTAGTCAGCCTAGTGGGGACTGACACTATAGATCATGTCTTGAACCAAGTAGGTATAAGATGAGTGAAGGGAATGGGGCACGATTCATTCGAGCTGCTGAAGGGTTTCAGAAATAGTTCTGGATCAACCGTTGATCTTTTCGGTTAATTGGGGATCATGATGTACTACTAGGTGCCATTCATGATCGTTCTATAATTAATGGTTAATTATAGATGGCCAACATAAACCGAGAACCTATTTGGTCACATGCACAACGAGTGTAATCCAAAGGATTTAAAACGAGTTTGAGAATGAGATTCTCAAACCGAGAGAAACTAGGTTTGGTTGGACCAAACATGAAGCGAGCATGAAATCGTTTCAGTCGAAATGGAAGCGTGGATGGGCCGTGTCTTATGAAGACATAATGGATGAACCAAAATGGTTTGGTTCTAATCCAATGGAGGAGAATAAACCAAAGGGTTTGGTTTATTTTAAACGAATGAACCAAAAGTTGGTTCGGTTCATTTTAACTTAAAATAAACCATCATGGTTTAGTTTATTTTAACTTATCTTAATGGAGCGGGTTAACGAGCCTAATGGTTATGACCTAATAACCATTAAGAGAATTAGTTCTCTATAAAAGAGGGATTAAGGGATAATTAAGCCCTAATCCAAAAACCCTAGCTCAAGTTGCCGCCAACCTCCATTGCCGCCCAACCTCTTGTGCCGCCGTCCAAGTTGTTGCCGGCATCCAAGCTTCGGCCGGTGATCCTCCGGTGATCTCCTTTAGGTTTGGCATCAAGGTGAGCTTTATCTTCCCTTGGTTGGCCGGCGCCTATCTCCTCCACCAAAGCTGTCCAGTTTTCTGGACAGTTTGTTCTCCTCTCGTCGGAGCGTCGTTTGGACGATGGTTAGAGCTACGACAGCAGCTAACTTACCAAGGATTCGATCTCCGGTAATCCTCTGAGGTGGAGGACGAAGGATTCGTCAATCGGTTGACGAATAACTCTCCGAAGAAGTGAGATTTGAGGACTCATTTTTGGATCCGAATTTGGATTCGGATCGTGATCATCTCTCGATCACGTCGTCTTCAACACGAGGCTAGTAACCCGTATGAAGACGAAGCTCGTGGCTTAGCGAAGTCATCCAGAGGATACTCGGCGTGGATACGGATAGAGACGATTCTAGCGAGGATCGTTCCGGTTGATGCCGTTCCCGCTACACGTCATACGAAAGGTATAACGTAGTTAAATTTCCTTTTATTGCAAATTTAAATTTACGGTTATGTCTACACATGTTGTACTATGCATGCGTGTGATGTGTGTGTTGTAATAAATGTAGATTTATTAATTTTATTGCTTCCGCTGTGCTCATGTTTACGAAACATGATCGAACACACACACGCCGCGGTGCTGGAAACCCAACAGTGGTATCATAGCCCAGGTTGTGTTTCGACATAATCATAAAATGGTTTTGCGATAGTCATAATGTTATTTCTGGAAATTTTCTAATTTTGGAAATTTAGAAGTATTTATGGAAAATTTTCAATTTTGGAAAGTCTAGATGTATTTATGGAAATCTTCCACTTTTGGAAAGTTGGAAGTATTTATGGAAATTGATATTTTCCATAAATAAAATATTTGATTAGATTCTGAAAATTTGTTTCCTAATTTAATCATGATTTGATTTGGAGAATCAAATCTTAAAATATTTTATTTCCATAAGTAGTTTTGATGATTTAGGAAATTGGTTTCTTAAATTGATTTTCCTTAATCAATTATTTTCATAAATAAAATATGTGATTAGATTTGGAAATTTGTTTCCTAATTCAATCATGATTTGATTTGGAGAATCAAATCTTAAACATATTTTATTTCCATAAATAGTTATGTCAAATAAGGAAATTATGTACATGACATAATTGTATGCCATGTAATTGCATTAGATGCATAACATTATGCCATGCGTGTCGTGACATGTAGATGTATGCCATGTATGTCATACCATGTAGATAATAGTTATTTGCATGCAAAGAGGATGAGACATAAAACCCTAACTCAATATTAAAGCCTACACCTTCCATTAATATGGTTAGAACCAGAGTTCTGTTTCTTGTTTGGGTTGTTGGACTCACTCCAAGCCCGGCTTGAACCTGAACATGTTCAAATCATTGGAATAGTTTAACTCTAATATGGTAAGAGTCAGAGGTCAATCGTTAGTTTGGGTTGTTGGACTCACTCCAAGCCTGGCTAATTGGTTGAATGTGCTCTAACCATATTAAAACTATTTCGCGATTAATGGGTCGGCTCTAACTTGGAGCATCGATTTGTTGGACTCACTCCAAGGTCGATGTGAAGAGAGATGAAGTTGGGTGCTATGCATATGATGCATACTTGTTAATGTGTTAACAACCCAATGTATGTGTAAACATTCAATTAGTTGATAGCACATTGTGATAGTTACATATACATGATATGTAATCGGTATACTTGATACCCACCATCATAGCTAAGAATGGCTTGTTGGACTCACTCCAAGGTTGTTCTTATCTATATTGGATATCATCCCATTCGGAGATTGACCTACGATCTCCCGAATTGATTTCAAGGGTTTTTGAATTCGAAAAAAATGAATGGGATTTTGTAAATGCATGTGGATGCATTTTAAAATCATCTTTCTCATATATGCTCGTTTTGTATTTCTAGGTTAATCGCTTGATCATGATGTCTTTGAATTTGCGCTCTATTTTGAATTCGAATAAATTGACTGGGCCGAACTTCTTGGACTGGCTTAGAAACTTGAGAATTGTTCTCAAGGCAAAAAAGCTTGAGTATGTCCTCGAAGCGTCTCTTCCCGCCCGTCCTAGTGATGATGCAACACCGGACCAATTGTTGGCCCATCAGAAACATGTGAGTGATTCTGAGCAAGTGAGTTACATCATGCTAGGGGTGATGGTACCCAAGCTGCGAAAGCAGCATGAGCATATGGATGCTCATACCATAGTCCTTCATCTTTATGAGTTGTTTGATGAGCAAGTGAGATTCGAAAGGTTCGAAGTCTCCAAGCTCCTCTTCACCTCTGAGATGCAAGAAGGTTCATCATGTAGTCGCTCAACATCAAGACTATGGAGCCTTCTGAGAAGCATGAGCAGGGGACGGTGCTGTTAGTTGATTCCTCGAAGAAAGGTTCTAAGAGGAAGTCAAAGAAACAGCAGAAGGGAAAGAAGAGAAGGGCTAAGAAGGTAGAACTAGCACAAAAGGAAACTTGCCATCATTATGGCAAGGAGAGCCATTGGCGAAGAAAGTACAAGATTTATCTTGAGTCTGTGAAGAAGAATAAGGCATCGGATGCCCCATCTTCCTCAGATATCTTCGTTATTGATTGTCATTCTATTTCCTCAGACACTTGGGTATTGGATACTGGGTGTGTCTCACATATATTTAAAGACATACATGGGCTAAGAAATAGAAGAAGACTCATCAAGGGAGAGTCAAATTTATGTGTTGGGAATGAAGCAAAGGTTGCTGCACTCGCCATCGGAACGTATTTGTTGAGACTCCCTACAGGACTTGTCTTAGAACTGGACAATTGCTTTTATGTTCCTTCTCTAATAAAGAACATAGTTTCTATTTCATGCTTAAATAGAAATGGTTTCCATTTTACGTTTAGTAACATTTGTTGTTATATAAATTTGAATGGAGTTCTTTATGGACCGGAACTTTAAGCAATGGTATTTATACGCTGGACGATCCAAAGGACATTTTCAATATCGGGCTGAGCAACAAGGCTCAAAGGATAATCACATAGACTCCTATATGTGGCATTGTCGCCTTGGCCATATAAGCAAGAAACGCATGTCCGAATTACACCGATGTGGAATTCTGGAATCGTTTGAATTGGATTCATACGATACATGCGAATCATGCTTAAAAGGCAAGATGACTAAGTTACCTTTTACTTGAAAAGGTGAACGAGTGGAAGAGTTGTTAGGTCTAATACATACTGATGTATGTGGACCCATGTCAACTCAAGCTTTAGGAGGCTATAGCTACTTCATTACCTTCACCGATGATCACTCACGGTTTGGGTATGTGTTCTTGATGAAACACAAGTCTGAAGCCTTTGAAAGGTTCAAAGAATTCAGAAATGAAGTAGAGAAACAACTTGGCAAGAGTATTAAAATACTTCGATCGGATCGAGGTGGTGAATACTTGAGTCAAGAATTTCTAGATTATCTGAGGGACAATGGTATATTGTCTCAATGGACTCTGCCGTATACACCACAACTTAATGGTGTATCTGAGAGGCGAAACCGGACCTTGTTGGACATGGTCAGGTCAATGATGAATCACGCGAATCTTCCCAAGTCCTTTTGGGGCTATGCACTTCAGACAGCTGTTTACTTGTTAAACAAAGTCCCGACCAAGGTAGTCTCTACTACTCCATATGAGATATGGGCTAGTAAGAAACCTCATTTATCTTACTTGAAGATATGGGGTTGTCCTGCTTATGTGAAGCGGACTGTGTCAGACAAATTGGATGCTAAGTCTGATAAATGTCTATTTATTGGATACCCTATGGAAACGAGGGGTTACCAATTCTATCATCCCTTGAAACAAAAGGTGTTTGTTTCAAGGAATGTTGTGTTTCTAGAGAAAGAGTTTCTCTTACAAGAAAACAGTGGGAGTGTCGTTGAACTTGAGGAGGTTCAAGAGACTTCAGTAGACATTGAAGAGATACCTGGTCAAGCACTTCGACCGATGACTCATAGTGATGAGCCATCAGCTGGACCTATTGAGGCACCACATCTTGGTAGATCTAGTAGAGCACGCAATATTCCCGAGAGATATGGATTTCTCGTAAGTGAATCGAACGACGTGATACTCATTGATGATGAGGAGCCTACAAGTTATGAAGAAGTGCTGACAAGTTCAGAAAGGGATAAGTGGCTTGATGCCATGAAGTCGGAAATGGATTCCATGTATGAAAACCAAGTTTGGAACTTGGTTGACCCACCTGAAGGCATAAAGCCTATAGGGTGCAAGTGGGTTTTCAAGAAGAAAACCGACATGGATGGTAATGTGATTACCTATAAGGTTAGATTGGTGGCGAAAGGATATCGTCAAAAGCAAGGTGTTGATTATGACGAAACCTATTCGCCTGTAGCTATGCTTAAATCCATTCGGATGCTCCTGGCCATAGCGGCTCATTATGATTATGAGATATGGCAGATGGATGTGAAAATAGCTTTCCTTAATGGAAACTTGCTCGAGGACGTGTATATGATACAACCTGAGGGTTTCACATCGGTTGATAAAACCAAGGTATGCAAATTGCGACGGTCCATTTATGGATTGAAGCAAGCATCCAGGAGCTGGAATATCCGTTTTGATGAGACAATCAAAAAGTTTGATTTCTCACAAAATCCAGACGAACCTTGTGTGTACAAGAAGGTTAGTGGGAGTGCAGTCGTGTTCCTAGTATTGTATGTCGATGACATATTACTTATAGGAAACGATGTCTCAATCTTACAGTCAGTGAAGGTTTGGTTATCCAAGACATTCTCCATGAAAGACCTGGGAGAAGCAACCTACATCCTCGGGATTAAGATCTATAAAGATAGATCGAAACGGTTGCTTGGTCTTTTGCAGTCTACATATATAGACCGAGTGCTAAAGAGGTTTAGCATGTCGGAATCCAAGAAAGGTTTCCTACCCATCAGGCATGGGGTACACCTTTCGAAGTCTATGTGTCCGCGCACAGAAGACGAGAGGATTTGCATGAGTAAGATTCCCTATGCATCCGCAATAGGATCTATCATGTATGCTATGTTATGTACGAGGCACGATGTATCGTATGCTCTGAGTGTCATGAGCAGATACCAGTCCGATCCAGGAATGGATCATTGGGTGGCTGTTAAGACGATCCTTAAGTACTTAAGAAGAACTAAGGATATGTTCCTAATATATGGAGAAGGGGACATGGTGATACGCGGGTATACAGATGCCAGCTTCCAGACAGACAAGGATGATTCCAGGTCTCAGTCTGGATACGTGTTCACCTTGAATGGGGGCGCAGTGAGTTGGAAAAGTTCCAAACAAGACAGCATGGCGGATTCTACCAGCGAGCGTAATAAATTGCGGCCGGGCGAAAAGGAAGCGGTTTGGATCAAGAAGTTCGTTTATGAACTTGGTGTGATTCCGGCCATTGTTGAAGCAATATCGGTCTACTGCGACAACAATGGAGCAATTGCACAAGCGAAAGAGCCAAGGTCTCATCAACGATCCAAACATGTACTTCGCCGCTATCATCTTATCAGAGAGATCATCAGTAGGAACGAAATACAAATCGAGAAAATTCCCACTGAAAGGAACTTAGCGGATCCTTTGACTAAGGCATTACCTCAAAGTAAGTTTGAGGGTCATGTTAGAGCTTATGGTATTGGATACCGTAGCGATTGACATTAGGCCAAGTGGGAGTCTGTTAGTAATATATGAGAGATGTCCTAAGGCAATCGCCTTATGTATGAACCATTTATATGATAAATGAAGATTCACTATTTGAGTATACATGTTTCATGTATTTGATTGGATCTTAAACTCATTTACTGAATGTCCACAATACGATTCACAGCATGAGAGAATTTGTGATTGGATCACAACTAGTGAGTATCTCTACATGTGTAATTGTGATGTATCGGAATTATCCCTAGTCGATGAATTGATGGATTTGGACACCATCAATTCTGTCGAGACTAGCACGAGGTATACTCCTTGGTGTATCCAAGCAGCTGATTCTCACTAGCTAGAGACATAGTGATGTCCAGAGTTGATCGTAGATGCTAGTTATGGTAACTAGTTCATTGGAGTGACCAGCCGTAAGACTTCATATGGTTCTCTGCATATATAGATATGTCAATGAAGTTCTTACTGTAGCTTAAGTGTGATGTTCCTTTGACTTGCGGCATTCAAGTCATCTTGATCATGGAGACTTATGCTTTGACATCTTAAGCAAACATCTCCAAGGAGATGTGGACCCGGGATGATTGGGTATAAGTCAAAGTGATCGAAGGTGTTTGAATAGCCTATAAAGGATTCACCACTCCTTGCGAGGAGATGTATACCCATGGCCTCTCGTCGGATTGTTACTAAAGTCTTTGGCTAAAGCATTACATGTTTAGAGTAAGGTACTCTTCGATACATGTGCAGTAACTAGAATTCGTAGGACGAGGAAATGATACTTGGGCTAGGTGTGACGTAGTCAGCCTAGTGGGGACTGACACTTTAGACCATGTCCTGAACCAAGTGGGTATAAGATGAGTGAAGGGAATGGGGCACGATTCATTCGAGTTGCTGAAGGGTTTCAGAAATAGTTCTGGATCAACTGTTGATCTTTTCGGTTAATTGGGGATCATGATGTACTACTAGGTGCCACTCATGATCGTTCTATAATTAATGGTTAATTATAGACGGCCAACATAAACCGAGAACCTATTTGGTCACACGCACAACGAGTGTAATCCAAAAGATTTAAAACGAGCTTGAGAATGGGATTCTCAGACCGAGAGAAACTAGGTTTGGTTGGACCAAACATGAAGCGAGCATGAAATCATTTTAGTCGCAATGGAAGCGTGGATGGGTCGTGTCTTATGAAGACATAATGGATGAACCAAAATGGTTTGGTTCTAATCCAATGGAGGAGAATAAACCAAAGGGTTTGGTTTATTTTAAACGAATGAATCAAAAGTTGGTTCGGTTCGTTTTAACTTAAAATAAACCATCATGGTTTGGTTTATTTTAACTTATCTTAATGGAGCGGGTTAACGGGCCTAATGGTTATGATCCAATAACCATTAAGAGAATTAGTTCTCTATAAAAGAGGGCTTAAGGGATAATTAAGCCCTAATCCAAAAACCCTAGCTCAAGATGCAGCCCACCTCATCCCCTCTAAGAGTTGGCGCCAACCTCCATTGCCGCCCAACCTCTTGTGCCGCCGTCCAAGTTGTTGCCGGCGTCCAAGCTTCGGCCGGTGATCCTCTGGCGACCCTCCGGTGATCTCCTTTAGGTTTGGCATCAAGGTGAGCTTTATCTTCCCTTGGTTGGCCGGCGCCTATCTCCTCCACCAAAGCTGTCCAGTTTTCTGGACAGCTTGTTCTCCTCTCGTCGGAGCGTCGTTTGGACGATGGTTAGAGCTCCGACAGCAGCTAACTTACCAAGGATTCGATCTCCGGTAATCCTCTGAGGTGGAGGATGAAGGATTCGTCAATCGGTTGACGAATACCTCTCCGGAGAAGCGAGTTTTGAGGACTCGTTTTTGGATCCGAATTTGGATTCGGATCGTGATCATCTCTCGATCACGTCATCTTCAACACGAGGCTAGTAACCCGTATGAAGACGAAGCTCGTGGCTTAGCGAAGTCATCCAAAGGATACTCGGCGTGGATACGGATAGAGACGATTCTAGAGAGAATCGTTCCGGTTGATGTCGTTCCCGCTACACGTCATACGAAAGGTATAACGTAGTTAAATTTCCTTTTATTGCAAATTTAAATTTACAGTTATGTCTACACATATTGTACTATGCATGCGTGTGATGTAATAAATGTAGATTTATTAATTTTATTGCTTCCGTTGTGCTCATGTTTACGAAACATGATCGAACACACACACGCCGCGGTGCCGGAAACCCAACAGAGCAAGCCTTTAGGGGGAGGTATCCATCATGGGATGATGAATGATATTTTTTCCTCATGAGGGGGGAAAATGGGATTTTGACATACCCAATTTGGAAATTGGGAGAGTGTGTAGGATTACCTCTCTTGAGTTATATTAGACTTATCACAAGGAAGATTATAGGCATCCTAGGTATTTTTGGACCAAGGGAGAGATTGTAAGATCTCATTGGGACATGAGACATTGACCTCCTTAGAGAGTACCTTTTTGATGTTAGTCAAAAAGGGGGAGAATGTTTGGGAGAATTATTAGGAGAATTTATGGTATTACCAATTTGAGATAATTGGTAAGAAGATTTGAGTTAGTGTTCTAACTCAAAGGTATGTGGTTTTGTCAAACATCAAAAAAGGAGAAATTGTTGATACAATCGGCTCAGGTCACGATTGACCGGATTCGAGTTTGACTCGAGCGATGTTTTGATGTTTGACATGAAGGTTTGGCATTGATGTCTGATAATGTTTTGAGGAGATTGTTGGTGCAATCGACCCGAGTCATGATTGACCGGACTCGAGTTTGACTTGAGGGGGATTTGATGGTTGGCTAGGGTTGACCATGTCATGGAAAGTTCAAGTCTTAAGTACTTGGCATGTAAAGTCCAAGCATGGGTCTTGGCATGGAAAGTCCAACATGGGTTAGCAAGGGAAAGTCCAAGCTTGAGTCTTGGCATTTAAGAAGTCCAAGGGGTTTGATATTGGTGGCGTAAAGTCAAAGCGGGATGTAGGAGATCGTTGAAATGCTAGAGGGGGGTGAATAGCTTGTTTTCGTTTCAACAAAAAGATTAGCGGAAGCACAAACAAAAACAACAATAACAAAGAAATTGAAAGCACAATGCTAATACAAATCCTTTACGTGGTTTGGAGATAATGCTCCTACTCCATGGCGATCCTTAAGGTGGATCAACCCTAAGCAATCTCACTTTGAAGCTTCCTTCTTACAACAACCCTCCTCTTCTTACAAAGGATGAATATGAAGTTTAGAGAGGAGGACAAGAATTAAAACACTAGAAAGCTTTGGAAAAATCATGGAGGCTTGAGAAGATGATCAGAAAGTAAGCATTAACCCTCTCAACCACC
The DNA here is from genome assembly GCA_025175895.1 of Wurfbainia villosa. Classification (NCBI taxonomy): domain Eukaryota; kingdom Viridiplantae; phylum Streptophyta; class Magnoliopsida; order Zingiberales; family Zingiberaceae; genus Wurfbainia; species Wurfbainia villosa. Next base: position 69,698,950 of record CM045988.1, read on the forward strand.
ACAAGCCCTCTTTGGCGAAGAAAATCCACGGAGATCGTGGCCATTTCCAATGGTTGCACGATCGATCGTGATCACTTCATCGATCGTGATGAAGCGATCGATCAGTGATCCTGTAGTCAGAGTGAGACTCCATTCGTGCCCACCGTAGTCGACTGTCGATCGGTGATGGCGATCGATCGGTAGCATGACCAGCGATCGATTGTTAGTCAACTTTTTAGCCTGACTCAGTCGAGCAACCTAATAGTCGACTGATACATCGTGTCAGTCGACTGATACTCGTCAAGTATGAATAATTCATACTTGAATTGACTCCCTAGACCTAGACTCAACCTTCTAGCTCTTCCTTAAGCCTTGCGCCTCCAGGATCCCTCCGAGTCCGTGACTTGTTCATCCTTTGCACTTTGCTTCCAAGAGCTTCCTTCGGTTTGGTCATGTCTTGGGTTTCCCTTTGCCAAAGTGTGCTTGGAATTTACGCCGCCAAGACTACATGCTTGGACTTACGCTGCCAAGACTTGCCTTTAGACTTTCTTTGCCAAGGTCCGTTTGGACTTAACGCCGCCAAGACTATATGCTTGGTCTTACGCCGCCAAATCTTTTCCTTGGACTTCTCTTGCCAAGATCATACTTGGACTTTGCCTTTACCAAGTCTTCATACTAGGATTTTCCTGTCACTTAAACACGTTCACAATTAGATCACAAAGTATTGCCTAACTTAGATGATTATCCAAACATCAAAACATATAAATGCTTGGGGCATTGTTGCACCAATAATCTCCCCCTTTTTGATGTTTGGCAATCATTTAAGTTAGGTCTTTAACACATGCATATAATCATATTTTCAATATGAATTGTAACTTAAACATTCCTTCTCCCCCTTTGACATACATCAAAAAGAGAAGGATTCATAAATTTCATGAAAGAATTAATTTGTTGTAATCTTGAACTAAGGTATAAGATAGAAATTAAGCTTCCCCTTAATCCAATATATGGTTCATGATGAATGAATAACTTGTGGAGCAAAGCCTCACAAAAGTTTGAAGGTTAAATACTAACTTTGCACCAACAATATAAGTTTGGGGATGAAAAGATATATATTATGAAACTCCCCCTAGAACATTGCATCAAACAGTCCTAAAAACTTATTTATATTGAAGATTATCATACCATAGTATTAGGACATTCAAAGATACATTTAAATCCAAGAAATAGAGTTTTTTTATCAGAAAACACAGTGTATCAGTCGACTGGTTTTTGATGCAGTCGACTGCTACGCTTGAAATCCAAATTTCAGTCTTTTCAGCCTAACTTCAGAAATGCGTTAGAAATTTTAGAAATCTTAAAAAATCACGAAATTTTGTGTACACATTTCTGAAATCATTCTTTATCAAGGAAAAATAATTTGAAAAATATATGTTTTCCAGATTTCAAGATTGATACAAACTTGGAAACTAACAAAAGTTCTAATGTTTTTGCAAACTTTGTATCACTTTTGTGTTCCACTTGAAAACTGCTTTTTAAAATATGATAAACATAGTTTAAATTAGGTCTTATTTGACATTTCCAATCATATTCTTGAAACTATATGCACATTAGTTGTGCATAAGCCTTCCCAATAATTGGTCCAATTAAGGATTAATGTCTCTAGATGACACTTTTGTCCATAATAATGCATCATAACAAGCATGATGAACCAAGTGCATCTTCCTAACATCTCACATGTTGTCTAAGTGGCTCAATACAAAAATCATGGTTTCTTAGGTGTTTTGTGAGATGCTTAAAGGTATAAATCCTAGAATTTCTATAGGATCATGCAAACCTATACTTTTATTCAACCAAGCACATCCCAAATTCTCTCCTAAGTGATGAAAATTCTACTTCGGGGAGAGGCTTGGTAAAGATGTCGGCTAGGTTGGACTTAGATTCAATGTAATTGAGCTAAATATCCCCCTTAGCCACATGATCCCTAATGAAGTGATGTTTCACTTCAATGTGCTTGGTCATAGAGTGATGCACCAGATTTTTGGTCAAATTTATGATGCTCATATTATCACAAAATACTTTTATGTTGGAGTAAGATAGCTCATAGTCCTCTAAAGTGTGTTTCATCCATAGTAGTTGAGCTACACGACCACCCATAGCCACATACTCAGCCTCGGTGGTGGATAGGGCAACACAAGATTGCTTCCTACTACTCCAACTAACTAGGGAGGACCCAAGGAATTGACATCCACCACTAGTACTTTTCCGATCCAATTTGCAACCGGCATAATTGGAATCGGTGTACCCAACCAAATCAAAAGACCTAGTCCTAGGGTACCATAGTCCTACATTTAGTATGCCTTTAATATATCTTAAGATTCTCTTAACGACAACTAAATGAGATTCTTTGGCACATGATTGATACCTAGCACACATACCAACCGCAAATAATATGTTGGGTCTACTAGCGGTTAGATACAAAAGGCTACCAATCATACTCCTATAGAGTGTAAGATCAATTTGTTTTCCTTCATGATCATTATCTATTTTTGTATTAGTTGCCATAGGGGTTGACACTACTTTAGCATTTTCCAAATCAAATTTCTTAATCATTTCCTTAGCATATTTGGTTTGGTAAATATAAATTCCTTCACTTGTTTGTTTGACTTGTAGTCCAAGGAAGAAATTTAGTTCCCCAACTAGACTCATCTCAAACTCATTTTCCATACTCTTGATAAAGTCTTGAAGAAGATCATCATTTGTTGACCCAAAGATAATGTCATCAACATATACTTGGGCTACAAAGATGTCCTTTGATGTTGACTTTATAAATAGAGTTTAATCTACACTACCCCTCTTAAAGTCCTTAGAGATTAAAAAAGATGATAATCTTTCATACCAAGCCCGGGGAACTTGTTTCAAACCATACAAAGCTTTCCTAAGCTTGTATACATGGTTTGGATAGTCCATATTCTCAAACCCGGGAGGTTGTTCTACATATACCTCTTCCTTAATGAAACCATTTAGGAATGCCGATTTAACATCCATTTGATGGAGTTTGAAACCCATATAAAAGGCATACCCTAATAGGATCCTAATAGACTTTAATCTAGCCATCGGGGCATATGTTTCATCATAGTCAAGTCCTTCAACTTGATTAAAGTCCCTTGCAACTAACCTTGCCTTATTCCTAGTAATATTTCCTTGGTCATCTAGTTTGTTCCTAAAGACCCATCTTGTAGTAATGATGGTATTGTCATTAGGTCTAGAAACTAACTCCCATACTTGACTCCTTTCAAATTGAGTCAATTCATCTTGCATTGCTAAGATCCAATCCGGATCAAGTAATGCATCTTTGATTGTTTTGGGCTCAATTTGGGAGATTAGGGATACATGACTAGAGGGATCCCTATGAAATGACCTAGTCCTAACACCTTGAGATAGTTCACCTACAATTTGATCTAGAGGGTGATTTTGATGAACTCTTATTGTTCTAGGAGGTATATTGACTTAAGTTTGATCATGATTATCCTCAATTAACCTTTCATCATCGGAGTCACCTCTTACTCTCCCTTGATTCAATTCTCCCCCTTGATCATTACCCCCTAAAGTTAAATCTTAAAATTGTTGGATAATTTCTTAATTTTTGTCATTGATATCATCATCAATGGGGGATTTCCTAGGGTATGTATTAGAGGTTTCATTAAATTGGACATTTGAATATTCTTCAATCTTTTGAGTTCTTTTATTATAAACTCTATACCCTACACTAGTGGATGAGTATCCAACTAATATTCCCTCATCTGCTTTGGACTCAAATTTACCAAGATTGTCTTTGGTGTTTAAAATATAGACTTTGCATCCAAAGACTTTAAAGTAGTGAATTGTTGGAATTGTACCATTCCATAATTCAAATGGGGTTTTTCCTAAAAACCTATGAATTAAAGTCCTATTTTGGATATAGCAAGCGGTGTTAACCGCTTCCGCCCACAAGTAGCTAGGTAAGAAATATGCATTTAGCATAGTCCTAACCGCTTCTTGTAGGGCACGATTTTTCCTTTCCACAACCCCATTTTGTTGGGGTGTTATAGGATAAGAAAATTCATGCTTGTAGCCTTGTTCTAGACAAAAGGTTGAGAAGTTAGAATTCTCAAATTTCCCACCATGATCACTATGGATCCGGTTGATTTTGAGTTTTCTTTCATTCTCTACTTTCTTGCTAAATCCTATGATTATTCCTTGGGGTTCATCCTTATTTTTCATGAAAAATACCCAAGTAAATCTAGAAAAATCATCTACTATCACTAAGCAATATTTACTACTAATCATGGAAGGGGTACTATGACAATCAAATAAGTCCATATGCAATAGTTCTAAAGGTAAAGCGGTGCTAAGTAAAGTTTTGCCTTTGTGTGATGTTCTTGATTGTTTCTCTTCTTGGCATGCATCACACATTTTGTCCTTGAGAAACTTGACTTTTGGCAACCCTTTGACTAACTTTATTTTGGCTATTTTGGCTATGTTCTTCATGTTTTTGTGCCCTAGCCTCCTATGCCAAAGTCAACTCTCTTCCTCTTTTGCAATAAAACACTTAGTAGAAGCATTAGTAGCATAGGATAAATCAACATAGTATATATTTGATTTCCTAAAATGTACTAGCATGCAATCATTTAAAGTTTTGTGTCTTATGAAACATTTTGAAGAATCAAATTGAACATCAAAATTAGCATCACATAGTTGGCTTACACTAAGTAAATTAAATTTCATATTTTTAACTAACAACACTTTATGAATGACAAGGTTGGGGGATACCTCAATTGTGCCTTTTCCTAGAATCTTAAGTTTGCCACTATTTCCAAAAGACACCTTCCCCTTGCTAGTGTGGTTGATAGTGGAAAATTTTCTCTCATCACTGGTCATGTGTTTTGAGCACCCACTATCAACAATCCATAAGCTTGGTTCTTCTACCTATACAACATGAAAAATGCAAGCCTTAGGTACCCAAATTTTAGGACCACTAGCATCAATAAAAAACTTCTTAGGGACCTAAACCTTTCTAACCTTGCTCCTAAAGGTGGATTTTCTACTAACAAGAGATGTAAATGCTACCTCCTTTTCCTTAGGCCTATATCCTATTCCGGCTTTGTTGTAAATAGCCCTTTGATCCTTAATTATCATATCTAGGTATTTTGAACCATTTGTAAATTTTTCTAAGCATGCTCTTAGTTCACCTATTTCTTTTTTTAATTCATCATTTTCATTTCTAAGTGTACATGTATCATTACAAAGTGGTTCTACATTTTTAAGTGACTTAATTTCTACTTTTAAGTCCTTAATCTTAGTTTTTTTTTTATCTATTTAAGGCATTTTGAAGGCATTCAATGGTTTTGTAAAGTAAATCTACCCTAGGGGAGTTGCTTACCTCATCATCACTTGATGATGATTCGTCGCTTGAAGAAGAGGATGAAGATTTCTCGCTTGAGCTTCTGGCTTCCTCCTCCAAGGCCATGAGAGCTAGGTTCCGGGTTGCATGACACACTTCTTCATCATCGGAAGTGTCCTCCAAGCTTAGTGTGTCCCATGTTTGAGCCACCATTGCCTTCTTCTTCTTCTTCTCCTTCTTTTCCTTCTTCTCCTTATGCTTCTTTTCTTTCTCCTCCTTCTTCTTTAAGTCTGGGTAATTTGACTTGATGTGCCCCTTCTTATTGCAACCATAGCAAACAACATTAGATGAAGGAGTTGAACTACTAGAAGACTTACCTCTTGAGGATTGGAACATCCTCCTCACATCCTTCTTGGTGAGTTTTCTTGACCTCCCACCAAACTTCTTGACATAATGAGCCACCTCGCTTGCCGATAGCTCATCTTCACTACTAGATGAATCTTCCTCGGATTCGGATGAGGAAGACACTTCTTTCTTCTCCTTCTTCTTCTTGTCCTTTTTCTTTACAAAAAGAGCTACACCTTTTTCTTTGGATGAAGTGTTAGCTTACTCTTGCAACTCAAATTCACAAAATAACTCACCTAATTTAACCAAAGAAAGATCCCTAGAGACCTTATAGACATCTACCATTGAAGCCCATAAGGTTGTTCTAGGGAAGGCTTGGAGTACATACCTCACAAGGTCTTGGTTGTTGACCTTCTCACCTATCACATGTAGTCCATTGACTACTTCCTTGAAGTGACTTTGCATTTGGCTCACGGTCTCATTGATCTTCATGGCGAAACTTTGGAGTTGGCCTATTAAGAGATCTCTCTTGGCTCTTCTTGTTTCTTTGGATCCCTCGCTGAGCTCAATTAACTTCTCTCAAAGCTCCTTCGTCGATTCAAAAGGCCCCACCTTGCTTAGTTGCTCCTTTGACAACCCACATTGAAGTGTGGTTGTTGCTTTGGCGTTGGCTTGAGCCTTCTTGGCCATGTCCCTCGTCCAATCCTTGGTCGGTATGGGCGCTCCGTGTTCATCGACCGAATTCAAGAATCTGTCTATAATGCTAAACCAATTTTCAATATCGTTCATAAGATAGTATTCCATCCTACCTTTCCAGTAGTCGAAGTCATTGCCGTCGAAGAATGGAGGCCTTGTCGTGCTATACCCCTCTTGGAAAGCCATCTTGCTCCGGTTGATTGTTAGATCTTCCAATTCAATCTGGGCTTTGATACCACTTGTAGGAGATTGTTGGAATGCTAGACGGGGGGGGGGGGGGGTTAATAGCTTGTTTTCATTTCTACAAAAAGATTAGCGGAAGCACAAACAAAAACAACAATAACAAAGAAAATGAAAGCACAATGCTAACACAAATCTGTTGGTGCAGGGGCACCAGATAATCGAACCTGTGTTTTGATTATGGCAAAGACACAAAGTTAAGTTTACATCGTTATCTCACGAGCTAAATCGAGTGTGCAGAAAGGTACTAAAGCTAGAGCTGAAGGCTAGCGACACCCGGAGGAAGCCGCGGTAGTCGGGCGACACTCGAGTGACTTCGGAGGGAGCCGAAGGAATCTAGTGGAAGGCTGGAAGCGAGAGCTACAAATTAAGTATCGAGGTAAGCTCGTGTGAGTGAGAGATGGTAAGGTCGTGTCCTCTTTATGGGGATGACCTTAGGCGACGATCCGACTAAGACTTCCTGTGGAAGGTCTAGGTCGAGATCGGACGGTTAGAAACCGTCACATTTATCATTTTCTGAGCTAACCTCTTCTTTGAGGAAATGGCGGTGTCGATCATTTGGACATTAAGGCGATCGTTATCGATTGATCGATGAGAGGCATAGTCAATCGTCATCGGATCGATGAGAGGCATCGATCGATCATGGCGACGACTCAGCCTTTGCGCTAGGTCAAAACGGATAACGTTTGACGCGCCAGCGATAAAATTTGGACAACCGTGATCCGCTCCATAAAAAGGGAGACAAATTCAGAGGCCAAAGTCTATAAAAGGAGGAGGATTCCAACTCCAAAATTACATCAAGTTTATTCATCAAGTGCTCTCTGCCATACGCTCGCTCAACAACATGCTTCTATAACGCTTGATAATTTATTTTAATATTGTATTCATTGTTTTTATTCGTAACGAGGTGAGGTAGGCTTGTTTCCTCATCCTCGTATTCCCGGATTTTGTGATCGTTGTCTCCTACCTCCAACGAGGAGGAGACGTTATAGTGCTTTGCCCTCCGTACGCGGTCTAGGACCGATAGGGCCTTGGAGTAGCAACCGCTGGGTTGTGAACCAAGTAAAATAAACGTGTCATTTTATTTTCCACTGTGCTTACTTATTTACTTGTGTCTCAACGAATGAATTCGACGAAAGATTTACGATCGCTATTCACCCCCCCTCTAGCGACGCTTCTCGATCCAACAATTGGTATCAGAGCGGGGGCGCTAAGATTTGGTGAAACCACCAATCTAGCACGTTTTGGTTTTCTGTTCGTATTTTTCGATTCGTATTTTTTTTTGGTCTTTTTCCTCCCGCACTACTAATCCAAGACGAAGTCTTGGTACGTTTCTTTTGGTTGTGTGCTTGCAAGTTTTCTCTCTTGGAGTAGCCGACGGTAAAATGACCATAACTTTTCGCACAAGTGGACTCACATAATGATCTACATACCGAATCGAAGCTCTCAGAAAGATCTACATTTCTTACGAGGGTTTACCCTCGTAACAAGCTGTTTCCAGCCCCAAAATCCAATGTTTAGTACCCTTTCGGGGACATTGAAGGTCGTAAGTTTCGAGTTTTTGTTAATTTCTTATTCTCCTTATTTATTTCTGTTTATTTCTTATTATTTTCTGCACTACTAATCCAAGACCAAGTCTTGGAATTCTCTTTGGTTTTTATTCGTATTTTGCAAGATATTTAATGGCTCACATTGAGGGGTATAGCACCACCCAACCTCCGTTCTTTAACGGAAATGATTTCCGTTATTGGAAAGGTTGGATGGAGTGTTTTCTAAAAACACAAGTCGAGACTTGGATAATAATCCAAACCGGCTTTGCTCTACCCACCAATGATCAAGGAGAGGCCTTGGATTTCAACAAGTGGACAAATGCAACCAAGAGGCAAATCGAAGCCGATGCAAGAGCAACCAAAATATTGCAATGCGGCTTGTCCAAGGAGGAACTCAACCGCATCGGACCATTCATTAGCGCCAAAGACCTTTGGAACAAATTGATTGATTTACACGAAGGGACAGCCGATGCTAAGGTATGTAAAAGAGATTTACTTTTAAATAAACTGTACAATCTAAAGATGCAGGATCATGAGACCGCCACCCAACTACATGCGCGGATCCAAGATATCGTCAACAGTCTTCATTCGATCGGGCAAGCCATAGAGAACCGGGACCTTATAAGGTACGCTTTAAATGCTTTCCCTAGGACTACCTTGTGGGCATCCATGGTTGATGTCTACAAGGTCTTTAAGGACCTTTCGAAGCTTAGGTTAGACGAATTATTTTCCGAGTTTGAACTTCATGAGCAAACTAACGTGGTCCGGGCCGAGAGAGGTATTGCTCTACTTGCAGGACAAAGAAGGAAGCCACCTACTAAGCAAGTAGATGAACTCGAACCCGAAGACGAATCCGAATCCGAAGAGGAGGCCATAATAGTCAACATTGTGCGGAGAATAGTTCGACAAGAAAGAAGGAAATTGAAGAATGAGAACCAAAAGAAAAAGGGAGCAAGGAAAGCCTTCCATGCAACTTGGGACAACAGAGAAGGCATAGCTTACATGGCAAGAACGGAGGAGTCCGAGTCAGAATCCGAAGCCGAGTCCAACTACAACTCCGACTCCGACTCTGACCCCGAAGATTATTTCGAGAGAAAACTCAAAGCCGTACCAAAAGGGAAAGTCAAGGTTAATCGCTATTTAATTAGTACACTTTATAGTAAAATTAAAATGCTTACTAGGAAATTGACTAAGTCCGAGTCTAGGGTTGAGTCATTACTTGAGGAGGTTGAAACCCTCAAGCAAGAGGCTACTCTAACCTCTTCAACTAGTCAAGTTCAAGAGGGAAACTCAACCCAAATTGAAAAGCTTGAGGAGGAGAATTCTCTTTTGAAAGACCAAGTTCAAGAGGTTGAGGGTAGGTTGGAAAGGTTCACATTGGGATCTAAGAACCTTAATCGACTACTTGGAACCCAAAGAGCCGTGTACAACAAAGCCGGACTCGGATTTAAGTCAAAGACTACGAATAGGTCTTATATGTCTATCGTAAATTGTAGTCATCAAAGAGTCCAAGCATGGGTCCCAAAGGTTTTATTGAACTCACATATAAGGACTAATAAATATTTGATTCCTTAGGATCAAGTTCATTATTTGAATAGACCATATTGGTTCAATGGTCCAGGGGGAGCTAACACTAAAATAGTATACCCGAGTACTGAGCAAAATCATTGAATATTTTTTCTTTAATTTTTAAAATGGTTAGATAGGAAAAATAGTTAGTCAACTCTTGACAACATAGTATCAGGACGCAGCGAGATGATAGTACGTTAGGGAAACAAAGTCTCGTGTATTCAGGCTAGATAAGGCATATCTAGCTTGGTGCACTTGACAGAGTGGAACTAGCTGAAGCTACCTCGCCGTATCCTAAACTAGTTAGACCAGGAAGTAACCCTAAGTGACTTAAGTGATATTTTCTTGAATTTGGCTTTGTCTAAGGAAGTGGTCATTGTTCCGATCAAAGAAGGCCCCTGTGCCTCGCCACGACCTGGAAGCCAGTTTCTCGAAAAGTTACTTAACGATCTAAAGGTTAAATCTGAATCTAACCCAAGGTTGACTATCTTTAATCAATTTAAAATCATCTCACAAAACATATAAGGTGAACAAATTCTGAGACACATAGAATGGGTGAGATGTTAAGGATAATTGAAATATAGTTAAAACAACCTCTTCAAAATACTACTTATTTTCTCAACTATTGTACTTAACAACTCTTAGGCCAAAGTTTAGCACCCCCTACATCTCTTATACTTCATATATTTGACTAAGGGGGAGAGCAAACTTACCCTAAAGGGTTATATTACAAACCTTTAGATTATTGGTGCAGAGGGACACACCTCGAACCAATCTATCTAATTACTGCTAGACGCATGATTGGACTCATAGCTGATTTATCTTGATGCATGCATATACCATATTGTTTTTAAACCCCTATTTTATACAAAAACCACAACATACTTTTTTGACTTATGGCAAAAGGGGGAGAAGAGCGAAAGTTAAGGGGGAATAAGAATAACACAACATTTATTAACATTTATTTAATTTTGAAAACTAAAGTATCTCTTTCAAAACTCACCTAGGGTTAAGGGGGAGTTTTGGTTAAGGGGGAGTTTTTGAAAATGACATTCATCATTTACTATACTTGTTTTATGCTTTAATTTCCCTTAACTTTGTGTTGGTTTGCCATAGATCAAAAAGGGGGAGATTGTTGGTGCAGGAGCACTAGATAATCGAACCTGTGTTTTGATTATGGCAAAGACACAAAGTTAAGTTTACATCGTTATCTCACGAGCTAAATCGAGTGTGCAGAAAGGTACTAAAGCTAGAGCTGAAGGCTAGCGACACCCGGAGGAAGCCGCGGTAGTCGGGCGACACTCGAGTGACTTCGGAGGGAGCCGAAGGAATCGAGTGGAAGGCTGGAAGCGAGAGCTACAAATTAAGTATCGAGGTAAGCTCGTGTGAGTGAGAGATGGTAAGGTCGTGTCCTCTTTACGGGGATGACCTTAGGCGACGATCCGACTAAGACTTCCTGTGGAAGGTCTAGGTCGAGATCGGACGGTTAAAAATCGTCGCATTTATCATTTTCCGAGCTAGAAGTGGCGGTGTGATCATTCGGACATTAGGCGATCGCATCGATCGATTGGTGATGAGACATCGATCGTATCATCGGATCGGTGATGAACATCGATCGTGATGATGATGACTTGGACAACTTCGTGATCCGTTCCAAAAAAAAGGGAGACAAATTCAGAGGCTAAAGTCTATAAAAGGAGGAGGATTCCAACTCCAAAATTACATCAAGTTTATTCATCAAGTGCTCCTACAATGCCAACGCTCCAACACCGTCATAACGCCGACGCGACGACAACCTCAGATCTTCTTCGTCGGCAGCAATGTCTAGTAATTTATTTTAATATTGTATTCATTGTTTTTATTCGTAACGAGGTGAGGTAGGCTTGTTGCCTCATCCTCGTATTCCCGGATTTTGTGATCGTTGTCTCCTACCTCAAACGAGGAGGAGACGTTTTAGTGCTTTTCCCTCCGTACGCGGTCTAGGACCGATAGGGCCTTGGATTAGCAACCGTTGGGGTGTGAACCAAGTAAAATAAACGTATCATTTTATTTTACGCTGTGCTTACTTATTTACTTGTGTCTCAATGAACGAATTCGACGAAAGATTTACGATCGCTATTCACCCCCCCCTCTAGCGACGCTTCTCGATCCAACAAAATCCTTTACGTGGTTCGGAGATAATGCTCCTACTCCACGACGATCCTTAAGGTGGATCAACCCTAAGCAATCTCACTATGAAGCTTTCTTCTTACAACAACCCTCCTCTTCTTACAAAGGATGAATATGAAGTTTAGAGAGGAGGAGGGAAATTAAAATACTAGAAAGCTTTGGAAAAATCATGGAGGCTTGAGAAGATGATCAGAAAGTAAGCATTAACCCTCTCAACCACCACAAACCCTCTTATTATAGAGAGAGGGTTATTTTTCCCATTGGGCCACGATCAGTCGACTGATGTACAACATCAGTCGACTGCCGTTGAAGCCAACGACTTCTAACGAAGCAAATCCACGGAGATATGCAGCCACCATTTCCAATGGTTGCCTGATCAGTCGACTGATCACTTCATCAGTCGACTGATGAAGCGATCAGTCGAGTGATCACCGTGCGGAGTCGAGTGAGACTCCATTCTATGCCCGTCGTCGATCGATCGATCGTCATTGCGTATTGTCACGATCGATGGACATCGACCGATCGATTGTTAGTCGATTGTTAGTCACTGACTGGTCGAGCAACCTAATAGTCGATCGATACATCGCGGTCCGATCGATACTCGTCAAGTATGAATAATTCATACTTGAATTGACTCCCTAGACCTAGACTCAACCTTCTAGCTCTTCCTTAAGCCTTGCGCCTCCAGGATCCCTCCGAGTCCGCGACTTGTTCATCCTTTGTGCTTTGCTTCTAAGAGCTTCCTTCGGTTTGGTCATGTCTTGGGTTTCCCTTTACCAAAGTGTGCTTAGACTTTACGCCGCCAAGACTACATGCTTGGACTTACGCTGCCAAGACTTGCCTTTGGACTTCCTTTGCCAAGGTCCGTTTGGACTTAACACCGCCAAGACTATATGCTTGGTCTTACGCCGACAAACCTTTTCCTTGGACTTCTCTTGCCAAGATCATACTTAGACTTTGCCTTTACCAAGTCTTCATACTTGGATTTTCCTGTTACTTAAACACGTTCACAATTAGATCACAAAGTATTGCCTAACTTAGATGATTATCCAAACATCAAAACATATAAATTCTTAGGGCATTGTTGCACCAACACGGGAGTCTTGGCAGCATAAGTCCAATGGTTGGTAGCGTAAAGTCCAAATGGAGTCTTGATAGTGTAAGTCCAATGTGACTTAGCGGTGTAGACACCGTTAGCATGACAATAGCCGATGGAAGCACCTGAAGGCTAGCATATAGATGAATGCGACGGTTTCTGACCGTTCGATCTCGACCTAGACCTTCCACGGGAAGTCTTAATCGGATCGCCGCCTACGGTCATCCCCGTAAAGAGGACACGACCTTACAATCTCTCACTCACACGAGCTTACCTCGATAGTAGCTCTCGCTTTCGGCCTTCCACTCAATTCCTTCAGCTCCCTCCGAAGTCACTCGAGTGTCGCCCGACCACCGCAGCTTCCTCCGGGTGTCGCTAGCCTTCAGCTCCAGCTTTAGCACTTTTCTGCACAATTGATTTAGCTCGTGAGATAATGATGTAAACTTAACTCTGTGTCTTTGCCATAATCAAAACACAGGTTCGATTATCGAGTGCCCCTGCACCAACAAAGTGTACACTCCTCTATTGGTATCCACACAAGCAATAGGTGGAGAAGATCACTTAGAGTGTGCTAGCACAGTAAGAAACCCATGGCAAAGGAGAGGGGGAGAGCTTGAGGGAAGAGCCAAGGAAGAAGATCATGAAGTTACACACTTAACTTCTCACTAATCACCACTAAAGTGGCCAGCCACTATTTGGGGGGTTACATGCATGCATGTAACTCCAAGAGCCAAAGGCTCTTGGTCTCCCTCATGAGGTGGCACCCCATGATGAGTCCATGATGATGTGAAACATCATCATTGGTCGGCCCCCATGCCAAGTCACCATGACATGACAATTGGTCAAGTCAAAATTGACCATTCATCTTCCCTCTCAAGTCAAGTCAAACTTGACCTCTTATCTCCCATGGTTGATCAAATCCAACCATTTGATTCAAGTCAATTTGATTTAATGAATCTCTATTCCTTATTTTAAATTGACTCAATGAATCAAATCTAAATTAAACTCATTCAACACTTGAATCAAATTGAGTCTAACTCAATTAGTCTAATTTGGATTACCCTTAATCCAATTTGGTTCATCCCATGAACCTAATCCTCATGGTTCATCTTATGAACCTAATCTCCATCTAATTGCCCTTTGTGTGTGACCCTATAGGTTCTTGTAACGTTAGCAATGCTCCTAAACTGATTTAGGAACATAAGCAATGAGCGGTATCTAGCAACACATCATTGCTACCCAAGTTACAAGAATGTTGAGATCCAACATCACCTTTGTGACCACTAATTGTGACTCTCACAATATGTGACAATGTCCCTCTATCCTTGACATCTAGATTGACCAATTGAGGCATAGAACGTGTCATTCTCGATACAATCTATATCTTGAACTCCAAGTAGACTCACTCTAATCAAATGAGCTCAATATCTCATATTGACTCATTTGGACATGGCCATGCACTTAGTGATCTCACTATATCAAGAATAATGATGTCACTCCCATCATATAGGAGGGATAGATCCCATCTAAATCACTCACATCCCTCTGCATAATTTGTTACATACCCAGTAATCGCATTTATAGTCCACCCATTTACGGGTGACATTTGATGAAACCAAAGTATGCAACTCCTTATGTAGGGAACCATGGTGACTTTAGGTCCAAGGACTAATAGTCATACTGATAGTCACATGAGAAAGTATATGACACTCATATAATGATCCATGATACTTTCTCATGATGGGTCATTCAGTATACATTCTCCAATGCATACCCATGTGTCAACTTGATATCTCATATCCATGACTTGTGAGATCAAGTCATCGAGTTGACCTATATGCTAGTCTCTTCGCATTAACATTGTCCCTGAATGTTAATACTTGACTAGAAATAATTAAGAATAGTGTTCTCTATATCATCTCATTATCGATTCAACCAATCGATTGATATAGATAAGAACCTTCTACTCAAGGATGTTATCATACTTAGTTATTTGGCACCAATACAAGTAAGTATAATAACCATAAAGAAATGCCTTTATAAATAGGAATATGATACAACAAAGTCCATATAACAATTATCACATGATTGACTCTAGGGCTTTCACTAACAATCTCCCACTAGCACTAGCACCAATCACTGTAGTATCTAATACCTAATGACCTAGTGTGACCATCATGCTTTTTCTATGCCAAAGCCTTGGTCAAGGGATCTGCAATGTTAGCCTCTGTGGGTACTCTGCAAATCTTCACATCTCCTCTATTGATAATCTCTTGAATGAGATGGAAGTGTCGTAGTATGTATTTGGTCCACTGGTGTGAGCGAGGTTCCTTAGCCTGCGCAATCGCTCCATTATTGTCACAATAGAGCTCTATGGGATTTGCTATGCTAGGAACCACCCCAAGCTCAGTAATGAACTTGCGGATCCAAATTGCCTCCTTTGCTGCCTCTGATGCAACAATATACTCGGCCTCTATTATAGAATCAACAACTGTGTCCTGCTTCAAACTCTTCCAGCTCACAATGCCACCATTCAAGCAAACCACGAACCCTGACTGCGATCTATAATCATCCTGGTCAGTTTGGAAGCTGACATCGCTGTAACCCTTTACAGCTAGCTCCTCATCGACTCCAAATATCAAAAAATATTCTTTAGTCCTTCTCAAGTACTTAAGAATATTCTTGACTGCTATCCAGTGACGCTCACCTAGATCTGACTTGTATCTACTCGTCATACTCAAAGACTACGAGACATCAGGACGAGTACATAGCATGACGTACAAGATAGATCCTATGACCGATGCATAAGGGATCTTATCCATGCGGTCTCTCTCCTCTCTAGAAGAGGGACTTTGAGTCTTCGAAAGACTCATACTATGTGATATCGGCAGAAGTCCCTTCTTAGAATTCAGCATGACAAATCGTAGTAATACCGTGTCAATATATGTACTCTGACTTAGGCCAAGCAATTTCTTAGATCTATCTCTATAGATCTTGATGCCTAGAATACAGGCTGCTACACCTAAGTCCTTCATTGAGAAGCACATCCCCAGCCAAGTCTTCACAGACTATAACGAAGGGATGTCATTCTCAATGAGTAGTATGTCATCCACATACAATACAAGGAAGACAACTGTGTTTCCATTAACCCTCTTGTAGACACAAGGTTCATCTTCATTCTTGATGAAACCAAACTGTTTGATCGCATCATCGAATCGAAGATTCTAGCTCCGAGAAGCTTGCTTTAGCCCATAAATAGACCTTTGCAGCTTGCATACTTTCCCAGTATGATATGAATCTACAAAACCCTCAGGTTGTGTCATGTACACATCCTCGAGCAAGTTTCCATTCAGAAAATGCGGTTTTGACATCCATCTGCCAGATCTCATAATCGTGGTATGCTGCAATAGCAAACATGATCTGAATGGACTTAAACATCGCCACTGGAGAAAAGGTTTCATCATAGTCAATACCATGAATTTGCTTGAAACCTTTAGCCACTATCGACCCTTATTGGCATGCATAAGTCCATCCATGTCAGTCTTTCTCTTAAAGATACACTTACACCCAATGGGTTTGACGCCTTCAGGTGGATCAACCAAAGTCCATACTTGGTTGGTGTACATGGATTCCATATCGGATCTCATGGCCTCTAGCCATTTCTTACAATCTGGGCTCATCACAGCTTCCTGATATGAGGTAGGCTCATTCTCAATGAGCATAACATCATCATGGTCAGACAAGAGAAACGAGTATCTCTCAGACTGACGATGTACCCTATCAGACCTGCGAAGAGGTAGGTCTACTTGAACAGGTTGTTGTTCCACAACTCTTTGTGCAACAATCTCATCACCCACAACACTTTGTGGTTCCTGTTCAACCTCCATCAAGGCCTCAGTGCTATAGTCCTTATCTTGAATTTCTTCAAGATCAAAAGTACTCCCACTAGTTTTTCTAGAAACAAAATCCCTTTCTAGAAATACCCCAGTCTTTGCCATAAACACTTTGTGCTGACTGGGAATGTAGAAGTAATATCCCTTCGTTTCCTTGGGATATCCAACAAAATAGCACTTATCAGATTTGGATCCCAATTTGTCTGAGATTTGACGTCGAATGTAAGCCTCACAACTCCAAATCCTCATGAAAGACATCTTGGGATTTCTCCCTGTCCATATCGTATATGGTGTCTTTATCATAGCCTTAGATGGAACATGGTTAAGTGTGAAGGTTGTTGTGTCTAGAGCATATCCCCAAAAGGATATACGAAGATATGTGTGACTCATCATAGATCGTACCATATCTAATAGGGTATGATTCCTCCTTTCGGATATACCATTCCACTGTGGTGTTCCAGGAGGAGTGAGTTGGGATAGAATCCCACACTTAGCTAGATAGTCACGAAACTCATGGCTAAGGTATTCACCACCTCGATCTGATCGAAGTATCTTAATACTCTTGCCATGTTGGTTTTGTACTTCATTCTTGAATTCTTTGAACTTTTCAAAGGATTCAGACTTATGTGTCATCAGATACACATAACCATATCTACTGAAGTCATCAGTAAATGTAATGAAGTACCTATAACCACCTCTAGCAGCAACATTGAAAGGGCCACATACATCACTATGTATAAGTCCTAACAAGTCTATTACTCTTTCACTGTGTCCACTAAAGGGAGTCTTGGTCATCTTGCCTAAAAGGCAAGACTCGCATGTCTCATATGATTCAAAATCAAATGAGTCTAGCAGCCCATCCTTATGGAGTTGGGATAAGCGACTCTCATTTATGTGACCTAAGCAACAATGCCAGAGATAGGTTTGGTTCAACTTATTTGACTTGAACCTTTTGGTACTTATGTTATAGATGGGGTTCTCTAAGTCTAGAATGTAGAGTCCATTCATCAGAGGTGCACTATAATAGAACATATCATTTAAATAAACTGAACAACATTTCTTCTTTATTATAAATGAAAAGCCTTTCTTGTCCAAACAAGAAATTGAAATTATATTCACTACAACAAAAATGATAAAAGACAACACCACAAAGACAACGGTTTTAAGAGAAACCATTGTGATTTTGGTAATAGACAATAGTTTTTGACAAAACCGTTGTCTTTGAGCGTCAATATAACACAAAAGACAACGATTTTACACTATCCGTTATCGTTGAACATATTTTTTTTTTATCAACAACGCATTTTATAACGGTTTTCCAGAATCGTTGTCTTTAAATTTTTTTTTTGTAATATAACAAAAATAAATAAATAAATAATTTAATAATGTAATAATATAATTTAAAATGAGATAAATAAAATAAATTTATTTATTAAAATTCGAATTTAGTTATTAAATATTTATAAAAAAAATTCTGAATAAATTTTAGGACTTGATTGGGTGAATTAATCCTAGGTTATAAATAAGCTAGGTTTAGGTTTTCCCTTCGCATCCAATTTTTTTTCTTTCTCCCGATTCCTCTTTTTTTTTTCGCTGCGTCGTCGTTCCTCCCCGCACCGTCGCCCGTTCTGTCATGCCCTTTTCCCGTGAGCCGCCTCGCACCGCCGCTTCCTTGCCACGCTCCGCCGATCCAGACGACAGCGAGCGCCGATGGTCATCCTTTTCCTGTGTTGTTGCCACCAACCAACCACATCTCCGTCTCCCTTTCGCGATCGCCACCACGACCGATCGCCACGAGCTCGATCTCGTTGCAACCTTGTATATGCCGCATCCTTCCTTCTCCCTTGTGTCAAAGCACCACGTCCTGTGACCCTAATCCATCGCCGATCATACTCCTCGAGTCGGCTTCGGCGTTGCCTCTCTGACAGGTTTGGCTTTAACTCAAAACTTTAACTTATCTTCCTCTCGAACCCTAGCGCTACCTCCGACTTTCTTACACCTCGCCTGCGAAAGTCCGACGACCGAACTTCCCTTGTCTTGTTGGTTCTCGCAACCAGGGAAACTGTGCCTCATTGTTTCTGGACCATCTCTTCTAGACACTTTGGCACCGATGAGGACTGCTGCCAGCTCTATGGATTTCTATTTCTTCTTAATTCAGGCTTGTAACCTCGTCTAGTTGCATATTGAATGAATAACATTAGTGAAGAGGACAGTTGGAGCAAATGAAAGAATAACATTTAGGCATTCTATGTTAGTGTTAGAGTGCCTTTATTAATTGGCTTAGCTTCTTAGATGTGTTTACAATTATCTATTGTATAATGCTGGTATGACATTGTCTCACACAATTTTTTTTTTGCAGGTTGCTTGCAGAGGTTGATCTCCGTAAACATGGTTGGGCTTCTTTTTGAAGACATCTTTACTTTGACAAGAATAGACCCAGATGGCAAAAAGTTTGATAGGTATGCTACATGATCTATGTTTGTAATAGATGTTGTGCATCTTATCACTTGTGAGATTCATGTTTTGATGAAACTAGCGACGGAATTGATTTGTTATTTGTACTTTAAACTGTGAGACAAGTGATACGTTATGGTGTCATTCCAATGCTTGAAACTTTGTACATTTCTATTCTCAATGTAGAACTCTGTATAATATAATTCCTTCAACTGTTTTCAGATTAGAGTACAAACTTCAGCTAATCATGAAAACTGACTAGCTACCAGACATCACTGTTTGTTTTGTATTTTGTAGGTTGAAATTGCTCAGACCATATCAAAGATGTGCCTTGAATTCTCAGATATTTACATAGGTAAGAACCAGAAATTTTCCACAAGGTCTATGACATCAGGTGTCCAAGAAGGAACTTATGAACCAATCTGACTTAAAAGATCTTGTTCCCAAGTAGGATCAGAAATAGGCTAGAAGGTCATGACCCTATGATTTACCTGCTTATTGTGTCTATGTAGGATCTCGATCACAACAAGCTTAACTAGATTGAATATACATAAGTTAAATAAGACATTGTAAGTATTGACACTAACTGTAGCAAGTATTTTTCTTCATGTCATAGTGTTTAAGAAAATTCTAAATTATAAAACATTTTTTAATTCATATGTAGAAGATTCCTTTCAAATTATTCTTATCTTGCCCATCTTATAATTATTTTATCACATAGAAGTTGTTATCTCATATATGAATATGGTACACTAAGAATTATATAATAAATTTCATATATATTGTATGATTAATTTTAATAATGTTTTGTGAGATGGCAATGATAAAGTGTTAATAATAAATTATAAATGTTAATATAGGTTTAAAATATTTAAGTTAAATTATAAGATCTTACAATTTATGTTTGGGTCTTATGATCTATACCTATGGACCCCTTCTCCTAACAACCTTGTTTTTTAAAGTACATATTATAATCATAATTAAATCCAAACCTTGCATGTGATATTATGTTTTAACAATTGAAATTGAGTAATTAAGCGTTGAGACATCATCGGTAATCTTATTTAAGGACTTAAATCTTAATATTTCAGTTCTTATCCTTTTCTTCCATCCTTGCATTTCAAGCCCAACTTTCTTTCTGAAATGAGTATTTATGTTAAAGGATGCCGATTATTGATAAATACAAGGACATGGGAGTAGTGGTCATGGGGAAAGTAGAATCTGGAAGCATCTGCGAAGGTGATAGTTTGTTGGTCATGCATAACAAGGTATTTTGTTTCTTCAATATTTCTGCCTTCAGGTTGCAATCGCTGAACTTGCATTGTGTCCCTTTGCTTTTCTCTAGGCTAATGTCAAAGTTCTTGCAATATTTTGTGACGAAAATAATGTCAAGCGCACAGGCCCTGGTGAGAATATTAGAGTAAGATTATCTGGGGTTGAAGAAGAAGATATACTTTCTGGTTTTGTACTCTCAAGTGTTGGTAAGTATTACTATCTGTAAACATAAACTTTATTTACTATCTTAATAAACTTTATCTGATAAAGAATTTGACTAACGGTCAACATAAACTTCTTTTTGGTAAATTGAGGTAAATAGTTCTTGTTATTTTTTGTTGAGAACCATGTGCAATAAGGTAAGGCTTCTAATGACCTTAATTAGCTTTTCATATTTTTATAGCTCCTGCAATTTTTCATTGAGAAGCAAGAACCATTCACATTAGAATTAGATATGTTTAGGGGCATTAGAAGGATCCTCATATCCAAAGTTTGATTTATTTTTTTTCTGACCTGCCTAATGTATTTTAGAATAGATATGGCTGGGATCTTAAGTGATAGCTATTAGGTCGGTAATAATAGCTCTTGACTATATAAAATACATCTTAGTCTTGGGCATTCTTTATCTGAAATATTATTTGCCCCAAATCTCAACAGTTTCTTTCAGGGCTTCTAGAAGATCACATGTCGTGTCTAAATAACAGACTTGTATAATTTGATGTGATTTGATCTAATTACTCCGTCACCTGAGTAATTATTTTGTTTTGCGATATATGAGAGATATAATTGAAGGTGCCACATCCATTGACAAGTCTTCCCTACGACCAATAGTAATATTAGATATATTTTCAAATTTTCTTATTGATACCATAGTGTTTAATTACATTTTCATTCATTTATTCACATGCAGTTTGCAAAATCTGTGATAACAGCAAAGGAAATTGATGAAGTACGTTCGGAGTGGGTTGAATGCATACAAGATCACATATCTGATGATTAAGAGAGATTTAAGTGTACATAGCTCTTTTGGTTACATGTGGTAATCTATAAGTGTTTTGCTTATTATGCATAATACTTTTGGTGCATATGATGTGTAGTTGTTTTGCCACAGTACTTTTTAATATATATCGGTAAGAGTGATCATTTTAAATGTGATGTGACCTTGTACTTTACATTGCTACAAGTGCGAGTGTATATATGTGTTTTCTATAATTCTGTTTGATGTTGTATGATTTATATTAAAAACGCAACACTATAAATCTACAACAGTTTATTGTGTTATAGAGTAACCGTTGAGAAATGACAACGGTGAAAAACCGTTGTCTATGAGCAAAAAAAATCCGTGGTAAATCGGGGGTCGGTCAAAGACAACGGTGAAAGACCGTTGTAGATTTAAGGAAAAGACAACGGTGAAAAACCGTTGTCTATGAACAAAAAAATCCGTGATAAATCGACCCGTTGTGAAAAGTGGTTCGGGCAAAGACAACGGTTCTTATCCTTGAAACGACAACGGTTTTTCACCATTGTCTTTGCCCGAACCACTTTTCACAACGGGTCGATTTACCATGGATTTGTTTGCTCATAAACAACGGTTTTTTACCGTTGTCTATTCGATTTTTTGTTGTAGTGATTCTTAGTTAAAGCAAACACATAACAACATTCGTCTAGTTCTAGTACAAGCCCAGAGGGCAGAGATAGATCATAAGTTCCTATAGCAACAGCAGCAACCCTTGCTCCATTGTTTACTCGTAGGTCCACCTCACCCTTCGTCAATGCCCTGCTATTTCTCAGCGCCTGCATATTGGTACAAATGTGAGACGCACATCCAGTATCTAATACCCATGATGAAGAAATAGATAGATTGACTTCTATAACATTTATACCTGAAGTAGAAGTCTCACTTCTCTTCTTCTTAAGATCTTCTAGGTATAATTTGCAGTTACGCTTCTAATGTCTAGCTTCCTTGCAGTGGAAGCAAGTCCCTTCCTTGGTCACCCCTCCTTTCGGTTTCAGTGCCTTGCCTTTTCCCTTGGCTTGGGACTTTCCCTTACCTTTAGGCTTGCCCTTGCCTTTCTTCTTTTGCACCATCAAAATGGAGTCAGGTTTTTCCTTCTTAAGGTTGAGCTCAACAGTTCTCAACATGCTAAGCATCTCAGACAGTGACATATCAATTTCATTCATGTTGTAATTCATGACAAATTGATTGTAGTTTTGTGGCAAAGATTGCAAGATCAAGTCAGTGGCCAGCTCTTGGCCAAGTGGGAATCCTAACCTCTGTAGGTTCTCTATGTACCCAATCATCTTGAGTACATATGGACCTATGGGAGTCCCATCTTGCATCTTGGATTGAAACAGTGCCTTAGAGATCTCATATCTCTCGTGCCTTGTTTGTCCTTGATACAGTTGATGAAGATGTTCAACCATATCAAAAGCATTCATGAGCTCGTGTTGCTTATGAAGCTCAGAGTTCATGGTCGTGAGCATGAGGCATGAAACATCTAATGCATCATCTTGATGCTTCTTGTAAGCATCTTTGTCAGCTCGCGAGGCAGTGGTAGGAGGTGCCTCCAGAATGGGCTGCTCCATGACGTACAATTTTCTTTCTTGGGTGAGAACGATTCTCAAATTCCTATACCAGTTTAGGAAATTATCTACATTGAGCTTGTCCTTCTCAAGGATAGAACGAAGGGAGAGAGTGTTCATGTTTGTCAACATGGTAATCTACAACATACACAATGTAGAAAATTAATATCATATTCCATTTATCATTTAATTAGACCTTTTAATCAAATGATGCTCCCACTGAATTATAGGACTTTTGTAGAATCGAGTCATAGATGTGGTCAAATCACATTACTAGATTCATACAAACTAGCTATAATTCTCGCGAGATAAGATCCACATCATACTATGCCTTGAGTTAGCTTTGGCTAAATCGTTCAAGACTTAGTATGATCGGTAGGTAACAAATTACCAATTACATCTCTATGCAACTCTTGTTTATAGAATCAAGATCCACATTTACAAAAGATCTTGAGTTAGCTTTGGCTAAATCGCCCAAGATTTAGTGTAAATACGATATTATCCTATCTTTCCAACGGTTGGAATATGCCTATAGTTTTACTCGATCCAATTGAGTTAACTAGTTTTACTCAATCTAATTGAGCTTATTTTCACCCAAGCCATGATAGGCGGGTCCAAGATTGTCCCTCTGCACCCTACCAAGATAATATGCGTTGCTCTGCTTTGGCAGATTCAACAACAACAAATGATCGAGGTAGTTATGGGTATCAAAACTTGGTAGGCATTTTTTGAGTTGATTCGATTAAGATCTAATCTAATCATGAATGTGTATCATATACACATTAAGGCCTTTATTACCCTACACTAGCATGCATCACATACATACAAGAAATATACTAGCATGTATCATATACATACTGTTGGTGCAGGGGCACTAGATAATCGAAGTTGTGTTTTGATTATAGCAAAGACACAAAGTTAAGTTTACATCGTTATCTCACGAGCTAAATCGAGTGTGCAGAAAAGTACTAAAGCTAGAGCTGAAGGCTAGCGACACCCGGAGGAAGCTGTGGTGGTCGGGCGACACTCGAGTGACTTCGGAGGGAGCTGAAGGAATCGAGTGGAAGGCCGGAAGCGAGAGCTACAAAGTAAGTATCGAGGTAAGCTCGTGTGAGTGAGAGATGGTAAGGTCGTGTCCTCTTTACGGGGACGACCGTAGGTGGCGATCCGACTAAGACTTCCTGTGGAAGGTCTAGGTCGAGATCGGACGGTTAGAAACCGTCGTATTTACCATTTTTTGTTCTAACCTCTTACTGCAGGGAAGTGGCCAAGCTGGCAGTCGACTGCCGGACATGGGGCAGTCAATTGATGCTCATCAGTCGACTGATGGGAAGCATTAGTCGACTGATGGCGACGAATCAGCCTTTGCGCTTGGTCAAAACGGATAATGTTTGATGCGACCACTTCGCGATAAAATTTTGTACAACTTCGGGATCTGTTCCAAAACATTAGGAGACATATTCAGAGGCCAAAATTTATAAAAGGAGGGGAGGATTCCAACTCCAAAGATCATCAAGATTATTCTCAAGTGCTCCTACAATGCCAAAGCTCCAACACGGTCATAACGTCGACGCGACAACAAGTTCTAATCCTCTTCGTCGGCAACAGTAGCAAATAATTGCTTTTATTATTGTATTCTTTATTTTTATTCATAACGAGGTGAGGTAGGCTTGTTGCCTCATCCTTGTACTTCCAATTTTGTGATCGTTGTCTCCTACCTCTAATGAGGAGGAGACGTTATAGTGCTTTGCCCTTCGTACGTGGTCTAGGACCGTTAGGGCCTTGGAGTAGCAACCGTTGGGTTGTGAACCAAGTAAAAATAAACTTGTCTTCTTATTTTTCCGCTGTGTCTACTCATGTTTTAACGAACGAAAAGAAATTCTACACTCGCTATTCACCCCCCCTCTCTAACGATGCTTCTTGATCTAACACATACAAGCAAAATATCCTAGCATGCATTATATACATACAAGAAAAATAAATAAATAAATAAATAAATAAATATAATTGTGATGAGGTCATGGCCCTACTATGATCTTCTCAAGCCAATGAGGAGATCGGACGGTCAACCTAGGGTTAGCGGCTTCTCCAAGCGCTTCCTTTGACCGCCACATTTCATCGACATCCTCCTCGTAACTCTGTCTACTTGTGAACCTTCCACCGCTTCATTTTTGTACATTACAAACATGAAACTCGAGTTACATTCGAGTCTAAAACTATTTACAATTGGAATATTAAAAGAAGAGGCACGATGCGTAGGCCGCATACCATATACAACATGCACAACCACAAAAATGGCACACAAGCCGTATTATTAATTACAATATATTTATCCAATCATATTGAGATTCTTGGGCCATGACCATCACAGTATTATACATAATTATAAATTACATATTTTACAGAAATTTCTATAATTTTTTCTATTTGATTTCAATTTTTATGAGTCACATCTCTATAACGATCCCGCTAAGCGATTTTCGGGCGCGATCGCGGGACAATGCCCCTTTCGGGGTTAGGGGCAGCGCCCCTACTCGCAAAATGAACTTTGCGAGTGTCCCATCTTGATCTTACAGCAACTTAATTCACTGTCCCAAAAACCTAAAGCGAGAACTCGCCGTTTCGGAGAGTTTTTCTCAATGGTTGAAGCCTACAAGTGTCCCAACACTTGTTGCTTCGACTCTTCGAGAAAAATACCCAAAAAATTTATAAAAATAGGAAATTTACATAAACTTACAGATCTGTAATTTTTATATCTAATACAAAAACTACAAAACTAAAATACATACATGCTTCACACGTGGCTCTGATACCACTATTGGACTATCTGAGCCACAAAAACCACTTTTTGCATTGCGGAAACCCCGAAAGTCGGCCACGGATCCGTGAGAAAATAAAAAAACTACATGTATGTGTTTAAAAACCTTAGATCTACTCTAGATCTACATGTTAAGAGTATTACCCTTGATGCCATGCCCTTCGCTTATCCTGCTTGTCCAAATGGATTGCCGGAATTCGAGAGTGTCAAGTGTACACTCCTATATTGGTATCCACACAAGCAATAGGTAGAGAAGATCACTTAGAGTGTGCTAGTACACTAAGAAACCCACGAAAAAGGAGAGGGGGAGAGCTTGAGGGAAGAGCCAAGGAAGAAGATCATGAAGTTACACACTTAACTTCTCACTAATCACCACTAAAGTGGTCGACCACTATTTGGGGGGTTACATGCATGCATGTAACTCCAAGAGCCAATGGCTCTTGGTCTCCCTCATAAGGTGGGACCCCATGATGAGTCCATGATGATATGGAACATCATCATTGGCCAGCCCCCATGCCAAGTCACCATGACATGACAATTGGTCAAGTCAAAATTGACTATTCATCTTCCCTCTCAAGTCAAGTCAAACTTGACCTCTTATCTCCAATGGTTGATAAAATGCAACCATTTGATTCAAGTCAATTTGATTTAATGAATCTCTATTCATTATTTTAAATTAACTCAATGAATCAAATCTAAATTAGACTCATTCAACACTTGAATCAAATTGAGTCTAACTTAATTAGTGTAATTTGGATTACCCTTAATCCAATTTGGTTCATCCCATGAACCTAATCCTCATTGTTCATCATAGAAACCTAATCTCCATCTAATTGCCCTTTGTGTGTGACCCTTTAGGTTCTTGTAACGTTGGCAATGCTCCTAAACCGATTTAGGTGTTAGGGCAATCTCTTGTCGTAATATGGTTTTGATGGTGTGGCAAAGGGTTTAGTTAGTTTGTTATATTGATTTGATATGTGCGTTGAAGTCGTGCAGGACTTAGTAATTCGCACATGGAGCCATGGCGAGTTTCACATCTCATGACTCGGTCCTTGAGTCGGTGAA
Organism: Wurfbainia villosa; assembly: GCA_025175895.1. Taxonomy (NCBI): domain Eukaryota; kingdom Viridiplantae; phylum Streptophyta; class Magnoliopsida; order Zingiberales; family Zingiberaceae; genus Wurfbainia; species Wurfbainia villosa. The sequence goes on from CM045988.1 coordinate 69,726,065, forward strand.
GGATAGCTTTGCGGAAGCCGTGCGCTTGGAGCATCCGAGGGACCGCCGGACGAGGAGCTTGGAGTGAAGCCAGAGGAAGTAGACTTCGAGGCAAGAGACACGAAGGAGCATTGCAGAGCCGTGCTTTGATCTTTGGGGCGTGGCTGCGAAGAGAACGAAGGCGAGGACTCAGGATGAGTGGCGAATGTAACCCAGGAAGGGGTAGCTCTTAGGTGAAACTTGGCCATTTGGCCAAGTGTCGGATGAGTTTCCGACACGGATCATTGCCATGTCATGTGATCATTGCTGATCAGTCGATGGTTTGATCGGCCCGGTCTAATGTGGCTGATCGGCGATCGAGTCGGCTTGCGATCGGCGATCGGTGATGGCGATGATCGATGATGCTCGGGATGGAATCGTGATCAGCGATCGAGCACGATCGGTCGACCTCGATCGAGCACCTCTTCCTCTATAAAAGGAAGGGGATGGGGCTTTGGGAGGCTAATGCTTGAGGCTCAACTTCTCCCAAAGTGCCTAAATTTTCCACTCTCTACTTGCTCTAATCTTCATTCCATTGTAGAAGAGTGATCCTTGTGTAAAAGAGGTTACCTCCACCTAGCTTTGTGCAAAGGAGAGATCTAGTGGATTTGGAGGAGTGATTCACCTTGGACGAATCGGACCGTGGTTTACCGGCGTAGCCGTGAACCACGTTACATCTCGTGTTTGTATTGCTTGTCTATTTTTGTGTTGTCTTTATTTGTATTTGTATATTCGCTTGCTAACTTTGTAGGCGAGAGAATTTGACATCCATCGTAAGAGGCTATTCACCCCCTCTAGCCGACCAATCGATCCCCAACAAGTGGTATCGAGCAAGGTTGCTTGTCACGGACTAACGCGCAACAAGCTCTACATAAAAATGGCGGCTCAAACATTCATCCACAAAGTTCGAAGGAGAATTCGCGGTGGAAGAAGCGAATGGAGGTATTTTGAGACCGATTTTGAAATTCTTTTAATCATGGAAAATGGTTTGAATTACCTAGGAGCGATGATGGGAGCCTTTGGAAAAATCGAAATGGAGCAAAGACAAAGAGAGTATTTGGCAAATTCAAAGGCCAAGCACCACCTCTACAATGTGCTCCCTCAACAAGAAGTAAATAGGATAGGGGAGTGTTCTAGTGCGAAGGAGATGTGGGAGAAGCTAGTGGAACTTCATGAAGGCACCTCGGAAGCCAAACTTGCAAGGAGAGACCTCCTCCGCTCCCAACTATCCAACATAAAATTAGAAAAGGGAGAAAAGGTAACTTCATTGCATTCTAGATTTAAAGAAATTTTAATTGGGCAACGAGTGTAGGAGAAAAGCTCTCTAACCGGGATATGGTAATGAAGGCCATAGATGCCTTTCCCCGGTCCTCAAGATGGAGCTCCATGGTGGACTCATTTTATATCTCCAAGAACTTAGAAGTAAGTACCTTGGAGGAGTTTTTCTCAACAATGGAGCTCCATGAAACGAGGCTTGAAGGAATACAAGAAGAGCCAAAGTTTCAAACTTCAAGAGGAGTAGCCTTGATAGCCAACAAGGGAAAGAAGAAGATATAGATCCCCTCCTCCTCCGAAGACGAAGCGTCTTCCTCCTCCTCCATGGATAGCACGGAAGAAGCGTATATGGTAAGGAGGGTAAGGCGTGCTTTAAAAGGTTTTCAATTTAATAAATCTCATGATAGGAAAAGAAGACCTAGGGGGAAGGTCATATGCTACAATTGCCAAGGAGAGGGGCACATAAGGGATAATTGTCCCCTCCTAAACAAGAGCAAGGAAGAGAGGAAAAAGAAAGAAGAAAAGAAGAAGAAAAAGGGAAGCAAGAAGGAAGAGGAGAAGAAGGCTAAAGAAAAGGGGAAGGCCATGGCATTCAAAGCAAAGACATGGGATGACCTTGCTTCTTCCTCCTCATCCGAAGAAGAGGAACAAGTCTATTCCAACCTTGCATTGATGGCCTTCGATGACTTGGATTGCTCTTCCACCGAAAATGAAGAATCAAGCTCAAGTGGAGAGAGCTCAAGTGAAGGGGGAGCCTCCACATCCTCCTCATCCGAAGAAGAAGAAGAGGACATGGAAACTATGGTAACGAATCTAACTCCTAAGAAAATAGTTTCCATGGTTTCTAGCTTAACTAAGGATCTATTTAGAGCCAAGAAAAAGAACAAAAGCATGCTTGACCAAATTAAGGAATTAGAGCAAAAATTAGAAAAAGCATGTTTTAATGATAATGATGATGATGCATGTTCACATGACTATATGCCTTTGGATGTTAATGATGCATGCATAGAGGAAAATAGGGCTTTAAGAGAAAAAGTAGATTATTTGACAAAAGCCCTAGAAAAATTCACTATTGGCTCCAACACATTAAATATGATCATTGGGAGCCAAAGGGCAAGTTTTAACAAGAAAGGCCTAGGCTACAAGGAAAAGAAAAATGAAAATGCCTACAAATGCCTAATAGCTAGGGGACAAGATAAGAAGAAAGTAATAGCTAGAAAATGGATCCCCAAGGAGTACGTAGTGAACCCAATAGGAAAGAACTTATTTTGGGTTCCAAAATCCATCCTTAAGGGTTAGGATAACCCTAGGGTAGTCAACCATATGGACTTGACCTATATCATATTTTGGTTGACTTAGGATGGCGGGACAACATTTTTGAATTAGTGTTGGGTGATGATAACATGCCCATAAATAGATAATAATGCATAAATCATGATGACTAATGTAATTATTACACATGTTTGCAATCATGATTTATGATATTGATATTTGGCACATAATCATGGGAAATAGGTTTAAATCATGCGTTAGGTAATATTTGCTTATTATCATGATATAATACCTAATGCATGATTACTATTTGATGAATACATGTGTTTCATGATCATAATGTAAACTTAGTTCATATATGTCTTTATGATCATGTGGATTGTTAGGATGATACTTAACCTTGATAGAATTGCATGAATATAATGGTTAAGTATATACAATTACCTCTAGGATGCATCTCACACTCACTATAGGCTAACTTGATTGCAAACTTAGCATGGGTGAGATATTAGGATGATACAAATGTCCACTAGTGCCTATGGCATTTAGATGGCCATTTAAAGTATCAAAATAGCAATAATAGACCAATCATGGGGAAGACTTATGTTTAATTCATAAACATATTGCCCAAAGATCATGGTTGGATATTTCATATGTTTTCAAAACAATTTCTTAATCTAAAATCTATGTATTCATGTTTTGAAACAATTGGAACCAAAACTAGGTGTTAAACTTGATACTCACATGATCAAAAACCTAGTGGTTTTTAAACCTTTTGGATTTTTGGCAAATACGTGAAAATATAATAATTTTTCATGAAAACCTATTTTTCACTGATAAAGAATCTTACAAGAAATATGTTCCCCAAATTTCATGATTTTTCAAATTTTTTGGAATTTTTAATGCATTTCTGAAATTCGGTCCAAAAATCAGAAAGTTCTGAAATTCGCGTGCCAGTCGACTGGTAGTCTGAACCAGTCGACTGGTGGCCTGAAAATTAGACTAGTTAAGGCCGAATTCAGGTTTTAGACTAATTTTTGGTATTTTCCTTCTATTATACTTGATGCCATGAGTTTACAACTTAGTGTTAATGTTTTTTATGGTGTCAAAGGGGGAGAAATGATTATGTTTAAGTTAATTAAGATAGGGGGAGAAATTTTATGGGGAGTTTCATGGATTAAGGGGGAGTTGCATGTTGCTATATCATGTTAATGTTTACATGCGTTCTTACCTTAGAAATTTATATCAAATGTTTTTACCTAACTTAAACGGATTGTCACACATCAAAAAGGGGGAGATTGTTAAGGCAATCTCTTGCCGTAATATGGTTTTGATGGTGTGGCAAAGGATTTAAGTTAGTTTGTTATGTTGATTTGATATGTGCGTTGAAGTCGTGCAGGACTTAGTAATTCGCACATGGAGCCGTGGCGAGTTTCACATCTCATGACTCGGTCCTTGAGTCGGTGAAGGATAGCTTTGCGGAAGCCGTGCGCTTGGAGCATCCGAGGGACCGCCGGACGAGGAGCTTGGAGTGAAGCCAGAGGAAGTAGACTTCGAGGCAAGAGACGCGAAGGAGCATTGCAGAGCCGTGCGCCTGATGCTGCCGAGGGACGTGGCTGCGAACGAAGAGAACTTCGAAGGAGAGAGACTCCGAGGGATGAGAGTGAGCGAATGTAACCCGGAAAGGGGTAGCTCTTAGGTGAAACTTGGCCATTTAGCCAAGTGTCGGATGAGTTTTCTCGACACCAGTCGACTGTCATGTCATGGCAGTCGACTGCTCTGAGTCGATGGTTCGATCGACTGGTCTAATGTGGCTGGATCAAGTTGATCGATCATCGACACCTTGTCGATCGATGATGGCTGATCGTTATGCTCATGAGCGATCGTGATATCGCGTCACCGCACGGGCACAGAATGGAGTCGATCTCGCGGAGCACTCGACTGATTGACATCAGTCGACTGATGGGTGCCATCAGTCGACTGATGCCAATACCGTTGGATGGAATCCAACGTGGAAAGCGGCCGTTATTGGGCAACGACTATAGGACCAGTCGACTGATCGAGGGCATCAGTCGACTGATCCTGTGTCAACGGGAAGAAACCCTCTTCCTCTATAAAACGGAAGGGGATGGGACTTTGGGAGGCTAATGCTTGAACGCCCAACTACTCCCAAAGTGCCCTAAATGGTTTTCTACTCTTCTACTTGCTCTAATCTTCATTCCATTGTAGAAGAGTGATCCTTGTGTAAAAGAGGTTACCTCCACCTAGCTTTGTGCAAAGGAGAGATCTAGTGGATTTGGAGGAGTGATTCACCTTGGACGAATCGGACCGTGGATTAGCGGCGTAGCCGTGAACCACGTTACATCTCGTGTTTGTATTGCTTGTCTATTTTTGTGTTGTCTTTATTTGTATTTGTATATTCCGCTTGCGCTAACGCTTTGTAGATGGGAGAATTCCGACATCCATCGTAAGAGGACTATTCACCCCCCTCTAGCTGGCCAATCGATCCCCCAACATTAGGAACATAAGCAATGAGCGGTATCTAGCAACACATCATTGCTACCCAAGTTACAAGAATGTTGAGATCCAACATCACCTTTGTGACTACTAATTGTGACTCTCACAATATGTGACAATGTCCCTCTATCCTTGACATCTAGATTGACCAATTGAGGCATAGACCGTGTCATCCTCAGTACAATCTATATCTTGAACTCCAAGTAGACTCACTCTAATCAAATGAGCTCAATATCGCATATTGACTCATTTGGGCATGACCATGCACTTAGTGATCTCACTCTATTAAGAATAACAATGTCACTCCCATCATATAGGAGGGATAGATCCCATCTACATCACTCACATCCCTCCGCATAATTTTTTACATACCCAGTAATCACCTTTATAGTCCACCCATTTACGGGTGACGTTTGACGAAGCTAAAGTATGCAACTCCTTATGTAGGGAACCATGGTGACTTCAGGTCTAAGGTCTAATAGTCATACTGATAGTCACATGAGAAAGTATATGACACTTATATAATGATCCATGATACTTTCTCATGGCGGGTCATTCAGTATAATTCTCCAATGCATACCCATGTGTCAACTTGATATCTCATATCCATGACTTGTGAGATCAAGTCATCGAGTTGACCTACATGCTAGTCTCTTCGCATTAACATTGTCCCTGAATGTTAAGTCTTGATTAGGAATGATTAAGAGTAGTGTTCTCTATATCATCTCATTATCGATTCAACCAATCGATTGATATAGATAAGAACCTTCTACCCAAGGACGTTATCATACTTAGTTATTTGACACCAATACAAGTAAGTATAATAACCATAAAAAAATGCCTTTATAAATAGGAATATGATACAACAAAGTCCATACAAAAATCATCACATGATTGGCTCTAGGACTTTCACTAACAGAGAAGGAGTTATTTTTATAGTGGTGTGTGACTTGCATCGCTAGGGATCTTTCGAGCCCAATCCGTGGAGTAGGAACCATTCGATTCCGAACCACGTTATATTCTTGTGTTTTTGATTGTGTATCTTGTTATTATTTTTATTATTATTCTGCTTCGCACGAACACGATTTTTAGACGCGATCGCGAACGAAATCCATCAAGCATAGAAGATGCTATTCACCCTCCTCTAGCGGTCACAATGGTCCCAACAGTGTTGACCAGATACTAGGCATGAATCTTGATAGATCAGGAGGATCGGACACCAGGCATGAAGTTCATATGGGTCACGTGGACCGGACATTTGGCATGAAGACTGGTTGGGTCAGGAGACCGGACAATCATCAAAAAGTCTAGCTGGGTCAGGCAGACCGGACAATTGGTGGAAGCCTTAGTGGGTCAGATCGGATATCAAGAATGGTAAGTCGGCAGGTAAGCCTCGAGTGAAGAGGTGATGCCGAGTCCTCTGTAGGGGGACAAAGCAAGGCGTTGATCCGACGAAAAGTCCACGTGGGACTTACTAGTTGAGATCGAGCAGTATTACTATTGCTATCATAATTCATGTTATATATTTTGTGCTAAGCCTGTTTTGCAGGGATCAGGCGACTGAGTAGATTCTAGTCGACTGAAGTCCAGTTGACTGGATACTTATTTGGCAGGATCAGCTGTTGATCGAGCGACGCAGATGGAAAGGGATTGAGACGACTGAAGAGTTTGAGTCGACTGAAGAGAGAAATTTCCTGATGCGGAGCCGAGTGACGTGGAATCGACTGAAGAGGATTTAGTCAACTAGAAGACCATGAATTTCATATCGACGGGCTGATGTGGAGTCGACTGGAAGGCATTCCAGTCGACTGGAAACAGTTTATAAAAGTTGTGCTCGACCATATCCCAGCATCAATAACTTTTATGTCGAAGTGCTATCGAAATCCATTCTCGTCCACCAAAGCTAAACTCTCACAACAAGGCGATCTTCCGACACTCCGAGTGTACTTCTACCATATACTTAGTGTCGGTATACGTCTTGTATTTGTTCATTTATTTTTTCGCTATTGTACTTAAATTCAAGAGTGGGTAGTGTGTTACCCATCTCTATTATTTGTAAAAAGCGAAACCCTCCGAAGTCGAGAGTTCTCGAATGGAGGTTATTTAGTTAATTGCCCATCGAGGTAGCTCCTGGTAGAGCTACGGGCCTTGGAGTAGCAATCCGGTTTGGGTTGTGAACCAAGTAAACTGCTGTGTCTAACTTATTTAATATCCGCTGCATATTCTGTTTAGAAAAATTTATAAAATACCGAGATTCACCCCCTCTCTCGGTTTACTCGATCCTACAAATGGTATCAGAGCAAGGGGTGCTCCAAGTTGGTGAAACCACCATCGTGAGCTTTAGATTAGTTTACAATATTTTTTATTTCATTAGAATAATTTTTATTCCATTAGAATAATTTTTATTGCATTAGAATAATTTTTATTGTTTTAGAATAATTTGTATTGTTCTAGAATAATTTTTATTACTTTAGATAAATTTTTTATTTCATTAGAATAATATTTATTGCATTAAAATAATTTTCTTCTTTTTAAAATTCACTAAATTAATTTTCTTCACATTAAAATAATTTTTTAAATTTTAAAATTCACTAAATTAATTTTCTACATATTAAAATAATTTTTTGCATTTTAAAATTCACTAAATTAATTTTCTACATATTAAAATAATTTTCTGTATTTTAAAATTTACTAAAATAATTTTTTGGACATTGAAATAATTTTCTGCAATTTAAAATTGCCAAATTATTTTTCTACAAATTAAAATAATTTTTTTCATTTTAAAATTGACTAAATTAATTTTCTGCATATTAAAATAATTTTCTACATATTAAAATTCATTAAACTAATTTTCTACATATTAAATTAATATTCAACATATTTAAATAAATTAAAATAGTTTTCTACATATTAGGATTTTCTGCATACTAGATTTATTTCAGTTAAATTAATTTTGTCCTTAAAAAATATTTCATTAATGATGTCACACTTAGAGGGATACGACACCGTTCGTCCTCCTCTCTTTAACGGAGAGGACTTTTCCTACTAGAAAAGGCGAATGGAGTGCTATCTGAAGACCGACCTAGAGGTCTGGTTTTCAATTAGGAAAGGATTCACAGCTCCAGTAGACGACTCGGGGGAGTTGTTAGAACTAGAGAAATGGACCTCGGATATTAGGAAGAGAGCTCAAGTCGATTACAAGACACTTAACACCTTGCAATGCAAACTTACTAAAGAAGAGCTAAATAGGGTAGGTCCATTTGAAAATTCTAAACAATTATGAGAGAAATTAATTGAATTGCATGAGAGTACAAATGCCACTAGGATAGCTAAACGAGAAATGCTTTTAAATAAATTATTTAATTGTAAAATGAACGAAAATGAAAACGCTAGTCACATTCATACTAGAATTAAAGATATATTAAATGGATTACATTTAATAGGATACCAAATAGAGAATAGGGACTTAATTAGGTATAACCTTAAGGCATTCTCGAGAAATACCTTATGGACATTGATTGTCGATGCCTATAAGGTATCTAGGGATCTCTCCACAATTAGGTTAGATGAACTATTTTGTGAACTTGAACTACACGAACAAGCTAACTCGGGTCAAATCGAGAATGATATAGCTTTGATGGCAGGTTCAACTAAAAAGGTAAGAAAAATGTTCAACCGAAAGAAGAGGTTTACGAAGAAAGACACCAAAAAGGTGGCTGACAACAAGCCGAGACCTCGATCGAAAGTGACTTGCTACGAATGCAATGGAAAGGGACATTACAAGTCGGAGTGCGCAAATTTAAAAAAAGAAGAAAACCCAAAAAAGGAAAAGAAGAAGAAGGCTCTTAAGGCTACATGGGATGAGTCGTCATCGGAGGAGTCGAACACGGAAGGGACGAAGAGAAGCTTCGTCGCATTTTTGGTCGAATCAAGATCCGGAGCCGAGTCAAGTTCCGAATATGAGTCCGAGAGAAGCGACGGATACACATTCATTTCCGATGGTTCTGACGAGGTAACTTCTCCCCTAGAAGATAAATTGTATAACATTATTGCATGCTTAGGTAGGAAGTTAGCTAAGTCCGAAAATCGAGTCGACTCGCTACTTAAGGAAGTCCAAATACTTAAGGAGCAAGTTAACTCGAAGACTTTGACTTGCCAATTTAAGGATAGAGACTCAACTCAAGTTGTAAAGCTTGAGGAAGAGAACTCAGTTCTAAAAAGGCAAGTAGAAGATGTCACACCCCGAGGAAGTCCCCGCCAGTCAAAAATCCGGCAGCATCTCCCCTGTATGGGTGACAATGTGAATCTTGTATACAAGGCACACACGACCCACTATACATCGGTCAACACAACCGGAACATAAACCACACACACATATCATACATAGACCTCAGGCCAACAACCAACGTAAATAAAAAGTCTACGATATCTAGACTTACCTCTTCTGCCATCTGAGCAGAAATACACCACCAAAATGAATCGAATAAAAGTCCATAAGGACATATCAAATACGACCAAAGCATCCACGAGTACATAACCAAAACACAAGTCCTACACATGTCTTCTAGTCAATAAACCAAAACCATAAATCCAATAACAAATCCATTACGACGAGGGGGGATTGGCAGCTGGACTCTCCTGACAGTGTCAACCTGAAATAGATGTAAAGCAACAGGGTAAGTTCAACGAACTCAGCGGGTATCAAGTCGACATGCATAGTAAGATATATCTAACAATAATAATCATGCCAGTACAGTCTCCTAATCAATAATAGAAAAATGCAAGGAAGAGATGCGGAAAGACTGTACATACCTGAATCTCCTATCCTGACATAGGAGTATGAGCCATACTAGCATAAATAAGGTCGTTAGACCAAATACATAATGTATCATGTATGCATGTCAATCATATGCAACAACCAAGGTAGAAACCAAAATGCAGCAAACACAAACAAATGCCATCCATGCAATATGCATGCGATGCAAATGACATGGTCACCCCTGACACCAGTCAGCCGCCTCACACACGATGGTGAAGCTGAGTGGGTAGGGCCATGACAACTGTGCACTCTGCCATCACTACTCCTGAGTGACCGAGTGGACAGGATGTTGTCGGAGTATACCTATCCTCCTACCCCAAACAGAGTGGGGGAGTAAAGCTCTCATCTCTCGGTGTCGTAGACCAGAGGAGGGATCCCTGTCCACTACCACGCTGCCTCATCGCTACCCATGAGCAGACCAGCGAAGCCTGATAGAGCTACTGCACACACCCTCCTGATGTACCACTAACCCATGAGTGGCTATGTGTGCAGATCATGTAACTGGCTGCGGGCTCAACTACAAAGGAACCTCGATCAGCCAGCATGCAATCATGCAAGATGGTGCATGATACTAAAGCATGTAATACCAACCAAAATACGTCTCCAAATAATATGCACAAACAAATGAGTACATATCAATGACCTAGGTATACAGGGAAACTATATCTAAAAGCTAATCAAGTGTATGTCACAACTCCCAAAATAAGTACACTTGGCAAGTATCAAGACAATATGGACTAAGATAGAAATGCATGCATCAGGAATGGCACAGTGACATAAAAGGGCAGATAAGACATAAAATATTATTGTGAGCTATAGCCAACTACGCATATCAACATGATAATATCAAAATATAAGTCAAAGTACCCGCCCGATATAATGCTCGAAATAATGCAATCTTCATGCCCGTGGACTTGTCTCGTGACCGAAACCTGCATAAAACATAATATACTCAGATTATGTTGCCAACCCTAATATTAAGTCTAAAACCTAATGGATTAAACTATCCACCTAAATGATCACTCACTGCCGTATCAAAATATAATTCATTCCCAAATCAACTCCCAAATTTCACAAATTATCTTACCCATTCACAGCCGACCAAAACTCCACTTCATAAAAAATCTACATAAAACTCCAACACCTAACCATGCACAGCCGGAGCAGCCATTCACAAGCCCTTCCCACTCTCACACGGCAGCCAATCTAGATAAACAACATCAATTCACAGCTAACAACACCCAAATAGAACCTCATAACCCTCTCAACCGGCAACACTCCAAATTCACAGCCATTCATCTTCGCCGAAGTGAAAATCCACCCACACCACCGATCACCCTCAACCAAAGCAAATCCACAATAATGAATCGGACTGAAAAGAAAAAAAAAGGAAAACAAGATATATACCAAAAATTGGATGCTCCCCTCGGCGGTATTTCCTCGGTGCGGGCCGATCACGGCGGCGAAGGCTGGCCGGAGGACGACCGACGCTGGTAGAGGAGGGCACGTGGTGTGTGTGCGTGGGAGGCTGACTGAGCTACGATGAACAATGTGCGGTGGATGCTTCTGGCGAGCAAAGTGATGCTGGCCGTCGGTGAGTGCAGAAGTAGGGCGGCGCGAGAGGGCAACCACGCGTGGCGTAGTGGAAGGGCGAGCGCTTGCAGAGAAGTGGGCGACCGCAAGGGCTTGGGCGGCGGCGTCGATGACTGTGGGCTGCTGCGTTGGGTTGGACACGAGAGAGGGGAACCGAGAGGAGAAGAGTGAGGCGGTGATGGATCGCGCGGCGACGGTTGGGAAGAGGCGCAGAGTTGACGACGCGAGATGGGGAGGAGTGCGGTGCATGGAGAAAGAGATCGGGAAATTAGAAAGTTAAAACCTAGGTTAATTAATCCTATTAACTAATCTAAACAAGCCCTTTAAAAGCCTATTTTTTTTTCCTCGTAACTACCCTGTACAAGCCCCGTTTAAATCTAGAAAATTTTTGGAAAAATTCCTAAAATTTCTCCAAAAATACCGAAATAATTCCCAGGATTATTTTTCCTAAATTTTGTCCATTTATTTTAGTATTTTAAATTTTCCATATTTAACATTGTAAAATACCATAGAAAATAAAATAAAATAAAATAAATATTGAGTAATTAGGAGAATATCCTATGAAATTTTCCAGGAATTTTTAGAAATGTTTTTGGATTTAAACGGAAGTTTTATAGATATTTCATGGGGATAAAGCAAACAGGCTTTTGTAAAGCCTATTTAGACTTTCTTATATTTAGTAATTAATAGGTAATTAACTTTAAAGACGTCAATTTCCTTTTCTTCGCCGACGCTCATTTTCTCTTTCGAAACTGCTGCTGATCACTCTCCTTCTCCCTCTTGACATTTCTTCCTCGCGACTCAAGCCTCACGTCCTTATTCCTCACCGCAGTCGACCCCTCATTCTTTCTCCTGGCGGTGAGCGATGGCAATCGATCTCGGTGGAGCCCAAGGATGAGTCGACGGTGAGCACACGTGGTTGGGAGCTTGAAATTGGTGGTGTCCAGTTGCCATCTGCCCGTGCAGTCGCTGCCGGAGCAAGCTTAGGAACCGGTGGTGCTAGGGCAGTGACAAGTTTGTCAGCTTTCCCTTCGGTCTGCCCATTCGCGGTCACCCTCTGACCGTCGCGATGAGCTGCCACTGTAAGCTACATTCTATCGTTGGCTTCCTCTTCGGCTACATGCGACATCGCCAGGAATGTGAACTCCGAGTGCAAAGGAGTGAATCGACGATTGGTATTCGATTTGGGCAAAAAACCTAGCTATTGGATGATGATCCGAGGCATGGATCATGGTTCAGTTATAGTGATTGTCGGCGTTGAACTGCCTCTAGCGAACAGAGCAGTTCAGGGAGGACGTTTAGCTTGCGATTGTCACCGAAAGATGATGATGGCAGTGTCATGAGGTTGGTTGTTAGGTTCGTCTCGGTTCACAGTAGTAATTGGATTTGATTTATCCCTATTCAAAGTCGTGATTGGCTTTGGTTTTGTTTGGTGGTGTTGATGAGCTACGGTGGTGATCAGAAATTGGCTGGGGAAACTGGATATGAATTAACATGGCAAGGTTAGATTGAAGGGTGAGTTTCATTATCTTTACAATACTTGTTGGATGATGCATAGATGAATATCGATCTGGCCGATGCTTTGTTTGTTCTTGTGAGGGAGCTGTGAATCATTGTGAGATAAGCTTTGATTTGGTATGTTGAAGTAGGGTGTGTTACCGTTATAGTTGATGCTAGAGTTGATTCATGGATTATATAATGAATTTAATTTGATTAAGATTGGGAAATTGTTGGGTAATTAATGAATGGTATGAGATTGTACCACTATGGGATTTGGTTGATCGATCAAAGATTAGGATTGGGTTAGATTTCTTTTTCCTACAGATTGTTTATGTTGGTATTTAGTTATGTTGTATGTTAATTGCAGGACCTGGGTTCAGGATGGTCCTGTGGATGTGGAGATGCTCAGATAAGTCTTCATATCAGGTGGGTAAATTCCTACCCTGGTCAGGTAGTTTTAATGCATACAAATTTAGATGCATGATCATCTTATATGATCATGTTACCTTGACCCTGCTCTTATTATCTTATGCTTGAACTTGTCGTTGGCTATATTTACTCAAAGGTTGATATCACATTCCCTTTATTATGATTTAGGGTTATAGATGTGATGTAAATAGGCCAAGATGTTTGTAGGGTGTGGTTGTTAGAGTACGGGTGATGACCAAATTTATAAATTGATAAAAGGGTCATCCGTGGGTAAGTAATGCCCTAAATATAGGATTCATTTCCAATACCCATATATTGCATACTTATTACCAACCATGTGTTGTGTAATGGTTAAGTGAAGGGTGACTAGTGTGTCGCTATGGACCGGTGGCCCCAGCTTGATATGATTAGTCGAGTACGACTCTCTACAGGATAGAGAGTGAGTCAATCAGTTGAGTATGACTCTCTATTGGGTAGAGAGTTATGATCAGTTAAGTACGACTCTCTACAGGATAGAGAGTCCATCGATCAGTTGAGTACGACTCTCTTCAGAATAGAGAGTGTATTGATCAGATGGGTACGACTCTCTGTTGAACAGAGAGTCTGTGGTAGATGGTTGTACGTGTAACAACACATTCATGTCATTTGCATGCATTCTGATGACATAGTCTCCCTTGGGGGTTGAGAGAGTCGTTAGTCATCTTGCCTCCTAGATTACTTCCCGAGGAGTAATTGGTGTGAGGGCAGAGCATCTGTTGTGCCGCACTCTACCACTATAGACGGTGGTAGTTGGAGTTGCGTGCAGTTGTCCTGGGTGCGTGGCACTCGACCACTCATTGGTAGTGTCAGTCGGAGTGGCCAGCAGCAGGGACCCCTATTGTGTAGCGAGCTCTTTACGCTCATATGCTACTTGATCATACTACCCACTCGGCCACTCTAGAGTTGTGGTTGGTGTGAGTTTGGACAGTTGTCATGTCGTGCCACCTAGGCCACACTGGGGTCGTGGTTGCGAGTAGGGGTGAGCAGGCATGACCATGCATGTTGCATTACCGTATCATACGGTGTTTTGCATATGGTTATATATATATACATACATGCTTGTATATATATATACATGGATGATGGTGATTAGTATACATATAGATGCAGTCTATATGTATACTCACTTTGATGCATTTATATGTACTATGCTTGTTGCATTTGTTTGTACATATTCATACATGCTATTGCATTTTCTGTATGGTAGTAGGCGGATACTTGTATACATGTTGGTTATTCACTGTGATACCCTCGACCCATATCAGTATGTAGTGTGAGTTAGTATGATTCTTTATACCTTATGTTGTGGATGTATGCCTAGGTTGGATGAGGATAGAGTAGCTGACTGTCAGGTATGTCAGCATCGTTTGTTGTTCAGTTTATTTAGTGTATGCATGCATGTATACTTATTATGCTGATGTATACCTATTGTACGAGTAGATTAAACTGTTGAATGACATGTAATATTGTTACATATATTTACATGTTCTATCTTATTACCTGTCGAGTTTTACTCACCGCCACAGACCCTAGGTTTTTCTGTCGCCCAGGTAACAGGTAGCCGACTTTGTGATGGACTTGGAGCACCGCTGGCTGGCATCGTCTCATCTCAGCTCCGAGAGTCTGGGTTTTTGGGTTTTCATCATTGTTCTGTTATTGTTCGATTTATGTGATGTTTTATAGTGATTGGACGCTATAAAGGTTGTACATTTCTTCTACTGGTTTTTGTTATGGTATTCTGAGTCGGTGTTAGTCATACCGGTATGCATGTGTGTAGTTTGTGATGTTGTGTCATGTTTCCACTGTGTTTTGTGTATTTGTCTTGTTGTTTCCGCTGTGTTTTGATGTGTTTTTATGGTTATATTTATATTTTTGTTGTTGTTGTGGCCTACGGACCTTGTATTAACCTGAAATGTTGCCACGTACAGGGGAGATGTTGTCCCTTTGATTTTCGGACCGACATACTCTCAGGGCGTGACAACTTTAGTGGTATCAGAGCCCTAGGTTCTGCGATGCCATACAGTGTTGTTTTTGTGTCGAGTCTTGGATTCTCGGGAGTCGATTTATTTTGTTTTGGTTTTCTAAGATGAGATGGACAGTGGCCTGAGCTCCAAGCAACACGAGGTAAGAATTCCTGATAACTTATGGTTTAGTAGATATTTATCTAAACTTGATCAATAGGTGTATACAGTAGAGTTATGACACATGTGCAGACTTGTAGTAGGGGTCGTCTACTGGACGACCAACCGGAGTTGCCGATAGGGTTTATACTCCCGGTTTTGTTGGTTATGCTTTTAGTGTATATAACAGGGAATAACATGTAGTTTGTTGGTTATTGTTCGTAATCGTGGTATGAGTTGACCCTGGAAATGACCTGTTAAGTCTGTGAGTCTTGAACCTGTGTCTAAAAGGTGATTTACCTTTGAGAGCCGACTGATACCGAGTTGAAAAATAGGGGTCAAGTCGTCACATTTCTTGTGGAAATCAGAGACTACAGTCTTAGAGATTTTCACTAATTATGATAGTCAGATCATTACATGTTGGGTAATGGACAAGACAAATAAACTATTGTTGATGCAGATAGCGAAAGGCTCGGTTACGGTATTTCATAGGGATTTTATCCCTGAGTTGTTCATACTGAGTTGTATAATTTTGAAAATACTTTTGAGTACTTAACTCATGTTATACCGAGAAAGAAGAGTTGTTTGCATACCATTATCGGGATCATGCCGATATTTGGTGATAAATGCAGAAAATAATCTTCGAGAAATAATATATCACTTGATCATTGTTTAGTGATGTTGAAAGAGAGTATTTCCCCGTGTCACTTTTAGTGACACATTGTAAGGAATTCTTGAGCTTCAAGAAAGGGTGATCGGTTATTGATAGTGTACTATGCAGAGTCGTGAAACTTGCAGAGGTTACGACCACCTAATAGCTCAAGAAGATGAATGGATGATTTAAGCCACCTAGAGTTATTGGCTTATAGTTGGATTAGGATGCCGGGATCTTCTACCAGATCCTACCGGATGATGTTGGATTGAGTCAGGAGTTTAGAAATGACTCCGTACAAGTTTTTAAGAGTTGGAGATCGATAAGCAGATAGTGCAGGTCAACTTATTTGGGTCAGAAGTCTCCGACTGTTGGATAAAGGGAGCAAGATCGGAGTCATATGCCTTGAGCTATTTTTTGATTATAGAAGACCAACCGCAGATCATTAGGATGTTCTTGTGCATATCAGCAAAATCAGAACAAAGACTCCGAAGAGATTTTGTGCGTGCAGTTCAGATCACGAAGACACGTGAAGTTAGATTATATGTTGGATCAGTTCATCTGTTGCTATTGTAAGAAACCAGTACAATTGAGGAGGTATACTTTAAAGACTCAGTTGAAGACTATCAATGGTGTTCCGGGAGGATGATGTATCGTCTTGACAGTAGAGATCAGCACCGAAGATTGGGTTATCTCATCAGCAGCGACCTACTACCTCAGACGTGGTTGGAGTTCCTTGATACTCCCCTTCAGCAGAGATCAGCATAGAAGCAGCATCAGCAGAAGACATCTTAGAAGATTAAGTAGACAACAACAATTACCTCTAGATGTGATTTGCTTTGTACAGAGGAGAGAGGATACGATGATGGTCGTATCTATTCGGTATTCTACAATTGCAGCTCGTAGGATTAAGTGATAGGATCGAATGATCTAGGAAAAATCCTCGGATCATTCATCGTAGAAATGAGACCACTTTGTCGCAAATATTGGATCTGATCTAGTTCTCTTCGGAGAAAGGCCGAGACATGTGGGGAACCTTTGGATCGGATTGGTAGATAATTGATCGTTAAGGGTATTACTTTAGTTTACCCTCTGGGTTAATATATTGGGAGATACTTGTAGTTTACAGGTATCTTTGTCTAGAACATTTTTAGTTGGATTAGAAGGGTTTCTATGCATCGACTTGTGGGTCGGTGGTATCTCTACCGTCAGGTGAGATGTGGACCAACAATTAAGAAGTTAAGGGATGCCCTTAGACTTGGATAGACATATCTTTACTATAGACATATTCTTACGGATAGTCAAATTATTGAGATTATGGTATGATATATCTTTCGGATGTGTGTATAATCCGAGAGCCTTCGGATGAACTACTAGCCTTGTCGTTGCATAGGCAAGTGGAGTAGGCTATCAGAATGATTTTGGAGATAGTGTCGATATTGAATACGTCATATGAGTGATAATTTTGTTGGTATCAGTGTTGTTAAACACTATAGAAATTGGAAGATCGTGAGTTACGATTATAGGAGAAGTTGGACGGGATATTTATCTGTCCCAGTATTTCTCTTTGAGAAGATCCAGAACTCTTTGTTGAAAGAGAGATGGACCTTTGAAATGATGCATCAATTATCGATGATGGAATGCAATGGTTGTTGAAAGTAAATATCCTCCGTTGTGGATAGATGATCTATTTAGATCAGTTAAGGACACCCGTGTATACTCTAGGGTTGGTTTATGATTGGAGTGTTGATATTATAGTGACATGGTGTCATACAATTATCATTATTGTTGTGATGATTAATATATCATCAGTGCAGAGTAAAGGGGATGTAGGTGTGTAGAGATGACAATTTCATACTTGGTATGAATTGTATGAGTTTTGATTAAGTTGTTAGACTAATTAACGATTTAGTTGTCACTAGATTTGAGAATCGTGTATCCTGGACACGATTGGATCAGTTTGTGGTTGTTGGAGTTGCGTAACCTGGCCACTGTTGATTATGGTAGTTGGAGTTGCGCACTCGACCACTGTAGATGGTGGTTTTCCTTGTATGTTTTGGTTAATTCTGTAGATGTGGATAGAATGCTTGGTATTATTATACCACAGACTTGTTTGACAAAGGTGATGATGGAAATCATTTAGTCAGAAGCTGGTGAAACCAGTTACAAGTCCTAGACGGCGGTTAACTTTTACACGAGTATTAGTAAATCCTTCCGGAGTGGATAAAAGGATGTTGTACAAAAATGCATCGCTTCAGTGAATGGAGTGATCCCGATGCAGTTGAATGAGGCGTATACACGTGATGTGGTTTTAATAGATATGATCTCGTGTAGTAGTGATATGGAGCAGGAATGCTTATGGGATTTTGACTAGCTACTTGGTGGCTACTATTGAGTTGTTGGAACATGAACAGTTGCAACAAGGGAGATTGGTCGCTATAGTCTCCCATGCACTTACAGAGTGTGTGGTGAAGTGTATCTTGGACGATAGATGGACTTCCCTTGTGAGAAGATAATTTCCCGTCTCTAATATGGATACGTGTTCTGTACACGCATCCACTTAAGATAGAGTTGCTACTGGAGGCACCTTATTTGAGATTTGCTATACATCCTGATGGTATTAGGATGTACCAAGAGTTGAAAGGTTTATACTGGTTGAACGATATGAAGAGGAGTATAGCAGATTTTGCTACTCGATGTTCAGTATGCCAGCGAGTGAAGGCTGAACATCATAAACCCGCTGGGTTGCTCCAGGAAATTTTGATTTCTGGAATGAACTTGTTGGATCATCTGGCAGAGTTGTACTATTGAGGGATTATCAGATTGCATGGTGTGCCTTTGGGTATTTATCTAATAGAGACTCGTGATTTACCTCGCAATTTTGGCAGAGTTTGCATCCGACCATGGGCGCACAACTTCGATTCAGTACTATGTTCCATCTACAGATGGAAGGATAGTCTGAGCATATCATTCAGACTCTGGAGGATCTATTAAGATCTTGTGTCATGGATTATGGAGGTAGTGGGAGAATTATATTCCTTCAGTGGAATTTGACTATAAGAATAGTTATCACTCATCCATTCAGATGACTTCTTCTGAGACCCAATATGGTAGACCCTGTAGATCTCCCGTGTTGTGGGAGGAGGTTGGGGAATGACAGCTATTGGAGCCACAGAGTATCCAACATGATGCAAAGTTGGTGCGCGTCATCGGATGATGGTTATTAGAGGTACAGGGTCGACAGAAGAGTTACGCAGATCGGAGGCGAAGGCCTTTGGAGTTCTTAGTTGGGGAATAAGTATTTCTTCGTGTTTCACCTACGAAAAGGGTGAAACATTTTAGGTTGAAAGGAAAAATTAGTTCCATGCTATATTGGCCCATTTGAGATATTGGAACTGAGTGGGGATGTAGCTTACCGATTGGCTTTACCTCCGACACTTGCGGGTGTTCATAACGTATTTCAGGTTTATATGCTGAGGAAAAACGTTCCGCGTTCAGATCATGTTCTGAAAGAGGTTCCGATTCTACCTCAGTCTAATGCGACCTATGAGGAGATTCCGGTGCGAATTCTTGGTCGCAAGGAGCGACAGTATGGAACAAACCATCCGACTTGTAAAGGTTGGATGACAGCATCATATCGATAGGGAGGCTATGTGGGAGCTGGAAGATACTACCCGAGCTCGGTACCCTCATCTAGTCACTTTTGGTATGTGATCATTCCAGATATTTCCTTTACTGGATCTTATATTTAAGTACGAAATTTGGGGACCAAATTTTTATAAGTGGGGGAGAATGTAAAATACCACATAAAAAATAAAATAAAATAAATGTTAAGTAATTGGGAGAATATCCTATAGATTTTTCCAGGAATTTTTAGAAATTTTTCTGGATTTAAACGGAAGTTTTATAGATATTTCATGGGGATAAAGCAAAAAGGCTTTTGTAAAGCCTGTTTAGACTATCTGATATTTAGTAATTAATAGGTAATTAACTTTAAAGCCGTAAATTTTCTTCTCTTCCCCGACGCTCGCTTTCTCTTCTGAAACTGCTGTCGATCCCTCTCCTTCTCCCTCTCGATGTTTCTTCCTCGCGACTCAACCCTCGCGTCCTTATTCCTCGCCACAGCTGACCCCTCATTCTTTCTCTTGGCGGCGAGCGATGGCAACCGATCTCGGCGGAGCCCAAGGATGAGTCGACGGTGAGCACGCGTGGCTGGGAGCTTAAAATCGGCGGTGTCCAGTTGGCATCTACCCTTGCGGTCGCTGCCGGAGCAAGCTTAGGAACCGGTGGTGCTAGGGCAGTGACAAGTTTATCGGCTTTCCCTTCGCTCTGACCATTCACGGTCGCCATCTGACCGTCGTGACAAGTTGCCACTGTAAGCTGCATTCTGGCGTTGGCTTCCTCTTCGGCTACACGCGACATCGCCAAGGCTGTGAACTCTGAGTGCAGAGGAGTGAATCGACGATTGGTATTCGATTTGGGCAGAAAACCTAGCTGTTGAATGATGATTCGAGGCTTGGATCATGGATCAATTGAAGTGATTGTCGGCGTTGAACTGCCTCCAGTGAACAGAGTAGTTCAGGGAGGACATTTAGCTTGTGATTGTCGTCGGAAGCTGATGATGGCAGTGTTGTGAGGTTGGTTGTTTGGTTCATCTCGGTTCACAACAACAATTGGATTTGATTTATCCCTATTCACAGTCGTGATTGGCTCTGGTTTTGTTTGGTGGTGTTGATGAGCTGTGGTGGTGATCAGAAATTCGCTGGGGAAACTGGATATGAATTAACATGGAAAGGTTAGATTGAAGGGTGAGTTTCATTATCTTTACGATACTTGTTGGATGATGCATAGATGAATATCGATATGGCCGATGCTCTGTTTGTTCTTGTGAGGGAGCTATGAATCATTGTGAGATAAGCTTTGATTTGGTATGTTGAAGTAGGGTGTGTTACCGTTATAATTGATGATAGAGTTGATTCATGGATTATATAATGAATTTAATTTGATTAAGATTGGGAAATTGTTGGGTAATTAATGAATGGTATGAGATTGTACAACTATGGGATTTGGTTGATCGATCAGGGATTAGTATTGGGTTAGATTTCTTTTTCCTACAGATTGTTTATGTTGGTATTTAGATATGTTGTATGTTAATTGCAGGACCTGGGTTCAGGATGGTCCTGTGGACATGTAGATGCTCAGATAAGTCTTCATATTAGGTGGGTAAATTCCTACCCTGGTCAGGTAGTTTTAATGCATACAGATTTAGATGCATGATCATCTTATATGATCATGTTACCTTGACCCTGCTCTTATTATCTTATGCTTGAACTTGTCGTTCGCTATATTTACTCAAAGGTTGATATCACATTCCCTTTATTATGATTTAGGGTTATAGATGTGATGTAAATAGGCCTAGATGTTAGTAGGGTGTGGTTGTTAGAGTACGGGTGATGACCAAATTTATAAATTGATAAAAGGGTCATCCGTGGGTAAGTAATGCCCTAAATATAGGATTCATTTCCAATACCCATATATTGCATACTTATTACCAACCATGTGTTGTGTAATCGTTAAGTGAAGGGTGACTAGTGTGTCGCTACGGATCGGTGGTCCCAGTTTGATATGATTAGTCGAGTACGATTCTCTACAGGATAGAGAGTGCGTCGATCAGTTCAGTACGACTCTCTATTGGATAGAGAGTTATGATCAGTTGAGTATGACTCTCTATAGGATAGAGAGTTCGTCGATCAATTGAGTATGACTCTCTTCAGGATAGAGAGTGTATCGATCAGATGGGTATGACTCTCTATTGAACAGAGAGTCTGTGGTAGATGGTTGTACGTGTGACAGCACATTCATGTCATTTGCATGTATTCTGATGACATAGTCTCCCTTGGGGGTTGAGAAAGTCGTCAGTCATCTTGCCTCCCAGATTACTTCCCGAGGAGTAACTGGTGTGAGGGCAGAGCATCTGTTGTGCCGTACTCTACCACTATAGACGGTGGTAGTTGGAGTTGCGTGCAGTTATCCTGGGTGCGTGGCACTTGACCACTCATTGGTAGTGTCGATGAGTGGCCGTGAGAGACCCCGTTACATGGCGAGCTCTTTACGCTCATATGCTACTTGATCATACTGCCCACTCGGCCACTCTAGAGTTGTGGTTAGTGTGAGTTGGGACAGTTGTCATGTCGTGCCACCTAGGCCACACTAGGGTCGTGGTTGCGAGTAGGGGTGAGCAGGCATGACCATGCATGCTGCATTACCGTATCATATGGTGTTTTGCATATGGTTATATATATATATACATACATGCTTGTATATATATATACATGGATGATGGTGATTAGTATACATACAGATGCAGTCTATATGTATACTCACTTTGATGATGCATTTATATGTACTATGCTTGTTGCATTTGTTTGTACATATTCATACATGCTATTGCATTTTCTGTATGGTAGTTGGCCGATACTTGTATACCTGTTGGTTATTCACTGTGATACCCTCGACCCATATCAGTATGATTCTTTATAGCTTATGTTGTGGATGTATGCCCAAGTTGGATGAGGATAGAGTAGCTGACTGTCAGGTATGTCAGCATCATTTGTTGTTCAGTTTATTTAGTGTATGCAAGCATGTATACTTGTTATGTTGATGTATACCTGTTGTACGAGTAGATTAAACTGTTGAATGACATGTAATATTGATACATATATTTACATGTTCTATCTTATTACATGCTGAGTTTTACTCACCACCATAGACCCTGGGTTTTTCTGTCGCCCAGGTAACAGGTAGCTGATTTCGTGATGGACTTGGAGCACCACTTGCTGGCATTGTCTCATCTCAGCTTCGGGAGTCTGAGTTTTTGGGTTTTCATTGGTGTTCTGATATTGTTCGGTTTATGTGATGTTTTGTAGTAATTGGATGCTGTAAAGGTTGTACATTTCTTCTTCTGGTTTTGGTTATGGTGTTCTGAGTCGGTGTTAGTCATACCGGTATGCATGTGTGTAGTTTGTGATGTTGTATCATGTTTCCACTGTGTTTTGTGTATTTGGCTTGTTGTTTTTGCTGTGTTTTGATGTGTTATTATGGTTATATTTATATATTTGTTGTTGTTGTGGCCTACGGGCCTTTTATTAACCCGAAATGTTACCACGTACAGGGGAGATGTTGTCCGTTTGATTTTCGGACAGGCATACTCTCGGGGCGTGACAAACATTCTCCCCCACTAATAAAAATTTGGTACTCAAATGCATAATGAGTAAGAGATACCACAAGTACTGAAAAATATATCTCACACACCTTAAGTAAACATGTGGGGGTATTGAGCTTTGATCTTTTCCTCAAGCTCCCATGTAGCCTCCTCATCGGTGTGGTGACTCCACCTGAATTTAACGAGTCGCACCATCTTGTTCTGCAACTGTCATTCTTTGTGATCCAGAATCCGTATCGAAACTTCTTCGTAAGTAGCATAAGGTTATATGAAACCTGACACATCCGATAGAATATGTGTAGGGTCTGGTACATACTTCCTCAGCATGGACACATGAAACACATCATGAATACCCGTCAAAGATGGTGGTAGCGCTAGGCGGTATGCGACTGCTTCGATCCTCTCCAAAATCTCAAACGAACCAATGTACCTAGGAGCTAGCTTACCACGGAGGCCAAATCTCTTCACCCCTTTGGTGGGTGAGACTCGTAGGAATGCATGGTCACCAATAGAGAACTCCAGAGGTTTCCGTCTCTGATCTGCATAACTCTTCTGACGATCCTGCGCCTCTGCCATACTTCATCTGATAGTACAAACCAACTTTGCCTCATGTTGATCTCTTTGGGGTCCTAGCAACTAGGCCTCCCCAACCTCCTCCCAGAGGGTGGTTGTATGACACTTGTAACGCCCATAAAATTTCTAGCAATTTTAAAAGAATTTTTGGCTTGATTATGATGGGCTTTATGTGGGCTTTTTAAAAATAAAAGAAAATAAGCCAAAAAGGATGCAAGGCCTAGGAATTGAACCCCAAACCTCTAGAAAGTGCTATAGATGCTTCCACTAACCAGAAGCCCAATAAGATTTTATTATTAGTAGAACATGGGAAATTATAGTTAGAGGTAAGGGAGACTAAGGGACTCTTCAAGTGAATAAATAGGGGGAATGAGGGGGCATGAGTTATCAAAATTGCTTTCTCCTCCTCTTCTTCTTCCTCCTCACCGAACCCTAGAGCTCCCCCTCTCCATTCTTTGGCCGAACCTCATCCAAGCAAGAAGCAAGGCTAGGTTGCTTCCCTTAGGTCATTTTCCAACCAAAAAGAAAAGCGAAGGAAGTAAGTATTCCTCACCTGCATACGAGTAGCTTTCGGTTGATGCTTTGTGTAAAAATCCCTATGATACATTCGGCCAAGTTTAGTTTTGATGTTCCAAGGAAGTTCTATATCATGTTTTGTAAGAATAAGATGATGTTAGGATGTAAAATGAATTAGGTTAAAAGTTAACCCTAAAAACCTCTATGAACTATTCGGCCAACATATGTTTTTGATGATTCAATGAAGTTCTATATCATGTTTTGTATGCATATGATGATGTTAGGATGTAAAATGGATTAGGTTAAAAGTTAGCCCAAAAACCTCTATGAACTATTCGGCCAACATATGTTTTTGGTGTTTCATTGAAGTTCTATACCATGTTTTGCATGCATATGATGATGTTAGGATGTAAAATGGATTAGATAAAAAGTTAGCCCTAAAAACCTCTATGAACTATTCGGCCAACATATGTTTTTGGTGTTTCATTGAAGTTCTATACCATGTTTTGTATGCATATGATGATGTTAGGATGTTAGATGGATTAGATTAAAGGTTTAACCCTAAAAACCCCATGAACCATTCGACCAACCATTATTCTTTAACATGCTCTAGGTTAGGTTAACATGTGTTTTTATGTTTAGGTGAATTCATGTTAACTTGTGATATTAAATAATGCTAGATGAAGATAACATTCCCTAGGTTAGTGTTTACTCCTGTTTGATGTTTATACCTTATGACATGCTCTATATGTGTGTGATAATAAGATATGTTATGAAATGAATATGTTATGATTATGAAATGGAAAATGATATGTTCATGAAATGAAACATGATTATGAAGTGAAATATGACATGCTATGAAATGAAGTATGATATGTTTATGAAATGAAATATAATATGTTCATGAAGTGAAATATGATATGTTACGAAATGAAGTATGCTATGTTTGCGAAATGAAATAAGATATGTTATAATAAAAAGCATATAAGTATTTTACTTTATGCATGGCTTGTACCAGGACCCTAACAAGGTCCAAAGGGATGGGCTCCTAAGATGCCCTAGGCCGACGGACTAAGATCGGGCCTAGGATGGGCTTCTATGTATGATTGCCCCTAGGTCGACGGACTAAGATCGGGCCTAGTACGGGATGGGATCCAAGATGCCCTAGGTCGATGGACTAAGATAGGGCCTAGGATGGTCTTCTACTCTATGACGATGGCCCTAGGTCGACGGACTAAGATCGGGCCTAGTAACCTAGTAGGTTCGAGACTTGCTACCTCGGGTCTATTTAGGGATGCGCGCTATGATGATGATGATGTGGTACAATGCCGGGCCCAAATATGTTGAGATTTATGTTTACGTACCTATAATATATATTTTTAAAGAGCATCCTGCATATGTTTACATGATATGATTGTTAGGTTTACATACTATGTTGCTATGTTATATATGTAGCCTGTTATGTTTGATATGTCATGTATATGTTGCTATGTTACATATGTTATATGTTATGTTTGATATGTCATGTATATGTCGCTATGTTACATATGTTGTATGATATGTTTGATTATGTCATATATTTACATGATATGCTGCTATGTTATATATGTTGTATGTTATGTTTACTTATGCTACATGTTATGTTGCTTACGTCATATATGTTACATGTTATGTTGCTTATATGTTATGAATGTTACATGCCATGATTAATGTCGATGTATGGTTTTTGTGAGTAGGGCAGGATCTTACTAAGCCTATGTGCTTATAGTTTATTTTTCCCTTGTACTACAGATAAGGGTAAGGGATGGATAAACTAAAGGGAGCAGCAGGAGGGGCCAAATGTGTGTGGTAGTGGCATGGTAGAGGAGATCCGTTATGTCCTTATATATGTTTCCTTATGATGATGATGTTTATGGATGTCCTTATATATGTTTCCTTATGATGATGATGTTTATGGACTTGAACTAAGCACTAAGTACCTATGAAATAATGATGCATGCTCAATGTGAAGAAGAAGTATCTATATATGACAATGCATGTTTATGTTTAAAAGAAAAAAAAATGTGTCTAAAGTCTTCCGCTGTAAGTAGTACGATGTATGTATGTACGGTCGCGTCACGCGCCGCCCCTCCGGACCCTAGGAAAGGGCGGGCGTGACAACAATGTCTACCATACAATGCTTCAAACGGGGCCATTTATATAGTCGAATGATAGTTATTGTTGAAGGCGAATTCCACTAACGACAAGTGGTCCTCCCAGTTGCCCCCAAAATCCATAACACAAGACCTCAGCAAATCTTCTAGAGTTTGAATGGTCTGCTCCGATTGTCCATCTGTCTATGGATGGAATGCAGTACTAAAATGAAGCTGTGTGCCTAAGGCCTGCTGCAGACTCTGCCTGAACCGGGACATGAACCGGGGATCTCTATCTGATATAATGCTCAAAGGAACACCATGCAATCTGATGATCTCCCGACAATATAACTCTGCCAAACGATCCAAAGAGTCGATCTTCCAAATCACTAAGAAGTGCGCCGATTTGGTTAGTCGGTCAACGACTACCCAAATCGCATCATGGCCTTGACGTGTCCTAGGCAAACCCACCACAAAATCCATGGTAATGTGTTCCCACTTCCACTCGGGAATAGGAATCCTCTGAAGTAGTCCGACTGGTCTCTGGTGCTCAGCCTTCACCTGTTGACAAACTAGACATCTGGCTACAAAATCTGCGATGTCTTTCTTCATGTTGTCCCACCAATACAAACGCCTTAAATCTCGATACATGTGGGTTCTGCTTGGGTGGATCGTAAATCGAGAGCGATGAGCCTCCCGAAGAAACTCCTCCATAATTGGGTGAGACTGAGGTACGCATAATCTGCCCTGGAAGTAAATTATACCTTCATCATCTCGGGTGAACTCAGTCTGCTATCCAGAGGTTATCTGACTGCCAATGAACTGTAAGTACTGATCACCGGCCTGAGCCTCTCGGACTCTCATCCTGATAGATGACTGAGCAACCATGGTAACAAGAACACCCTGCTCTGTCGGTCCCTGCTCCTCAAGGCCCAACTCGGAAAAAATTTGAATCAAATTCGTGACTAAAACTCGGTAGCAAGCTAAAGTCCCTCGGGACTTCCAGCTAAGTGCATCGGCAACCACATTGGCTTTCCCTGGGTGATAGCTAATGGTACAGTCATAATACTTCAGGAACTCCATCCATCTCCTCTGTCAGAGATTGAGTTCCTTCTGCGTAAATAGATATTTGAGACTCTTATGATCAGTAAGAATCTCAAATATAATATCATACAAATGATGCCTCCAAATCTTCAAGGCAAAGATAATAGCAGCTAACTCTTGATCATGTAATGGGTAGTTTTTCTCATGCTCCTTCAATTGGGTAGAAGCATAAGAGACCACCCTGCCATGCTGCATTATTACTGTGCCTAAACCCTGGAGAGACGCATCAGTATAAAGGATGAAATCATCGTCCCCTGATGGCAATACCATAATCGGTGTTGACACCAGTCTCTTCTTCAACTCCTGGAAGTTGGTCTCACACGCCTCTGACCACGTGAACTTCACGCCCTTCCTGGTAAGGCGTGTCAATGGCATAGAAATGCTCGAGAAACCCTCAACGAACCATCTGTAATAACCAGCCAAGCCTAAGAAACTGCGAACCTCCTGAACTAATTTTGGTTGCTCCCAATTGGTGACAGCCTCGATCTTCTGGGAGTCAACTGAAATGCCTCTACTAGAAAACATGTGTCCCAAAAAATCGACTGAGGATAACGAATCGCGCACTATCTTGAACTTCATATAGTCCACAGTCGAGCCTATCCAAAACAAGGCGAAGATGCTGCACGTGTTCCTCTTCGGAACGAGAATAGACCAGAATGTCATCAATAAAGACAATGACGAACCGATCTAGGAAATTAATAAATTCATGCTTCATCAAATCCATGAATACTGCTGGAGCATTGGTAAGACCAAATGGCATTACCAAAAGCTCATAGTGTTCATATCTGGTACGGAACGCTGTCTTCTGAATGTCTGAGTCTCTAACCTTTAGTTGATGATATCCGGACCACAGATCAATCTTAGAATACACTGTTGTACCTCTGAGGTGATCAAAAAAGTCCTCAATACGTGGCAGGGGATATTTATTCTTGATGGTGACGACGTTCAACTGCCTGTAGTCGATGCATAATCTCATCGAACCGTCTTTCTTCTTTACAAATAGAACTGGAGAACCCCAGGGAGATATGCTAGAGCGAATAAAACCTCTGTCCAAAAGCTCCTAGAGTTGGACCTTTAACTCGTCCAACTCTCTCAGGGCCATATGATAAGGAGCTTTCGATGTCGGTGATGTCCCCGGAATTAACTCAATTGTGAACTCCACTTGCCTTCTGAGAGGCAGGCCCGGTAACTCCTCTGGAAAGACATTCGGATATTCTTGAACAATAGGAATGTCTGAGATTTGAGAGTCATCACTGTCCTCTACATTGATCAATGATAATAGAAAACCCTAACAACGGTGTAATAGAAGCTTCTGAGCCTGAATTGCAGAAATGGTCGATATGCCGTCGTCCCAGATGCCAGTGAAATCCCACGAGGGTTGGTTAGGAGGTCGGAATGTGACCACCCTTGTCTGGCAATCAACTGTGGCATGATATGCTAACAGCCAATCCATGCCAAGGATAATGTCAAACTCGACCATTTCTAGTACCAATAAATCGACAGTAAGTATAATATTATCGAAATCTAATGGACAACCTTGGACCTCCTAGGTAACGTCCAACGTATCACCGGACGGTAGGGATATGGTTAGTCATTGTGATCTAATAGTAGGTAGTCTATCAATCTCCCTCATAAATGCACGAGAAATAAATAAATGTGAACTGCCACTATCAATTAGCATATTAGCTAAAAATGCATAAAGTGAAACTGTACTGCGGGAAACGGATTCATTGGCTCGCTGCGCATCCTCTCTAGTAACTGCATGAATCCGCCATCTCGTGAGGTGGAGGTGATAGCTGAGGTGGTCGTGTTTGGGATTGTGATACAAAGCTGCGCGACATCCGATGCAGAGCTGCGGTAGTCTGAACCGATGGCGAGGGTTGCGGTGATATTGAATCGATGGTAGGCGCGACTAATCTTGTACGTGATTCGATATCGGAGGTCCTGAAACAGAACCTTGTGACATCGTACGGGCACTGGAGTACTCTTGTCCATGCATGCCATATGTGACTACTGTAGGGGGAGCTGTCCTTTGCTGGCGTTGTGAAGATTTGGCTATTTACCCCCCTCTCTGAGTCCCGGACTGACGAAACTGTCCTCCCTGGATAGAAACCCCGGAATCCACATGCTGAGCCTTCAACGAACAATCTTAGCTCAGGTGTCCAGGCAGTTTGCAATAATAGCAAACTGACTGTCCCAGGGTGCAGGCTGAGATGGGATTCTCTCTGGACCCACAATGAGTACAGTATGTGTCACTAGTGGGCGGCTTCCGGTTCTATTGAGAAGACTGGGAGGGTCCAGCTGAAGATCGTCCTGATTTCAGAGGCCGGCTAGATACCCTAGAGTTACTCTGACCCGACTGACTGTGGCCACTTTGTTGTCCGATGATGCTGCAGCTCTGCCCCGTGGTTCATTCTGTCTATTTCCTCTTCCTGTCAGAATTAGCTCTCTGTTGAGCCGACTCAATCAAAAGAGCTCTATCCAATGCCTCTCGGTAAGAAGAACTACCAAAGCCTGACATCTTAACATGAAGATGCCCATCTAGTCCCTGAACAAATTGAAGCATGTGCGACCTGTCCTCAGCGACTAACTCTGAACAAAATCTGGCTAACCGATTAAATTCTGCATTGTACTCCATCACTGTGCGATTATTCTGTCGAAGACTCGGAAAATCCTGACGGTGAATCATCTGATATGATTGTGGGAAGTACTGACTCTCAAAGGCCTCTCTGAATCTCACCCAAGTAATCTGCTGCTCGCCGATGATCGAGCGCTGCGTGTCCTACTAGACCTTGGCCTCGCCTCGTAAATGGAAGGCTGCCAACTCTACCTTCTCCCACTCGGAGCAAACCATGTAGAGGAAAGTATTCTCCATAGTCTCGATCCAAGAATGAGCCACGCTCGGATCAATCTCTCCGTAGAATAGTGTGAACTGACTTTTCATCGACTTGGCTAAAATGGTGATCCGAGCTTGTGCCACAGTCACATCAGTAGGATGGATAGGGGTCGTCGCAGGAGCTAGCAGAACTACTGTAGATGGTATCACTGTTAGGGCAATCTCTTGCCATGATAAGGTTTTGATGTGTGTGGCAAAGGGTTTAAGTTAGGGTGTTAGTGTGATTTGATATGTGCGTTGGAGTCTTGCAGGGCTTAGTAATTCGCACATGGAGCCGTGGCGAGTTTCACAACTCATGACTCGGTCCTTGAGTCGGTGAAGGATGGCTTTGCGGAAGCCGTGCGCTTGGAGCATCCGAGGGACCACCGGACGAGGAGCTTGGAGTAAAGCCGGAGGAAGTAGACTTCGAGGCAAGAGACGCGAAGGAGCATTGTAGAGCCGTGCGCCTGATGCTGCCGAGGGACGTAGCCGAGGACGAAGATAACTTCGAAGGCGAGGGACTCCGAGAGATGAGGTTGAGCAAATGTAACCCGGGAAGGGGTAGTAGCTCTAAGGTGAAACTTGGCCATTTGGCTAAGTGTCGGATGGGATTTCCCGACACCAGTCGACTGCCATGGAATGACAGTCGACTGCTCTGAGTCGAACGTGGTTCGACTGGTATTTGACTGGTTGTTTTGAGGCCAGCAAATAATCGCCATATGTGGGCGCGATCAAAAGACCATCGATCGGCTATTGAAGGCGCAATGATCGTCGAAGGGTTTGGCCAGAACCACTCGTAGTCGACTAGCGATCGATTAGGGCCGATCGTGATGAGGTCCATCAGTCGACTGCCAAGTGTTCTGTTGGACTACAACGGTCGGGATCCGACGTGTTCGGAGGCCGTTGGAGTGGCGGCAGTCGACTGCCAAGGGCAGCAGTCGACTGGTGGCGGCCAACGGGAAGAAAAGCTTCCTCTCTATAAAAAGAGAGGGTGTGGGCTTTTGAATGGTTAATGCTTATGCTCTAAGTGATCTTCCAAGTGCCCCACAAGCTTTAAACTCTACTTATTTGCTTTTACTCCATTCTTATTGTAAGAAGAGTGATCTTGATTGTAAAGGTTACCTCCACCTAGCTTGGTGCAAAGGAGAGACCAATAGTGATTGGCTTTGGAGGAGTGATTCACCTCGGACGAATCGGGATCGTGGATTAGCGGCGTAGCCGTGAACCACGTTACGACATTGTGTTAGCATTGTCTTTTTCCTTTGCTTTGTCTTTATTTGTTTAATTTGCTTGTATTGTTGTTTCCGCTTGCGCTAATCTAATTGTAGACGAGCAAATTACAACATCCATCGTAAGAGGGCTATTCACCCCCCTCTAGCCGGCCGTTTCGATCTCCAACAAGTGGTATCAGAGCCAAGTCGCTTGTCGAGGACTAACCGCCGCAACAAGCACTTCATCAAAAGATGGCCGGCTCCAACATTCACCCACCAAAGTTTGACGGGGAATTCGCTTGGTGGAAAAAACGAATGGAGGTATTTTTCGAAATGGATTTTGATATTATGATTACAATGGAATCCGGTTTCGTTTTGCCTAGGGATGAAGAAGGGAAGCCAATAGAGAAATCTAGGTGGACTAAAAAGCAAAGGGAAGAGCACCTTGCAAACTCAAAAGCCAAGCATTATCTCTTCAATGTGCTCCCCCAACAAGAGATCAACCGAATAGGAGAATGCCTAAGTGCCAAGGAGATGTGGGAGAAGCTAATTGAGCTTCATGAAGGCACATCCGAGGCGAAGCTAGCAAGGAGAGATCTCCTCCGCTCCCAACTCAACAACATTAAACTAGAAAAGGGAGAAAAGGTAATTTCCTTACATTCTCGTTTCAAGGAAATTATAACCGGTTTGTCAAGTGTAGGTGAGAAGCTATCAAACCGGGATATGGTTATGAAGGCTATAGATGCCTTTCGGCGATCCTCAAAGTGGAGCTCCATGGTGGACTCCTTCTATATTTCGAAGAACATAGAAGTGAGCACCTTGGAGAAGTTCTTCTCAACAATGGAGCTCCACGAAACAAGGCTTGAAGGAATACAAGAAGAGCCTAGAATCCAACCTTCAAGGGGAGTAGCATTGATGGCAAATAAGGGGAAGAAGAAGATGGAGATCCCCTCCTCCGATGATAATGAAGCATCCTCCTCCTCCTCCATGGATAGCACGGAAGAAGCTTATATGGTAAGGAGGGTAAGACATGCTTTAAAAGGTTTTAGATTTAATAAATCTAATGATAGAAATAGAAGACAAAGGGGGAAAATCATTTGCTACAATTGCCAAGGAGAGGGACACATAAGGGATAATTGTCCCCTCCTAAACAAGAGCAAGGAAGAAAGGAAAAAGAAGGAAGAAAAGAAGAAGAAAAAGGGGAGCAAGAAGAAAAAGGAAGAGGAGAAGAAAGCAAAGGAAAAGGGAAATGCTAAGGCATTCAAAGCAAAGACTTGGGATGACCCTTCCTGTTCATCTTCATCATCATCCGAGGAAGAAAATGCATTTGTCACCAACCTAGCATTGATGGCATTTGACGACTTGGATTGCTCCTCCACCGAAAATGAAGAATCAAGCACAAGTGGAGAGAGCTCAAGTGAAGGGGGAGCCTCCTCTACCTCCTCATCCGAAGAAGAAGAGGACATGGAAACTATGGTAACCAATCTTTCACCTAGTAAAATAGTTTCTATGATTTCTAGCTTAACTAAGGATTTATTTAGAGCAAAGAAGAAAAATAAGAGCATGTTAGATCAAATTAAGGATTTAGAAAAAGCATGCTTAAATGATAATATTTCTTCTAGCTTAAATGATGCATGCTCACATGATAACTATATGCCTTTTGATGTTAATGATGCATGCATAGAGGAAAATAGGGCTTTAAGAGAGAAAGTAGATTATTTAACCAAAGCCCTAGAAAAATTCACAATTGTCTCCAATACATTGAATATGATAATTGGGAGTCAAAGGGCAAGTTTTAATAAGAAAGGCCTAGGTTATAAAGAAAAGAAAAATGAAAAGGCCTATAAATATCTAATTGCTAGGGGACATGATAAAAAGAAGATAATAGCTAGGAAATGGATCCCCAAGGAGTATTTAGTGAACCCAATAGGAAAGAACTTATTTTAGGTTCCTAAATCCATTCTTAAGGGTTAGGAAAACCCTAAGATAGTCAACCATATGCATTTCACCTATATCATATGTTGGTTGACTTAGGATGGTCGGACCTCACTTTTAGAAGTAGTGTTGGGTGATGATAATGTGACCATAAATAGATAATAATGCTTAAATCATGATAGTTGATGTAATTGTTACACATGTTTGCAATCATGATTTATAATTTTGATATTTGGCACATAATCATGTGAAATAGGTTTAAATCATGCTTTAGGTGATACCTTGTTTATTATCATGATATAATACCTAATGCATGATTATTATTTGATGAATACATGAGTTTTATGATCATAATGTGAAATTAATACATACATGTCTTTATGATCATGAGAATTGTTAGGATGATACTTAACCTTGATAGAATTGCATGAATATAATGGTTAAGTATGTATAAATACCCTCTAGGATGCATCTTACACTCACCATAGGCTACTTTGATTGAAAACTTAGCATGGGTGAGATGTTAGGATGATACAAATGTCCACTAATGCCTATGACATTTAGATGGTCATTTAAGGTATCAAAATAGCAATAATAGACCAATCATGGGGAAGACTTATGTTTAATTCATAGACATATTGCCCAAAGATCATGGTTGGATATTTCATATGTTTTCAAAATAATTTCTTACTTTAAAATCTATGTATTCATGTTTTGAAACAATTGGATGCAAAACTAGGTGTTAAACTTGATACTAGAATGATCAAAAACCTAGTAGTTTTTAAAGCTTTTGAATTTTTGGCAAATCTCTAGAAATATAATGACTTTTCATGAAAAACTATTTTTCATTGATAGATATACTTAAATGAAATGTGTTCCCCAAATTTCATGATTTTTATAATTTTCTAGAATTTTTAATGCATTTCTGAATTTTGGTCCGAAAATCAGAAAGTTCTGAAAATCGCATGCCAGTCGACTGGTAGTCTGAACCAGTCGACTGGTGGCCTGAAAATCAGACTAGGTAAGGCCGAATTCAGGTTTTAGACTAATTTTTGGTATTTTCCTTCTATTAGACTTGATGCCATGAGTTTATAACTTAGTGTTAATCTTTTTGATTGTGTCAAAGGGGGAGAAATGATTATGTTTAAGAATTTCTATGATAGGGGGAGAAATATGTATGGGGAGTTTCATGGATTAAGGGGGAGTTGCATGTTGTTATATCATGTTTATGTTTACATGCTTTCTTACTTTAGAATTTCTATCAAATGTTTTTACCTAACTTAAACGGATTGCCACACATCAAAAAGGGGGAGATTGTTAGGGCAATCTCTTGCCATGATAAGGTTTTGATGTGTGTGGCAAAGGGTTTAAGTTAGGGTGTTAGTGTGATTTGATATGTGCGTTGGAGTCTTGCAGGGCTTAGTAATTCGCACATGGAGCCGTGGCGAGTTTCACAACTCATGAATCGGTCCTTAAGTCGGTGAAGGATGGCTTTGCGAAAGCCGTGCGCTTGGAGCATCCGAGGGACCGCCGAACGAGGAGCTTGGAGTGAAGCCAGAGGAAGTAGACTTCGAGGCAAGAGACGCGAAGGAGCATTGCAGAGTCGTGCGCCTGATGCTGCCGAGGGACGTGGTCAAGGACGAAGATAACTTCGAAGGCGAGGGACTCCGAGAGATGAGGTTGAGCGAATGTAACCCGGGAAGGGGTAGTAGCTCTAAGGTGAAACTTGGTCATTTGACTAAGTGTCATATGGGATTTCCCGACACCAGTCGACTGGCATGGAATGGCGGTCGGCGCTAATCGAACGATGGTTCGTGGTATTCGACCCAGTTGTTTGAGGCCAGCGAGTTGATCGCCATATGTGGGCAATCGATTTGCCAAGACCATCGATCGCCAGAAGCGCAATGATCGTAGTCGAAAGGGTTTGCCAGAACCACTCGTGGCCGACTAGGCGATCGACTGGCGACGATCGTGATGAGGTCCATCAGTCGACTGCCAAGTGTTCCGTTGGACTACAACGGTCGGGATCCGACGTGTTCGAGGCCGTAGTTGGAGTGGTGGCGATCGCCGCCAAGGGAAGCGATCGGTGGTGGAATAACGGGAAGAAAAGCTTCCTCTCTATAAAAAGAGAGGGTGTGGGCTTTTGAATGGTTAATGCTTATGCTCTAAGTAATCTTCCAAGTGCCCCACAAGCTTTAGACTCTTCTTACTTGCTTTTACTCCATTCTTATTGTAAGAAGAGTGATCTTGATTGTAAAGGTTACCTCCACCTAGCTTGGTGCAAAGGAGAGACCAATAGTGATTGGTTTTGGAGGAGTGATTCACCTCGGACGAATCAGGATCGTGGATTAGCGGCGTAGCCGTGAACCACGTTACGACATTGTGTTAGCATTGTCTTTTTCCTTTGCTTTGTCTTTATTTGTTTAATTTGCTTGTATTGTTGTTTCCGCTTGCGCTAATCTAATTGTAGACGAGCAAATTACAACATCCATCGTAAGAGGGCTATTCACCCCCCTCTAGCCGGCCATTTCGATCTCCAACAATCACTACATACACAGGGGTAGATACTGAGTAAGGGCTGACCAGCACCACTTGTGATCCTGTCGAGTATGTAGTAGCAAGCACTACTGGCGGGGGTGCTTGGGGTGTAGTAGCAAGGACTACCAGTGGTGCCTTCGGGTATGCTGTAGCAGGTGCTATTGGCGGGGGTGTTTGGTGTGTAGCAGCATGTACTATCGGTGGTGCCTCCGGGTATGCAGTAGCAGGTGCTACTGGCGGTACTGTGGAATATGATGGAGTGGGTACCACCGGTGGTACATCGGATATCGCAGAAGTGGGTACTCTGGAGGAGGAACCGTCGAGGACTGAGGACCCACGACACCATGTGAAATATGACCCTGATCGACATGCTCATCCTCAATAGATCTCTCTGGCCACTCTGTCGCCAGAGATCTCAATGTCCTCTTGCATGGCCGCCCCACACCATGTCTCGGCGCAGGAGCACACCCACCTCGTCTCATATCTGTTAAATTATTACCAGATGTTACTACGAGTAAAAATATATAAAATTAATCATCTTACCTATTTGTCGCCAGGAGAGGTCCCGTCGTCGCCATGTCCCCAAATCGACCTCGTCAATAATACCTCGAATTTCCGAAACATAAAAATCGTGGGAACTCCATACAAATCCGAAAATCCCCAGATTGACTCGCAAAAACCTGTCAAACGTGGCAAACTCCGAAAAAATCCAAAAACCCCTAGGAACTTGAAAACCTAGGTGCTCTAATACCAAATAAATTGTCACGCCCCGAGGGAGTCCCCGCCAGTCGAAAATCCTGCAACATCTCCCCTATACGGGTGACAATACGAATCTTGTATACAAGGCACACATGACTCACTATACATCGGTCAACACGACCAGAACATAAACCACACACACAGATCATATATAGGCCTCAGGCCAACAACCAACTTAAATAAAAAGGCTACGATATCTAGACTTACCTCTTCTGCCATCTGAGCAGGAATACACCACCAAAACGAATCGAATAAAAGTCCATAAGGACATATCAAATACGACGAAAGCATCCACGAGTACATAACCAAAACACAAGTCCTATACATGTCTTTTAGTCAATAAACCAAAACCATAAATCCAATAACAAATCCATTACGACGAGGGGGGATTGGCAGCTAAACTCTCTTGATAGTGTCAACCTGAAATAGATGTAAAGCAACGAGGTAAGTTCAACGAACTCAGCGGGTATCAAGTCGACATGCATAGTAAGATATATATATCTAACAATAATAATCATGCCAGTACAGTCTCCTGATCAATAATAGAAAAATATAAGGAAGAGATACGGAAAAATTGTACATACCTGATCTCCTATCCTGACATAGGAGTATGAGCCATACTAGCAGAAATAAGGTCGTTAGACCAAATACATAATGTATCCTGTATGTATGTCAATCATATGCAACAACCAAGGCAGTAACCAAAATGTAGAAAACACAAACAAATGTTATCCATGCAATATGCATGCGATGCAAATGACATGGCCACCCCTGACGCCAGTCAGCCGCCTCACACGCGATGGTGAAGCCTGAGTGGGTAGGGCTATGACAACTGTGCACTCTGCCATCACTTCTCCTGAGTGACTGAGTGGAAAGGATGCTGTCGGAGTACACCTATACTCCTACCCCAAATAGAGTGGGGGAGAAAAGCTCTCATCTCCCGGTGTCGTAGACTAGAGGAGGGATCCCTGCCCGCGACCATGCTGCCTCACCACTACCCATGAGCGGACCAACGGAGCCTAACAGAGCTACTGCACACACCCTCTTGATGTACCACTAACCCATGAGTGGTTGTGTGTGCAGATCATGTAATTGGTTGTGGGCTCAACTACAAAGGAACCCCGACCAGCCAGCATGCAATCATGCAAGATGGTGCATGACACTAAAGCATGTACCACCAACCAAAATACGTCTCCAAATAATATGCACAAACAAATGAGTACATATCAATGACCTAGGTATACAAGGAAAGTATATCTAAAAGCTAATCAAGTGCATGTCACAACTCCCAAAATAAATACACATGGCAAGTATCAAGACAATATGGACTAAGATAGAAATGCATGCATCAGGTATGACACAGTGACATACAAGGGCAGATAAGACATAAAACATTTCTGTGAGCTATATAGCCAACTATGCATATCAACATGACAATATCAAAAGATAAGTCAAAGTACCCACCTGATATAATGCTCGAAATAATGCAATCTTCACGCTTGTTGACCTGTCTCATGACCAAAACCTGCATAAAATATAATATACTCAGATTATATTGCCAACCCTAATATCAAGTCCAAAATCTAATGGATTAAACTATCCACCTAAACGATCACTCACTGCTGTATCAAAATATAATTCCTTCCCAAATCAACTCTCAAATTTCACAAATTATCTAACCCATTCACAGCCGGCCAAAACCCCACATCACAGAAAATCTGCACAAAACTCCAACACCTAACCGTGCATAGCCATTCACAACCCCTCCCACTCTCACACGGCAGCCAATCCAGATAAAGAAAATCAATTCATAGCCGACAACACCCAAATAGAACCTCACAACCCTCTCAACCGACAACACTCCAAATTCACAGTCGTTCATCTTCACCGAAGGGAAAATCCACCCACACCACCGATCACCCTCAACCAAAGCAGATCCACAACAACAAACCACACTAAAAAGAATAAAAAAAAAAAGTAAAACAAGATATATACCAGAAATTGGAAGCTCCCCTCGGTGGTATTTTCTTGGTGTGGGTCGATCACAGTGGCGGAGGATGGCCGGAGGACGGTCGACACAGGCAGAGGAGGGCACGCGGTATGTACGCGTGGGAGGCTGATCGAGCTATGGTGAACAACGTGCAGCAGATGCTTGTTGTGGCGTGGGTAGTGGTTTGGCCATCGACGTGTGCGGCTTGGGCGAGCAGCGGCGGAGAGGGCAGCCCGCGGCGGCCTGGGCACAAGGAAGGGCGAGCATTTGTCGGCGCTTGAAGAATAGTGGGTGACCACAAGGGCTCGGGCGGTGGCGTCGGTGACTGTGGGCTACGACGTTGGGTTGGAAACGAGAGAGGGGAATCGAGAGGAGAAGAGCGAGGCGGTGATGGATCGGGTGGCGACGGTTGGGAAGAGGCGCGGAGTCGGCGACGCGAGATGGGGAGGAGTGCGGCACGCGGAGAAAGAGATTTGGGAATTAGGAAGGTAAAACCTAGGTTTATAACCTAGGTTAATTAATCCTATTAACTAATCTAAATAGGCCCTTTAAAAGCATGTTTTTCTTATTCCCGTAACTACCCTGTATAAGCCCCGTTTAAATCCAGAAAAATTCTAAAAAAATTCCTAAAATTTCTCCAAAAATCCTGAAATAATTTCCAGGATTATTTTTCCTAAATTTTTGCCATTTAATTTAGTATTTTAAATTTTCCATATTTAATAGAAGTTTTAACTAGACCGTTGGAAAAGTTCACTTCAGGTTTCAAGTATCTCAACATGATGCTTGGATCTCAGCGAGCTGTGTACAACAAATCCGGACTCGGGTATAAGGCTAAGTCCACCTATAAATCTTACATGTCATTACTTAGCCAAAATACTAAGAATCAAGTCCAAGTATGGATTCCTAAGTCTAGTTTAGTCAACCAAGTTAGACCAAATCAATTTTAGGTTCCCAAGTGTCAAGTTCACTTAGTGAACAAAAGTCAAACTAGCTACCATTTAGGGGGAGCTAACACCTTGCTTATTTCCTTGTTTAGTTAAACACTTGCATGTTTCAGTTAACTTTCCTTGTTTTAGTCTAACACTTGCTTGCTTTAGTTAACCTTCTATATTTTAGTTAAACACTTGAATGTCTTAGTTTACTTTACTTGCTTAATGTAGATTGGACTACATAGGAAACAAAGTAGCTTAAACTTGAACAACCTAGTACTAAGACAAGTGAACTCATAGTAAGTTGGGGAAACTCTTCGAAGTGCATGTCTAGGAAGTGGTCGTTGCTCCGATAATCAAGAAGGTCATGTGCCTCGCCACAACCTAGTGCACTAAGTCGAGTGGAACTGACCGAAGCTAACTCACTAAGTCTTTAACTAGTTAGACCAAGGCTTAATCTAAAGTGAATTAAGTACTTGATTCCTTTATTGACTTTGTCTAGGAAGTGGTCATTGCTCCGATAATCAAGAAGGCCATGTGCTTCGCCACGACCTGGAAGTCAATTCTGGAAAAATCTACTTGACTAGCTCAAACCAAGCTTGAATCTAACATAAGTTTAAACACTTTGAAATTGCTCATTAAATTTAATTAAGATAAAAGAAATTCTCATCTCACAAAACTCGTTGGATTAAGTGTATTGAAAACCTAGCTTGGGTGAGATGATTTAGATTTTAATTAAGCTGAATTAAACCTAATACACTTAAACCAAATGTATTTCAACAACTTACCTTAATTAAACTAAACTTAAGAAACTAAACAAATTATCTTAACTTAATTTAATTCAACTCAACTTAATTTAGTATACTTAAACTTAAACAAACTTAAATACTAAATTAGTTAATCTACAAAATTTAAATAATTAACTTAATCAAATAAGGATAATTAAACCTTAAGTTTTGAAGTAAATCGATCATACTCGAACTCAGTCGACTGAAATATGTTCAGTCGACTGAATCAAAATCAGTTATCTCCGAGCATCGGGAAGGTAAAATACAACTTCAGTCGACTGAAATAACCCGGTAGATTAAAGTTAAGGTAGCAAAGTAAATGGTAACAATTATAACAGTCGACTCAAATTCAGGCGACTAGAATGTGTTTAGTCGACTGAATCCAGTCTATAAGAACAATGCCGAGACACACCAAAACCATTCAAAACAGTCGAAGTTCCACTGAAGAAACCCTAATTCCAATCTTCTGAATTGCTTAGGTCATCATCTCTCTTTAATATCATTCAAAATGCCAAGGTAATAGTTTTTAAACTCAAATTTCAATTATTTTCAATAAATATTTAATATTTGTAATTTAATTAGGGATAAAAGAAGAGATGTTGAGGTTGAGTCATCGACTCCATGCATGGATATTAGGTTCGCTACTAAGGGACATAGGATTAGATTTGAGAGCATTACATATCTTCCTATGCCCACTAGGTACATTAGTAAATCATACTTTAGTAATGCATGCACACTAAGTATGGAGGTCATTACACACTATGAATTAGAGAAACTAGTCTATTGTAAAAATCCCATTAACATAGACATAGGTGCGGAATTTTTCAATAACTTTAGCAAGATTGATGACCTCTCATACTCGACTAGGGTACAAGGTAAGGACTTTATTTTTACCCTTGACATGTTGAGAGAGCATTTAGGCCTATTGCATTCGACATTCCCTGTTGCATGTTTTCCATCCACGGAGTTACCGTACGGTGACCCCTACTCTCATATTACATTAGATAGGATTCACATGCATATTTTTAGTGAAGAAAGAACTCCGTCTGTGAGTATCTTTAGTTCTACTAGACTCCGAGTACAAGACTATGCCCTGTATCGAGTTATAGTAAACTATATTTTACCGCTCACCATTAGGGACATCACCATTATGCGTCCTTTTCATTTATTTTTACTTTATGCACTTAGTCATAGGTTAGATTTAGATATTATCCTATAGATGTTCCATTCTATCATTTATCATTTTAGGTCAGTCAATAGCAGGAAGGCACACTTGCCTTACTGCCATGTCATTACATCTCTTTTAGCTGCATTAGGATTTGGTGTTACCACAGGTAACATCAAAAAGCTTACTGAGTACGACATGA
This sequence comes from Wurfbainia villosa, assembly GCA_025175895.1. Lineage (NCBI taxonomy): Eukaryota > Viridiplantae > Streptophyta > Magnoliopsida > Zingiberales > Zingiberaceae > Wurfbainia > Wurfbainia villosa. The sequence goes on from CM045988.1 coordinate 69,768,238, forward strand.
TAGAGTCTAGGTAGTTTGGTTTAGCAAAAGTAGGTTTATATGACAATAATATCCTTGTATGGAAGAAAGATGGACCTCAGCCTCAGCCCCAGCCTGATCCGGAGCAGGAGAATGAGCCAGATATCGACCCCGACACCACTCCGAGTCCGAGCATCAGGAAGCCCTAGGATTTGATAGTTTATCACCATTTATTGGGATTTCAGTGTTACTATGAGCCCTTAGTGCCAATTATGAGATGATTGGTGAGGGAAACTATTGTATCATATCTTATATTAATATAGGCAAACATTGGTTATTATATTTGCTTTATGTATGTGCCAGCTAAATAAATATAATAATGCCCTTGAATTGTAGGTTCTAATCTACAGTATATCAATTGGTAGAATTGATTATGAGAAGCTGTAGAGAACACTATTCTTAATATTTCTAGTCAAGTATTAATAGACAACAGCAATATTAATACATTGAGACTAGCATGTAGGTCAATGGATGACTTGATCTCACAAGTCATGGATATGAGATATCACATTGACACATGGGTATATATATTGGAGAATACATATACTGAATTGACCCGCCATGAGAAAGTGTCATGAATTGTTATATGAGTGTCATATACTTTCGCATGTGACTATTGGTATAAATAGTCCTTAGACCTGAAGTCACTATGGTTCCCTACATAAGGAGTTATGTACTTTGATATCATCTAACGTCACACCGTAACAGGGTGCACTATAATGGTGATCATTGGGTATGTAATGAATTATACGAAGGGATGTGAGTGATATAGATGGGATCTATCCCTCCTATATGACAGGAGTGATATCTTTGGCCTCTTGATAGAGTAGGACCACGAAATTCATGGCCATGCTCAAATGAGTCAATATGAGATATTGAGCTCATTTGTTTGAGTGAGTCTACTTGAGGATCAAGAAACACAAAGATCGATAAGAGGATGACACGGTCTATGTCTCATTGATCGATCTAAGATATCAAGGATAGAAGGACACCGTCATACATAATGATAGTCACGGAAAGGTTGTCGGATCTCGACTTTCTTGTAACTTGGGTAGCAATGATGTATTGCTAGATGTCGCTCATTGCTTATGTGTCTAAAAGGGGTTTTAGACACATTGCCAATGTTACAAGAGCCTATAGGGTCACACACAAATGACATTCTATTTTGGAAATGAGTTCTTTTAGTTTGACTAAAAGAAAAATGAGAATAATGGATGGTCAAGGCTCGATTCAAAATCAAGTTGGTTGAGTTAGACTCAAACGGGTTACATTTGAGTTAGGCTCAAACTAAATTGGATGGATGAAGACTAGATTTGAGTTAGAATCAAGTGAGACTTGAATTAAACCCAAGTCACATGTAAAACTCAAGTTAGACTTGAGTTAAACCCAAGTCACATGCAAAACTCAAGTTAGACTTGAGTTAAAACCAAGTCACATGCAAAACTCAAGTTAGACTTGAGTTCAAACCAAGTCACATTCAAAACTCAAGTTAGACTTGAGTTAAACCCAAATCACATGCAAAACTCAAGTTAAACATGAGTTAAACCCAAATCACATGAAAAAGTTTTAATGCATGCATGATGCATTAAAAATGCATTGGATTTCAATGTGAAGAATGGGAAGAGGCTAGTGGATTTTCAATAATGCATTTCAACGTGTAGAATGGGAAGACGCATTGGATTTCAACATGTGAAATGGGAAGAGGCTTGTGGAATTTCAATGATGCATTTGATGCATTGATTTAGGAATTCAAGCATGATAATATATAAGGGTGGAAGAAGACCCAAAGTGTGATCCAAGTGTTGGTGTTCTTTCTTCTTCTTCACTTTTCATCCTCCTAATTTTGACTAGCTGTTCTACAAAGGTTGCTAGCACAACCATATTTCCAAAAGGGCTGAGTGTAAGTGTGGATACCTTAGAGATACGGTTATCCTTACCGTATTTAGATCTGACAACTTTGGACTAGCGAGATTATGAAGGGATCACTTCAAAGGTATAATACTTCTTCTAGATAGGATCTAGATGGTTAAAAACAATTTATATGTTTTTGCTTGGATCTCTAGTGGGATCCAAAATTTTTGTTTTCGCTGTGGTTTTGTGAATCAGTTTGCATGCATAGAACGATCCCAACAGTGGTATCAGAGCCACTTGAGAAACATATATTTTATTTTTTATATAATTTATATGTGATATAAATTTAGATTTCCATATTTTATATGAGATATAAAATGTGTGTATTATGGGTACACGAATTTTAGGCTTGCAATTGTCCTAAAGAGACAAAACAGGGAGTCTACGGCCTAGCCGTGGATGCCACTTTTCACCCTAGTGGGACCGTCGTGGCGTTTCGGCTTATCAGCGAAGCAGCCTTAAAAATTCGTGTATGTATAATTAATTTTATAAAATCACATCATTATGAATGATATGATGCATGGTGCATGGTTATGGCCTAAGACCCAATATGATTGTGGTTGTGTGTTGTTTGTACATGTTGTAATTCATAATGTGGCTTGCATGTCGCACCTTCATCTCTATTTTTCCTGTTGTAAAATAGATTTAGACTCGAATGTAACTCGAGTATTCTTATTTTGTAATGTACAAAATGAAGAAATGGAAAGTCCATTGAAGGTTGAAGTTACAAGGAGGATGTCGACAACACAGGGTAACTGAAGGAAGCACTTGGAGAAGATGTCATCCCTAGGTGCACCATTCGCTCTTCTCATTGGCTTGAGAAGATCGTAGATTAAGGCCATAACCATGTCACGTTTAAGATTATTTTCTATGTGTGTATGTGATACATGTATGTGCTACATGTATGTGCTATGTGTGTATGTGATGCTAAATAATAATCTTATTTTAAATTAAGTCAATTTAATATGCCTACCAAAGTTTGGTACTCATAAACTACCTCGATCATTTGTTGTTGGGTTTGCCAAAGCAAAGCAACACATTTTATCTTGGTAGAGTGCGAGAGGACAATTGTGATATCCCGCTATCAAACTTTCGATGAGACAACTAAGTGTCTCAATTAGATTGAGAAACACCTAGAGGCATATCCTAATAGTTAGGAAACATGGGTTAGAGAGCATCTACACTAAGTCTTGGGCGATTAGCCAAAGCTAACTCAAGATGATGTGTAATATGGATCTTGGCCCTTCTTTATGCAAGAATTGCATGTGATGCAATTGGTAAATTGTTACCTACCTAGTCATACTAAATCTTGGACGATTAGCCAAAGCCAACTCAAGGTGAAGTATGATGTGGATTTTGCCCCACATGCATCTATGATTCAGTGGGAGTCTCATTTAATCAAAGGCCTAATTAAATGATTTAAAGATATGATACTTATTTTTTCCATATTATTTCTGTTGTAGATCACTATATCTTCAAATACGTCAAATACCCTATCTCTGCGATCGGTCCTTGAGAAGGACAAGCTCAATGGAGCAAACTTTATTGATTGGTATGGGAATTTGAGAATAGTTCTCAAACAGGAGCGAAAACTCTATGTCCTAGAGCAACCCATTCCTGAACCACCCACCAACAATGCCACTCGTGCTGATAAAGATGCTTACAAGAAGCATCAAGATGATTCATTAGATGCATCATGCCTTATGCTTGCAACCATGAACTTTGAGCTTCAGAAGCAACATGAGAACATGGATGCCTTTGCTATGGTTGCACACCTGAAGCAACTATATCAAGGGCAAGCGAGGCACGAGAGATCCGAGGTATCTAAGGCATTGTTTCAATGCAAGATGCAAGAAGGAACACTCGTAGGAACTCACGTACTCAAGATGATTGGGTACGTGGAGAACCTTGATAGATTGGGATTTCCTTTAGGCCAAAAGTTGGCCATTGATCTTAATCTACAGTCCTTGCCTAGAGGCTTTAGTCAATTTGTCATGAATTATTACATGAGTGAAATTGACAAACCGTTGTCTGAGCTCTTAAGCATGTTAAGAACTGCTGAGAGCAATTTTAAGAAGATACAACCTAGTACTAGTGATGTACTTATGGTTAAAAAGGGCAAAGGTAAGAAAAAGTCTAAAGGCAAGACCCAAGAAAAGGGCAATAAAGCATTGAAGCCCAAAGGTGGGGTGGCCAAGGAAGGGACTTGCTTCAACTATAAGGAAGCTGGACATTAGAAGAGGAACTATAAAAAGTATCTTGAGGAAGTCAAGAAGAAGCAAAGTGAGACTTCTGCTTTACGTATACATGTTATAGAAGTTAACCTATCTACTTCTTCTTCATGGGTATTGGATACTGGTTGTGCTTCTCATATTTGTACTAATGTGCAGGGTCTGAGAAGAAGTAGATCATTGACGCAAGGAGAAGTGGACATGCATGTGGGCAATGGCGCAAGAGTTGCTGCTATAGCTGTAGGAACATATTCCTTATTGTTGTCGAGTGGTTTGATTTTAGAACTTGATGAGTGTTATTTTGTACCTGCAATAACTAAGAACATTATGTATGTTTCTTATTTGGACAAGAAAAGTTTTTCATTTACTATAAAGGACAAACATTGTTCTATTTATTTAAATGAAATGTTTTATTGCAGTGCACATTTGATGAATGGACTCTATGTTCTAGATCTAGAAAACCTAGTCTATAACATAAATACCAAACGATTCAAATATAATGATTTGAATCAGACATATCTTTGACATTGTCGCTTGGGTCACATAAATGAGAGTCGCATATCCCAACTCTATAGAGATGGATTACTGGACTCATTTGATTTTGAATCATATGAGACATGCGAATCTTGTCTTTTAGGCAAGATGACCAAGACTCCATTTAGTGGACAAGGCGAACGAGCTACAGATTTGTTAGGCTTCATACATAGTGATGTTTGTGGTCCTTTCAAAGTCGCAGCCAGAGGTAGTTATCAGTACTTCATTACATTTACTGATGATTTAAGTAGATATGAATATGTGTATCTTATGAGGCATAAATCAGAATCCTTTGAAAAGTTCAAAGAAATCAAGAATGAAGTACAGAACCAACTTGGAAAGAGTATTAAGATGCTTCGATCAGATCGAGGTAGGGAATACCTTAGCCAAGAGTTTCATGACTATCTAGTTGAGTGTGGGATACGATCTCAACTCACTCCACCTGGAACACCACAGTTGAATGGTGTATCTGAGAGGATAAATCGTACTCTATTAGATATGGTACGATCAATGATGAGTCATACAGATCTTTCTCCTTCCTTCTGGAGATATGCTCTAGAGACAGCTACTTTCACACTTAATCATGTTCCATCTAAGGCAGTCATAAAGACACCATATGCGATATGGACTAGGAAGAGTCCCAAGATGTCTTTTATGAGGATTTGGAGATGTGAAGCTTACGTGAGACGTCAAGTTTCAGATAAATTAGGCCCCAAATAAGATAAATGTTATTTTGTTGGATATCCCAAAGAAAGTAAGGGATATTACTTTTACAACCCCACGCTAGGCAAAGTGTTTGTCGCCATAAATGGTATTTTTCTAGAAAGGGAATTTATTTCTAGAAAGGCTAGTGGGAGTAAAATTGATCTTGAAGAAGTTCAAAATACACAAAAATAGCACTGATGCCTTAATGCAACAAGAACAGGCACCACAAGGTGATGAGGACAACCTGTTCAGGTAGACCAAGCTCTGCGCAGGTCTGATAGGATACATCGTCAACCTAAGAGATATTCTTTTCTCTTGGATGACAACGATGGTGTGATGCTTGATGAGCCAACATCCTATTAGGAAGCTGTAATAAGCTCAGATTCTGAGAAATAGATTGAGGCCATGATATCTGAAATGGAATCCATGTACACTAACCAAGTATGGACTTTGGTTGATCCACCTGAAGGGGTCAAACTCATTGGGTGTAAGTGGGTCTTTAGGAGAAAGACTGACATGGATGATAATGTGCATACCTATAAAGGGCGATTGGTAGCAAAAGGATTCAAGCAGATTCATGGTATTGACTATGATGAAACCTTTTCTTCAGTTGCGATGCTCAAATCCATTCAGATCATGCTTGCTATTGCTACTTACTATGACTATGAAATATCACAAATGGATGTCAAAACTGCATTTTTTAATGGAAATCTACTCGAGGATTTGTATATGACACAGCCTGAGGGTTTTGTCAATCCAAAGGATGTTGAAAAGGTTTGTAAGTTGCATTGGTCCATTTATGGTTTAAAGCAAGCTTCTAGAAGCTGGAATCTTCGATTCGATGATGCGATCAAAATGTTTGATTTCATTAAGAATGAAGATGAACCTTGTGTCTACAAGAAGGCTAGTGGGAGCACAGTTGTTTTCCTCATTTTGTATGTAGATGACATCCTACTCATTGGAAATGATATCCCTATGCTGGAGTCTGTAAAGACTTGGGTTGGGAATTGTTTCTCAATGAAGGACTTAGGTGAAGCAGCCTATATTCTTGGCATCAAGATCTATAGGGATAGATCTAGGAGATTGCTTGGCCTAAGTAAAAGTACATATATTGACAAGGTGCTTAAGCATTTTTCCATTTAGAATTCCAAGAAGGGATTTCTGCCAATGTCACATGGTGTAAGTCTTTCAAAGACTCAATGTCCCTCTTCTATAAAAGAGAAACAATGCATGGATCAGATCTCTTATGCATCTGCTATAGGATCTATCATATACGCCATGATTTGTACTCGCCTCGATGTCTCGTATGCTTTGACCATGACGAGTGGGTACTAGTCAGATCCCAGTGAGTGTCACTAGATAGTAGTCAAGAATATTCTTAAGTACTTGAGAAGGACGAAAGAATATTTCTTGATCTTTGGAGGTGATGAAAATCTAGTTGTAAAGGGTTACAACGATGCAAGCTTCCAAACTGATAGAGATGATTCGTGATCTAGTCAGGGTATGTATTTTGTCTGAATGGTGGTGTTGTGAGCTGGAAGAGTTCGAAGCAGAACACAGTCGCGATTCTACAATAGAAGCCGAGTACATTGCTGCATCTGATGCAGCAAAAGAGGCTGTTTGGATCAGAAAGTTCATTGCTGAACTTGGGGTGGTTCCTAGCATAGTGGATCCTATAGCCCTCTATTGTGACAACAATGGGGCTATTGCTGAGGCTAAGGAGCCTCGCTCTCATCAGAGGACCAAACACATACTATGGCGATTTCATCTCATTCGAGAGATTATCGATCGAGGAGATGTGAGAATATGGAGAGTAGATTCTGATGCTAACATTGTAGATCCCTTGACCAAGGCTTTGGCACAGAGAACGCATGATGGTCATACCAGATCACTGGGTATGAGATATTACAATGATTGGTACTAGTGCTAGTGGGAGATTGTTAGTATGAGCCCTAAATTATGAGATGATTGGTGAGGGAAACTATTGTATCATATCTTATATTAATATAGGCAAACATTGGTTATTATATTTGCTTTATGCATGTGCTAAAATAATAAATATAATAATGCCCTTGAATTGTAGGTTCTAATCTACAGTATATCAATTGGTAGAATTGATTATGAGAAGCTGTAGAGAACACTATTCTTAATATTCCTAGTCAAGTATTAATAGACAAGGGCAATATTAATACATTGAGACTAGCATGTAGGTCAATGGATGACTTGATCTCATAAGTCATGGATATGAGATATCACATTGACGTATGGGTATATATATTGGAGAATATATACTGAATTGACCCGCTATGAGAAAGTGTCATGGATTGTTATATGAGTGTCATATACTTTCTCATGTGACTATTAGTATAAATAGTCCTTAGACTTGAAGTCACTACGATTCCCTACATAAGGAGTTATGTACTTTGGTATCGTCTAACATCACACCGTAACAGGGTGCATTATAATGGCGATCACTGGGTATGTAATGAATTATGCGGAGGGATGTGAGTAATGTAGATGGGATCTATCCCTCCTATATGACATGAGTGATATCTTTGGTCTCTTGATAGAGTAGGACCATGAAATGCATGACCATGCTCAAATGAGTCAATATGAGATATTGAGCTCATTTATTTGAGTGAGTCTACTTTGGGATCAAGAAAGACAAAGATCGATAAGGGGATGACACGGTCTATGTCTCATTGATCGATCTAAGATATCAAGGATAGAAGGACACTGTCATACATAATAATAGTCACGGAAAGGTTGTCGGATCTCTACTTTCTTGTAACTTGGGTAGCAATGATGTATTGCTAGATGCAGCTCATTGCTTATGTGTCTAAAAAGGGTTTTAGACACATTGCCAATGTTACAAGAGCCTATAGGGTCACACACAAATGACATTCTATTTTGGAAATGGATTCTTTTATTTTGACTAAAAGAACAATGAGAATAATGGATGGTCAAGGCTCGAGTCAAAATCAAGTTGGTTGAGTTAGAATCAAACGGGTTACATTTGAGTTAGATTCAAACTAAATTGGATGGATGAAGACTAGATTTGAGTTAGAATCAAGTGAGACTTGAATTAAACTCAATTTGCATGCAAAACTCAAGTTAGACTTGAGTTAAACCCAAGTCACATGCAAAACTCAAGTTAGACTTGATTTAAACCCAAATCACATGCAAAACTCAAGTTAGACTTGAGTTAAAACCATGCAAAACTCAAGTTAGACTTGAGTCAAACCCAAATCACATGAAAAACTCAAGTTAGACTTGAGTTAAAACCAAGTCACATGTAAAACTCAAGTTAGACTTGAGTTAAACCCAAATCACATACAAAACTCAAGTTAGACTTGAGTTAAACCCAAATCACATGCAAAACTTTTAATGCATGCATGATGCATTAAAAATGCATTGGATTTCAATGTGAAGAATGGGAAGATGCTAGTGGATTTTCAATAATGCATTTGATGCATTTCAATGTGTAGAATGGGAAGAAGCATTGGATTTCAACGTGTGAAATGGTAAGAGGCTAGTGGAATTTCAATGATGCATTTTATGCATTGATTTTGGAATTCAAGCATGATAATATATATAAGGGTGGAAGAAGAGCCAAAGTGTGATCCAAGTGTTGGTGTTCTTTCTTCTTCTTCACTTTTCATCCTCTTAATTTTGGCTAGTTGTTCTACAAAGGTTGCTAGCACAACCATATTTCCAAAAGGGCTGAGTGTCAGTGTGGATACCTTAGAGATACGGTTATCCTTACCGTATTTAGATCCGACAACTTTGGACTAGCGGGATTGCGAAGGACTCGCTTCAAAGGTATAATACTTCTTCTAGATAGGATCTAGATGGTTAAAAATAATTTATATATTTTCGCTTGGATCTCAGGTGGGATCCAAAATTTTTGTTTCCGCTGCGGTTTTGCGAATCAGTTTGCATGCATAGAAGGATCCCAACATCCAGCAGCTCCGACCGTAGCAGAGAGATTATCTAGGTTGGAGGATACGATACAGCGGCAACATCTTGAGATGATGCAGATTATGCAGAAGCAGAGAGAGGATCATCGACAGATGATGGATCTTCTTAGGTCTTGGGGCATGGGTCCTTCTCATCCACCATCCGCTGATTAGGATTGTCATGATACTAAACCTTACTAAATTTGTTTTAAATAAAATCTTGTGTGGTTTATGCTTGGTAGATTGGGAATATTTTTCTATTTCTTTCATGCTTATCATTTCAAAGTATTTTGAAAAGTAATATTATATTATTATTTTTTAAAATAATTGAAAATTAATCTAGATTAGGTCAATCTAAACTTCATGATCCTATAGAACTAAGTAGCCTTTGCATCTCACAAACACCTAGGATTATCTGTTTGTGTATTGAGCCATGAAGGTGGCCGTGAGATGTTAGGACTGCACCCCTGGTTCAAAATGTAGATCCAGTGCATCGAAATGAACCAAAATGGGGTCTACAAAAGCAAATTGATCACTTCAGTGACTGACACTAATTCAAAGCTTGATGATTAACTCTATCATTTGAGCTAGAAAAGAGTTGGACATTTGTTGTAAGGACAATTTTTAGATGTGTATTTTCAAAATTTAATTTTAATTTTTAGGAATTCATGCTTGGCTTTAATCCCTATCGCTTTTTTGCATCGAAATTTAAAAAAAATATTAAAAATTTTGAAAATTTTAATTTTGAATATTTTTTAAAATATTTATATTTTTTTAAATTTAAATTTTATATTTATTCAGAGGGAGTTTTTGATTATGTTTGAAAATTTTTGAAGTATTTGAATAATTCAGGGGAGAGGTTTTGAAAATTTTGAAAATTTTAAAAATTTTGAATTATTCAGGGGGAGTTTTTGAATATGTTTTAAAATTTTTGAAAATTTTAAATTATTCAAGGGGAGTTTTGAAAATTTTAAAAAATTGAAAATTTTGAAAATGTTGAATTGTTCAGAGGGTGTATTGAAAAATTTTGAAATTTTGAATTATTTAGGGGGAGTATTGAAAACTTTTGAAACTTTTGAATTATTTAGGGGGAATTGTGAACAATTTTGAAAATTTTTGAATTGTTCAAGGGATGTTTTGAAAATATTTCTTGATAAAATATCATAATAACTCTCCAATACATTATGTTCATATCTTTAACTTAACCCTTATTTTGATGTATGCCAAAGGGGAAGAGAAGATAGAAGAGACATAAAATTATAGATTTAAAATAAGATATAAATTTAAAAGGATGCAAAAATTTGATACGGATGAATGCATTTCATACATGGTTAAATTTATGCATCACAAAAGGTATAAATTTATTTCTTACACATGTCAAAATATGAAGATTGGTATTTGATTCTCCTAACTTTAATTGATGTGTTGTCATATATCAAAAAGGGGGAGATTGTTGATGCAGTAAGCATCACTCCTTAGTTTTAATGTATGAACCACAGTTAAGAGTTAGGATTCACGTGTGATCTAATATAAGTGTTAAGTGTGCAGGCTTAATAGGAAGTCCTAGTAGGTCATGTTGACCGGATACTAGGCATGAATCTTGACAGATCAGGAGGATCGGACACCAAGCATGAAGTCCAGATGGGTCACGTGGACCGGACATTTGGCATGAAGACTAGTTGGGTCAGGAGACCGAACAATCGACAAAAAGTCCAGCTGGGTTAGGCAGACCGGACAGCTGGTGGAAGCCCTGGTGGGTCAGATCGGATGTCAAGAATGGTAAGTCCAGCAGGTAGTCGGCAAGTAAGCCTTGAGTGAAGAGGTGAGGCCGAGTCCTCTGTAGGGGGACAAAGCTAGGCGTCGATCCGACGAAAAGTCCGTGTGGCACATAGTAGTTGAGATCGAGCAGTATTACTATTGCTATCATAATTCATGTTATATATTTTGTGCTAAGCCTATTTTGTAGGGATCAATCGACTGAATGGATTCTAGATGACTGAAGTCCAGTCGAGTGGAGATGTATCAGTCAACTGGATACCTATTTGGCAGGATCAGTTGTTGATCGATCGGAGATCGTGCGACGCAGATGGAAAGGGATTGAGTCGACTGAAGAGTTTGAGTTGACTGAAGAGGGAAATTTCCCGATGCGGAGCCGAGTGACATGGAGTCGACTGAAGAGGATTCAGTCGACTGGAAGACCACGAATTCCATATCGACGAGCTAATGTGGAGTCGACTAGAAGGCATTCTAGTCGACTGGAAACAGTTTATAAAAGTTAAGCTCAACCATATCCCAACATCAATACCTTTTACGTTGAAGTGTTGTCGAAATCCATTCTCGTCCACCAAAGCTAAACTCTCACAACAAGGCGATCTTCCGACACTCTAAGTTTACTTCTACCATCTACTTAGTGTCGGTATACCTCTTGTATTTGTTCATTTATTTTTTCACTATTGTACTTAAAATCAAGAGTGGGTAGTGTGTTACCCATCTCTATTATTTGTAAAAAGTGAAACCCTCCAAAGTCGAGAGTTCTCGAGTCGGAGGGTATTTAGTGAATTGCCCATTGAGGTAGCTCGTGGTAGAGCTACAGGCCTTGGAGTAGCAACCCGGTTCAGGTTGTGAACCAAGTAAATTGCTGTGCCTGACTTATTTAATTTTCACTGCATATTTTGTTTAGAAAAATTTATAAAATACCGAGATTCACCCTCTCTCTTGGTTCACTCAATCCTACATGTCCAAGTATGAAGACTTGGTAATGGAAGTCCCACAGGCATGTCCTCTTAGCAATGGATGATCTGGTAGCATGACAAAGCTGAAGGAAGTATTTGAAGGCTAGCGCAAAGGGTGAGGAGTCATAGAGACTCTGTGCATCCAAAAGGTGTGAGGTTGATGGAAAAAACTTGAAGGATAAGTGTCAAATATGAGTGGATCATACTTGATGTGTTAAATCTCAATTTTGAGGTGTACAAGTCGGATGGTGGTCTTGACCAGTCGACTGGTTGAGTGCTTGGGCAAGTGAAGTCATGGCACTCGGGAAACTTCGATTGGTTCTCGGGCAGTCTACTGGTGGTTTGTACCAGTCGATTGATCATAGGTAGTTAGGATGATTGGTCGAATGATCGGAGTTGAGAAACAATGCTCTGACAAAGCAATTGATTGCTGTGATGAAATTGTCGACTGGCTTTAAGTGGACAAAGCACAAAAAGTTTTTGAGTCGACTGATAGCTCATGGTAGTCGACTGATAGCTTATGGCTGTCGACTGATGGCTATGAGTAATCGACTGATCAACTGAAATTCGATGTGGATTAAGCCATTGTGAGACAATTGATAAGTGACCAGTCGACTGGGGTAAGGTCAGTTGATTGGTCAAAAAAATTAGTTCGATGTAGAGCTTATAAAAGGAGGAAGCTAAGGATTTTTGGCTAGCCAATTCTTGGGGTCTTTAAAGAGGAAATGTTGTTGTATTCCATATCTTCCAAAGCCTTCTAATGAAATCAACAAGCAATCAAGTGTTCAAGCATTCTTGTGTAACATGTTTGTTACTGTACTTTAGTTTTATTCTTTACACTTGTTGTTTGGTTGTATTGTTGTATAAGCTCCAGGTTGTATAAAGGTTTTCTCCACCTTGGTGTTCAACTAAAGGAGAAGCTAGTAGAAGCTTGAAAGAGGAGTAATCTGCCTTAAGGATTGTGGTGGAGTAGGTATGGATCTCTGAACCACATTAAAACTGGTATTATGAGTTGTGATTTGTATTCAGTTTATATTTTTTTTGTTCTCCTTCGCATAACTCTATTGTCATCAAGCACGATGAACACGATCGAAGAACAAATCAGAAAGAATGAGGTCGAAATGATATTCACTCCCCCTCTAGCACAACACATTGGTCTCAATAAATTGGTATTAGAGCAAGGTTGCTCTTCACTGGACTAATCGTTGAGGGAGCATGAGCTCGAGGAGTAGAAGGTTCATCAGGAGCATCAAGAGCAATGGAGTTCAACAATGGATTGAGATATAGCATTATACAACCACTTCTCTTCGATCGTGATGATTTTGCATATTGGAAAGGAAGAATGGAGTATTACTTGATGAACGACATGTTTGATTGATTTGAGCGCTAGGGGAGGGGGTGAATAGCGCAAAATAATATTTTGATTAAGAAAATAGTGCGTAGCGAAAAAGTAAATAGAACACTTTTATTTTTACTTGGTTCACAACCTTCGGCTACTATTCCAAGGCCCTAACGGTCCTAGACTGTGTACGGAGGGCAAATCAATCGAATACACCTCCTCGTTGGAGGTAGGAGTAAGCAAGTACAAGAAAAAGCAAAAACTCAAGGTAGAGGGACACTCCCCCTCTCCTCGTTACGATAAAAAGCTCTGAGACAAAAAGACTAATACAAGAATTTAAAATAGACAAACTAAATTAAGCTTATACTGATGAAAGAAGAATAAGAACTCGAGCTTTGATCATTGGAGTATTAGAACTTCTATTGGATCGAAAGCGTCGCTAGAGGGAAGGGGGTGAATAGCGAGCGTAAAACTTTTCGTCTTTCCGTTCGATTAAACTTAAATGAAGAAGAAAGTAAAAGAACAAAAAATAAATAGACACTTTATTTTTACTTGGTTCACAACCCAGCGGTTGCTACTCCAAGGCCCACGATCCTTGACTGCGTACAAAGGGGCAATCCACTATAAAGTATCCTCCTCATTGGAGGTAGGAGACAACGATCACAAAAACGAAAGCATGAGGATGAGGCAACAAGACCTCACCTTGTTACGATTAAAACAATGAATACATTAAATAAAAATAATACTTGCTGTCGACGAAGAAATTTTAAACTTGACATTGCATCGGCGTTATGACGTTTAGAGCTTTGGCGTTGCGGGAGCACTTTGAGAGCAAGATGATGATGTTTGGGTTGAAGTCCTCCACCCCTTTTATAGATTTTTGCCTTGGAATAAGTCTTGATAGAAATCCTCAACTTTTGGAACTAATCACGAGGTGGCACCTTATCTTATCGTGAAGTGGCCGCGACAAACATTATCTATTTTTTACCTAGCGCAAAAGGCTGATTCGTCGCCATCAGTCGACTGATGCCATCCATCAGTCGACTCATGTGCAGCAGTTGACTACCCAATGACTAGTAGTCAACTGCCAGCCTGGCCACTTACCTACAGTAAGAGGTTAGCACAGAAAATGGTAAATATGACGGTTTCTTACCGTCCGATCTCGACCTAGACCTTCCACTAGAAGTCTTAGTCGGATCGCCGCCTACGGTTGTCCTCGTACAGAGGATACGACCATACCATCTCTCTTCGCACTCGTGCTTACCTCTGATCCTTTATGACCTATCGCTTTGCTTCTAATCTTCCACCTAGGTTCTTCGACTCACATGAAGTTCCCCCGGTGTCATCCGACCACCATGGTTTCCCGACTTGGGATTCTCCGGGTGTCGCTGACCTTCATCTTAGCTTAACCATTTCCTACACACTTAATTCAGCTCATGAGATAACAATGACCTTAACTTTGGATCTTTGCCATAATCAAAACTTAGGTTCGATTATCTGGTGCCCCTGCACCAACAACTTCATCGTTGTAGAGTCATCGGAGAGTCGCAACATTAAAGAAGCTTTTGGAGAGCTTTTTTAATGATGAAAATGGTGTGGAGAACCCCTTCTTTTATAGCCTTGAGAAACCCTAATCATTGAGATGAAGTTTCATGAGGTGATGCCACCTAGCCCTTGAGAAATGGTGATAAGCTTTGACTCTCCTCGAGGATGATCCTTGACCATCAGTTGGCTGCTAAACCCTAGCAGTCGACTCATGGAGGCAGCAGTCAACTGCCAACAGCCAGTAGTAAACTGTTGCTAGGGTTTCCAACTGCAATGAAGAGTTAGCTCGAAAATGCAGTTAATATAAGTAAATTTGATGAGTATTTACTATTTGATCTCGACATAGACCTTCCATGGGATGTCTTAATCAAATCGTCACCTAAGGACGTCCCCATATGGAGGACACGACCTTACTTACACTCACTCACACAAGCTTACCTCAAGCTTTACCTTTGTTGTAGCTTTGCTTCTGGTCTCCACCTGAGTTCTTCGGCTTCCTCTGAAGTCCTCCCGATGTTGCCCGACTACCACGGTTTCTCAACACGAGACCCTCTGGGTGTCGCTTATCTTTAGCTTAGCTTAGCATTCCTGCACACTTGATTCAGCTTATGAGATAACAATATGACATTGATTTTGTGTGTTTGTCATAATCAAAATATATGTTCGATTATCTGGTGCCCCTGCACCATTATCTATGGCAAACCAACACAAAATTAAGGGAAATTTAAAGCGAGAAAGTAAAGTAAATGCCTCAGAAAAAACTTCTCCTTAGCCCTAGGTGAGTTTTGAAGGAAACAATTTATGTTTTGAAGGAAATAAAAATTTAAATTTTGTTACTCCCCCTTAACTTATTCTCTTCTCCCCCTTTTACCATGAATCAAAAATAAATCGGAGATTTATATAGAAAATAGGGGTTTTTAAAAAGCATAATTTATAGCATGCAAAAAAAAAATGAGTATGAGTCTAAGCATGTGTCTCTAATTGGTTAAGTAAAGTGGTTCGAGGTATATCCTTCTGCACCAATAATAAGTTTTTGAAACATAATTTTAAATTTCAAAATACTTATAAGTTAATTTTCAAGAAAAACTTTAGAAATGTATAACCCTTAAGGTTAGTTTGCTCTCTCCCTTAGTCAAGTATATGAGGTATAAGAGAGTTAGGGGCGCTAAACTTTGGCCTAGAGAGTTTTATATTAAGTGTTGGCCGAGTATAAGTATACATTTAAGTGCAATAGTTTTAAAAAATAGCATTTTGAAAAGGTTATGTATATTAAAATTATTTCTTAATCATCTCACCCATTCTATGTGTCTAAGGATTTGTTCGCCTTATAGGTTTTGTGAGATGAATTGAATTTAATTCAAGTTAGTCAACCTTGGGTTAGATTCAGATTTAACCCTAAGTTTGTCAAGTCATCTTTTCAAGAAGTTGGCTTCCAGGTCGTGGCGAGGCACTGGGGCCTTCTTTGATCGGAACAATGGTCACTTCCTTAGACAAAGCCAAATTCAAGAAATCAAAAACTTGAGTCACTTAAGATCACTTCCTGGTATAACTAGTTTAGGATACGACGAGGTTGCTTTGTTAGTGAAAGCCCTAGAGCCAATCATGTGATGATTGTTGTATGGACTTTATTGTATCATATTCCTATTTATAAAGGTATGGTTATTATATTTACTTGTATTGGTGCCAAATAACTAAATGGAATAACATCCTTGAGTAGAAGGTTCTTATCTATATCAATCGATTGGTTGAATCGATAATGAGATGATATAGAGAACACTACTCTTAATAATTCCTAGTCAAGTATTAACATTCAGGGACAATATTAATTCGTAGAGACTAGCATGTAGGTCAACTCGATGACTTGATCTCACAAGTCATGGATATGAGATATCAAGTTGACACATGGGTATACATTGGAGAATGTATACTGAATGACCTGCCATGAGAGAGTATCATGGATCGTTATATGAGTGTCATATACTTTCTCGTGTGACTATTAGCATGACTATTAGTCCTTAGACCTGAAGTCACCATGGTTCCCTACATAAGGAGTTGCATACTTTGGCTTCGTCAAACGTCACCCATAAATGGGTGGACTATAAAGGCGATTACTGGGTATGTAACAAATTATGCGGAGGGATGTGAGTCATGTAGATGGGATCTATCCCTCCTATATGACGGGAGTGACATCGTTATTCTTGATAGATTGAGACCACGAAGTGCATGCCCATGCCCAAATGAGTCAATATGAGATATTGAGCTCATTTGATTAGAGTGAGTCTATTTGGAGTTCAAGATATAGATTGTACCGAGGATGACACGGTCTATGCTTCAATTGGTCAATCTAGATGTCAAGAATAGAGGGACATTGTCAAATATTGTGAGAGTCATAATTAGTAGTCACAAAGTGTTGGTGCAGTAGGCACCGAGGTCGAACCTGAGTTTTGAATATAGCAAACGATACATAGTTAAGCTCATGTCGTTATCTCACGAGCTGAATCGAGTGTGCAGAAGATTGCTAAAGCTGGAGCTGAAGGCTAGCGACACCCGGAAGAAGCCGGGTGGTCGGGCGACACTCGAGTGACTTCGGAGGGAGCCGAAGGAATCGAGTGGAAGGCCGGAAGCAAAAGCGACATGGTAAGTATCGAGGTAAGCTCGTGTGTGCGAGCGTAAGTGAGGTCGTATCCTCCTTACGGGGATGGTCTTAAGCGTAGATCCGACCAAAGACATCCCATCGATGGTCTAGGTCGAGATCGGACGGTCGAAGGTCGTCGAAATAATGTTTTCTTTGAGCTAACTTTGCCTTGCAGCTAGTATCGCATTTGCCCGGCTTGGAGGACTCATTGAGTCAAGCGATCGGCACTGAGGTCGACATTCGGTGATGCTACCATCGATCGGTGATGATGGCCATCAGTCGACTGATGGTCAATGATCAGCTTCGAGGAGTCAAGGCTTATCACCCCATTTCAAAGAGATTGGTGCTCAATTTTGATTGGCTAGGGTTCCTCTCGAAAAGGGGCTCAAAGGCTATAAAAGGAGGGTCAATCCTAGGGTTTATTCATCAATTCTAAAGCTTCCAAAACCCTCCGCCAAGCTACAAACTTTCCGACAACGAAGTGCTTTCTCTCCGACGTCTAGGTCTTAATTTCTTTCTTATTGTAACGTCGGCTTTAGCTTTTATTTTAAGTTCATTTCTTTAAATCTTTCGGAGCTTTTATCGTATACGAGGAGAGGGGGAGTGTCCCTCTACCTCAAGTTCTTTCCTTCTTGTATTGATTAACTCCTACCTCCAATGAGGAGGAGTTCCTTTAGTGCTTTTGCCCTCCGTACGCGGTCAAGGACCACTAGGGCCTTGGAGTAGTAGCCGAAGGCTATGAACCAAGTAAAAAGAATTGTCTCTTTTACTTATTGCTTATCTTTTCCGCTGCAAATTAATTATCTACTCGGATTTTAAACGAACGAACGAAAAAAAAGTTTTAACGCTATTCACCCCCCCCTCTAGCGTTTCAAATCGATCCAACAATTGGTATCAGAGCCGGGGGTTGCTATGATTTGGTGAAACCACCAATCTAGCCATTTTACAATTTTTTTTTCTTTTTAATTCTTTTTATTTCAGATTTATTTCGCTTTGTTACTTTTACTCCCGCACTACTAATCCAAGACGCGAGTCTTGGTACTTTTTTGTGTGTTTTTGTCGTTGCTAGTTTCTTCGTCTTCGTCTCCTTGTGTATTTTGTTCTAATGGCCCATCTCGAGGGTTTTAGCACCGTCCGACCTCCATTTTACAATGGAGCTGACTTCCATTATTGGAAGGGTCGGATGGAATGCTTTCTCAAAACCCAAATAGAGATGTGGATCATAATCCAAACGGGATTCACACTTCCGACTAACGAAGTGGGTGAATCCTTGGATTATGACCAATGGACCATTGCGACAAAAAGACAAGTCGAAGCCGACGCTAAGGCAACTCAAATCCTTCAATACGGCTTATCCAAGGAAGAGCTAAATCGCGTCGGCCCCTTCATAAGCGCAAAGGACCTTTGGACAAAACTAGTGGAGCTACACAAAGGGACCGATGAAGCCAAGGTATGTAAGCGTGATCTTCTATTCAATAAACTATATAACCTAAAAATGCAGGAACAGAGTCCACGACGCAACTCCACGCCCGTGTCCAAGACATAGTCAACAACCTACACGCAATCGGGCAAAAGGTCGAAAACCGCTACCTTATAAGGTATGTTCTAAACTCTTTTCCGAGGACTACCTTGTGGGCATCCATGGTCGATGCCTACAAGGTCTCCAAGGATCTTTCTAAACTTTGGTTAGATGAACTCTTTTCTTATTTCGAACTTCATGAGTAGTCTAACTCGGAACCCGAGAAGGGTATAGCACTTTTTGTAGGTTCGAGGAAGAAAACCGCAAGCAAGCCACCCCCGAAGGAAGAAGAGGATGAGTCAGATTCGGAGGTCGACTCGGAAATGGAAGACGAACTAGTCAACCTAGTTCGGAGGATAGTCAAGGGCCGAAAATGAGCCGTCACTCGACCCAACGAAGGTAAGCCTAAAAGTTCAAACATAAGATGTTATGAATGCAACAGGTTTGGACACATTAAGTCTGAATGCCCAAAACTCAAGAGCAAGGCACCAAAACATAAAAAGGCACTCAACGCTACTTGGGAAGAAGCTTTCGAGGAAGAAGACAATGATCGAGCCCTTATGGATAAACCGATGGAATCGGAGACGGAGTCGGAACCAGAACCTGAATCAGAAACCGAAGACGAGTCAGACTGCGAAACACTATTCAAGACAAGCCACGGATACACATCCGGTTCAAAAGATACACTCAAGGTGAGTCGGTCTCTTATTACTACTCTTTATAGTGCAATTAAGTTTTTAAATAAAAAGTTAGCTAAGTCTGAGTCCAAGGTCGAGACCCTGGTTGAGAAAGTTAAACTCCTCAAACACGAGGTCTCCCTAACCTCTTCGACAAGTCGAGTTCAAGAGAAGGACTCAACTCGGGTTGAAAAACTCGAAGTTGAGAACTCACTCTTGAAAAGTCAAGTCGAAGATCTTAGGAATACATTGGAAAGGTTTACTTTGGGATCCAAAGGACTTGACCTCCTACTTGGATCGCAAAGGGCCGTGTACAACAAGGCCAGACTAGGTTTTAGCTCAAACACGACCAATAAGTCGTATATATTGATTGTAAGTTGACATAAAAAACATGTCCAAGCATGGGTCCCTAAGACCACCTTGATTTCAAACTTAGGATCAAACCAATACTAGGTTCCCAAGGACCAAATCCACTATGTGGAGAGACCAAATCGATTCAACGGTCCAGGGGGAGCTAGTACGAAATTTGTTTGCATTTTAACGTAGAAATTGCATGCTTAGGTTTTTATTTAGTTTGATTTTTCTTTTTAGAATGGTTAGATAGGACTATAACTCGTCAATACTTGATAACATAGTACTAGGACGCGGCGAGATGATAGTACGCTAGGAAAGCGGAGTCTTGTGTATTCGGGCTAGATAAGGCGTATCTAGTTCGGTGCACTTGACCGAGCGGAACTAGCTGAAGCTACCTCGCCGTATCCTAGACTAGTTAGACCAGGAAGTGGTCTTAGGTGAGTCAAGTCTCTATTTTCTTGAAAATGGCTTTGTCTAAGGAAGTTGTCATTTTTCCGATCAAAGAAGGCCTCTGTGCCTCGCTACGACCTGGAAGCCATGATCTTGAAAAGGTGACTTGATGAGCCTAAGGTCAAATCCGAATCTAACGCAAGGTTGACAAGTGTTTAAGTCATTAAATTTAATTCAACTAAAATTGGAAGTCATCTCACAAAAACATATAGGATTAACATGTTTGATCATGTAGACATGGGTGAGATGATTTAGGTTATTAATTTTCAACCAATTTTTTAAATCCAATATCCGATCCAACTACCTTGCGTGTAGGATCAATGAATGTTGGACAGTGGTTGCTCCCGACACATGACCAGGGATCAACTCAAGTTTTCGAAGCTTCGATTCAAACGACAAGGATCGGTAGCCTTCGGAAATAACGACGAGCTCAAAATCATCGGATCAGGTGATAATGAGCTTAACTCAAATTTTGTCATTCAAAACGTTTTATTAGCAGAAAATTTTCAATATAATCTTCTCAGTGTAAGCCAATTGTGTGATAATAACTATAAGGTCATATTTCTAGAAAATGAATGTGTAATTAATACAAACAAAACCTCTAAAACAATTCTTAAAGGGACTAGAAATAACAACATTTACACTATCAACTTAATTAACTCCTCAACTAAGTGTCTTATGACACGGCAAGAGGAATCATGGTTGTGGCACCGACGACTCGGTCACTCACACCCAAGACTCATCCACAAGATGAGTCAGAGTGATTTAGTCAGAGGTTTGCCTAACCTCAACAACTTGGATAATAAAATATGTAATGCTTGTCAACAAGGTAAACAATCTAGGACACAACATCAACTAACTAGTCAAGAATGAACCAAAAGTGTGCTTGAGCTCCTACACATGGATCTATTTGATTCACACGGAGCTAAGTCACTTAACGGAAGTAAATTCTGTTTAGTCATTATTGATGACTATTCTAGATTTACTTGGGTTAGGTTTATCAAACACAAAAGTGATACCCTAGGTCAATTAATCAACCTATTTAAGTTAATAGAAAATCAACAAAGCATTAAAATCAAAAGACTTAGGACTGATCATGGTGGTGAATTCGAAAACTATAGGTTTACAGAATTCTGTAACCTAAATGGATACCACCATGAGTTCTCTTGCCCTAGAACTCCACAACAAAATAGCCTAGTAGAATGCAAAAATAGAACCCTACAAGAAGCCGCTAGGACAATACTTAATGAGTATAACCTACCCGATAGGTTTTGGGCCGAAGCCGTGAGTACGGCATGTTATGTCCAGAATAGGATCCTTATGGTAAAGAGGCACCTTAAGACCTCATACGAGATTTATCACGATAAAATACCTAACATCAAGTATTTTAGGGTATTTGGGTGTAAGGTACATATCCTAAACACTAAAGATTACCTAGGGAAATTTACATCCAAAACTACGACCAGAATCTTTCTAGGATACTCGACTACAAGTAGAGCTTATAGAGTATATAACCATGACACCCTTAGAGTCGAGGAAACTATCAATGTAGTATTCGATGAAGGACACGAACCTATAAAACCCCCGGCAACCCCAATTAGCGAGCCGATTCATATTAGACCTAACTCTGATCCGGAGGTCAGGTCTAGTGACCTAAGTCAACCAAGTCACTCTATTGATCAAGTGATAGATGACTCCAACCAAACTAGAACTCAAACAAGCCATCCTATGGATCAAGTTGTAGACTCAAACCCAAATCCAACTAGGAATCAAACGAATCATCCTATCGACCAAGTGATAGGTGATCCAAGTCTAGGAGTTCGAACTAGAGCCTCATACAGAAACCTTAGTCAAATATCTTTGATTTCTAAAATTGAACCCAAAACTATTGACCAAGCTATTCTTGATCCTGATTGGATTATTGCAATGCAAGAAGAGTTAGATCAATTCACTAGGAACGAAGTATGGGAATTAGTACCACCACCTAAAGATAAAACAATCATTGGAACAAGGTGGGTGTTTAGAAATAAAATTGATGATAAAGGTGAAGTAGTTAGAAATAAAGCTAGACTAGTTGCTAAAGGGTTTAGTCAAGTCGAAGGTTTAGATTACGACGAGACCTATGCCCCAGTAGCTAGATTAGAGTCCATTCAAATGCTATTAGCATATGCAGCACATCGAGGATTTAAATTGTTTCAAATGGATGTGAAATCTGCATTCTTAAATGGATACATTAAAGAAGAAGTTTACGTTAGTCAACCCCCCGGTTTCGAAAGTTTAGACAAACCCGATCATGTCCTTAGATTAAAGAAAGCGCTTTATATACTTAAACAAGCTCCGCGAGCTTGGTACGAGAGACTTTCGATTTATCTTAAGTCCAAAGGCTTTAACCAAGGTGTAGTTGACCCAACCCTTTTCGTAAAAACCTTAGGTAAAGACATATTCATAGCCCAAATCTACGTAGATGATATTATTTTCGGAACCACCAACTCAATCCTACTAAATGAGTTTATTTCACTTATGGAAAGTGAATTTGAAATAAATCTAGTAGGTGAATTAAGTTTCTTCTTAGGATTACAAATTAAACAAACTAAAGATGGAATATACCTACATCAACACAAATATACTAGGGAATTAATTAAACGCTTTGGAATACAAGACGCTAAAATTATTAATACCCCAATGGCAACTAATGTTAATATAGAAGAAGTAATTGGAAACCAAATTGATTTAAAATACTATAGGAGCATAATAGGGAGTCTCCTTTACTTAACTGCAAGCCGACCTGATATCTTATTTGCAGTGAGTTTGTGCGCAAGGTTTCAAACCTGTGCCAAGGAGTCTCACCTAACTCTAGTCAAGCGTATCCTTAGATATCTAAAGGGTACACTTAATGTCGGTATTTGGTATCCTAGATCTACCGAGTTCGAACTAACCGGCTACTCCGATTCGGACTATGCCGGTAGTAAGCTCGATAGAAAAAGCACGAGTGGTTGTTGTCAACTTCTCGGCTCGAGTCTAGTGAGTTGGTGCAGTAGGAAGCAACACTGTGTTGCCTTATCTACCACCGAAGCCGAATACATCGCGATGGGTGAATGTGTCACTCAACTTCTTTGGATGAAACACACTCTCCGTGACTTTAATTTAGACTTTACGAATACTAAACTTCACGTAGATAACATTAGTTCAATTAATCTTACTAAGAATCCGATATGTCACTCTAGGACCAAACATATAGAAGTCAAACACCATTTCATTCGAGAACATGTGGCCAACGGAGCCATACAACTCGAATACGTCGAATCAAAGTCTAACTTAGCAGACCTATTTACTAAACCCCTACCCGAAGCCGAATTTAGTCTATTAAGACGAAAATTGGGCATGTGCGTAATAGAATAGGAACTTGTAGATTATATTTTCTTACTACTATTTCTTAAATTTCATTTTCATGGAACTAGCGTAGGACATACCTTAGATATCATGCACCTATAGATTTAAGGAGCCAATACATCTCACAACACATAGGACTAATGTGTTTGTGTACTTAGTCACGTAGATGGGCATGAGATGTTAGGACCTTACTCCTGGTTCCAGATGTAGAGCTAGTGCATCGCCATGAACCAAGGAGTATAATCATACATATTAACCGACTCTGACCAGGACTGATTGATCTTTTATATCAATCAAGCCAGATATGAGTCGAACATTTTATAGATGAACTTATTTTCAATATATTATTTTCAAAATAATGTGGAACATGCTTGGACTTTAAATTTAACACTTATTTTTGTTTTCCACATACACCCTCACTCTTTTCGATATATGGCAAAAGGGGGAGAAAAAGGCCAAAGTTAAGGGGTCAAATTTTTAAATTTCTTGGTTTAACTCTTACTTTATATTTAAATCAAAAGTTAACTTTAAGTTTTGAAAACTTATTAAAGGCCAAGTTAAGAGAATTCTTAACTTAAACTTATTTGTGCCATCAACGTTTTACTTATTTTTAATGTTTTACTTAAGGGGGAGAAAGGGCCAAGTTAAGAAGAACTCTTAACTTAAACGTTTTACTAAGGCCAACTTTAAGTAATTACTTAAAGCAACCCTCAAGGGGAGGATTAAGGTCTTTCTTCAAGACTCACCCTCGGTCAAGGGGGAGGTTTCCTCAAGGGGGAGTACTTGAAGAAAATCCTTACTACTCCAACTTAATCTTCTTTATTTTTTTGTTTGGAAATTTGACGCCGCTAGAGGGGGGGTGAATAGCGTTTACTCTTGCGTAGATGGAAAACATTCGCGTATTCGTGTCTACAAGTTTCGCTAGCAAAGCGGAATATATAATAACAATAACGAAACACAATCACAAACACAATAACACGAAGATTTAATGTGGTTCGGAACCACATGGTTCCTACTCCACGGATCGAGCTCTAACGAGCTCTAGCGATGCCAATGCAATCACTAATCAATAAACTCCTTCTCGACAACAAGTCGGAGGCGGAGAAACCTCGTACAAATGTTTACAACAATAAAAAAAAGGAATACAAGCAAATACAATAATACAATGCAAAACTAGTAAAGAAAACAACTTTACAAATGCCTTTGGATTACTTGCTTGTTGATCACTTGAACCGTAGTTGAAGACCCTGATTTACAGCAGCAAATTGCCTCAAAAACGTCCAAGAAATCGCTTAAGAACTTATACCAAAAGCCCTCCCGTCGAGCTCCTTTTATCCTTGCGTGGGACCTAGATTTCCGCCCATCAGTCGACTGCCATAAGTCACCAGTCGACTGATGCCACTTTTATCGTGAGACAACGGCTCGATCCACGCTGGAAAAACTCCAACGGATCTCTTGGCAGTCAACTGCCAACATTGGCAGTCGACCGCTGCGCCATGTCGCCAATCGCTCTGAGCGTTACTGGCTCGATATTGGGTGGCGATCGTATCGACCCTTAGCGATCGATTGCGTCGACCGATCGGCGCTCAAATGAGCAGTCGACTGCCAGAGCATTTCCAGCTCTAAACTGGCAGTCGAACTCAAGTCGACTCACGGCAGTCGAACCGGCCATAATGCCAGTCGACTGCCAACCTCAAAAATGAGGTTTTAACCCAAGTATGGTGCCCCCATACTTACTAGACCACCCTTAGCCTAGACCTAAGGCTTCTAGCCACCTCCATCAGCCTCACGCCTCTCGGATCCCTCCAAGTCATCCATGACTTGTTCATCCATCGCTCTAGCCTCTAGGTGCTTCCATCGGCTATGTCATGCTAACGGTGTCTACACCGCCAAGGCACATTAGACTTACGCCGCCAAGACTCCGCTTGGACTTTACGCCGCCAACCATTGGACTTATGCTGCCAAAACTCCCGCTTGGACTTTACGCAGCCAATATCAAACCCCTTGGACTTCTCATGCCAAGACTCAAGCTTGGACTTTCCCTTGCACACCCATGTTGGACTTTTACATTGTCAGACCCATGCTTGGACTTTTCCCTTGCCAACCCATGTTGGACTTCTCAAATGCCAAGACCATGCTTGGACTTTCCCTTGCCAACCCATGTTGGACTTTTACATTGCCAAGACCCATGCTTGGACTTTTCCCTTGCCAACCCATGTTGGACTTCTCAAATGCCAAGACCATGCTTGGACTTTCCCTTGCCAACCCATGTTGGACTTTTACATTGCCAAGACCCATGCTTGGACTTTTCCCTTGCCAACCCATGTTGGACTTCTCAAATGCCAAGACCATGCTTGGACTTTCCCTTGCCAACCCATGTTGGACTTTTCATGTGCCAAGTGTCCCACTTGGACTTTTCATGCCAAGTACTCAAGACTTGGACTTTACCAAATGCCAAGTGTTCCACTTGGACTTTCCATGCCAAGTATACAAGACTTGGACTTTCCCATGACAATTACATTGTCATATGTTTTTGTCGAAACATCAAAACATCACTCGAGTCAAACTTGAGTCCTGGTCAATCGTGACCTGGGCCGATTGCACCAACAATCTCCCCATTTTTGATGTTTGAAAAAAACCAAACAAATCATTGAGTTAGAACACTAACTCAAATCCCTTACCAATTATCCCAAATTGGTAGACACTCTCCAAATGTTCTCCCCCAAACATTCTCCCCCTTTTTGACTAACATCAAAAAAGTTTTCTCTCCAAGGAGGTCAATGTCTCATGTCCCAATGAGATCTTACAATCTCCCCCTTGATCCAAAAATAAATACTTAGGATGCCTACCATCTTCCTAGTGATAATTCACATATCACTCAAGAGAGGCAATCCTATACTCTCTCCAAATTTCCAAATTGGGTATCAAAAACCCATCAATTTTCCCAATTGATGATACTCTCCCAATAACTTCTCCTCTTCAAGGAGAAAAACACATCCATCATTCCAAGATGGATACCTCCCCCTAAAGGCTTGCTCCCCCTTGACCATTGCACCAACAATGTCCTTGGGAAGCCCCTAAGCCAATAGGAACTCTAAACCATCAAAATTAAGGTTCTAAGTTCAACATAGAAATTTCACTCACCCTAAATTTGATACTTTGACCTAACACAGCTCCTAATCCATATCCAATGGATTTTCACCCTTTATAATGCTTCCTAAAGCATATCCTAGGGTTAGGAGTGATTAGGAACCTTTTCCATAGCTGAACACGGGCTAAACAAACCTTGTTAACCTGCATCGACTCGACAATGTCGATCATTGCCACCCTATATCATCGACGCCACAGTAGTTGATCGATAAATAAATTTCTGAATTTCAACTATCAGTATCGAGATTTGGAAAAACATAAGTAATTATATGTAATTTGAAAAATCATAAAATTTGATACGTATATTACTTATAGTCATTACAATGGGTGAAAAATATTTGAAAATTATTTTACCCATAAAATAGTGAGTTTGATACAAAACTCAAAACCATTGAAATTTTCAATGTTTTGGCCCTATGCATATCAACTTCATCAATGGTGATTGCTATCAAAAGATAGACTTCACCAAGGTTTTCTAAATTGTTTTTAAAATGATTTCAAAACCATGTTTTGGATCATATTCCTTGGGCTCTATGCACATGACTTGTACACAAGCTTTCCTAATGATCCACATTTGAAATTAGATGAGTTTTAGTTCATCTAGATGCAAAAACTATGCACCTTGAACTTAACTCATATCCTAGCATCTCACATGTATCTAGGGTGTATAAATACACATACATGTCAATTGGATGTGAGATGTGGGTTTTGGTTCATTTAAAACTAGGGTTTCATGCATCTTCTAAGGCAACCCTACTTGATTCCCTTATGAATGAGACTCCAAGTCATGTCATAGTCCTTAAATCAATTTCAATCAAAATTTTT
This sequence comes from Wurfbainia villosa, assembly GCA_025175895.1. Taxonomy (NCBI): domain Eukaryota; kingdom Viridiplantae; phylum Streptophyta; class Magnoliopsida; order Zingiberales; family Zingiberaceae; genus Wurfbainia; species Wurfbainia villosa. Next base: position 69,796,212 of record CM045988.1, read on the forward strand.
CTTAAATACATGAATGATTATGACATTAATGATGATATAAATAAGCATATGCTCATAATCATGATGTCATGACATAAGATGAAATCTAAAAACACATGACATTTAAAACCTTAATCCTAAAACATGAACATGACATATAAAATGATTAAAAGTAAGCATGATGTCATGGCATGTTATATGGCAAACAAAGCATGGCATATAAAATATATAGGTATAATAATACCTAAATTTTAATATTAATTGCCATTTGTTAGGATTAATCATATTTTGCCATATTAACCTAATCTCCCTAGTGTGCCAAAAACCCAAATGGCACACTAACCTCTAAACCTAAATTGTGCCAATTTAATTGATTTTTCTTAATTTCAAAAGTGCATTGGCACATCCTAAAATCTTTTAGGATATTGATTCAAGTCTATTTCCAAGGTAACCATAACCTTGAAAATATCCTAAAGTGCCACCTTTACCATGGTTGAGTTAACTACCCATCCAATCAAGGTTGGCACACCCTAAACCCATCTAGCGTGAATCAATCACGCTCTTAGGAACCCAAAACCGATTTGAGCTCCTAGGGTTAATTAGGTATTCCTTAGGGATAACCTCCCTAGATACCTTCCTAATGACCCTCCTAGACTTGTTAGCCTTGGTCATTTGGGTCTTACCTAGGTTGACTCTAGGGGTAACTCCCCTTGCAACCTTCTTAGTGGCCACCCTAGGTTTCCTAGAAACCTTAGCCACTAGGCACAAACTATGGTTACTCTTAGGGATAGCTTCCCTAGTAACCTTGGTCTTCTTATACCTAGTTTGTGTTCCATAATCAAATGGAACACTATGGTAAGCCACCTTAGGCTTAGGTTTGTGACCCAAACCTTGCTTGCCCTTGGTTGACTTTTGACTTTGAGGTCCTAGGTGTTGACTTTGAGATCTAGACCTAGACTTTTGATCATTAGACCCTTTAACTTGGTTTTGTATATTCCTAAGGGTCTTTTCTAGTTTCTCAAGCCTTGACCTCAAGGCTTGGTTTTCTAATTCTAATTGCCCAATTGATTTTTGATTAAATTCTTGGGCATGAGACTTTCTAGGCATATGCCTAGTCCATTTAGGGTTTAGACCTAGGTGCTCTTGCACCTTTCTAATTGTCTCTCCAGGTAAAATTGATCTTGAGTAATTTGACCTTGGTTTGTCCTTAGGTAAATTGTTTTTAGGGACATTAGTCCCAAATTTCTCCCTATTTTTGAAGTTAACACTTTTAGCTCCTAAACAAAATTCCTTACTTCTAGCATGCTCTTTATGATAAATAGCAAGACTATTGAAATTATTCCTAGCATGCTTTTGACTATAAGAATTAGAAAGATCATTACTAAAATATACCTTAGGGTTAGCCTTAGCTCCCCCTACATGTGTAGCTCCTTCTTGGGTCTTTTTGCTCCCCCTAGGACATTGACTCCGGTAATGCCCCTTTGAGTTGCACTTGAAGCATATGATATGCTCCTTGCTCTTTTGACTTGGGGCATCGGCATCCTTGACTTTTGGTGCCAGTGGAGCTTTCCTAACCTTCTTTGGGCACTTGCTCTTGTAGTGCCCGACTTCTCTACACTCAAAACATATGATATGATTTTTATTACAAATTGATATGTTTGAGTTACCTATGGTGGGTGTGGTGATTGGAGTGGATTCTTCATTCCTCCCGGAGGTTGTGACTTCTTCTTGAATTTGTTCCGGCTCCGGTGTGGAAGTTCTCTCCTCCACCTCAATCCTTGAGGTGGATCCTTCTTCCACCTCTTCCACCTCTTCTTTCTCCGATCCGGAAGTCGACTCCCTATCAACTTCTGACTCCTCAAGCTCTTTAGATGGGGATGTGCTTGCTTGAGCTTGAGAGGGTGATGGTCCTTCTTCTTGGACCGATGATAGACTTTCATGGAGCTTGGCCAAATCGCTCCATAGCTCCTGTTAGTAATATATGAGAGATGTCCTAAGGCAATCGCCTTATGTATGAACCATTTATATGATAAATGAAGATTCACTATTTGAGTATACATGTTTTATGTATTTGATTGGATCTTAAACTCATTTACTGAATGCCCACGATACGATTCACAGCATGAGAGAATTTGTGATTGGATCACAACTAGTGAGTATCTCTACATGTGTAATTGTGATGTATCGGAATTATCCCTAGTTGATGAATTGATGGATTTGGACACCATCAATTCTGTCGAGACTAGCACGAGGTATACTCCTTGGTGTATCCAAGCAGCTGATTCTCACTGGCTGGAGACATAGTGATGTCCGGAGTTAATCGTGGATGCTAGTTATGGTAACTAGTTCATTAGAGTGACCAGCCGTAAGACTTCATATGGTTCTCTGCATATATAGATATGTCAATGAAGTTCTTACTGTGGCTTAAGTGCGATATTCCTTTGACTTGCGGTATTCAAGTCATCTTGATCATGGAGACTTATGCTTTGACATCTTAAGCAAACATCTCTAAGAAGATGTGGACCCGGGATGATTGGGTATAAGTCGAAGTGATCGAAGGTGTTTGAATAGCCTATAAAGGATTCACCACTCCTTGCGAGGAGATGTATACCCATGGCCTCTCGTCGGATTGTTACTAAAGTCTTTGGCCAAAGCATTACATGTTTAGAGTAAGGTACTCTTCGATACATGTGGAGTAACTAGAATCCGTAGGACAAGGAAATGATACTTGGGCTAGGTGTGACGTAGTCAGCCTAGTGGGGACTGACACAATAGACCATGTCCTAAACCAAGTGGGTATAAGATGAGTGAAGGGAATGGGGCACGATTCATTCGAGCTACTGAAGGGTTTCAGAAATAGTTCTGGATCAACCGTTGATCTTTTCGGTTAATTGGGGATCATGATGTACTACTAGGTGCCACTCATGATCGTTCTATAATTAATGGTTAATTATAGACGGCCAACATAAACCGAGAACCTATTTGGTCACACGCACAACGAGTGTAATCCAAAGGATTTAAAACGAGCTTGAGAATGGGATTCTCAGACCGAGAGAAACTATGTTTGGTTGGACCAAACATAAAGCGAGCATGAAATTGTTTCAGTCACAATGGAAGCGTGGATGGGCCGTGTCTTATGAAGACATAATGGATGGACCAAAATGGTTTGGTTCTAATCCAATGGATGAGAATAAACCAAAGGGTTTGGTTTATTTTAAACGAATGAACCAAAAGTTGGTTCGGTTCGTTTTAACTTAAAATAAACCATCATGGTTTGGTTTATTTTAACTTATCTTAATGGAGCGGGTTAACGGGCTTTATGGATATGATCCATTAACCATTAAGAGAATTAGTTCTCTATAAAATAGGGCTAAAACCCTAACCCTAAAATGCTAATGGTAGTTGCCGCCCACCTCACCCCCGCCACCTTTGTGTCGCCGTCCAAGTCATTGCCGGCGACCAAGCTACAGCCGGTGAACCCTCCGGCGATCCTCCGGTGATCCCCTATAGGATTGGCATCAAGGTTAGCCTTTTCTTTCCTTGGTTGGCCGGCACCTATATCCTCCACCAAGCTGTCCAGTTTTCTGGACAGCTTCTCCTCCTCTCGTCGGAGCGTCGTTTGGACGACGGTTAGTGCTCCGACAGCGGCTAACTTACCGAGGATTTGATCTCCGGTAATCCTCTGAGGTGGAGGAGGAAGGATTCGTCAAACGGTTGACGAATACCTCTCCGGAGAAGCGAGTTTTGAGAACTCGTTTTAGGATCCGAATTTGGATTCGGATCGTGATCATCTCTCGATCACGTCATCTTCAACACGAGGCTAGTAACCCGTACGAAGACGAAGCTCGTGACTTAGCGAAGTCATCCCGAGGAGCTCGGCGTGGATACGGATAGAGACGATTCTTACGAGGATCGTTCCGGTTGATGCCGTTCCCGCTACACGTCATACGAAAGGTATAACGTAGATAAATTTCTTTTATTGCAAATTTTAATTTACGATTATGTCTACACTTGTTGTAATAGCATGCGTGTGTTGTGTGTGTTGTAATAAATATAGATTTATTAATTTTAATTGCTTCCGCTGTGCTCATGTTTACGAAACATGATCGAACACACACACGCCGCGGTGCCGGAAACCCAACAGTGGTATCAGAGCCCAGGTTGTGTTTCGACATAATCGTAAAAATGGTTTTGCGATAGTCATAATGTATTTCTGGAAATTTTCTAAATTTTGGAAATTTAGAAGTATTTATGGAAATTTTTCAATTTTGGAAAGTCTAGAAGTATTTATGTAAATCTTCCACTTTTGGAAAGTTGGAAGTATTTATGGAAATTGATATTTTCCATAAATAAAATATTTGATTAGATTCTGGAAATTTGTTTCCTAATTTAATCATGATTTGATTTGGGAAATCAAATCTTAAAAATATTTTATTTCCATAAGTAGTTTTAATGATTTAGGAAATTGGTTTCCTAAATAGATTTTCTTTAATCAAATAATTCCATGAATAAAATATGTGATTAGATTTGGAAATTTGTTTCCTAATTTAATTATGATTTTATTTGGAGAATCAAATCTTAAACATATTTTATTTCCATAAATAGTTATGACATATAAGGAAATTATATACATGACATAATTGTATGTCATGTAATTGCATTAGATGCATAACATTATGCCATGCGTGTCGTGACATGTAGATGTATGCCATGTATGCCATGCCATGTAGATAATAGTTATTTGCATGCAAAGAGGATGAGACATAAAAACCCTAACTCAATATTAAAGCCTACACCTTCCATTAATATGGTTAGAACCAGAGTTCTGTTTCTTGTTTGGGTTGTTGGACTCACTCCAAGCCCGGCTCGAACCTGAACATGTTCAAATCATTGGAATAGTTTAACTCTAATATGGTAAGAGTCAGAGGTCAATCGTTAGTTTGGGTTGTTGGACTCACTCCAAGACTGGCTAATTGGTTGAATGCGCTCTAACCATATTAAAACTATTTCGCGATTAATGGGTCGGCTTTAACTTGGAGCATTGATTTGTTGGACTCACTCCAAGGTCGATGTGAAGAGAGGTGAAGTTGGGTGCTATGCATATGATGCATACTTGTTAATGTGTTAACAACCCAATGTATGTGTAAACATTCAATTAGTTGATAGCACATTGTGATAGTTACATATACATGATATGTAATCGGTATACTTGATACCCACCATCATAGCTAAGAATGGCTTGTTGGACTCACTCCAAGGTTGTTCTTATCTATGATGGATATCAGCCCATTCGGAGATGGACCTATGATCTCCCGAAGTGATTTTAAGGGTTTTTGAAATTCGAAAAAATGAATGAGATTTATAAATGTATATTGATGCATTTTAAAATCATTTTCTCATATATGCTCGTTTTGTATTTCTAGGTCAATAAATTGATCATGACGTCTTTGAATTTGCGCACTATTTTGGATTCGAACAAACTGACTGGGCCGAACTTCTTGGACTGGCTTAGAAACTTGAGAATTGTTCTCAAGGTGAAAAGCTTGTAAATGTCCTCGAAGCGCCTCTTCCCGCCCGTCCTAGTGACGATGCAACTCTGGACCAATTGTTGGCCTATCAGAAACATGTGAGTGATTCTGAACAAATGAGTTGCATCATGCTAGCCACGATGGAACCCAAGCTACGAAAGCAGCATGAGCATATGGATGCTCATATCATAGTCCTTCATCTTTGTGAGTTGGTTGATGAGCAAGTGAGATTCGAAAGGTTCGAAGTCTCAAAGCTCCTCTTCACCTCTGAGATGCTAGGAGGTTCATCTGTGGTACTGCTCAATATGCTGAAGACTGTGGAGTCTTCTGAGAAGCATGAAGCGAGGGGCCAGTCTTTGTTAGTTGATTCCTCGAAGAAAGGTTCTAAGAGGAAGTCAAAGGAACAGCAGAAGGGAAAGAAGAGAAGGGATAAGAAGGTAGAACTAGCACAAAGGGAGCTTGCCATCATTATGGCAAGGAGAGCCATTCTTGAAGAAAGTGCAAGATTTATCTTGAGTCCGTGAAGAAGGATAAGGCATCGGATGCCCCATCTTCTTGAAATCTTCTTTATTGATTGTCATTCTATTTCCTCGGACACTTGGGTATTTGATCTTGGGTGTGGCTCACATATATGTAATGACATACATGGGCTAAGGAATAGAAGAAGACTCGTCGAGGAGAGTCAAATTTACGTGTTGGGAATGGAGCAGCGGTTCTTTGCACTCGCCATCGGAGCGTATTTGTTGGAACTCCTGTAGGACTTGTCTTAGAAGCTGGACAATTGCTTTTATGTTCCTTCGTTGATAAAGAACATCATTTCTATTTCTTGTTTAAATAGAAATGGGTACCATTGACTTTAGTAACAATTGTTGTTACATAACTTTGAATGGAGTTCTTTATGGGATTGGAACTTTAAGCAATGGTGTTTATCGTTGGGCGTATCGGTGACATTTTCAATATCGAGCGAGCAACAGCGTGCTCGAAAGGATAATCAAATAGACTCTATATGTGGCATTGTCGTCTTGGCCATATAAGCAAGAAATGCATGTCCGAATTACACCGATGTGGAATTCTGGAATCGTTTGAATTGGATTCATACGATACATGCGAATCATGCTTAAAAGGCAAGATGACTAAGTTACCTTTTACAGGAAAAGGTGAACGAGTGGGAGAGTTACTAGGTCTAGTACATACTGATGTATGTGGACCTATGTCAACTCAAGCTTTAGAAGGCTATAGCTACTTCATTACCTTCACCGATGATCACCCACGGTTTGGGTATGTGTTCCTGATGAAACACAAGTCTGAAGCCTTTGAAAGGTTCAAAGAATTCAGGAATGAAGTAGAGAAACAACATGACAAAAGTATTAAAATACTTCGATCGGATCGAGGTGGTGAATACTTAAGTCAATAGTTTCTTGATTATCTAAGAAACAATGGCATATTGTCTCAATGGACTCCGCCCTATACACCACAGCATAATGGTGTATCTGAGAGGCGTAACCGGACCTTGTTGGACATGGTCAGGTCAATGATGAATCATGCGACTCTTCCCAAGTCCTTTTGGGGTTATGCACTTGAGACAATTGTTTACTTGTTAAGCAGAATGCCTACAGTAGTCTCTACTACTCCATATGAGATATGGAATAGTAAGAAACCTCATGTATCTTACTTGAAGATATGGGGTTGTCACCTTATGTGAAGCGGGTATGTCGGACAAATTGGATGCTAAGTCGATAAATGTCTATTTATTGGATACCCTAAGGAAACAAGGGTTACCAATTCTATCATCTGTGGAACAAAAGGTGTTTGTTTCAAGGCATCTTTGTTTCTAGAGAAAGAGTTTCTCTTGCAAGAAAAAGTGGGAGTGTCGTCGAGCTTGAGGAGGCTCGAGAGACTCAAATAGACATTGATGAGATACAGTGAAGCCTGACAATGACAACTCATAGTGATGAGCAATCAATTTGGACCTATTGTAACACCACATCTTCGTAGATCTGGTAGAACACGATATTCACGAGAGATATGGATTTCTCGTAAGTGAATCGAACGACGTGTTACTCATTGATGATGAGAGCCTACAGTTATGAAGAAGTCTTTGACAAGTTCGAGAAAGGGATAAGTGGCTTGGTGCCATGAAGTGAAATGGATTCCATGTATGAAACCAAGTTTGGAACTTGGTTGACCCACCTGAAGGCATAAAGCCTATAGGGTGCAAGTGGGTTTTCAAGAAGAAAACCGACATGGATGGTAATGTAATTACCTATAAGGCTAGATTGGTGGCGAAAGGATATCGTCAAAAACAAGGTGTTGATTATGACGAAACCTATTCGCATGTAGCTATGCTTAAATCCATTCGGATGCTCTTGGCCATAGCGGCTCATTATGATTATGAGATATGGCAGATGGATGTGAAAACAGCTTTCCTTAATGGAAACACCTTTCGAGGGCGTGTACATGATACTGGCTGAGGTTTCACATCGGTTGATAAAACCAAGGTATGCAAATTGCGATCCATTTATGGATTGAAGCAAGCATCCAGAGTCTGGAATATCCGTTTGATGAGACGATCAAAAGGTTTGATTTCTCACAAAATCGACGAACCTTGTGTGTACAAGAAGGTTAGTAGTGCGATTGTGTTCTAGTATTGTATGTCGATGACATATTACTTATAGGAAAGCGATGTGTCAATCTTCTGATCGATTAAGGTTTGGTTATCCAAGACATTCTCCATGAAAGACACAGGAGAAGCAACCTACATCCTTGGGATTAAGATCTATAGAGATAGATCGAAACGGTTGCTTGGTCTTTCGCAGTCTACATATATAGACCGAGTGCTAAAGAGGTTTAGCATGTCGGAATCCAAGAAAGGTTATCTGCCCATCAGGCATGGGGTACACCTTTCGAAGTCTATGTGTCCGCGCACAGAAGACAAGAGGATTTGCATGAGTAAGATTCCCTATGCATCCGCAATAGGATCTATCATGTATGCTATGTTATGTACGAGGCCCGATGTATCGTATGCGCTCACGAGTGTCACGGCAGATACCAATCCGATCCAGAATGGATCATTGGGTGTTAAGACGATCCTTAAGTACTTGAGAAGAACTAAGGATGTGTTCCTAATATATGGAGAAGGGACATGGTGATACGCGGGTATCGGATGCGGCTTCCGAGACGGACAAGGATGATTCAGTGTCTCACGATACGTGTTCACCTTGAATGGGGCGATGAGTTGGAAAAGTTCCAAACAAGAGATCGTAGCGGATTCTACCACCGAGGCGAGAATATATTGCGGCAGGCGCAAAGCGGTTTGGATCAAGAAGTTCGTTCATGAACTTGGTGTGATTCCGCCATTGTTGAAGCAATACCGGTCTCTGCGACAACAATGGAGCAATTGAGCGAGCGAAAGAGCCAAGGTCTCATCAACGATCCAAACATGTGCTTGCGCTATCATCTTATCGGAGAGATCATCGGTAGGAACAAAATACAAATCGAGAAAATTCCCCTTTGAAAGGAACTTAGCGGATCCTTTGACTAAGCATTACCTCAAAGTAAGTTTGAGGGTCATGTTAGAGCTTATGGTATTGGATCTGTAGCGATTGGCATTAGGCCAAGTGGAGTCTGTTAGTAATATATGAGAGATGTCCTAAGGCAATCGCCTTATGTATGAACCATTTATATGATAAATGAAGATTCACTATTTGAGTATACATGTTTTATGTATTTGATTGGATCTTAAACTCATTTTCAATGCCCACGATACGATTCACGGCATGAGAGAATTTGTGATTGGATCACAACTAGTGAGTATCTCTACATGTGTAATTGTGATGTATCGAATTATCCTAGTCGATGAATTGATGGATTTGGACACCATCAATTACATCGAGACTAGCACGAGGTATACTCCTTGGTGTATCCAAGCAGCTGATTCTCACTGGCTGGAGACATAGTGATGTCCGGAGTTAATCGTGGATGCTAGTTATGGTAACTAGTTCATTGGAGTGACCAGCCGTAAGACTTCATATGGTTCTCTGCATATAAAGATATGTCAATGAAGTTCTTACTGTGGCTTAAGTGCGATGTTCCTTTGACTTGCGGTATTCAAGTCATCTTGATCATGGAGACTTATGCTTTGACATCTTAAGCAAACATCTCTAAGGAGATGTGGACCCAGGATGATTGGGTATAAGTCGAAGTGATCGAAGGTGTTTGAATAGCCTATAAAGGATTCACCACTCCTTGCGAGGAGATGTATACCCATGGCCTCTCTTCGGATTGTTACTAAAGTCTTTGGCCAAAGCATTACATGTTTAGAGTAAGGTACTCTTCGATACATGTGGAGTAACTAGAATCCATAGGACGAGGAAATGATACTTGGGCTAGGTGTGACGTAGTCAGCCTAGTGGGGACTGACACAATAGACCATGTCCTGAACCAAGTGGGTATAAGATGAGTGAAGGGAATGGGGCACGATTCATTCGAGCTATTGAAGGGTTTCAGAAATAGTTCTGGATCAACCGTTGATCTTTTCGGTTAATTGGGGATCATGATGTACTACTAGGTGCCACTCATGATCGTTCTATAATTAATGGTTAATTATAGACGGCCAACATAAACCGAGAACCTATTTGGTCACACGCACAACGAGTGTAATCCAAAGGATTTAAAACGAGCTTGAGAATGGGATTCTCAGACCGAGAGAAACTATGTTTGGTTGGACCAAACATAAAGCGAGCATGAAATTGTTTCAGTCACAATGGAAGCGTGGATGGGCCGTGTCTTATGAAGACATAATGGATGGACCAAAATGGTTTGGTTCTAATCCAATGGATGAGAATAAACCAAAGGGTTTGGTTTATATTAAACGAATGAACAAAAGGTTGGTTCGGTTCGTTTTAACTTAAAATAAACCATCATGGTTTGGTTTATTTTAACTTATCTTAATGGAGCGGGTTAACGGGCTTTATGGATATGATCCATTAACCATTAAGAGAATTAGTTCTCTATAAAATAGGGCTTAAACCCTAACCCTAAAATGCTAATGGTAGTTGCCGCCCACCTCACCCTTGGTGAATTCGGCGCCCAACCCTAAGTGCCGCCGCCCAGCCTTTGTGCCGCCGTCCAAGTCATTGCCGGCGACCAAGCTACAGCCGGTGAACCCTCCGGCGATCCTCCGGTGATCCCCTATAGGTTTGGCATCAAGGTGAGCCTTTTCTTTCCTTGGTTGGCCGGCGCCTATATCCTCCACCAAGCTGTCCAGTTTTCTGGACAGCTTCTCCTCCTCTCGTCGGAGTGTCGTTTGGACGACAGTTAGTGCTCCGACAGCGGCTAACTTACCAGGCATTTGATCTCCGGTAATCCTCTGAGGTGGAGGACGAAGGATTCGTCAAACGGTTGACGAATACCTCTCCGGAGTAGCGAGTTTTGAGAACTCGTTTTAGGATCCGAATTTGGATTCGGATCGTGATCATCTCTCGATCACGTCATCTTCAACACGAGGCTAGTAACCCGTACGAAGATGAAGCTCGTGACTTAGCGAAGTCATCCCGAGGAGCTCGGCGTGGATACGGATAGAGACGATTCTTACGAGGATCGTTCCGGTTGATGCCGTTCCCGCTACACGTCATACGAAAGGTATAACATAGATAAATTTCTTTTATTGCAAATTTTAATTTACGGTTATGTCTACACTTGTTGTAATAGCATGCGTGTGTTGTGTGTGTTGTAATAAATATAGATTTATTAATTTTAATTACTTTCGCTGTGCTCATGTTTACGAAACATGATCGAACACACACACGCCGCGGTGCCGGAAACCCAACAGCTCCTTGGCATCCACATAGTCTCCTAGACTACACAAAAGGTCATTAGGAATTAAATCAAAAATGAATTTGATTACCTTCTTGTTTTTATCGAATTGTTGGAGTTGCTCCTCACTCCACTTCTTCTTCTTGAGAAACCCTCCCTTTGGTCCCTTAGGATATTCAAATCCTTCCATCAACGCGGACCACTCCTCAAGGTCTCTCATCATCAAGAAATCTTCAATTCTCGCCTTCCAAGAATTGAAACCTTCTCGTCCATAGAAGGAATAGGGAATTGGGGTGTTGATGTCCCATCCCAATGGTTCTTCCATCTTCACCCTCTATCCTCTTTGTCATAGCTCCCGGCGGTTAGTCCGTAGAAGAGCCCCGGGCTCTGATACCAATTGTTGGAAATTTGACGCCGCTAGAGGGGGGGTGAATAGCGTTTACTCTTGCGTAGATGGAAAACATTCGCGTATTCGTGTCTACAAGTTTCGTTAGCACAGCGGAATATATAATAACAATAACGAAACACAATCACAAACACAATAACACGAAGATTTAACGTGGTTCGGAACCACACGGTTCCTACTCCACGGATCGAGCTCTAACGAGCTCTAGCCATGCCAATGCAATCACTAATCAATAAACTCCTTCTCGACAATAAGTCGGAGGCGGAGAAACCTCGTACAAACGTTTACAACAATAAACAAAAGGAATACAAGCAAATACAATAATACAATGCAAAACTAGTAAAGAAAACAACTTTACAAATGCCTTTGGATTACTTGCTTGTTGATCGCTTGAACCGTGGTTGAAGACCCTGATTTGCAGCAGCAAATCGCCTCAAAAATGTCCAAGAAATCGCTTAAGAACTTATACCAAAAGCCCTCCCGTCGAGCTCCTTTTATCCTTGCGCGCGACCTAGATTTCCGCCCATCAGTCGACTGCCATAAGTCACCAGTCGACTGATGCCACTGTTGTCGTGAGACAATGGCTCGATCCACGCTGGAAAAACTCCAACGGATCTCTTGGCAGTCGACTGCCAACATTGGCAGTCGGCTACGGAGCGTTCTGTGCTCGACATTGGACTGGCAGTCGACTGCCGACCCTTGGCAGTCGACTGCCGTCGACACCAGTCGACTGCTCCAATGAGCAGTCGACTGCCAGAGCATTTCCAGCTCTAAACTGGCAGTCGAACTCAAGTCGACTCACGACAGTCGAACCGACCATAATGCCAGTCGACTGCCAACCTCAAAAATGAGGTTTTAACCCAAGTATGGTGCCCCCATACTTGCTAGACCACCCTTAGCCTAGACCTAAGCCTTCTAGCCACCTCCATCAGCCTCACGCCTCTCGGATCCCTCCAAGTCATCCATGACTTGTTCATCCATCGCGCTAGCCTCTAGGTGCTTCCGTCGGCTATGTCATGCTAACGGTGTCTACACCGCCAAGGCACATTGGACTTATGCCGCCAAGACTCCGCTTGGACTTTACGCCGCCAACCATTGGACTTATGCTGCCAAGACTCCCGCTTGGACTTTACGCAGCCAATATCAAACCCCTTGGACTTCTCATACCAAGACTCAAGCTTGGACTTTCCCTTGCCAACCCATGTTGGACTTTTACATTGCCAAGACCCATGCTTGGACTTTTCCCTTGCCAACCCATGTTGGACTTCTCAAATGCCAAGACCATGCATGGACTTTCCCTTGCCAACCCATGTTGGACTTTTACATTGCCAAGACCCATGCTTGGACTTTTTCCTTGCCAACCCATGTTGGACTTCTCAAATGCCAAGACCATGCTTGGACTTTCCCTTGCCAACCCATGTTGGACTTTTACATTGCCAAGACCCATGCTTGGACTTTTCATGTGCCAAGTGTCCCACTTGGACTTTTCATGCCAAGTACTCAAGACTTGGACTTTACCAAATGCCAAGTGTTCCACTTGGACTTTCCATGCCAAGTATACAAGACTTGGGCTTTCCCATGACAATTACATTGTCATATGTTTTTGTTGAAACATCAAAACATCACTCGAGTCAAACTCGAGTTCTGGTCAATCGTGACTTGGGCCGATTGCACCAACATCACCCTCGGTCAAGGGGGAGGTTTCCTCAAGGGGGAGTACTTGAAGAAAATCCTTACTACTCCAACTTAATCTTCTTTATTATTTTGTTTGTTTCTAATGCACATTATTCTTCATGCTTGCTATTTACTTAACTTTGTATGTGGGTTTGCCATAAATCAAAAAGGGGGAGATTGTTGGTGTAGTAGGCACCTAGGTCGAACCTGAGTTTTGATTATAGCAAACGATACAATGTTAAGCTCATGTCGTTATCTCACGAGCTGAATCGAGTGTGCAGAAGATTGCTAAAGCTGGAGCTGAAGGCTAGCAACACCCGGAAGAAGCTGGGTGGTCGGGCGACACTTGAGTGACTTCGGAGGGAGCCGAAGGAATTGAGTGAAAGGACAGAAGCAAAAGCGACATGGTAAGTATCGAGGTAAGCTCGTGTGTCCGAGCGTAAGTGAGGTCGTATCCTCCTTACGGGGATGGTCTTAAGTGTAAATCCGACCAAAGACATCCCATCGATGGTCTAGGTCGAGATCGGACGGTCGAAGGTCGTCGAAATAATGTTTTCTTTGACCTTACGGCTAGTATCGATCATTTGCCGGCTTGGAGGACTCATTTGTCGTTAAACGATCATTGCTTGAGGTCGACATTCGGTGATGTTGCATCATCGATCGGTGATGATGGCCATCAGTCGACTGATGGTCAATGATCAGCTTCAAGGAGTCAAGGCTTATCACCCCATTTCAAGGAGATTGGTGCTCAATTTTGATTGTCTAGGGTTCCTCTCGAAAAGGGGCTCAAAGGCTATAAAAGGAGGGCCAATCCTAGGGTTTATTCATCAATTCTAAAGCTTCCAAAAGCCTATACCAAGCTACAACCTTTCCGACAACGAAGTGCTTTCTCTTCGACGTCTAGGTCTTAATTTCTTTCTTATTGTAATGTCGACTTTAGCTTTTATTTTAAGTTCATTTCTTTAAATCTTTCGAAGCTTTTATCGTATAGGAGGAGAGGGGGAGTGTCCCTCTACCTCAAGTTCTTTCCTTCTTGTATCGATTAACTCGTACCTCCAACGAGGAGGAGTTCCTTTAGTATTTTTGCCCTCCGTACGTGGTCAAGGACCACTAGGGCCTTGGAGTAGTAGCCGAAGGCTACGAACCAAGTAAAAAGAATTGTCTCTTTTACTTATTGCTTATCTTTTCCGCTGTAAATTAATTATCTACTCGGATTTTAAATGAACGAACGAAAAAAAAAGTTTTAACGCTATTCACCCCCCCTCTAGCGTTTCAAATCGATCCAACACAAAGGTGATGTTGGATCTCAACATTCTAGTAACTTGGGTAGCAATGATGTGTTGCTAGATACCGCTCTTTGCTTATGTTCCTAAATCGGTTTAGGAGCATTACCAATGTTACAAGAACCTATAGGGTCACACACAAAGGGCAATTTGATGGAGATTAGGTTCATATGATGGACCATGAGGATTAGGTTCATGGGATGAACCAAATTGGATTAAGAGTAATCCAAATTAGACTAATTGAGTTAGACTCAATTTGATTGAAGTGTTGAATGAGTCTAATTTAGATTTGATTCATTGTGTCAATTTAAATTAATGAATAGGAGTCAATTTGTTCATGAGATGAATGCATGTAACCCTCCCAAAATAAGTGGCCGACCACTTTAGGAGGTGTTATGGTGTGAAGTTATTTTGTCTGGTAACTTCATCTTCTTCCTTGGTTCTTCTCTCCTTCTTGCTCTCTCCCAATCCTCTTTGGCTGAAACTTCCATGAGTGCTAGCACACTCTAAGTTGATTTTCTCCACCTATTGCTTGTGTGGATACCAATAGAGGAGTGTACACTTGACACTCTCGAGTTCCGACAAGCCATTTGGACGAGCAGGATAAGAGAAGGACATCACATCAAGGGTAATGCTCTTCTCATGTAGATATAAGGTAGATATAAGGTTTTAAACATGTACATGTAATTTTTGTTATACTTCGCACGGATCCGTGGCCGGGCTTCCGAGGTTTCCACAACACAAAAAACGGTTTTTACGGCTCGAAAAGTCCAACAGTGGTATCAGAGCCACGTGCGAAGTATGTATGTGTTTTAATTTTGTAGTTTTATTATTAGATATAAAAATTATAGATATGTAAGTTTCTGTAAATTTACTATTTTTATAGAATTTTTTGGTAATTTTCTCGAAGAGTCGAAGCAACAAGTGTTGGGACACTTGTAGGCTTCAACCACCGAGAAAAACTCTCCGGAATGAAAAAATATCGCTTTAGGTTTTTGGGACAGCGACTTAAGTCGTTGTAAGATCAAGATGGGACACTTGCAAAGTTCATTTTGTGAGTAGGGGTGCTGCCCCTAACCCTGAAAGGGGCATTGTCCCGCGATCGCGCTCGAAAATCGCTTAGTGGGACCATTATGGAGAGGTGACTCATAAAATTGAAAAAATAAAATAGGAAAAATTATAGAAATTTCTGTAAATATATAATTTAGAATTATGTATAATTATGTGATGGTCATGGCCCAAGAACCCCAATATGATTGGATGATAAATGTGTTGTAATTCATAATACGGCTTGCGCGCCGTTTTTGTGGTTGTGCATGTTGTATAGGGTATGCAACCTGCACGTCGTGCCTCTTCTTTTAAAATTCTAGTTTTAAATAGTTTTAGACTCGAATGTAACTCGAGTTTCATATTTGCAATGTATAAATTGGAGCGGTGGAAAGTCCACTTTTAGACGGAGTTACGAGGAGGGAGCCGACGATACATGATGGTCAAAGGAGGCGCTTGGAGAAGCCACTAACCCTAGGTTGACCGTCCAATCTTTTCATTGGCTTGAGAAGATCGTAGTAGGACCATGACCACATCACAATTAATATATATATATATATATATATATATATATATATATATATATATATATATTTGTTTTGCTTGTATGTATGTGATGCATGCTAGTGTAGGATAATAAAGGCTTTGATGCGTATATGATACACACTCACGATTAAATTAGATCTTAATCGAATCAACTAAAAAATGCCTACCAAGTTTTGATACCCATCACTACCTCGATCATTTGTTGTTGTTGAATCTGCCAAAGCAGAGCAACGCATATTATCTTGGTAGGGTGTGAAGGGACAATCTTGGTCCTGCCTATCACGGCTTGGGTGAGAGTAAGCTCAATTAGATTGAGTAAAACTAGTTAACACAATTGGATCATGTAGAACTATAGGCATATTCCAACCATTGGAAAGATAGGATAAGATCGCATTTACACTAAATCTTAGGTGATTTAGCCAAAGCTAACTCAAGGTCTTTTATAAATGTGGGTCTTGATCCTATAAACAAGAGTTGCATAGTGATGTAATCGGTAATGTGTTACCTACCGATCATACAAAGTCTTGGGTGATTTAGCCAAAGCTAACTCAAGACCTAGTATGATGTGGATCTTGTACCGCAAGAATTATAGCATGTTTGTATGAATCTAGTAATGTGGTTTGACCACATCCATGACTCGATTCTACAAAAGTCCTATAATTCAGTGGGAGCATCATTTGATTAAAGGCCTAATTAAATGATAAATGGAATATGATATTAATTTTCTACATTGTGTATGTTGTAGATTACCATGTCGACAAACACGAACACTCTCTCCCTGTATTCTATCCTTGAGAAGGACAAGCTCAATGGAGCTAATTTTCTGGACTGCTATATGAACCTAAGAATCGTTCTCACCCAAGAAAGGAAATTGTATGTCTTGGAGAAGCCCATTCCAGAGGCACCTCCTAACACTGCCTCGCGAACTGACCGTGATGCTTACAAGAAGCATCAAGATAATGCATTAGGTGTGTCATGTCTCATGCTCACGACCATGAACTCTAAGCTTCAGAAGCAACACGAGTTCATGAATGCTTATGATATGGTTGAACATCTTCGTCAACTATATCATGGACAAGCAAGGCACGAGAGATATGAGATCTCTAAATCATTGTTTCAGTCCAAGAAGATGGGACTCCCATAGGTCCATATGTACTCAAGATGATTGGGTACATAGAAAACCTACAAAGGTTGGGATTCCCACTTGGCCAAGAGCTAGCCACTGACTTGATCTTGCAATCTTTGCCATAAAGCTACAATCAATTTGTCATGAATTACAACATGAATAAAATTGATAAGCCACTATCTGAGATGCTTAGCATGTTGAGAACTGTTGAGCTCAACCTTAAGAAGGGAAAATCTGACTCTATTTTGATGGTGCAAAAGAAGAAAGGCAAGGGCAAGCCTAAAGGTAAGGGAAAGTCCCAAGCCAAGGGCAAAGGCAAGGAACTGAAACTGAAAGGAGGGGTGGCCAAAGAAGGTACTTGCTTCCACTGCAAGGAAGCTGGACACTGGAAGTGTAACTGCAAAGCATACCTAGAAGATCTTAAGAAGAAGAGAAGTGAGACTTCTACTTCAGGTATAAATGTTATAGAAGTCATTCTATCTATTTCTTCATCATGGGTATTAGATACCGGATGTGCATCTCACATTTGTACCAATGTGTTGGCGCTGAGAAATAGCAGGGCATTGACAAAGGGCGAGGTGGACCTACGAGTAGGCAATGGAGCAAGAGTTGCTGCTATTGTTGTAGGAACTTATGATATATCTCTGCCCTTTGGGCTTGTACTAGAACTAAATGAATGTTGTTATGTGCCTGCTTTAACTAAGAACATAATTTCGGTTTCTTGTTTGGACAAGAAAGGATTTACATTTATAATAAAGAACAAATATTGTTCAGTTTATTTAAATGATATGTTCTATTGTAGTGCACCTCTAATGAACGGACTCTACATTCTAGACTTAGAGAGCCCCATCTATAACATAAGTACCAAAGGTTCAAGTCAAATGAGTTGAACCAAACCTATCTCTGGCATTGTCGCTTAGGTAACATAAATGAGAGTCGCTTATCCCAGCTCCATAAGGATGGGCTGGTGGACTCATTTGATTTTGAATCATATGAGACATGCGAGCCTTGCCTTTTAGGCAAGATAACCAAGACTCCCTTTAGTGGACACAGTGAGAGAGCAATAGACTTGTTAGTACTTATACATAGTGATGTATGCGGTCCTTTTAATGTTGCTGCTAGAGGTGGTTGCAGGTACTTCATTACATTTACTGATGACTTCAGTAGATATGATTATGTGTATCTGATGACACATAAATCAGAATCCTTTGAAAAGTTCAAATACAAAACCAACTTGGCAATAGTATTAAGATACTTCGATCAGATCGAGGTGGTGAATACCTTAGCCATGAGTTTCGTGACTATCTAGCTGAGTGTGAGATTCTATCCCAACTCACTCCTCCTGGAACACCACAGTGGAATGGTGTATCCGAAAGGAGGAATCGTACCTTATTAGATATGGTATGATCTATGATGAGTCACACAGATCTTCCTATATCCTTTTGAGGATATGCTCTAGACACAGCAGCCTTCACACTTAACTGTGTACCATCCAAGGCTGTGATAAAGACACCATATACGATATGGACAGGGAAAAATCCCAAGATGTCTTTCATGAGGATTTGGGGTTGTGAGGCTTACGTTTGACGTCAAGTCTCAGACAAACTGGGACCCAAATCCGATAAGTGCTATTTTATTGGATATCCTAAGGAGACGAAGGGATATTACTTCTACATTCCCAGTAAGCACAAAGTGTTTGTGGCAAAGACTTGGGTATTTCTAGTGGGAGTACATTCAATTTTGAAGAAATTCAAGATAAGGATCATAGCACTGAGGCCTTGATGGAGGTTGAACAGGAACTACAAAATTTGTGGGTGATGAGTTTGTTGCACAAAGAGTTATGGAACAACCACCTATTCAGGTAGACCTACCTCTTCGCAGGTCTGATAGGGTATGTCGTCAGCCTGAGAGATACTCATTTCTCTTGTCTGACCATGATGGCGTTATGCTCATTGAGAATGAGCCTACCTCCTATCAAGAAGCTGTGATGAGCCCAGATTCTCAGAAATGGCTATAGGCCATGAGATCCGAGATGGAATCCATGTACACCAACCAAGTATGGACTTTGGTTGATCCACCTGAAGGCGTCAAACCCATTGGGTGTAAGTGGGTCTTTAAGAGAAAGACTGACATGGATGGACTTACGCATACTTATAAGGGTCGATTGGTGGCTAAAGGTTTCATGCAAATTCATGGTATTGACTATGATGAAACCTTTTCTCCAGCGGCATTGTTTAAGTCCATTCGGATCATGCTTGCTATTGCAACATACCACGATTATGAGATCTGGCAGATGGATGTCAAGACTGCATTTTTGAATGGAAGCTTGCTCGAGGATGTGTACATGACACATCCTGAGGGTTTTGTAGATCCACAACATACTGGGAAAGTATGCAAGCTGCAAAGGTCCATTTATGGGCTGAAGCAAGCTTCTCGGAGCTAGAATCTTCGATTTGATGATGCGATCAAACAGTTTGGTTTCATCAAGAATGAAGATGAACCCTGTGTCTACAAGAGGGTTAATGGGAACACAGTTGTCTTCCTTGTATTGTATGTGGATGACATACTACTCATTGGGAATGACATCCCTTCGCTACAGTCTGTGAAGACTTGGCTGGGGATGTGCTTCTCAATGAAGGGCTTATGTGAAGTAGCCTGTATTCTAGGATCAAGATCTATATAGATAGATCTAAGAGATTGCTTGGCCTAAGTCAGAGTACATATATTGACACGGTATTACTACGGTTTGCCTTACAGAATTCCAAGAAGGGACTTCTGTCGATGTCACATGGTGTGAGTCTTTCGAAGACTCAAAGTCCCTCTTCTAGAGAGGAGAGAGACTACATGGATAAGATCCCTTATGCATTTGCTATAGAATCTATCATGTACGCCATGCTGTGTACTCGTCCTGATGTCTCGTATGCTTTGAGCATGACGAGTAGATACCAGTCATATCCTGGTGAGCGTCACTGGATAGCAGTCAAGAATATTCTTAAGTACTTGAGAAGGGCTAAAGAATATTTCTTGATATTTGGAGGCGATGAGGAGCTAGCTGTAAAGGGTTACAACGATGCAAGCTTCCAAACTGACCAGGATGATTATAAATCAGAGTCAAGGTTTGTGTTTTTCTTCAATGGTGGCGCTGTGAGTTGGAAGAGTTCGAAGAAGGATACAGTTGTTGATTCTACAACAGAGGCCGAGTATATCGCTGCATCAGAGGCAACAAAGGAGGCAGTTTGGATCCCCAAGTTCATTACTGAGCTTGGGGTGGTTCCTAGCATAGCAGATCCTATAGAGCTCTATTGTGACAACAATGGAGCGATTGCACAGGCTAAGGAACTTCGCTAACACCAGCGGACCAAACATATACTACGGCGCTTTCATCTCATTCGAGAGATTATCGATAGAGGAGATGTGAAGATTTGTAGAGTACACACAGAGGCTAACATCGCAGATCCCTTGACTAAGGCTTTAGCACAGAAAAAGCATGATGGTCACACTAGGTCATTGGGTATTAGATACTACGGTGATTGGCACTAGTGCTAGTGGGAGATTGTTAGTGAAAGCCCTAGAGTCAATCATGTGATGATTGTTGTATGGACTTTATTTTATCATATTCCTATTTATAAAGGTATGGTTATTATATTTACTTGTATTGATGCCATATAACTAAATGTAATAACGTCCTTGAGTAGAAGGTTCTTGTCTATATCAATCGATTAGTTGAATTGATAATGAGATGATATAGAGAACACTACTCTTAAAAATTCCTAGTCAAGTATTAACATTCAGGGACAATGTTAATGCGTAGAGACTAGCATGTAGGTCAACTCGATGACTTGATCTCACAAGTCATGGATATGAGATATCAAGTTGACACGTGGGTATGCATTGGAGAATGTATACTGAATGACTCGCCATGAGAAAGTATCATGGATCATTATATTAGTGTCATATACTTTCTCGTGTGACTATTAGTACGACTAATAGTCCTTGATAGAGTGAGACCACGAAGTGCATTGTTATCCGGAGGGATATGAGTCATGTAGATGGGATCTATCCCTCCTATATGACGGGAGTGACATCGTTATTCTTGATAGAGTGAGACCACGAAGTGCATGCCCATGCCCAAATGAGTCAATATGAGATATTGAGCTCATTTGATTAGAGTGAGTCTACTTGGAGTTCAAGATATAGATTGTACTGAGGATGACACGGTCTATGCCTGGACATTGTCAAATATTGTGAGAGTCACAATTAGTAGTCACAAAGGTGATGTTGGATCTCAACATTCTTGTAACTTGGGTAGCAATGATGTGTTGCTAGACATCGCTCATTACTTATATTCCTAAATCGGTTTAGGAGCATTACCAACGTTACAAGAACCTATAGGGTCACACACAAAAAGAAATTAGATGGAGATTATGTTCATATGATGGACCATGAGGATTAGGTTCATGGGATGAACCAAATTGGATTAAGAGTAATCCAAATTAGACTAATTGAGTTAGACTCAATTTGATTCAAGTGTTGAATGAGTCTAATTTAAATTAATGAATAGAGATTCATTAAATTAAATTGACTTGAATCAAGTGGTTAGATTTGATCAACCATGGGAGATAAGAGGTCAAGTTTGACTTTGTTGGGTTTTTCGAGCCGCAAAAACCGCTTTTTGCGTTGCGGAAACCTCGAAAACCCCGGCCACGGATCCGTGCGAAGATGTATTAAAAACAAAACATGTATGTGTTTATATAAAACCCTAGATCTACCTTAGATCTACATGATAAGGATATTACCCTCGTAGCGACGCCCTTCGTAAATCCCGCTCGTCCAAAAGGTTCGCCGGAACTCGAGAGTGTTAAGTGCACACCCCTCTATTGGTATCCACACAAGCAATAGGTGGAGAAAACACACCCTTGAGTGTGCTAGCACTCTTTGGATGGTTCGGCCAAGGAGGTTGGGAGAGGGAAAGAGCTTGAGGGAAGTTGATCCAAGGTTGAAGATGAAGTTGTGTAACTTCCCAAAATGAATTCCCACATCTAATGGGGTTGGCCGGCCAGTTCATGGAGAGGGGGTTACATGCATGCATGTAACTCCCATGACCCTTGGTCTCCCTCATGAGGTGGCATCACATGACAAAGTCAATGATGATGTGGAGCATCATCATTGGTCGGCCATGCCAAGTCATCATCATGACATGACATTTGGTCAAGTCAAACTTGACATTTCATCTTCCCTCTCAAGTCAAGTCAAACTTGACCTCTTATCTCCCATGGTTGATCAAATCCAACCATTTGATTCAAGTCAATTTTAATTTAATGAATCTTTATTCATTAATTTAAATTGATTTGATGAATCAAATCTAAATTAGACTCATTCAACACTTGAACCAACTTGAGTCTAACTCAATTAGTCTAATTTGGATTACTCTTAATCCAATTTGGTTCATCCCATGAACCTAATCCTCATGGTTCATCATATGAACCTAATCTCCATCTAATTGCCCTTATGTGTGTGACCCTATAGGCTTTTGTAATGTTGGCAATGTCCCTAAACTGATTTAGGAACATAAGTAATGAGCGGTATCTAGCAACACATCATTGTTACCCAAGTTACAAGAATGTTGAGCTCCAACATCACCTTTGTGACTACTAATTGTGACTCTCACAATATGTGACAATGTCTCTCTATCCTTGACATCTAGATTGACTAATCGAGGCATAGACCGTGTCATCCTCGGTACAATCTAAATCTTGAACTCCAAGTAGACTCACTCTAATCAAATGAGCTCAATATCTCATATTGATTCATTTGGGCATGGCCATGCACTTCGTGGTCTCACTCTATCAAGAATATCGATATCTCTCCCGTCATATAGGAGGGATAGATCCCATCTACATCACTCACATCCCTCCGCATAATTTGTTACATACCCAGTAATCGCCTTTATAGTCCACCCATTTATGGGTGACATTTGACGAAGCCAAAGTATGCAATGCCTTATGTAGGGAACCATGGTGACTTCAGGTCTAAGGACTAATAGTCATACTAATAGCCACATAACAAAGTATATGACACTCATATAACGATCCACGATACTTTCTCATGGCGGGTCATTCAGTATACATTCTCTAATGTATACTCATGTGTCAACTCGATATCTCATATCCATGACTTATGAGATCAAGTCATCATGTTGACCTACATGCTAGTCTCTACGCATTAACATTGTCCCTGAATGTTAATACTCAACTAGGAATGATTAAGAGTAGTATTCTCTATATCATCTCATTATCGATTCAACCAATCGATTGATATAGATAAGAACCTACTACTCAAGGACATTATTATATTTAGTTATTTGGCACCAATACAAGTAAATATAATAACCATGCCTTTATAAATAGGAATATGATACAATAAAGTCCATACAACAATCATCACATGATTGGCTCTAGGGCTTTCACTAACAGACTTGACTTGAAAGGGAAGATGAATGGTCAATTTTGACTTGACCAATTGCCATGTCATGGTGACTTGGCATGGGGGCTGGCCAATGATGATGTTCCATATCATCATGGACTTATCATGGGGTGCCACCTCATGAGGGAGATCAAGAGCCATTGGCTCTTGGTGTAACATTCATGCATGTAACCCCCCCTCCCCCCCCCCCCCCCCCAAATAAGTGGCTGACCACTTTAGGAGGTGTTATGGTGTGAAGTTATTTTGTCTGGTAACTTCATCTTCTTCCTTGGTTCTTCTCTCCTTCTTGCTCTCTCTCAATCCTCTTTGGCCGAAACATCCATGAGTGCTAGCACACTCTAGGTTGATTTTCTCCACCTATTGCTTGTGTGGATACCAATAAAGGAGTGTACACTTGACACTCTAGCGAAGAGTGTCACATCAAGGGTAATGTTCTTCTCATGTAGATCTAAGGTTTTAAACATTTACATGTAATTTTTGTTATACTTCGCACGGATCCATGGCTGGGCTTCTGAGGTTTTCACAATGCAAAAAGCGGTTTTTGCGGCTCGGAAAGTCCAACATGCTTCAGCTAGTTCCACTCGGTCAAGTGCACCAAGCAAGATACACCTTATCTAGCTCGAATGCACTAGACTTCGCTTCCCTAATGTACTATCATCTCGTCGCATCCTGATATTATGTTATCAAGAATTGACTAACTATTTTCCCTCTCTAGCCATTCTAAAAAGTAAAACAATTGTTTGATAATGCTAGGGTATTGGGTATACTATTTTGGTATTAGCTACCCCTGGATCATTGAACCATATGGTATAGTCAAGTAATGAACTTGATCCTGGGGAATCCAATACCTATTGGTCCTTATATGAATTTAGCAAGACCTTTGGGACCCAAGCTTGGACTCGTTGATGACTACAATTTACGATAGACATATATGATCTATTCGTAGTCTTTGAGCTAAATCCGAGTCCGGCTCTATTGTAAATGGCTCTCTGAGTTCCAAGAAGTCAGTTAAGATTCTTGGATCCCATCAAGAACTTATGCAACCGAGCCTCAAGCTCTTGGACTTGCCCTTTCAAGAGAGAGTTCTCTTCTTCGAGTTTTTCAACTCGAGTTGAGTCCTCCTCTCGAACTTGACTAGTCGAAAAGGTTAGAGTGGTCTCTTGCTTGAGGGTTTCAACCTCCTCAAGCGAGGACTCAACCCTAGACTCAAACTTAGTTAATTTCCTAGTAAGCATTTTAATTGTAAGGTAAAGTGTACTAATTAAAGAGAGACTAACCTTGACTTTCCCTTTTGGTCCGACTTTGAGTTTCCTCTCGAAGTCGAAGTCGGAGTTGTAGTTGGACTCGGCTTCAAATTTTGACTCGGACTTCTTCAGTCTTGCCATGTAAGCTATCTTGACGCCTTCTTCTCCGTTGTCCCAAGTTGCATGGAAGGCTTTCCTTACTCCCTTTTGCTTTGGCCTCCTTCTTGACTTGAATTGCTCCTTGTTCTTGTTCTTCAATTGCCTTATTTCTTGACGAACTATTCTCCACACCATGTTGACTATTGTGGCCTCCTCTTCGATTTCGGATTCAGACTCGGGTTCATCCTCAGGTTCGAATCCACTTCTTGCTCAGGAGGTGGCTTGCTATTCTCCTTTCTTCTTCGTCCTGCAAGTAAAGCAACACATCTCTCAGCCCGGACCATGTTAGTTTGTTCGTGAAGTTCAAATTCCGAAAACATTTCGTCTAGTCTAAGTTTTGAAAGATTCTTAGAAACCTTGTAGGCATCAACCATCGATGCCCACAAGGTAGTCTCGATTCTCGATCTTTTGTCCGATGGCGTGCAAGTTATTGACGATATATTGAATACAGGCATGTAGTTGTGTTGTCGTCTCGTGTTCCTACATATTAAGATTATATAACTTATTGAAAAGTAAATCATGTTTACATACCTTTGTGTCGTCAGTTCCTTCGTGTAGCTCTACGAGTTTAGTCCATAGATCTTTTGCGCTAATGAAGGAGCCGACACGGTTTAACTCCTCTTTGGACAAGCCACATTGTAAGATTTGGGTTGCCTTGGTATCGGCTTCCACTTTTCTTTTCATGGCATTCATCCATTGATCATAATCCAACGATTCACCTACTTTATTAGTAGGAAGCGTGATCCGGTTTGGATTATGATCTACATCTCGATTTGGGACTTTAAGAAGCACTCCATCCAACCTTTCCAATAATGGAAGTTGTCTCCATTATAAAATGGAGATTGGACAATGCTAATGTAAGATATCGAAAAAAAAACCTTGCTAATTGGGAATTATTCTTGTGGAATTTTTCAGGAATTTTTCGAAATTTTTCTAAAATTAAAAGGGATTGGTATGACCGTTTAGGAGGAAGATTAAAGTCTAAATGGGCGTTGGGTCAAGTTGGATTAGCTCGGATTTGATCTAGGTTAACTCAACCACTTAGCGTTAAAAAAAAAACTCACTCGTCTCTTCATTTAATGCGAGCCTGAGCCGTTTCTTCCGTTTTCCCTCATTTCCATCGTGATTTCTGCTTCTCCTCCTCTCGATCTCGGTCTCCTCAAATCCAGATCGCGATTCCTCTCGATTCCTTGCCACTGTCGCTCCCCTTTCTTCCCCTCATTTTCGGTGTCGGACGAACAACGGTGGTGCCTTAAGCCTTGTCGATTGCCCTGACAACACGCCGGCAATGCTGCTCTCCGCTCATGTGCCACTGAGCTGTAGCCCTGTCGCCCGCCATCACGCGACAGGACTCTGCCGTCTGGCCACTCATCACCGCCAGACCTGGCCACTGCTCCATCACCGACGGTCATTTTCTTTTTCCCCTGGATCGCCGAAGTAGATCAACCACTATCGAAGATCGTTCTTCTCTCCAAAGCCCGACCGACTGATTTCTTCTTCCTCGATCTTTCTTGGTATCCACTCACACCGGAGGCTTCCTATGCCGTTAAGCCCTGTGGTTGGTGATGTTTGTTGGGGGATCGATTGGCCGGCTAGAGGGGGGTGAATAGCCCTCGTTCGTTGGATGTCGTATTTTGCTCGTCTACAAAATGTTAGCGCAAGTGGAATATGCAAATACAAAAAGATAAAGACAAAGCAAATAGAATAACAATACAACCAATGCAAACACCGAGATGTAACGTGGTTCACGGCTACGTCGCTAATCCACGGTCCGATTCGTCCACGGTGAATCACTCCGTAATCTATCCACTAGATCTCTCCTTTGCACAAAGCTAGGTGGAGGTAACCTCTTTACACAAAAACACTCCTCTTACAAATATAATGGAAATGAACTCAAGTAAGAGGATGGAAAGCTTTAGGGAACTTTGGGAGAGTATTAGAGCATAAGCATTAGCCTCCCAAAATCCCATCCCCTTCCTTTTTATAGAGGAAGAGGGTTTCTTCCTGTTGACATAGGAGCAGTCGACTGATGCCCTCGATCAGTCGACTGGTCCTGTAGCCGTTGCCCAATAATGACCACTTTCCACGTTGGATTCCATCCAACGGTATTGGCATCAGTCAACTGATGGCGCCCATCAGTCGACTGATGTCAATCAGTCGAGTGCTCCGCGAGATCAACTCCATTCTGCGCTGCGCACGGTCATCGATCATTGCCCCTCTGGCCGATCGATCAGCCATCACCGATCCGCCATGCCGGCAATGATCGATCAACTTGATTCACCGATTTAAACCAAACCGATCGAACCATCGACTGATAGGCCCGATCGCCATGACATGGCAGTCGATTGGTGTCGAGAAATCCCATCCGACACTTAGCCAAATGACCAAGTTTCACCTAAGAGCTACCCCTTCCTGGGTTACATTCGCTCACTCTCATCTCTCGGAGTCCCTCACCTTCGAAGTTCTCTTCGTTCGCGGCCACGTCCCTCGGCAGCATCAGGTGCACGGCTCTGCAATGCTCCTTCGCGTCTCTTGCCTCGAAGTCTACTTCCTTCGGCTTCACTCCAAGCTCCTCGTCCGGCGGTCCCTCGGATGCTCCAAGCGCACGACTTCCGCAAAGCTATCCTTCACCGACTCAAGGCCCGAGTCATGAGATGTGAAACTCGCCACAGCTCCATGTGCAAATTACTAAGTCCTGCACGACTTCAATGCACATATCAAATCAACATAACAAACTAACTTAAACCCTTTGCCACACACATCAAAACTAATCATGGCAAGAGATTGCCCTAACAATCTCCCCCTTTTTGATGTGTGGCAATCCGTTTAAGTTAGGTAAACATTTGATAAAAATTAAATTTCTAAGGAAAGAAAGCATGTAAACATAAACATGATATAGCAACATGCAACTCCCCCTTAATCCATTAAACTCTCTCTACAAATTCTCCCCCTATCATAATTAACTTAAACATAATATTTTCTCCCCCTTTGACACCATCAAAAAGATTAACACTAAGTTATAAACTCATGGCATCAAGTCTAATAGAAGGAAAATACCAAACATTAGTCTAAAACCTGAATTTGGCCTTTACTGTTCTGATTGTCGTGCCATCACCAATCGGTTCGCACTACCACCGATCGCACGCGGTTTTCAGAACTTTCTGATTTTCGAACCGAAATTCAGAAATGCATTAAAAATTCCAAAAAAATTGAAAAATCATGAAATTTGGGGAACATATTTTTGGTAAGTATATCTATCAATGAAAAATATGTATTCATGAAAAATCATTATATTTTCACGTATTTGCCAAAAATCCAAAAGGTTTAAAAACCACTAGGTTTTTGATCATGTGAGTATCAAGTTTAACACCTAGTTTTGGTTCCAATTGTTTCAAAACATGAATACATAGATTTTAGATTAAGAAATTGTTTTGAAAACATATGAAATATCCAACCATGATCTTTGGGCAATATGTCTATGAATTAAACATAAGCCTTCCCCATGATTGGTCTATTATTGCTTTTTTGATACTTTAAATGACCATCTAAATGCCATAGGCATTAGTGGACATTTGTATCATCCTAACATCTCACCCATGCTAAGTTTTCAATCAAAGTAGCCTATGGTGAGTGTGACATGCATCCTAGGGGGTATTTGTATATACTTAACCATTATATTCATACAATTCTATCAAGGTTAAGTATACAATCCACATGATCATAATGACATATATGAATGAATTACACATTATGATCATTAAATACATGTATTCATTGAATTGTTATCATGCATTAGGTATTATATCATGATAATAAGAAAATTATCATCTAAGGCATGATTTAACCCTATTTCTCATGATGATGTGCCAAATTTTAAAATCATAAATCATGATTGCAAACATACATAGCAATTACATTAATCATCATGATTTAAGCATTATTAACTATTTATAGGCACGTTATCATCACCTAACACTATTTAAAAATGTTTTCCCGCCATCCTAAGTCAACCAAAATATGATATAGGTCAATTGCATATGGTTGACTACCCTAGGGGTTTTCTAACCCTTAAGGATGGATTTTGGAACCCAATACAAATTCTTGCCTATAGGGTTCACTAAATACTCCTTGGGGATCCATTTTCTAGCTATTACTTTCTTTTTATCTTGTCCCCTAGCAATTAGGCACTTGTAGGCCTTTTCATTTTTCTTTTCTTTGTATCCTAGGCCTTTCTTGTTAAAGCTTGCTCTTTGGCTCCCTATGATCATGTTCAAGGTGTTGGAGCCAATAGTGAATTTTTCTAGGGCTTTTGTCAAATAATCTACCTTTTCCCTTAAAGCCCTATTTTCTTCTATGCATGCATCATTAACATTAAATGACATATATTCATGTGAGCATGCATCATCATGGCAAGAAGAAATATTATCATCATTTAAGCATGCTTTTTCTAGTTTATTTTCTAAGTCCTTAATTTGATCTAGCATGCTTTTGTTCTTCTTCTTAGCTCTAAATAAGTCCTTAGTGAGGCTAGAAATCATAGACATAATTTGCTTAGGGGGTAGATTTGTTACCTCACTTACCAAATCCTCTTCTTCGGATGAGGATGTAGAAGCTCCCCCTTCACTTGAGCTCTCTCCACTTGAGTTTGATTCTTCATTTTCGGTGGAGGAGCAATCCAAGTCGTCGAAGGCCATCAATACAAGGTTGGAGCAGACATGCTCTTCTTCATCGGATGAGGAAGAGGAAGCAAGGTCATCCCATGTCTTTGCTTTGAGAGCCATGACCTTTCCTTTTTCCTTGGCCTTCTTTTCTTCTTCCTTTTTCTTGTTCCCCTTTTTCTTCTTCTTTTCTTCTTTCTTCTTCCTCTCTTCCTTGCTCTTGTTTAGGAGGGGACAATTGTCCCTTATGTGTCCCTCTCCTTGGCAATTGTAGCAAATGATTTTCCCCCTTGATCTTCTATTCCTATCATTAGATTTATTAAAATGAAAACCTTTTAATGCACGCCTTACCCTCCTTACCATATACGCTTCTTCCGTGCTATCCATGGAAGAGGAGGAAGAGGCTTCATCATCGGAGGAGGAGGGGATCTCTATCATCTTCTTCCCCTTGTTTGCCAAGAATGCTACTCCTCTTGAAGGTTGGATTTTTGGCTCTTCTTGTATTCCTTCAAGCCTAGATTCATGCAATTCCATAGTGGAGAAAAATTCATCTAGAGTACTTACCTCTAGATTCTTTGAAATATAAAATGAGTCCACCATTGCACTCCACTTGGATGATCGGGGAAAGACATCTATGGCTTTCATTATCATATCCCGATTGGAGAGATTTTCACCTACACTTGTTAGCCCAATTAAAATCTCTTTAAACCTAGAATGCAATGAAGTTACCTTTTCTCCCTTTTCTAATTTTATGTTGGATAATTGGGAGCAGAGGAGGTCTCTCCTTGCAAGTTTGGCTTCCGAAGTGCCTTCATGAAGTTCAACCAATCTCTCCCACATCTCCTTGGCACTTGAGCATTCCCCAATTCGGTTAATCTCTTGTTGGGGGAGCACATTGAAGAGATGGTGCTTGGCTTTTGAATTTGCAAGGTGCTCTTCCCTTTGATTTTTGGTCCACCTAGATTTCTCTATTGGCTTCCCTTCTTCATCCCTAGGCAAAACAAAACTGGATTCCATTGTAATCATAATATCAAAATCCGTTTCAAAAAATACCTCCATTCGCTTCTTCCACCAAGCGAATTCTCCTTCAAACTTCGGTGGATGAATGTTTGAGCCGGCCATTTTGATGTAGAGCTTGTTGCGGTGGTTAGTCCTGTGACAAGCAACCTTGCTCTGATACCACTTGTTGGGGGATCGATTGGCCGGCTAGAGGGGGGTGAATAGCCCTCGTTCGTTGGATGTCGTATTTTGCTCGTCTACAAAATGTTAGCACAAGCGGAATATGCAAATACAAAATGATAAAGACAAAGCAAATAGAAATAACAATACAACCAATGCAAACACCGAGATGTAACGTGGTTCACGGCTACGCCGCTAATCCACGGTCCGATTCGTCCACGGTGAATCACTCCGTAATCTATCCACTAGATCTCTCCTTTGCACAAAGCTAGGTGGAGGTAACCTCTTTACACAAAAACACTCCTCTTACAAATATAATGGAAATGAACTCAAGTAAGAGGATGGAAAGCTTTAGGGAACTTTGGGAGAGTATTAGAGCATAAGCATTAGCCTCCCAAAGCCCCATCCCCTTCCTTTTTATAGAGGAAGAGGTCGTGATGCCACTGGATCGATCGGCGGTCTTGTAGTCGTTGCTCAATAACGGCCGCTTTCCATGTTGGATTCCATCCAACGGTATTATCGATCCGATGATGGTGCCCATCGATCGATGTGTCAATCGATCGAGTGATCCGCGAGATCGACTCCATTCTGTGCCTGTGCACAGTGTCATCAGTCCACTGCCGTCCCTTGGCGCGGTGATCAAACCATCGATCCGACGCCCATGCCGGCATCGGTCGATCAACTTGATTCGGTGACTTAAACCAATGATCGAACCATCGACTTAGAGCGATCGCGCATGACATGGCGATCGGTGGTGTCGAGAAATCTCATCCGACACTTAGCCAAATGGCCAAGTTTCACCTAAGAGCTACCCCTTCCTGGGTTACATTCGCTCACTCTCATCTCTCGGAGTCCCTCACCTTCGAAGTTCTCTTCGTTCGCGGCCACGTCCCTCGGCAGCATCAGGCGCACGGCTCTGCAATGCTCCTTCGCGTCTCTTGCCTCGAAGTCTACTTCCTCCGGCTTCACTCCAAGCTCCTCATCTGGCGGTCCCTCGGATGCTCCAAGCGCACGGCTTCCGCAAAGCTATCCTTCACCGACTCAAGGCCCAAGTCATGAGATGTGAAACTCACCACGGCTCCATGTACGAATTACTAAGTCCTGCACGACTTCAACGTACATATCAAATCAACATAACAAACTAACTTAAACCCTTTGCCACACACATCAAAACTAATCATGGCAAGAGATTGCCCTAACAATGTTCCGGCAAACGCCTTTGTTAGAGATTCCACCATGAGATCGAACGATGGGAAGGAAGGGTACAGTCTTATCGGTTGCACGGTGCATTTGATCACTGTGGGATCCATC
Source organism: Wurfbainia villosa (assembly GCA_025175895.1). NCBI lineage: Eukaryota > Viridiplantae > Streptophyta > Magnoliopsida > Zingiberales > Zingiberaceae > Wurfbainia > Wurfbainia villosa. The sequence continues at coordinate 69,828,649 of CM045988.1, forward strand.
TTGTTCCTTGGCTGTTTCTGTGAACATCACAACCATCTGCACCTCAGTGAACAACCACAACCATCACGTGTTCTGGTAGCAATGCAACGCCGGTGTTGTTCAACAGCTTTTGTCGATCGATCGTGAGAGTTTTACCCGATGATCTACTCTAACATCTATGGGTAATTTCTTAGTCATCTTGTTGTTTCCTAGATTACAGATTGTGGTGTCTTTTGGATAGGGATTTGGGATGTTTCGCGTGTAGCAGGGATAAGGCAGACGATTGTGGGGTTGGTCTCCAATTCAATTGATTAGACTTCGGTCTGATTGAAGCAAGGAGCTAGGTAAGCTTGGATTTGAATAATTGATGGATGTGTGCTATGTTCTATAGTTAATTGTTAGTTAAGTAAGTAATTGTTAATGAATTGTATAGGTGTAGCTGGTTATGTGTTTGGGTTCACTGGTATGGATGAATGAGGTTAATTGATTTAGATTGGGTGCTATCAGGTGGACAAGGAGATTGTGCGATTAAAGCATAACCAAGTGAGTTTGGATCTTAATGCTTGATGTAGATAATGGGATGAGATTAAATCACTAAAGGATTAGGTGTTAAATTCGGTATTAGATGAAGCCAACACTTAATTAAATCTGTATGCTATTGTACAGGACATTGATACAAGGCAGATATTCACGGATGTGAAGACGATTGGTGTTTACAAAGCAGGTGGGTAATTCCTATCTTGGTCAGGTAGTTTTAATGCATACAGATTTAGATGCATGATCATCTTATATGATCATGTTATTTTGACCCTGCTCTTATTATCTTATGCTTGAACTTGTCGTTGGCTATATTTACTCAAAGGTTGATATCACATTCCCTTTAATATGATTTAGAGGTATAGATGTGATGTAAATAGGCCTAGATGTTTAATAGGGTGTGGATGTTAGAGTACGAGTGAGACCAAATTTATAAATTAGAAAAAGGGTCATCCGTGGGTAAGTAATGCCCTACATATAGGATTTATTTCCAATACCCGTATATTGCATACTTATTACCAACCATGTGTTGTGTAATCGTTAAGTGAAGGGTGACTAGTGTGTCACTATGGACCGGTGGTCCCAACTTGATATGATTAGTCGAGTACGACTCTCTACAGGATAGAGAGTTCGTCGATCAGTTGAGTACGACTCTCTATTGGATAGAGAGTTATGATCAGTTGAGTACGGGCTCTCTACAGGAAAGAGAGTCCGTCGATCAGTTGAGTACGACTCTCTTCAGGATAGAGAGTGTATTGATCAAATGGGTACGACTCTCTGTTGAACAAAGAGTCTGTGGTAGATGGTTGTACGTGTGACAACACATTCATGTCATTTGCATGCATTCTGACAACATAGTCTCCCTTAGGGTTGAGAGAGTCGTCAGTCATCTTGCCTCCCAGATTACTTCCCGAGGAGTAATTGGTGTGAGGGCAAAACATCTGTTTTGCCGCACTCTACCACTATAGACGGTGGTAGTTGGAGTTGCGTGCAGTTGTCCTGGATGTGTGGTACTCGACCACTCATTGTTAGTGTCAGTCGGAGTGGCTAGCAGCAGGGACCCCCATTGTGTAGCGAGCTCTTTACGCTCATATGCTACTTGATCATACTGCCCACTCGGCCACTCTAGAGCAGTGGTTGGTGTGAGTTGGAACAGTTGTCATGTCGTGCCACCTAGGCCACACTGGGGTCGTGGTAGCGAGTAGGGGTGAGCAGGCATGACCATGCATGTTGTATTGTCGTATCATACGGTGTTTTGCATATTGTTATATATACATACATACATGCTTGTATAATATATATACATGGATGATGGTGATTAGTATACATGCAGATGCAGTCTATATGTATACTCACTTTGATGATGCATTTGTATGTACTATGCTTGTTGCATTTGTTTGTACATAATCATGCTATTGCATTTTTTGTATGGTAGTAGGTCGGTACTTGTATACCTGTTGGTTACTCATTGTGATACCCTCGACCCATATCAGGAGGTAGTGTGAGTTAGTATTATTCTTTATACCTTATGTTGTGGATATATGCCCAGGTTGGATGAGGATAGAGTAGCTGACTGTCAAGTATGTCAACATCGTTTATTGTTCAGTTTATTTAGTGTATGCATGCATGTATACTTGTTATGCTGATGTATACCTGTTGTACGAGTAGATTAAACTATTAAATGACATTTAATATTGATACATATATTTACATGTTCTATCTTATTCCCTGTTGAGTTTTACTCACCACCACAGACCCTGAGTTTTTCTGTCGCCCAGGTAACAGGTAGCCGATTTCGTGATGGACTTGGAGCACCGCTGGCTGGCATCGTCTCGTCTCAACTCTGAGAGTCTAGATTTTTGGGTTTTTCGTATGCCTTGTTATGTATTCTGAGTTTTTCGTGATGTTATGTGTTATGTGATGTACGCACATGTTGGTGCGGGTTTTGACGAGGTTTTCTTTATGTTTTAGGTGTTAGTCATACCGGTATGCATGTATGTAGGTTGGGATGTTGTTGTATTATGTTTTCTCTGTGTCTTTGTTGTAGTTAGTTTGTTATGTTGTTGTGGTTTGTTTTATATCTGTTGTTTTTGTGGTGGCCTACGGGCCTTGCATTAACCCGAAATGTTGCCACGTACAGGGGAGATGCTGTCCGTTTACTTTTCGGCACGGCATACTCTCGGGATGTGACAACTTTTGTGGCATCAGAGCCCAAGGTTCTGCGATGCCATATAATATTATTTTTGAGTCGAGTCTTGGATTCTCAGGAGTCGATTTGTTTCGGTTTTGGTTTTTGAGATGAGATGGACAGCGACCTGAGCTCCAAACAGCACAAAGTAAGTATTCCTGATGACTTATTTTCTAGTTGGATACTTATCTAGGCTTGATTACCAAGTGTATGCAGTTAGATATATTATACCTATGCAGACTTATAGTAGAGGTCGTCCACCGAGGCGACCAACCAGAGTTGTCGATAGGGTTTATACTCCCGATTTTGTTGGCTATGCTTTTAGTGTATATAACAGGGAATAACCTGCAGTGTGTTGGTTATTGTTCGTAACCGTGGTATAAATTGACCACGGGAACGACCTATGGACTCTGTGAGTTTTGAACCTGTGTCGAAAAAGGTGATTTACCTTTGAGAGCCGACTGATACCGAGTCGGAAAACATGGTTCTAGTCGTCACATTTCTTGTGGAAATCAGAGACTACAGTCTTAGAGATTTTTCACTAATTATACTAGTCAGATCATTACCTGTTGGGTAATGGACAAGATAAGTAGACGATTGTTGATGCAGATAGCGGAAGGCTAGTTTACAGTGTTTCATAGGGATTTTATCCCTGATTTGTTCGTATTGAGTTGTATAACTTTGAGAGTACTTTTGAGTACTTAACTCATGTTATATCGAGAAAGAAGAGTTGTTTGCATACCATTATCGGGATCAAGTCGGTATTTGGTGATAAATACAGAAAATAATCTTTGGGGAAATAATATATCACTTGATCATGGTTTAGTGATGTTGAAAGAGAGTATTTCCCCATGTCACTTTTAGTGACACATTGTAAGGAATTCTTGAGCTTCAAGAAAGGGTGATCGGTTAGTGATAGTGTACTATGCAGAGTCATGAGACTTGCAGAGGTTACGACCACCTAATAGCTCAAGAAGATAAATGGATGATTTAAGCCACCCAGAGTTATTGGCTTATAGTTGGATTAGGATGCTAGGATCTTCTACCAGATCTTACCAGAAGACGTTGGATTGAGACAGGAGTTTAGAAATGACTCCGTACAAGGGTTTAAGAGTTGGAGATCGATAAGCCAAAATGTAGGTCAACTTATTTGGGTCAGAAGTCTCCGACTGTTGGATAAAGGGATCAAGATCGGAGTCATAGGCTTTGAGCTATTTTTCGATATAGAAGACCAACCGCAGATCATCAGGATGTTCTCATGGATATCAACAAAATCAAAACAAAGACTTCGAAGGGATTGTGTGCATGTAGTGCAGATCACGAAGACACGTGAAGTCAGATTATCCGTTGGATCAGTTCATCTGTTGCTATTGTGAGCAACTAGTACAGTGGAGGAGGTGTACTTTGAAGACTCAGTTGAAGACTATCGATGGTGTTCTAGGAGGAAGATGCATCGTCTCGACAGCAGAGATCAGCACAGAAGATTGAGTTATCTTATCAGCAGCAACCTACTACCTCAAGCGTGGTTGAAGTTCCTTGATACTACCCTTCAGCACAGAAGCAGCATCAGCAGAAGACATCGCAGAAGACCCATGTAGACAATAATAGTTACCTCCAGATGTGATTTTCTTTGTACAGAGAAGAGAGTATACGACGATGGTCATATCTATTTTATATTCTACAGTTGTAGCTCGTAGGATTTAGGGATGGATCAGATGATCTAGAAAAAAATCCCCGTGGCATTCGTCGCAGAAATGCGACCGAATTATCGTGGACTATTGGATCTGATCTTATTCTCTTCAGAGAAAGGCCGAGACATGCGAGGGGCCTTTGGATCAGATCAACAGATAATTGATTGTTTAGGGTCTTACTTTAGTTTACCCTCAAAGTTAATATATTGGGAGATACTTGTAGGCTACAAGTATCCTTGTCTAGAACATTTTTAGTTCTGATTAGAAGGATTCCTTTACATCGACTAGTGGGTCGGTGGTATCTCTACAGTCAGGTCAGGTGGGGATCAATAAGTAAGAAGTCAAGGGATGTCCTTAGATTCTGATAGATATACCTTTACTGTAGACATATCCTTACGGATGGTCAAATTATTGAGACTATGACATGATTATGTCTCTCAGATGTGTGTATAATTCGAGAGCATTCGGATGTAATTTCGAATGGACTCCTAGGTTTGCCATTGCATAGGCAAGTGGAGTAGGCGATCGAAATGATTGCAGAAATAGTTCTAGTATCGAAGATCACATACCGGGGGATAGTTTTGTTGGTATCAGTGTTGTTAAAAACTATAGAAATTTGAAGAAACGTGAGTTGCGATTATAGGAGATGTTGGAAGGGATATTTATCTATCCCAGTATTCCTCCTTGAGAAGATTCGAAACTCTTTGTTGAAAGAGAGATGGACCTTTGAGATTATGCATCGATTATCGATGATGGAATACAGTAGTTGTGAATCAATATCTTTCGTTGTGGATAGATGATCTCTTTAGATCAGCTAAGGACCCCTGCGTATACTCTAGGGTTGATTTACGACTGGAGCGTTGATATTGTAGTGACATGGTGTCATACAATTATCATTGTCATTGTGATGATTGATATATCATCGGTGTAGAGTAAAGAGAATACAGGTGTGTAAAGATGACACTTTCAAACTTGGTATGAATTTTATGAGTTGTGATTAAGTTGTTACACTAATTAACGATTTAGTTGTCACTGAATTTGAGAATCATGTATCTTGGACACAATTGGATCAGTTTGTGATTGTTGGAGTTGCATAACCTGGCCACTGTTGATAGTGGTAGTTGGAGTTGCGCATTAAACCACCATAGATGGTGGTTTTCCTTGTATGTTTTGGTTAATTCCGTAGATGTAGATAGAATGCTCGACATTATTATACCACAGACTTGTTTGACTTAGGTGATGATGGAAATCATTTATTCGGAAGCTGGTGAAACTAGTTACAAGACCTAGACGGTGGTTAATTTGTGCACGAATATTAGTTAATCCTTTCAGAGTGGATAAAAGGATGTCGTGCGCGAAGGTATCGTTTCAGGGATCGGAGCGAATCCGATATAGTTGCATGAGGCGTATTTTATGCTTACGATGGTTAAGAACTACGAGATAGGCTGTCATATATATGACGTGGTTTTAGTAGTTATTATCTGGATTTATAGATGTATGGAGCAGGAATGCTCATGAGATTTTAACTAGCTACTGGGTAGCTACTATAGAGTTGCTGGAACGCGATTGCGAGATTGGTCGCTATAGTCTTCTACGCACTTACAGAGTGTGTGGAGTGGATTTTGGATGGTAGATGGACTTCCCTTGTGAGAAGATAATTTTTCATCTCTAATATGGATACGTGTTCTGGACACACATCCACTTAAGATAAAGTTGGTACCGGAGCCACCTTATTTGAGATTTGCTTTACATCCTGATAGTACATGGATGTACCGAGATTTGAAACGTTGATACTGGTGGAACGGTATGAAGTGAGATATTGCAGACTCGTTGCTCGATGTTTAGTATGCCAGTAGGTGAAGGTTGAACATCAGAAACTCGCTGGATTGCTCCGAGAAAATTCTGATTCCGGAATGGAAGTGGGAGCATATCACGATGGATTCTCGTTGCGGGATTGCCTAGAACCGTATAGGGCATGATGTGATTTGGGTGATTGTGGATCGACTGACCAAATCAACTCATTTCCTTTCTATTCGTGGGTCGTACCCATTGGGTCGTCCGACAACATTGTATTGCCGATAGATTATCAGATTGCATGACGTACCTTTGAGTACTATGTCTGATAGAGACCTACGATTTTGACAGAGTCGGCAGCAGACCATGGGCACAGAGCTTCGACTCTGTACAATGTTTCACCCGAAGATAGATGGACAGTCTGAGCGTAACATTCAGACTTTGGAGGATCTATTAAGATCTTGTGTCATAGATTATGGAGGTAGTTGGGAGAATCACATTCCTTTAGTGGAATTTGACTATAAGAACAAATATTACTTCTCCATTCAGATGACTCCTTCTGAGGCCCTATACGGTAGACCCTGTAGATCTCCCGTGTTGTGGGAGGAAGTCGGGGAACGATGGCTATTGGGGCCACCGAGTGTATTATTCAGACTATAGAAGGTATGTTGGGAGTATAGGTAATTGATGTTAGAGACATGTATGAGAGCTGAAAAATAATATTCGAGCTCAATACTCTCACAAGGTTATTGGAGCTACCTTACTTTTTTCGAAGTACTTGAGTATGATAGTGCTTACTCGTGGTGCTTAAGTATAAAATTTGGGGACCAAATTTTTATTAGTGGGGGAGAATGTAAGATATCGAAAAAAACTCCCCTTACTAATTGGGAATTATTCTTGTGAAATTTTTCAGGAATTTTTCGAAATTTTTCTGAAATTAAAAGGGATTGGTATGACCGTTTAGAAGGAAGATTAAAGTCTAAATGGGCGTTGGGTCAAGTTGGATTAGCTCAGATTTGATCTAGGTTAACTCAACCACTTAGCGTTAAAAAAATCTCACTCGTCTCTTCATTTAATGTGAGCCCGAGCCGTTTCTTCCGTTTTCCCTCATTTCCATCGCGATTATTGCTTCTCCTCCTCTCAATATCGGTCTCCTCAAATCCAGATCACGATTCCTCTCGATTCCTTGCCGCTGTTGCTCCCCTTTCTTCCCCTCATCTTCGGTGCCGGACGAACAACGGTGGAGCCTTCAACCTTGTCGATTGCCTTGATCGCCATGCCGACAACGCTGCTCTCTGCTCGTGCATCGCCGCTCGCTTCATGCGCCACTGAGATGTAGACCTGTCGCCCGCCGTCACATGGCCGGACTCTGCCGTCTGGCCACTCGTCACCACCAGACCTGGCAACTACTCCATCACCGACGGTCATCTTCTTTTTCCCCTGGATCGCCGAAGTAGATCAACCACTGTCGCAGATCATTCTTCTCTTCAAAGCCCGACCGGTTGATTTCTTCTTCCTCGATCTTTCTTGGTATCCACTCACACCAGAGGCTTCCTATGCCATCAAGGCCTGTGGTTGGTGATGTGCCGGCAAATGCCCTGGTTAGGGATTTCACCATGAGATCGAAAGATGGGAAGGAGGGGTACGGTCCGATCGATTGCATGGTGCATTTGATCACTGCGGGGTCCATCTTGTTCCTTGGCTTTTTCTGTGAACATTGCAACCATCTGCACCTCAGTGAACAACAACAAGCATCGTGTGTTCTGGTAGCAATGCAACGTCGGTGTTGTTCAACAGCTTTTGTCGGTCGATCGTGAGAGTTTTACCTGATGATCTACTCTCACATCTATGGGTAATTTCTTAGTCATCTTGTTGTTTCCTAGATTACAGATTGTGGTGTGTTTTGGACAGGGATTTGGGTTGTTTCGCGTGTAGCAGGGATAAGGTAGACCATTATGGTGTTTGTCTCCAATTCAATTGATTGGACTTCGGTCTGATTGAAGCAAGGAGCTAGGTAAGCTTGGATTTGAATAATTGATGGATGTGTGCTATGTTCTATAGTTAATTGTTAGTTCAGTAAGTAATTGTTAATGAATTGTATAGGTGTAGCTGGTTATGTGTTTGGGTTCACTGGTATGGACGAATGAGGTTAATTGATTCAGATTGGGTGCTATCAGGTGGACAAGGAGATTGTGCGATTGAAGCATAACCAGGTGAGTTTAGATCTTAATGCTTGATGTAGATAATGGGATGAGATTAAATCACTAAAGGATTAGGTGTTAAATTCGGTATTAGATGAAGCCAACACTTAATTAAATCTGTATGATATTGTACAGGACATTGATACAAGGCAGATATTCATGGATGTGAAGACGATTGGTGTCTATAAAGTAGGTGGGTAATTCCTACTTTGGTTAGGTAGTTTTAATGCATACAGATTTAGATGCATGATCATCTTATATGATCATGTTACCTTGACCAAGCTCTTATTATCTTATGCTTGAACTTGTCGTTGGCTATATTTACTCAAAGGTTGATATCACATTCCCTTTATTATGATTTAGGGGTATAGATGTGATGTAAATAGGCCTAGATGTTTAGTAGGGTGATGACCAAATTTATAAATTGGAAAAAGGGTCATCCGTGGGTAAGTAATGCCCTACATATAGGATTTATTTCCAATACCCATATATTGCATACTTATTACCAACCATGTGTTGTGTAATGTTTAAGTGAATGGTGACTAGTGTGTCTCTACAGATCGGTGGTCCCAGCTTGATATGATTAGTCGAGTATGACTCTCTACAGAATAGAGAGTGCATCGATCAATTGAGTACGACTCTCTATTGGATAGAGAGTTATGATCAGTTGAGTATGACTCTCTACATGATAGAGAGTCCGTCGATCAGTTGAGTATGACTCTCATCAGGATAGAGAGTGTATTGATCAGATGGGCATGACTCTCTGTTGAACAGAGAGTCTGTGGTAGATGGTTGTACGTGTGACAACACATTAATGTCATTTGCATGCATTCTGACGACATAGTCTCCCCTGGGGTTGAGAGAGTCGTCAGTCATTTTGCCTCCCAGATTACTTTCCGAGGAGTAACTGGTGTGAGGGCAGAGCATTTGTTGTGCCGCACTCTACCACTATAGACGATGGTAGTTGGAGTTGCGTGCAGTTGTCCTGGGTGTGTGGCACTCGACCACTCATTGGTAGTGTCAGTCGGAGTGGCCAGCAGCAGGGGCCCCCATTGTGTAGCGAGCTCTTTACGCTCATATGCTACTTGATCATACTGCCCACTCGGCCACTCTATAGCAGTGGTTGGTGTGAGTTGGGACAGTTGTCATGTCGTGCCACCTAGGCCACACTGGGGTCGTGGTAGTGAGTAGGGGTGAGCAGGCATGACCATGCATGCTGCATTGCTGTATCATACGGTGTTTTGCATATGGTTATATATATATACATACATGCTTGTATATATATATACATGGATGATGGTGATTAGTATACATGCAGATGTAGTCTATATGTATACTCACTTTGATGATGCATTTGTATGTACTATGCTTGTTGCATTTGTTTGTACATAATCATACATGCTATTGCATTTTTTGTATGGTAGTAGGCCGGTACTTGTATACCTGTTGGTTACTCATTGTGATACCCTCGACCCATATCAGGAGGTAGTGTGAGTTAGTATTATTCTTTATACCTTATGTTGTGGGTATATGCCCTGGTTGGATGAGGATAGAGTAGCTGACTGTCAGGTATATCAGCATCGTTTATTGTTCAGTTTATTTAGTGTATGCATGCATGTATACTTGTTATGCTGATGTATACCTATTGTACGAGTAGATTAAACTGTTGAATGACATGTAATTTTGATACATATATTTACATGTTCGATCTTATTACCTGCTGAGTTTTACTTACCACCACAGACCCTGGGTTTTTCTGTCGCCCAAGTAACAGGTAGCCAACTTCGTGATGGACTTGGAGCACCGCTGGTTGGCATCGTCTCGTCTCAACTCCGAGAGTTTAAGTTTTTGGGTTTTCTGTATGCCTTGTTATGTATTCTGAGTTTTTCATGATGTTATGTGTTATGTGATGTACGCACATGTTGGTACGGGTTTTGACGAGGTTTTCTTTATGTTTTAGGTGTTAGTCATACCGGTATGCATGTGTGTAGGTTGGGATGTTGTTGTATTATGTTTCCGCTGTGTCTTTGTTGTAGTTAGTTTGTTATGTTGTTGTGGTTTGTTTTATATATATATCTGTTGTTGTTGTGGTGGCCTACGGGCCTTGTATTAACCCAAAATATTTCCACATACAGGGGAGATGTCGTTCGTTTGCTTTTCGACACGACATACTCTTGGAGCATGACAGTTAAACCCTTCGAAATTGGTTGTCACGCCCCGAGAGCATGCCGAGCCGAAAATCAAACGAACGGCACCTCCCCTGTACGTGGCAACATTTCGGGTTATTACAAGGCTCGTAGGCCCACAATAACAATAACATAACAAATAAAAATACAACAACATAACGAAACACAGCGGAAACTAATACAACGACATACCCATAACCCCACATATACAATATATCCACATCATGCATACCGGTATGACTAACACACCACAACCACATACAGTACATCGACAAAATCTGAATCTACAAGTCCACAACACAGTACACTACGAAAACTCCAAATACAATACACGGCGGACGCAAAGCCCAAAACCAATACGAGAGCCTCGGAGGTGAGATGAGATGTCAGCCAGCGGTGCTCCAAGCTGTCATGAAGTCTTCTACCTATTACCTGGGCGACAGAAAAACCCAGGGTCCGTGGGGGGGGTGGTGAGTAAAACTCAGCAGGTAATAGAAAAACATGTATATATGTCATATCACATGTATTTTCAACAACATACTCTAAAGGTACAATAGGTATATCAGCATAGTATATAAATACAAGCATATACCGTCTAACCAAATAAACAACATAAAAATGCAGACATACCTGAAGTCTGCTATGCTACTCTGATCCAACCTGAACATATATCAAACATATATATATATAACAAGAAGAGTAGATCAACTCACAATATACTCTAGTTACAGGTCAACGTATCTAATGGTCTGTCCAACACATATACTAGTACCCGACACAACCGTATAACATATGCAGGAAGCATGCATGAATATGATGTACAATCAAATGCAGCAAGCATAATACAATCAAGTGCAACATCACAATAAGCATATAAATATATATATATAGACTGTATCTATATATATATTAATCTCAACCATCCATATATATATATATACATACATATATGTATCTATATATGGTAATATGCAAAGTGCCATCAGATACGACAATGCAGCATGCATGGTCATGCCTGCTCACCCCTACTCACTACCACGACCCCAGTGTGGCCTAGGTGGCACGACATGACAACTGTCCCAACTCACACCAACCACTGCTATAGAGTGGTCGAGTGGGCAGTATGATCAAGTAGCATATGAGCGTAAAGAGCTCGCTACACAACGGGGGTCCCTGCTGCTGGCCACTCCGACTAACACTACCAATGAGTGGTCGAGAACCATGCACCTAGGACAACTGCACGCAACTCCAACTACCACTGTCTATAGTGGTAGAGTGCGGCACAACAGATGCTCTGCCCTCACACTAGTTACTCCTCGGGGAGTACTCTGGGAGGCAAGATGACTAACGACTCTCTCAACCCCAAGGGAGACTATGTCGTCAGAATGCATGCATATGACATGTGTATACCACAGACTCTCTGTTCAGCAAAGAGTCATACCCATCTAATCAATACTCTCTATCCTATAGAGAGTTGTACTCAACAGATCGACGGACTCTCTATCCTGTAGAGAGTCGTACTCAACTGATCATAACTCTCTATTCAATAGAGAGTCGTACTCAACTGATCGACGCACTCTCTATCCGATAGAGAGTCGTACTCGACTAATCATATCAAGCTGGGACCACCAGTCTGCAGCGACACTCTAATCACCCTTTACTTAACCATTAAACAACTCATGGTTGGTAACAGTATGCAACATACGGGTATTGGAAATAGATCCTACATTTAGGGCATTACCTACCCACAGATGACCTTTTTCCAATTTATAAATTGGGTCGTCCCTCATACTAACATTTACACCCTACTAAACATCTAGGCCAATTTACATCACATCTATAACTCCTAAATCATGAAAGGGTATATGTGATATCAACAATTGAGCATAAATATATCCAATGATAAGTTCAAGCATACGATAATAAGAGCAGGGTCAAGGTAATATGAACACCTAACATGCTCATATCTGTAGGGGATCGGTACGGCCGGCTAGAGGGGGGTGAATAGCCCTTTTCGTTTGGATGCCGGTATTTGCTCGTCTACAAAACTAATTAGCGCAAGCGGAAGACTAATAAAGACAAACAAATAGAAATACGAGAAAACAATCGCTAACAAAGAATGTAACATGGTTCACGGCTACGCCGCTAATCCACGATCCCGATTCGTCCGAGGTGAATCACTCCTCCAAAGCCAATCACTATTGGTCTCTCCTTTGCACCAAGCTAGGTGGAGGTAACCTTTACAATCAAGATCACTCTTCTTACAAATAGAATGGAGTAAAAACAAGTAAGAAGAGTTTAGAGCTTGTGGGGCACTAGGAAGATCACTTAGAGCATAAGCATTAGCCTCTCAAAGGCTTACACCCTCTCTTTTTATAGAGAGGATTATTCCGTTGGCGCCACCGATCATTTGCGCCCTTGGCGATCATTGCCATCCTCGCGACCTCCAAACACGTCGGATCCCGGCCGTTGTAGTCAAGCGGAACTCTTGGCGATCGGTGATGGACCTCATCGATCATTGCTACCTCCATAATCGGCCCGCGATCGGCCGAACGATTCTATGGCCAAAACCCTATTGACGATCGATTCTGTCTTGGCGATCGGTGATAGTCTTAACATTGATTGCCCGTATGGCGATCTAACCACAATCCGATCGATCGTATACGGTCGAACTCACCGGCCATGAAATGGCGATCGGTAGTGTCGAGAAAACCATCCGACACTTGGCCAAATGGCCAAGTTTCACCTAAAACTACCCTTCCCGGGTTACAATCGCTCACCTCTCATCTCTCGGAGTCCCTGCGCCTTGAAGTTCTCTTCGTCTCGGCCCGTCCCTCGGCGGCATCGGCGCGCGGCTCTGCAATGCTCCTTGGCGTCTCTTGCCTCGAAGTCTACTTCCTCGGCTTCACTCCAAGCTTCTTGTCCGGTCCCTTGGATGCTCAAGCGCCGGCCATGAAGCTATCCTTTACCGACTCAAGGCACGAGTCATGAGATGTGAAACTCGCCACGGCTCTATGTGCGAATTACTAAGTCCTCCACGACTCCAACGCACATATCAAATCAACATATTAAACTAACTTAAACCCTTTGCCACACCATCAAAACCATATTACGGCAAGAGATTGCCCTAACAATCTCCCCCTTTTTGATGTGTGGCAATCCGTTTAAGTTAGGTAAAAACATTTGATATAAGTTCTAAGGTAAGAAAGCATGTAAAGATAAACATGATATAGCAACATGCAACTCCCCCTTAATCCATGAAACTCTCTATGCAAATTTTCTCCCCCTATCATATATTTCTCCCCCTAAAATAATTAACTTAAACATAATTATTTCTCCCTCTTTGACACCATAAAAAAGATTAACACTAAGTTATAAGCTCATGACATCAAGTATAAAGATAAACATACACTAAAATCAGTCAAAACCTGATAAAATCAGTTCTTGTACTTATTCATGATCCATCGATCATTTGCTATCGGTATAGTGATCGGTGGCACAAAAGAATCCGAATTTCTGATTTTTTGGATGAATTTCAGAAATGCACTATTAATTCCAAAAAATTCGAAAAACCATGAAATTTGGGGAACATATTTCTTTTAAGTATATCTATCAGTGAAAAATAGGTTTTCATGAAAAATCATTATATTTCTACATATTTGCCAAAAATCCAAAAGCTTTAAAAACTACTAGGTTTTTGATCATAAGAGTATCCATTTTAACACCTAGTCTTGCATCCAATTGTTTCAAAACATGAATACATGTATTTTAAAGTAAGAAATTGTTTTGAAAACATATGAAATATCCAACCATGATCTTTGGGCAATATGTCTATGAATTAAACATAAGCCTTCCCCATGATTGGTCTATTATTGCTATGTTGATACTTTAAATGACCATCTAAATGCCATAGGCATTAGTGGACATTTGTATCATCCTAACATCTCACCCATGCTAAGTTTGCAATCAAGTTAGCCTATAGTGAGTGTGAGATGCATCCTAGGGGGTATTTGTATATACTTAACCCTTGTATTCATGCAATTCTATCATGGTTAAGTATCAACCTAACAATTAACATGATCATAATGACATATATGAATCAATTTCACATAATGATCATGAAATACATGTATTCATCAAATAATAGTCATGCATTAGGTATTATATGATGATAATAAGCAAAGTATCACCTAAAGCATGATTCAACCCGATTTCTCATGATTACGTGCCAAATATTAAAATCATAAATCATGATTGCAAACATACATAGCAATTACATTAATCATCATGATTTAAGAAATATTATCTATTTATGGGCACGTTATCATCACCCAACACTATCTAAAAAATGTTGTCCCGTCATCCTAAGTCAACCAAAATATGATATAGGTTAATTCCATATGGTTGACTACCCTAGGGTTATCCTAACCCTTAAGGATGGATTTTGGAACCCAAAATAAGTTCTTTCCTATTGGGTTCACTAAGTATTCCTTGGGGATCCATTTTCTAGCTATTACCTTCTTCTTATCTTGTCCCCTAGCTATAAGGCATTTGTAGGCCTTTTCATTTTTCTTTTCCTTGTAGCCTAGGCCCTTTTTGTTGAAACTAGCTCTTTGGCTCCCTAAGATTATGTTCAATGTGTTGGAGCCAATTGTGAATTTTTCTAGGGCTTTTGTTAAATAATCTACTTTTTCCCTTAAGGCCCTATTTTCATTTATACATGCATCACTAACATCTAATGGCACATAAAGGTCATGTGAGCATGCATCATTTAAGCTAGAAGAAATATTATCATTTAAGCATGCATTTTCTAGCTTATTTTCCAATGCCTTAATTTGATTAAGCATGCTTTTATTTTTCTTTTTCATTCCAAATAAGTCCTTAGTTAAACTAGAAATTATGGAAACTATTTTCTTAGGAGAGGCTTTCGTTACCATAGTTTCCATATCCTCTTCTTCTTCTTTGGATGAGGAGGATGTGGAGGCTCCCCCTTCACTTGAGCTCTCCCCACTTGTGCTTGATTCTTCATTTGAGGAGGAGGAACAATCCGAGTCATGAAGAGCCATTAGTGCTAGGTTGGAGTAGACATGCTCTTCTTCTTCGGATGAGGATGAAGAGGCAAGGTCATCCCATGTCTTGGCTTTGAGTGCCATGGCCTTCCCTTTTCCTTTTGCCTTCTTTTCTTCTTCCTTTTTCTTGCTTCCCTTCTTCTTCTTCTTTTCTTCTTTCTTCTTCCTTTCTTCCTTGCTCTTGTTTAGGAGGGGACAATTATCCCTTATATGTCCCTCTCCTTGGCAATTATAGCATATGACCTTCCCCCTTAGTCTTCTATTCCTATCATTAGATTTATGAAATCTAAAATTCTTAAATGCACGTCTTACCTTCCTTACCATATAGGCTTCTTCGGTGCTATCCAAGGAGGAGGAGGAAGCTTCATCGGATGAGGAGGAAAGGACTTCCATCTTCTTCTTCCCCTTGTTTGCTATCAAAGCTACTCCTCTTGAGGGTTGGATTCTAGGCTCTTCTTGTATTCCTTCAAGCCTAGATTCATGTAATTCCATAGTGGAGAAAAATTCATCTAGAGTACTTACCTCTAGATTCTTTGAAATGTAAAATGAGTCCACCATTGAACTCCACTTGGATGATCGGGGGAAAGCATCTATGGCCTTCATTATCATGTCGCGATTGGAGAGCCTTTCTCCTACACTTGTTAGTCCATTTAAAATTTCTTTGAATCTAGAATGCAAAGAAATTACCTTTTCTCCCTTTTCTAATTTAATGTTGGATAGTTGGGAGCGGAGGAGATCTCTCCTTGCTAGCTTTGCCTCGGATGTGCCTTCATGAAGCTCAATTAGCTTCTCCCACATCTCCTTGGCACTTAGGCATTCTCCTATTCGGTTGATTTCTTGTTGGGGGAGCACATTGAAGAGATGATGCTTGGCTTTTGAATTTGCAAGGTGCTCTTCCCTTTGCCTTTTGGTCCACCTAGATTTCTCTATTGGCTTCTCTTCTTCATCCCTAGGCAAAACGAAACCGGATTCCATTGTAATCATAATGTCAAAATCCGTTTCGAAAAATACCTCCATTCGCTTCTTCCACCAAGCGAATTCTCCTTCAAACTTCGGAGGATGGATGTTGGAGCCGACCATTTTGAAAGTTGCTTGTTGTGGCGGTTAGTCCTCGACAAGCTTTCCTCGGCTCTGATACCACTTGTAGGGGATCGGTACGGCCGGCTAGAGGGGGGTGAATAGCCCTTTTCGTTTGGATGCCGGTATTTGCTCGTCTACAAAACTAATTAGCGCAAGCGGAAGACTAATAAAGACAAACAAATAGAAATACGAGAAAACAATCGCTAACAAAGAATGTAATGTGGTTCACGGCTACGCCGCTAATCCACGATCCCGATTCGTCCGAGGTGAATCACTCCTCCAAAGCCAATCACTATTGGTCCCTCCTTTGCACCAAGCTAGGTGGAGGTAACCTTTACAATCAAGATAACTCTTCTTACAAATAGAATGGAGTAAAAACAAGTAAGAAGAGTTTAGAGTTTGTGGGGCACTAGGAAGATCACTTAGAGCATAAGCATTAGCCTCTCAAAGGCTTACACCCTCTCTTTTTATAGAGAGGGCTGATTTATTCCCGTTGGCGCCACGATCGGTCATTGCCGCCCTTGGCGATCATTGCCATCCTAGCGGCCTCCGAACATGTCGAATCCCGACCGTTGTAGTCCAACGGAACTCTTGGATCGGTGATGGACCTCATCGATCGGCTACCTCTATAATCGGCGCCCGATCGGCTCACGATGTTATGGCGAAAACCCTATTGACCCGATCATTGCTGTCTTGGCCGATCGTGATGTCTTCGATCGGCCCCTTACGTATGGCGGTCATTGCGCGCCTAATCGATCGATCGTATACGGTCGAACTCACTCGACTCGGGCGATCATTGCCATGACATGGCAGTCGACTGGTGTCGAGAAAACCCATCCGACACTTGGCCAAATTGCCAAGTTTCACCTAAGAGCTACCCTTCCCCGGGTTACAATCGCTCACTCTCATCTCTCGGAGTCCCTCGCCTTCGAAGTTCTCTTCGTCCTCGGCCACGTCCCTCGGCAGCATCAGGTGCATGGCTCTGCAATGCTCCTTCGCGTCTCTTGCCTCGAAGTCTACTTCCTCCGGCTTCACTCCAAGCTTCTCGTCCGGCGGTCCCTCGGATGCTCCAAGCGCACGGCTTCCGCAAAAATATCCTTTACCGACTCAAGGCACGAGTCATGAGATGTGAAACTCGCCATGGCTCCATGTGTGAATTACTAAGTCCTGCACAACTCCAACGCACATATCAAATCAACATATCAAACTAACTTAAACCCTTTGCCACACCATCAAAACCATATTACGGCAAGAGATTGCCCTAGCAATATCTATGACTAAATCTGAATGCAATACATCTACTCTAACCAGGTAGGAAATTACCCACCTGTTGTATATGCTCGTAGTAATAAAATCATCACGGTCGCGGACCCGTCTCGTATCCATGTCCTGCAAGTATCATCAATTATAATTTAGTGAAAGCATACAACAACAATACGAATTAGCTACTACGTTATCCACAAAATCCATATCCCTTATCGAATACAGGTTATCACTCCCATTCGTAGCCAAGATCAGAGCATCTCATAGCTCGACCGATAACCGACATTTCGCAATAATAGGAACTATGTTTAAGCACAAGAATTAAACAAATACACAACTTAACTACCACGTCATTTCTAGGTTCTCGTTCTTTCCTCGTCTACGAGTTAGAACTTCGAACTCACACCTCTTGTAACCCATACATTACCACACCTACCAAATATCCACATCCAACAGCTAGAACAAGGCTACAAATCTTACCTAATTATTTAACCATTGTAACTAGCTAAATCAAAGGCAACAAGGAGTTTATTTGCACTGACAGAACCAAAACTGAAGATTTCTTGCTTACCGGCAATTTAATCCTTACCGGTAGCAACTCCTCGAAACTTGGCAGCCCCGTTCAATTGCTCGAGACCGCTGTCCAAACCAATAGTCAGCTTAGCCAAGGAAGATGAACAGCAAGGTAAACAGAGGAGAGTTCACACTTACCGACAGTCGGAATCTCCCCCTAATCTTCTTGGTTCGCCGGACCCACCAACTACAACACCGCTGCCCTAATTTCCTACGGTAATCCCCTGTTCACTGTCACAAGCCTCTGTCAACCATCGATCCAAGCTAGATTGCACAACTAGGATAAATCTCTCGTCTAGGATAAGGAGAAGGTCGACAGCTTACCTAGCTACACCGACAATCGGCCAAAACAGCTCACGCCCAAGTAAAGTGACGCCACTGTCAGTCCAAGCGCGCGAGGAGGTCGAGGAGTTGGGGTGGGAAAGGCCGGCGGGATCTCAACGTCAGAGCAGAGATCGTGCAAACGGAAAAAGTCCTTTGCTCGAATCGGATCACCGCGGGAGATGCGAATGGGAAAGGTCCATTTGCTCGGCTCTGGATCACGAGCGGCGGAGATCGCCGCTTCGAGGCGGATCGCCCGCAGCTATGATCGTCGTAGCGATCGGCGACATCGTGTGCACGACGGCGGTGGCACACGAGCGACAAGCAGCGCTGCCGGCATAGCGATCGAGCGATCCGGCAGGCTGACGACACCGACGAAGAGAAGCAAAGGAGGAGAAAGAATCGGCGGTGGAAGAGAGGGGAAGGAGAAGAATCGTGCCTGCGTGGAGGAGAGGAAGAAGAAACATCGGGAAGAAGAGGAGTCGAGGGAGAGTAAAGAGGAATCGGATTTATTGAGAAATTTAACACCTCATTATAGTCTAAACAGACTTTACAAAAGCCTGTTTGCTTTATCCCCATGAAAATATCTATAGAACCTCCATTTAAATCCAGAAAAATATCTAAAAATTCCTGGAAAAAATCCATAAGATATTTTATCAATTATCGAGGAATAGTTTTTTTCCGGTATTTTACATTCTCCCCCACTTATAAAAATTTGGTCCCTAAATTTCGTACTAACATGCAAAAATTACTTTAAGCAAGTTTCCGAAATAACCACATACATTCCTCAAGTGAACAGATGAGGGTATCGAGCTCGGATAATATCTTCCAGCTCTCACGTAGCCTCCTCATCGGTATGATGCTGTCATCCAACTTTTATGAGTCGGATAGTTTTCGTCCCACTACTGTCGCTCCTTGCGACCCAGGCTCCACCCTGGAATTTCCTCGTAAGTCACATTAGACTGAGGTGGAATTGCTATCTTCTTTAGAACATTCTCTGAATGCGAAACGTATTTCCTCAGCATAGAAACATGCAATACGTTGTGAACACCTGCAAGTGTCGGAGGTAAAGTTAACCAATAAGCTACACCTCCATAATCCACGACACAAGATCTAAATAGATCCTCCCACGTCTAAATGATACACTCAGACTGTCAGATCTTGTCTGCAGATGAAACGTTGCACTAAGCCGAAGCTCTGTGCCCATAGTCTGGTGCAGACTTTGCCAAAATCGTGAGGTAAATCGCGAATCTCTATCCAATATGGTACTTAAAAGTATGTCACGCAATCTGATAATCTTTCGGTAATACAATGCTGCCGTATGGTCCAACGAGTACGACCCACGAGTAGGAAGGAAATGAGATGATTTGGTCAGTTGATCCACAATCACCCAAATCGCATCACGTCCTTTACGGGTTCTAGACAATCCCGTAATGAAATCAATCGTGATATGCTCCCACTTCCATTCCGAAATTGGAATTTCCTAGAGCAACCTAGCGGGTTTCTAATGTTCAACTTTCACCTGCTGGTATACTAAATACCTAGCAACATAGTCTGTGGTATCTCTCTTCATACCATTCCACCAGTATAAGCATTTCAACTCTTGGTACATCTCAATACCACCAGGATGTATAGTAAATCTCAAATAATGTGTCTTTTGTAGCAACTCTTCTTAACTGGATGCGTGTCCAGAACACATATCCATATTAGAGATGGAAAATTATCTTCTCAAAAGAGAAATCCATCAACCATCCAAGATACACTCCACACACGTTGTAAGTGCATGGAAGACTATAGCGACGAATCTCACTCGTTGCAATTGTTGCAACTGTTCACACTCCAACAACTCCATTGTAGCTACCTAGTAGCTTGTTAAATTCAATGAGCACTTCTGCTCCATACATCCACAAATCTAGAAAGTAACTACCAAAGTCCCATCATGTATATGACAGACTATCTTGTAGTTTCTTAACTGACGTAGGCATAAGATATGCCTCATTCAACTGCATCGGAATCGTTCTGATCCCTGAAACGACGCATCTGCGTACATCATCCTTTTATCCATTCCGGAAGGATTAACTAATACTCATGTAAAAGTTAACCGTCGTCTAGGTCTTGTAACTGGTTTCACCAACTTCCGACTAAATGATTTCCAACATCACCTTTGTCAAACAAGTCTGTGGTATAGTAATGCTAAGACATTCTATCCACATCTACAGTACTAACCAAACCATACAAGGCAAACCACCATCTACGGTGGTCGAGTGCGCAACTCCAACTACCACAATCAACAGTGGCCAGGTTACGTAACTCCAACAACCACAAACTGATCCAATCGTGTCCAGGATACACGATTCTCAAATTCATGGATGACTAAATCGTTAATTAGTCTAACAACTTAATCAAAACTCATACAATTCATACCAAGTATGAAATTGTCGTCTCTACACACCTGCATCCCCTTTACTCTACGCTGATGATATATATTAATCATCACAACGACAATGATAATCATATGATATCATGTCACTACAATATCAGTACTCCAGTCGTAAACCAACCTTAGAGTATACACAGGTGTCTTTGGCTGATCTAAATAGATCATTTATCCACAACGAAGTATATTCATTTACAACAACTACTGTATTCATCATCAATAATCGATGCCTAATCTCAAAGGTCCATCTCTCTTTCAATAAAGAGTTCCGGATCTTCTTAAGGAGGAATACTAGGATAGATAAATATCCCTTCCAACTTCTCCTATAATTACACTTACATTCTTCCAATTTCTATAGTGTTTAGCAACACTAATACCAACAAAATTATCACTCGATATGCGATCTTCGATACCAGAACTATTTTCGCAATCATTTCGATCGCCTACTCCACTTGCCTATGCAACGACAATCCTTGGAGTTCATCCGAAACTACATCCGAAGGCTCTCGGATTATACGCACATCCGAGAGACATACATACCCTCCTTGCAACAATTTGACCATCCGTAAGGATATGTCCACAGTAAAAGTATGTCTATCAGAGTCTAAGGGCATCCCTTGACTTCTTAATCATTGATCCTCATCTCACCAAATGGTAGAGATACCACTGACCCACAAGTCGATGTAAAGGACCCTTCTACTTCAGCTGAGAATGTTCTAGACAAAGATACCTGTAAACTATAAGTATCTCCCAATATATTAACCCAAAGGGTAAAACTAGAGTAATACCTTGAACGATGAAATATCTATCGATCCGATCCCAAAGGCTCCATGCAGGTCTCGACCTTTCTCCATAGAGAACCAGATCATATCCATCAGTTCGCGACAAAGCGGTTGCATTTCTACAACGAATGACCCGAGGATCTTGCTAGATCATCTGATCACATCACTTAATCCTACGAGCTGCAACTATAGAATACAAAATAGATATGACCATCGTCGTATACTCTCTCCTTTGTACTTAGCAAATCACATCTGGAGGTAACTGTTATTGTCTGCTGAATCTTCTAATATGTCTTTGTTGGTGCAACAATGCCCCAAGCATTTATATGTTTTGATGTTTGGATAATCATCTAAGTTAGGCAATACTTTGTGATCTAATTGCGAATATGTTTAAGTGACAGGGAAATCCAAGGATGAAGACTTGGTAAAAGAGAAGTCCAAGTATGATCTTGGCAAGGAAAGTCCAAGGGACGGACTTGGCAGCATAAGACCAAGCTTGTAGTCTTGGCAGCATAAAGTCCAAGTGAACCTTGGCAAAGGAAGACCAAGTATGATCTTGGCAAGGGAAGTCCAAGGGATGGACTTGGCAGCGTAAGACCAAGCTTGTAGTCTTGGCAGCGTAAAGTCCAAGTGAACCTTGGCAAAGGAAGTCCAAAGTAAGGTCTTGGCAGCATAAGTCCAAGCTTGTAGTCTTGGCGGCATAAAGTCCAAGCATTTGGCAACCCAAGATATGATGAAATCGAAAGAAGCTCTTGAAAGTAAAGTACAAAGGATGAACAAGTCGCGAACTCGGAGGGATCCTGGAGGCACAAGGCTTAATGAGGAGCTAGAAGGTTGAGTCTAGGTCTAGGGTGTAAAATCAAGTGTGAATTACTCATACTTGATGAGTATCGATCGATCGATGTATCGATCGGCCCGATCGGTGCTCGGCGAGTCGGTGAAACCACGACCATCGATCAGCTGCTGATAGTGGCGGTCGAGATGTTGCAATCGATCGATTGCCAGCGGTGGCGATTGGTGATCAAGCGCAAATATGAGCCACAGTGTAGTCGCACTCTGCGGCCTCGATCACTCGGCGATCACTCCATCGATCGGTGATGGAAGGATCAGTCGACTGATCACTTGGCCATTGGAAATTGCGGCTACGTATCTCCGCGGATCTGCTTGTTCAGAAGCCATTGGCTTCGGCGGCAGTCGACTGATGGTGAGCATCAGTCGACTAATCGAAGCCCAACGGGAAAAACAGCCCCTCTTCTATAAGAAGGGGCCTTTGCGAGCTTGGTGAAGCTAGTGCTCTCATTCCTAACTATACTCTTGTGCTCACCAAGCTTTTTCCAAGTATTTGTGTGATTCTAAACCTCCTCTTCTAGAGTCTTAATCTTCCATCATTGTAAAGAAGAGGAGTGCATTGTAAAACAAGGTTTCTCCACCTTGGTTCATCCAAAGGAGATTTAGTGAAGCTTGGCTAGGGCTAATCCACCTTACGGATTGCCGTGGAGGAGCGTCATCTCCGAACCACGTACATCGGGTATTAGCATTGCTTTCATTGTTTTCTTATTTGTATGTGTATTGCTTCCGCTAACATTCTTGTAGAAACAAAGAAAGGCTAATCACCTCCCCCTCTAGCCATTACAAAGATCCTAACAAGTGGTATCAGAGCCCGGATAGCTTGGAAGATTTCACCATCAACCAAGGCATCAATTGCTCTTCAAGAGGGATATAGCACCGCCAAGCCATCGCTCTTCGATGGGAGTCATTTTGCGTATTGGAAAGGTAGGATGAAATATTATCTAATGAGTAATATTGAAATTTGGCATAGCATTGTAGATGGCTTTGAAGAACCGGTTGATGAACATGGAGACCCTATTCCAAGCAAGGATTGGACAAGGGAAATGAATAGGCGGTTCGAATCAAATGCAAAGGCGGTACTCACCATCCAATGCGCCATTACAATGGAGCAACTCAACAAGGTGGGGCCTTTCGAATCCGCCAAGGAGTTATGGGAAAAGCTCATTGAGCTAAATGAAGGATCCAAGGAGTCAAAGAGGGCCAAGAAGGACTTGCTAATTGGACAACTTCAAGCCTTCCAAATGAAGATGCATGAAACCGTAAGCCAAATGCATGGAAGGTTCAAGGAGATTGTGAATGGACTCCATATCATAGGTGAGCGAGTTGACAACCGGGATTTGGTAAGATACATACTTCAAGCATTTCCTAGAAATTCTCTATGGACTTCTATAGTTGATGCTATTAAAGTAACTAGGGATCTCTCTCAAATTAAAATTGATGAATTATTTTGTGAGTTTGAATTGCATGAGCAAACTAACATGTCTTCTAAGGAAAAGGGTTTAGCTCTATTTGTTGAAAAGAAGGAAAAGAAGAAGAAAGAAAGGAAAGAAGTATCATCATCATCCGAATCGGAGCATGACTCAAGTAGTGATGGAGACTCGTCTAGCGAGATGGCCAACTTTGTCAAGAAACTCTATAGAAAATCAAAGGAGTTCAAGAATAGAGAAGCAAGGAAGGGGTCTCATTCTTCAAGAGGTAAAATTAGTGGTAATTCAAATTTTAATAATAATGTGATTTGCCATGCTTGCAATAAGAAGGGGCACATAAAACCAAATTGCCCGGAGCTAAAGAAGAAGGAGGAAAAAGAAAAGAAAAAGAAGGAGAAGAAGGAGAAGAAGAAGAAGGAGGCCATGGTGGCTCAAACCACATGGGACACACCAAGTGTTGAAGAATCTTCCTCCGATGATGAGCTTTGCCACATCACACGTCATGTGGCACTCATGGCCCTAGGAGATGACTCCGGTACATCAAGCCAAGAAGAAGACTCTTCAAGTGATGAATCGTCATCTAGTGACGATGAGGTAATGAACTCTCCCAAAGTTAAGCTTCTTTATAAATCAATTGTTTATCTTAAAGAGGCTCTAGATAAGTCTAAATCTAAGGTTAAAAGCATGAAGGTAGAACTAAAGGCCATTAGGAATGAAAAACCTTCACATGTTGACTCTTGCATACTTAAGGAAGAGAATGACAAACTTAAGGATGAGGTTAGTGAGTTAAAGGCATGTCTAGAGAAATTTACAAATGACTCAAAATATCTTGACATGATCCTTAGCCAACAAAGAGCCGTTTACAATAAGGCCGGTATAGGATATAAGCCAAAAGAAAAAGAAGTTGCCTATATTTCATTGATTAATAGGAAAGAAACCATTAAGGGTAAGGTCAAGAAAGCATGGGTACCTAAGAAGTTTTTACTTAATGCTACCGGTCCAAATGTTTGGGTACCAAAAGCTTGTGTTTTTCATGTGATTTAGGTAGGTGAGCAAGGTTTGTGGATTGTGGATAGTGGTTGCTCAACACACATGACCGGGGATGTGAGCAAGTTCTCCACAATTAAGTATGTGAAGAAGGGAGCGGTGTCTTTTGGAAATAGTGGAAAACTCAAGATATTAGGTAGAGATACAATTGAGGTATCCCCCAAAATTGTCATTCACAAAGTTCTACTAGTTGAAAATATGAAATTTAATTTATTAAGTGTTAGTCAACTTTGTGATGCAAACTATCATGTTTCTTTTGAATCCTCTAAATGCATGATTAGACACAAGGAATTAAATAATTGTATGTTAGTTGGATATAGGAAGTCAAATATCTATTATGTTGATCTTTCATATGCTTCTAACATTTCTACTAAGTGTCTTGTTGCAAAAGAAGAAGAAAGTTAGCTATGACATAGGAGATTGGGGCACATCAACATGAAAAACATAGCCAAGGTAGCCAAGATGGAGTTGGTCAAAGGGCTACCAAAGATCAAGTATGTCAAGAACAAAATGTGTGATGCATGCCAAGAAGGAAAACAAACAAAAGCATCACACAAAGGTAAAACCTTAACTAATACTTCCTTACCATTAGAACTATTGCATCTTGACTTATTTGATTGCCATAGTACACCTTCTTTAAATAGTAGCAAATATTGTTTAGTTATAGTAGATGATTTTTCTAGGTATACTTGGGTCTACTTTATGAAACATAAGGATGATACCTTAGAAATAATCATAGGATTTAGTAAAAGGGTTGAAAATGAAAAGAGTCTCAAAATCAACCGGATCCGTAGTGATCATGGTGGTGAATTTGAAAATTCTAAATTTTCACAATTTTGTTTAGAGCAAGGGTACAAGCATGAGTTCTCTTGTCCCAAAACACCCCAACAAAATGGGGTGGTGGAAAGGAGAAATCGTGTCCTACAAGAGGCGGCTAGGACTATGCCTAATGCATATTCTCTACCTAGCTACTTGTGGGCGGAAGCGGTTAATACCGCTTGCTATATCCAAAATAGGGTTCAAATCCATAGGTTTTTAGGAAAGACATCATTTGAATTATGGAATGGCACTATTCCCACAATTCATTATTTCAAAGTCTTTGGATGTAAAGTTTATATTTTAAACACCAAAGATAACTTAGGAAAATTTGAATCCAAAGTGGATGAGGGAATCCTAGTTGGATACTCATCTACAAGTAGAGGATATAGAGTCTACAATAAGAGAACCCAAGGGATTGAGGAGTCCTCCAATGTTCAATTTGATGAAACCACTAGTACCTACCCTAGAAAGTCCTCCATTGATAAGGATATTAATGACAATAATCAAGACATTACCCAAAAACTTCAAAATTTGACCATAAGGGGTAATGATCAAGGGGGAGGAAGAGGAGATTCCGATGATGAAAGAAGGGTGGAAGATAACAATGATCAATTTGAAACCCCTTCTAGAACCCTAAGAATTCATCAAGATCATCCACTTGACCAAGTAGTAGGAGATATATCTCAAGGAGTAAGAACTAGGTCATTTCATAGACCTCCTACTAGTCAAGTTGCTCTTATTTCACAAATTGAGCCCAAATCGATCAATGATGCATTACATGATCCGGATTGGATCTTGGCAATGCAAGATGAATTGGCTCAATTTGAAAGGAGTCAAGTATGGGAGTTAGTACCTAGATCCAATGATTGCACCATAATTACTACAAGATGGGTCTTTAGGAATAAGCTAGATGACCAAGGAAATATCACTAGAAATAAGGCTAGGTTGGTTGCTAGGGGATTCAATCAAGTTGAGGGTGTTGGTGCAATCGGCCCAGGTCACGATTGACCAGGACTCGAGTTTGACTCGAGTGATGTTTTGATGTTTCGACAAAAACATATGACAATGTAATTGTCATGGGAAAGTCCAAGTCTTGAGTACTTGGCATGAAAAGTCCAAGCATGGGTCTTGGCAATATAAAAGTCCAACATGGGTTGGCAAGGGAAAAGTCCAAGCATGGGTCTTGGCAATGTAAAAGTCCAACATGGGTTGGCAAGGGAAAGTCCAAGCATGGTCTTGGCATTTGAGAAGTCCAACATGGGTTAGCAAGGGAAAAGTCCAAGCATGGGTCTTGGCAATGTAAAAGTCCAACATGGGTTGGCAAGGGAAAGTCCAAGCATGGTCTTGGCATTTGAGAAGTCCAACATGGGTTGGCAAGGGAAAAGTCCAAGCATGGGTCTTGGCAATGTAAAAGTCCAACATGGGTTGGCATGGGAAAGTCCAAGCTTGAGTCTTGGCATGAGAAGTCCAAGGAGTTTGATATTGGCTACGTAAAGTCCAAGCGGGAGTCTTGGCAGCATAAGTCCAATGGTTGGCGGCGTAAGTCCAATGTGCCTTGGCGATGTAGACACCGTTAGCATGACATAGCCGACGGAAGCACCTAGAGGCTAGCGCCGCGATGGATGAACAAGTCATGGATGACTTGGAGGGATCCGAGATGCGTGAGGCTGATGGAGGTGGCTAGAAGGCTTAGGTCTAGGCTAAGGGTGGTCTAGCAAGTATGGGGGCACCATACTTGGGTTAAAACCTCATTTTTGAGGTTGGCGATCGTGACATTATGGCGGTTCGTCGTGAGTCGACAGTTCGATTTGCGGTTTAAGTAAATGCTCTGGCGATCGCTGCTCATTGGAAGCGATCGGCCCGGTGTTGGCGGCACAATTGACTAGTGTCGGCGGCGATCGCTGCCAAGTTGGCGATCATTGCGATCCGATCAATGTCGAAACACGAAGCGCTCCATAGCGTGGCGATCGGCTGGCTGGCGATTGGCCCGCCAATGTTGGCGATCGTCGCCAGAGATCCGTTGGAGTTTTTCAGGCGTGGATCGAGCCGTTGTCTCACGACAACGATGGCATCGATCGGGTGACTTATGGCGGTTGGTGATGGCGAAATCAGTCGTGCGCAAGGATAAAAGGAGCTCGACGGGAGGGTTTTTGGCATTAGTTCTTAAGCAATTTCTTGGACATTTTTTAGATGATTTGCTGCTGCAAATCAGGGTCTTCAACCACGGTTCAAGCGATCAATAAGCAAGTAATCCAAAGGCATTTGTAAAGTTGTTTTCTTTACTAGTTTTGCATTGTATTATTGTATTTACTTGAATTCCTTTTGTTTATTGTTGTAAACATTTGTACGAGGTTTCTCCGCCTCCGACTTGTTGTCGAGAAGGAGTTTATTGATTAGTGATTGCATTGGCATCGCTAGAGCTCATTAGAGCTCGATCCGTGGAGTAGGAACCGTGTGGTTCTGAGCCACGTTAAATCTTCGTGTTATTGTGTTTGTGATTATGTTTCGTTATTGTTATTATATATTCATGCTAATCTAAACTGTAGACACTTGTAGAACACGCAACGCGTTTCCATCTATGCAAGAGTAAACGCTATTCACCCCCCCCCCTCTAGCGGCGTCAAATTTCCAACAATTGGTATCAGAGCCCGGGGCTCTTCTACGGACTAACCGCCGGGAGCTAAGACAAAGAGGCTAGAGGGTGAAGATGGAAGAACCATTGGGATGGGACATCAACACCCCAATTCCCTATTCCTTCTATGGACGAGAAGGTTTCAATTCTTGGAAGGCGAGAATTGAAGATTTTTTAATGATGAGAGACCTTGAGGAGTGGTCCGCGTTGATGGAAGGATTTGAATATTCTAAGGGACCAAAGGGAGGGTTTCTCAAGAAGAAGAAGTGGAGTGAGGAGCAACTCCAACAATTCGATAAAAATAAGAAGGTAATCAAATTCATTTTTGATTTAATTCCTAATGACCTTTTGTGTAGTCTAGGTGACTATGTGGATGCCAAGGAGCTATGGAGCGATTTGGCCAAGCTCCATGAAAGTCTATCATCGGTCCAAGAAGAAGGACCATCACCCTCTCAAGCTCAAGCAAGCACATCCCCATCTAAAGAGCTTGAGGAGTCAGAAGGTGATAGGGAGTCGACTTAGGATCGGAGAAAGAAGAGGTGGAAGAGGTGGAAGAAGCATCCACCTCAAGGATTGAGGAGGAGAGAACTTCCACAGGGCGGAACAAATTCAAGAAGAAGTCTCTACCTGCGGGAGGAATGAAGAATCCACTACTATCAACACTCCCACCATTGGTAACTGAAACATATCAATTTGTAATAAAAATAATATAATATGTTTTGAGTGTATAGAAGTCGGGCAGTACTAGAGCAAGTGCCCAAAGAAGGTTAGGAAAGCTCCACCGGCACCAAAAGTCAAGGATGTCGATGCCCCAAGTCAAAAGAGCAAGGAGCATATCATATGCTTCAAGTGCAACTCAAAGGGGTATTACCGGGGTCAATAGCCTAGGGGGAGCAAAAAGACCCAAGAGGGAGCTACACATGTAGGGGGAGCTAAGGCTAACCCTAAGGTATATTTTAGTAATGCTCTTTCTAATTCTTATAGTCAAAATCATGCTAGGAATAATTTCAATAGTCTTGCTATTTATCATAAAGAGCATGCTAGAAGTAAGGAATTTTGTTTAGGAGCTAAAAGTGTTAACTTCAAAAATAGGGAGAAATTTGGGACTAATGTCCCTAAAAACAATTTACCTAAGGACAAACCTAGGTCAAATAACTCAAGATCAATTTTACCTAGGGAGACAATTAGAAAGGTGCAAGAGCACCTAGGTCTAAACCCTAAATGGACTAGGCATATGCCTAGAAAGTCTCATGCCCAAGAATTTAATCAAAAATCAATTGGGCAATTAGAATTAGAAAACCAAGCCTTGAGGTCAAGGCTTGAGAAACTAGAAAAGACCCTTAGGAATATACAAAACCAAGTTAAAGGGTCTAATGATCAAAAGTCTAGGTCTAGATCTCAAAGTCAACACCTAGGACCTCAAAGTCAAAAGTCAACCAAGGGCAAGCAAGGTTTGGGTCACAAACCTAAGCCTAAAGTGGCTTACCATAGTGTTCCATTTGATTATGGAACACAAACTGGGTATAAGAAGACCAAGGTTACTAGGGAAGCTATCCCTAAGAGTAACCATAGTTTATGCCTAGTGGCTAAGGTTTCTAGGAAACCTAAGGTGGCCACTAAGAAGGTTGCAAGGGGAGTTACCCCTAGAGTCAACCTAGGTAAGACCCAAATGACCAAGGCTAACAAGTCTAGGAGGGTCGTTAGGAAGGTATCTAGGGAGGTTATCCCTAAGGAATACCTAATTAACCCTAGGAGCTCAAATCGGTTTTGGGTTCCTAAGAGCGTGATTGATTCACGCTAGATGGGTTTAGGGTGTGCCAACCTTGATTGGATGGGTAGTTAACTCAACCATGGTAAAGGTGGCACTTTAGGATATTTTCAAGGTTATGGTTACCTTGGAAATAGACTTGAATCAATATCCTAAAAGATTTTAGGATGTGCCAATGCACTTTTGAAATTAAGAAAAATCAATTAAATTGGCACAATTTAGGTTTAGAGGTTAGTGTGTCATTTGGTTTTTGGCACACTAGGGAGATTAGGTTAATATGACAAAATATGATTAATCCCAACAAATGGAAATTAATATTAAAATTTAGGTATTATTATACCTATATATTTTATATGTCATGCTTTGTTTGCCATATAACATGCCATGACATCATGCTTACTTTTAATCATTTTATATGTCATGTTCATGTTTTAGGATTAAGGTTTTAAATGTCATGTGTTTTTAGATTTCATCTTATGCCATGACATCTTGATTATGAGCATATGCTTATTTATATCATCATTAATGTCATAATCATTTATGTATTTAAGAAAAATTTCGATTGAAATTGATTTAAGGACTAAGGCATGACTTGGAGTCTCATTCATAAGGGAATCAAGTAGGGTTGCCTTAAAAGATGCATGAAACCCTAGTTTTAAATGAACCAAAACCCACATCTCACATCCAATTGACATGTATGTGTATTTATACACCTTAGATACATGTGAGATGCTAGGATATGAGTTAAGTTCAAGGTGCATAGTTTTTGCATCTAGATGAACTAAAACTCATCTAATTTCAAATGTGGATCATTAGGAAAGCTTGTGTACAAGTCATGTGCATAGAGCCCAAGGAATATGATCCAAAACATGGTTTTGAAATCATTTTAAAATCAATTTAGAAAACCTTGGTGAAGTCTATCTTTTGATAGCAATCACCATTGATGAAGTTAATACAAAATAGGGCCAAAACATTGAAAATTTCAATGGTTTTGAGTTTTGTATCAAACTCACTATTTTACGGGTAAAATAATTTTCAAATATTTTTCACCCATTGTAATGACTATAAGTAATATACGTATCAAATTTTATGATTTTTCAAATTACGTATAATTACTTATTTCCCGAATCTCGATTACGATATTGAAATTAAATTTGACTATCGATCGCTTCTACTAGTGGCGATCGGTGATATAGGTGATCGGTGATTCTTGTCAGTCATTGCCAGGTCTGATTTCGGGTTAACAAGGTTTGTTTAGCCCGTGTTCAGCTATGGAAAAGGTTCCTAATCACTCCTAACCCTAGGATATGCTTTAGGAAGTATTATAAAGGGTGAAAATCCATTGGATATGGATTAGGAGTTGTGTTAGGTCAAAGTATCAAATTTAGGGTGAGTGAAAGTTCTATGTTGAACTTAGAACCTTAATTTTGATGGTTTAGAGTTCCTATTGGCTTATAGGCTTCCCAAGGACATTGTTGGTGCAATGGTCAATGGGAAGCAAGCCTTTAGGGGGAGGTATCCATCTTGGGATGATGGATGTGTCTTTCTACTTGAAGAGGAGAAGTTATTGGGAGAGTATCATCAATTGGGAAAATTGATGGGTTTTTGATACCCAATTTGGAAATTGGGATAGAGTATAGGATTGCCTCTCTTGAGTGATATGTGAATTATCACTAGGAAGATGGTAGGCATCCTAGGTATTTATTTTTGGATCAAGGGGGAGATTGTAAGATCTCATTGGGACATAAGACATTGACCTCCTTGGAGAGAAAACCTTTTTGATGTTAGTCAAAAAGGGGGAGAATGTTTGAGGGAGAACATTTGGAGAGTGTTTACCAATTTGGGATAATTGGTAAGGGATTTGAGTTAGTGGTCTAACTCAAATGATTTGTTTGGTTTTTGTCAAACATCAAAAAGCGGGAGATTGTTGGTGCAATCGGCCCAGGTCACGATTGACCAGGACTCGAGTGATGTTTTGATGTTTCGACAAAAACATATGAAAATGTAATTGTCATGGGAAAGTCCAAGTCTTGAGTACTTGGCATGAAAAGTCCAAGCATGGGTCTTGGCAATGTAAAAGTCCAACATGGGTTGGCAAGGGAAAAGTCCAAGCATGGGTCTTGGAAATGTAAAAGTCCAACATGGGTTGGCAAGGGAAAGTCCAAGCAGGGTCTTGGCATTTGAGAAGTCCAACATGGGTTGGCAAGGGAAAAGTCCAAGCATGGGTCTTGGCAATGTAAAAGTCCAACATGGGTTGGCAAGGGAAAGTCCAAGTTTGAGTCTTGGCATGAGAAGTCCAAGGGGTTTGATATTGGCTGCGTAAAGTCCAAGCGGGAGTCTTGGCAGCATAAGTCCAATGGTTGGCGGCGTAAAATCCAAGCAGAGTCTTGGCGGCGTAAGTCCAATGTGCCTTGGCGGTGTAGACACCGTTAGCATGACATAGCCGACGGAAGCACCTAGAGGCTAGCGCGATGGATGAACAAGTCATGGATGACTTGGAGGGATCCGAGAGGCGTGAGGCTGATGGAGGTGGCTAGAAGGCTTAGGTCTAGGCTAAGGGTGGTCTAGCAAGTATGGGGGCACTATACTTGGGTTAAAACCTCATTTTTGAGGTTGGCGATCGGCGCATTATGGCGGATTCGGCGTGAGTCGACTGAGTTCGACTACCGGTTTAAGCTAAATGCTCTAGCGATCAGTGCTCATTGGAAGCGATCGGTGGTGTCGACGGGATTGGTAGTGTTCGGCGATCGGCAACAAGTCGGCGATCATTGCCCGATCAATGTCGAGCACCGAGCGCTCCGTAGTCGGTACGGCGATCGGCTCTGGCGATCGCGCCAATGTTGGCAGTCGACTACCAAGAGATCCGTTGGAGTTTTTCCAGCATGGATCGAGCCGTTGTCTCACGACAACAGTGGCATCAGTCGACTGGTGACTTATGGCAGTCGACTGATGGGCGGAAATCCAGGTCGCGCGCAAGGATAAAAGGAGCTCGACGGGAGGGTTTTTGGCATCAGTTCTTAAGCGATTTCTTGGACGTTTTTAAGGCGATTTGCTGCTGCAAATCAGGGTCTTCAACCACGGTTCAAGCGATCAACAAGCAAGTAATCCAAAGGCATTTGTAAAGTTGTTTTCTTTACTAGTTTTGCATTGTATTATTGTATTTGCTTGTATTCCTTTTGTTTATTGTTGTAAATGTTTGTACGAGGTTTCTCTGCCTTCGACTTGTTGTCGAGAAGGAGTATATTGATTAGTGATTGCATTGGCGTCGCTAGAGCTCGTTAGAGCTCTATCCGTGGAGTAGGAACCGTGTGGTTCCGAACCACGTTAAATCTTCGTGTTATTGTGTTTGTGATTGTGTTTCGTTATTGTTATTATATATTTCGCTGTGCTAACGAAACTTGTAGACACGAACACGTGAACATTTTCCATCTACGCAAGAGTAAACGCTATTCACCCCCCCTCTAGCGGCGTCAAATTTCCAACAGTGGGGCTTGACTATGATGAGACTTATGCCCCGGTTGCTAGATTAGAGTCTATTAGAATTCTCTTAGGGTATGCTTCCTATATGGGATTTAAACTTTACCAAATGGATGTTAAATCGGCATTCTTAAATGGTTATATTAAGGAGGAAGTATATGTAGAGCAACCACCCGGGTTTGAGAACATAGATTATCCAAACCACGTATATAAGCTTAGGAAAGCATTATATGGGTTAAAACAAGCTCCCCGGGCATGGTATGAAAGATTGTCATCTTTCTTAATTTCTAAGGATTTTAGGAGAGGCCAAGTAGATCAAACCTTGTTTATAAAGTCAACATTAAAAGATATCTTTATAGCCCAAATATATGTTGATGACATTATTTTTGGGTCAACAAATGATGATCATCTTCAAGACTTTATAAAAAACATGGAAAATGAATTTGAAATGAGTTTAGTTGGAGAGCTCAACTTTTTCCTAGGGTTACAAGTCAAACAAACCAATGAAGGTATTCATATTTATCAAACCAAATA
Source organism: Wurfbainia villosa (assembly GCA_025175895.1). Lineage (NCBI taxonomy): Eukaryota > Viridiplantae > Streptophyta > Magnoliopsida > Zingiberales > Zingiberaceae > Wurfbainia > Wurfbainia villosa. The sequence goes on from CM045988.1 coordinate 69,863,303, forward strand.
TGCAAATGAAATGATCAAGAAATTTGGTTTGGAAAATGCCAAAATTGTAACCACTCCTATGGCCATTAACACTATAATAGATAGTGATCATGATGGTAAATCAATTGATCTTAAACTTTATAGGAGTATGATTGGTAGCCTACTATATCTAACCGCTAGTAGACCCGATATCTTATTTGTGGTAGGTATGTGTGCAAGATACCAATCTTGTGCCAAAGAATCATATTTAGTAGTCGTTAAGAGAATTTTAAGATACATTAAAGGCACCCTAAATGTAGGACATTGGTATCCTAGGACTAGGTCCTTTGAGCTGCTTGGTTATACCGATTCCGATTATGCCGGTTGCAAATTGGATAGGAAGAGTACTAGTGGTGGATGCCAATTTCTTGGGTCCTCCCAAGTTAGTTGGAGTAGTAGGAAGCAACATTGTGTTGCTTTATCAACCACCGAAGTTGAAAATATGGCTATGGGTGGTTGTGTAGCTCAATTACTTTGGATGAGACATACTCTTGTGGACTATGAGCTACACTACTCTAACATTAAAGTTTATTGTGACAATGTGAGTACCATCAACTTGACCAAAAATCTGGTACATCACTCTAGGACCAAGCACATTGAAGTGAAACATCACTTCATAAGAGATCATGTGGCTAGAGGGGACATTGAACTTAATTATGTAGAATCTAAGTCTAACCTTGCCAATATCTTCACCAAATCTCTTCCCGAAACCGAATTTTCATCATTAAGGAGAGAGCTTGGTATGTGCTTTGTAGAGTAAAAGTCTAGGTTTGCATGATCCCATATTCATATGTTAGCCTTATACCTTGATGCATCTCACAAAAGCCTTAAGAAACCTTGATTTTTGTATTGAGACACTTAGAAATATGTGAGATGATAGGGAAGGTGTACTTGGCTCATCATGCTTGTTATGATGCATTACTATGAGCCAATGACACACCTAGAGACATGAATACCTTATGGACCAATCATTGGGAAGGCTTGTATTCAAGTAATGAATACATAGCTCTAAGAACATGGTTGGAAATTCCAAATCATATATATTTTAAACTATATTCATCATATTTTGAAAAACAGTTTTCAAGTGGAACACAAAAGTGATACAAAGTTTGCAAAATCTTTAGAACTTTTGTTAGGTTCCAAGTTTGTATCAATCTTGAAATTTGAGAAACATATATTTTTAAAACTATTTTTCCTTAATAAAGTATGATTCCAGAAATGTGTACGCAAAATTTCATAATTTTTCGAGATTTTTGGAATTTCAAGCATTCGAAGTTAAATGAAAAGGTGAAATTGGATTCAGGCCTAGCGATCATTGGTTGAAACGTCGATTGATAATAAATAGCTCCATTCTCTGATATTTAGTGTATCTTTGATGTCCTAAAACTATAGCATGATAATATTGAGTATAAACAAATTTTTAGGACTGTTTAATGCAGTGTTTTAGGGGGAGTGTCATAAAATATATCTTTTTCATCCCCAAACTTACATTGTTGGTGCAAAGTTAGGACTTAACTTTCGAACTTTTGTATGCTTTGCTTCCAATGTTATTCACACATCATGAAGCATATCTTGAATTAAGGGAATGTTTAATATCAATTTTATACCTTAGTCCAAGATACAACAACTTTAATTCTTTCTTGAAATTTATAAATCCTTCTCTTTTTGATGCGTGTCAAAGGGGGAGAAGGAATGTTTAAGTTAGATTTCATATTATGATTATGTAAAGACCTAACTTAAGTGATTGCCAAACATCAAAAAGGGGGAGATTGTTGGTGCAACAATGCCCCAAGCATTTATATGTTTTGATGTTTGGATAATCATCTAAGTTAGGCAATGCTTTGTGATCTAATAATTGCGAATATGTTTAAGTGACAGGGAAATCCAAGGATGAAGACTTGGTAAAAGAGAAGTCCAAGTATGATCTTGGCAAGGAAAGTCCAAGGGACGGACTTGGCAGCATAAGACCAAGCTTGTAGTCTTGGCAGCATAAAGTCCAAGTGAACCTTGGCAAAGGAAGACCAAGTATGATCTTGGCAAGGGAAGTCCAAGGGATGGACTTGGCAGCATAAGACCAAGCTTGTAGTCTTGGCAGCGTAAAGTCCAAGTAAACCTTGGTAAAGGAAGTCCAAAGTAAGGTCTTGGCAGCATAGGTCCAAGCTGTAGGGGATCGATATGGCCGGCTAGAGGGGGGTGAATAGCCCTCGTACGTTGTACGTCGTAAATTGCTCGTCTACAAAAGATTAGCGCAAGCGGAATATACAAATACAAAGCAAAAGACAAACAATAAAACAAACGCTAACACGATGGTATAACGTGGTTCACGGCTACGCCGCTAATCCACGGTCCCCGATTCGTCCTCGGTGAATCACTCCGTTAAACCAATCCACTAAATGGTCTCTCCTTTGCATCAAGCTAGGTGGAGGTAACCTTTACAACCAAGATCACTCTTCTTGCAATAGGATTGAAGTAAAGACAAGTAAGAAGAGTTTAGAGCTTGTGGGGCACTAGGAAGATCGTTTGGAGTATGAGCATTAGCCTCTCAAAGGCTCACACCCTCTCTTTTTATAGAGAGGGCTAACTTCTTCCGTTTGCGCCATCGATTGCCGCCCTTGGCGATCGTCCTAGCGGCCTCGAACACGTCGGATCCGGCCGTTGTAGTCAGCGGAACTCTTGGCGATCGGTGATGGACCTCATCGGTCATTGCTCTCCGTAATTCTCGCCCGCGATCGGCTCACGAGCGATTAATGGCGAACCCTTATTGACCCGGTCATTGCGCCTTGATGGTCGGTGATGGTCTGCGATCGGCCGCGTATAGTAGTCATTGCTGGCCTAATCGATCGATCGTATACGGTCGAACTCACTCGACTCGAGCGATCGGCGCCATGACATGGCGGTCGGCCCGGTGTCGAAAAACCCATCCGACACTTGGCCAGATGGCCAAGTTTCACCTAAGAGCTACCCTTCCCTGGGTTACAATCGCTCACTCTCATTTCTCGGAGTCCCTTGCCTTCGAAGTTCTCTTCGTTCTCGGCCACGTCCCTCGGCAGCATCAGGCGCACGGCTCTGCAATGCTCCTTCGCGTCTCTTGCCTCGAAGTCTACTTCCTCCGGCTTCACTCCAAGCTTCTCGTCCGGCGGTCCCTCGGATGCTCCAAGCGCACGGCTTCCGCAAAGCTATCCTTCACCGACTCAAGGCATGAGTCATGAGATATGAAACTCGCCACGGCTCCATGTGCGAATTACTAAGTCCTGCACGACTTCAACGCACATATCACATCAACATATCAAACTAACTTAAACCCTTTGCCACACCATCAAAACCATATTACGGCAAGAGATTGCCCTAACACAAGCTTGTAGTCTTGGCGGCGTAAAGTCCAAGCATTTAGCAACCCAAGATATGACGAAACTGAAGGAAGCTCTTGGAAGCAAAGCGCAAAGGATGAACAAGTCGCGGACTCGGAGATATCCTGGAGGCGCAAGGCTTAATGAGGAGCTAGAAGGTTGAGTCTAGGTCTAGGGTGTAAAATCAAGTGTGAATTACTCATACTTGATGAGTATCGATCGATACGATGTATCGATCGGCCCAGTCGGTGCTCGGCCGAGTCGGTGAAACCACGACCATCGATCGACTTCTTTAACGATGGCGATCGTGATGTTGCTATCGATCGCCGGCGATAACGGATTAGCGATCAGCGCAAATACGAGCCGCGAGTGTAGTCGCGACTCATCGCGACCTACGATCACTCGTGATCACTCCATCGATCGGTGATGGAAGGATCGATCGTGATCATGGCCGTTGGAAATTGCGGCTACATATCTCCACGGATCTGCTTGTTCAGAAGCCATTGGCTTCGGCGGCAGTCGACTAATGGTGAGCATCAGTCGACTGATTGAAGCCCAACGGGAAAAACAGCCCCTCTTCTATAAGAAGGGGCCTTGGGGAGCTTGGTGAAGCTAGTGCTCTCATTCCTAACTATACTCTTGTGCTCACCAAGCTTTTTCCAAGTATTTGTGTGATTCTAAACCTCCTCTTCTAGAGTCTTAATCTTCCATCATTGTAAAGAAGAGGAGTGCATTGTAAAACAAGGTTTCTCCACCTTGGTTCATCCAAAGGAGATTTAGTGAAGCTTGGCTAGGGCTAATCCACCTTACAGATTGCCGTGGAGTAGGAGCATCATCTTCGAACCACGTACATCGGGTGTTAGCATTGCTTTCATTGTTTTCTTATTTGTATTCTTATTTGTATGTGTATTGCTTCCGCTAACATTCTTGTAGAAACAAAGAAAGGCTAATCACCCCCCCCCCCCTCTAGCCATTACAAAGATCCTAACAATCTTCTTTTTGACGCTGCTTCTGTGCTGATCTCTGCTGAAGAAGAGTATCAAGGAACTCCAACCATGCCTGAGGTAGTAGGTTGTTGCTGTTGAGATAACCCAATCTTCTGTGTTGATCTCTGCTGTCGAGACGATGCATCTTCCTCCCGGAATACCATCGATAGTCTTCAACTGAGTCTTCAAAGTACACCTCTTCCACTGTACTAGTTGCTCACAATAGCAACAGCTGAACTGATCCAATGGATAATCTGGCTTCGCATGTCTTCGTGATCTGCACTGCACGCACATAATCCCTTCAAAGTCTTTGTTCTGATTTTGCTGATATCCACGAGAACATCCTGATGATCTGTGGTTGGTCTTCTATAATCGAAAAATAGCTCAAAGTCTATGACTCTGATCTTGTTCCTTTATCCCACAGTCGGAGATTTCTGACTCTATTAAGTTGACCTGCAATATTTGCTTACCGGTCTCCAACTCTTAAACCCTTGTACGGAGTCATTTCTAAACTCCTGTCTTAATCCAACGCCTTCCGATAGGATCTGGTAGAAGATCTCGGCATCACAACCCAACTATAAGCCAATAACTCTGGGTGGCTTAAATCATCCATTTATCCTCTTGAGCAATTAGGTGGTCGTAACCTCTGCAAGTCTCACGAATCTGCACAGTACACTATTACTAACCGATCACCCCTTTTTTTTAAAGCTCAAGAATTCCTTACAATGTGTCACTAAAAGTGACACGGGGAAATACACTCTTTCAACATCACTAATCTATGGTCAAGTGATATTTTATTTCCCGAAGATTATTTTCAGCATTTATCACCAAATACCGGCTTGATCCCAATAATGGTATGCAAACAACTCTTCTTTCTCGTATAACATGAGTTAAGTACTCAAAAGTACTCTCCAAGTTATACATCTCAGTACGAACAACTCAGGGATAAAATCCCTATGAAACACCGTAACCTAGCCTTCCGCTATCTGCATCAACAATAGATAATTTGTCTTGTCCATTACCCAACATGTAATGATCTGACTAGCTTAATTAGTCAAAATCTCTAAGAGAAATGTGACGACTTGACCCCTATTTTCCGACTCGGTATCAGTCGGCTCTCAAAGGTAAATCGCCTTCTCGACACAGGTTCAAGACTCACAAACTTAACAGGTCATTCCCGTGGTCAACTCATACCACGGTTACGAATAATAACCAACACAATATAGGTTATTCCCTGGTATAAGAATCTAAATGCATAGGCAACTAAAATCGGGAGTATAAACCCTAAAGGTCACTCTGGTTGGTCGCCTCAGTGGACGACCCCTACTACAAGTCTGCACAGGTGTCATAACTCTATTGTATACATCTACTGTTCAAGTTTAGATAAATATCTACTAAGCCATAAGTTTTTCAAAAATTCTTACCTCGTGCTGCTTGGAGCTCAGGCCGCTGTCCATCTCATCTCAAAAACCAAAACCGAACAAATCTACTCCCGAGAATCCAAGACTCAACTCAAAAATAACATTGTATGGCATCGCAAAACCTTGGGCTCTGATACCACTAAAGTTGTCACGCCCCGAGAGCATGCCGAGCTGAAAATAAAATGAACGGCACCTCCCCTGTACGTGGCAACATTTCGGGTTAATACAAGGCCCATAGGCCCACAATAACAATAACATAACAAATAAAAACACAACAACATAACGAAATACAGTGGAAACTAATACAACGAACTACCCATAACCCCACATATACAATACATCCACATCATGCATACCGGTATGACTAACACACCATAACCACATACAGTACATCGACAAAATCCGAATCTACAAGTCCACAACACAGTACACTACGAAAACTCCAAATACAATACACGGCGGATGCAAAGCCCAAAACCAATACGGGAGCCTCGAAGGTGAGATGAGATGTCAGCCAGCGGTGCTCCAAGCTGTCACGAAGTCTTATACCTGTTACCTGGGTGACAGAAAAACCCAGGGTCCGTGGGGGGGTGGTGAGTAAAACTCAGCAGGTAATAGAAAAACATGTATATATGTCATATCACATGTATTTTCAACAACATACTCTAAAGGTACAACAGGTATATCAGCATAGTATATAAATACAAGCATATACCGTCTAACCAAATAAACAATATAAAAATACAGACATACCTGAAGTCTGCTACGCTACTCTGATCCAACCTGAACATATATCAAACATATATATATATAACAAGAAGAGTAGATCAACTCACAATATACTCTAGCTACAGGTCAAGGTATCTAATGGTATGTCCAACACAGATACCAGTACCTGACACAACCGTATAACATATGCAGGAAGCATGCATGAATATGATGTACAATCAAATGTAGCAAGCATAATATAATCAAGTGCAACATCACAATAAGCATATATATATATAGACTGTATCTATATATATATTAATCTCAACCATCCATATATATATATACATACATATATGTATCTATATATGGTAATATGCAAAGTGCCATCAGATACGACAATGCAGCATGCATGGTCATGCCTGCTCACCCCTACTCGCTACCACAACCCCAGTGTGGCCTAGTTGGCACGACATGACAACTGTCCCAACTCACACCAACCACTGCTATAGAGTGGCCGAGTGGGCAGTATGATCAAGTAGCATATGAGCGTAAAGAGCTCGCTACACAATGGGGGTCCCTGCTGCTGGCCACTCCGACTAACACTACCAATGAGTGGTCGAGTACCACGCACCCAGGACAACTGCACGCAACTCCAACTACCACCGTCTATAGTGGTAGAGTGCGGCAATTCAATCATTACCGGCAGCAACTCCTCGAAACTTGGCAGCCCCGTTCAATTGCTCGAGACCGCTGTCCAAACCAACAGTCGGCTTAGCCAAGGAAGATGAACAGCAAGGTAAACGGAGGAGAGTTCACACTTACCGACAGTCAGAATCTCCCCCTAATCTGCTTGGTTCGCCGGACACACCAACTACAACACCACTGCCCTAATTTCCTGCGGTAATCCCCTGTTCACTATCACAAGCCTCTGTCAACCATCGATCCAAGCTAGATTGCACAACTAGGATAAATCTCTCATCTAGGATAAGGAGAAGGTCGACAGCTTACCTAGCTACAGCGACAATCGGCCAAAACAGCTCACGCCCAAATAGCGGCGCCCTTTGCCGGTCCAAAGCGCGAGAGGTCGAGGAGTTGGGGTGGGAAAGGCCGCCGTAATCGCTGATCACCGAGCAGGAGATCGCATTTAATGGAAAGGTTCGCACGTCAAATCGCTGGATCACCGAAAGCGTGGAGATCGCTTGCTTCCTGTGGGCGATCACCCGCAGCGGCGATTGTCGCAGTTGATCGCGACGCCGCATGCACGCATTTACGTGGCACAAAGCTTACAAGCATCGCTACGCAGATAGCGATCGAGCGATCCGACATGCTGACGACGTCGACGAAGAGAAGAAAAGGAGGAGAAAGAATCGACGGTGGAAGAGAGGGGAAGGAGAAGAATCGCGCCTGCGTGGAGGAGAGGAAGAAGAAACATCGGGAAGAAGAGGAGTCAGGGGAGAGTAAAGAGGAATCGGATTTATTGAGAAATTTAACACCTCATTATAGTCTAAACAGGCTTTACAAAAGCCTATTTGCTTTATCCCCATGAAAATATCTATAGAACCTCCATTTAAATCCAGAAAAATATCTAAAAATTCCTGGAAAAAATCCATAAGATATTTTATCAATTACCGAGGAATATTTTTTTTTCGGTATTTTACATTGGCCATTTAAGAAAAGAAGGAAAACAAGTACCTTGCAACGACAAAAACAAGTGAATGTACCAAGACTTTTGTCTTGGATTAGTAGTGTGGGAAAACGAAATTAAATGAAACAAAAAGATCATAAAACCAAAAATAAAAAGAAAAAAATCTGTAAGAAATTGCTAGATTGGTGGTTTCACCAAATCGTAGAGCCCCCGGCTCTGATACTGTAGGGATGTATACTGAAAAGTCTATCTTTTGTATCAACATCTTTATTTTGAAATAAGAATCACATGATCATTGTTTGCATTTTTATGGTTATGCAATATTGTTTAATACATTACATTATAGATAACATGGTGTCTGATGTCACACGGGAGATCATGTTATCGACTCCTTATAAAGTATAAGTAAAGGCTCACAACTGAGATGGCTTTGGACAAACCATCGGAATAGTTGTAGTGTGATTTGGTATTAGTTTGTCTTGACCATAGAATCACACTAGTGCACTTTGTGTGTATTGAGCAGGACCGACTTAGAGGTGATTCGATTTATTGCTGACTACATAATCGAATCGGACCTCAGATGTTATTTTGTACATGCTCTTAATCCCGATATAATAACGGGCACATATACTTAGTATTCATCTCTTTGATTTACCAATGGGTGAGATTTATAGATTAAATCGATAGGCTCGGTAAGTTGGGAGATGATATTATTTATATAGTGTACCATTGATATAGGAGGAAACCGTGTCCTATATATTAGGATGATGATGTCCCCTTGAGGAGCTCATAAGGTTCATCATGTAAACCCTGCAGGTGGACTTGGTCCGGCATGATGAAAAGGTTGAGTGGTACTACTCATGGAGTTAGATGTTGATTAATTAATGGTCAGTAAATTAATTAATCGACGGACATTCGAGATCTTAAACACGGGGAGAAAATGTACAAATAATATATGGAGCCCATATTATCTTATGGGGGTTGGTGAGGTAGATCAATGATAATCCTTTAGTGGATTGGATTATCATTAATGGATCAGACTTTATGTGGGCTTGATCCATGGGTGGCCAAGATCCAACTCCTCCTCATGGTCCCTAATGTAGCATATTAACACCTCATGAAGCTTAGATCCAATTGATAGAAACAAAACTCTAGATCCAAAGGTAGAGATTAAATCTCTAGATCCGACGGTTGAGATTAAATCTCTAGATCCGATAGTTGAGATTAAATCTCTAGATCCGACGGTTGAGATTAAATCCCTAGAACCAATGGTAGAGATTAAAAGGAGGCTTATCCCTAACTCTATAAAAGGAGGGCAAGGCGTTGGCGTGGAGGACAATTCAAGAGAAGCTAGGGTTTTGGAAGTTGGCGGCAAGGCATAGGAGCTAGGGTTTGGGCTTGGGCGGCACCTAATAAGGAAATTTTTTCCTTGTGTTGTTCTTCTTCCCCAAGCTGCCGGCGCCCTTGGAGTTCCTTCCAGCCCTTGGCCGTCATCCAAAATAGGTCCTCTCCTTCTCCTTGGCCGGTGGAACAAAGGTTTAGGGTCCTCCCTTGAAGCTTTTGGCCGACCACTCTCAATCTCCTCTTCCTTCTTGGCCGGGGGCAAGCTTCCTCCTTGGAAGTTATTGGTCGGTTGAAAGAAGGAATAGAGCCTTGTTTCTATTCTTCCTCTTGCTTTGGAAGAGCAAGGAAGGAAGATTTGTGATCTAGGAGCTTCAACTTTTGGTAGATCGTCGCCCACACGACGTCCGAAAGGAGGAAGGTCATACATTAGAAGATCGAGAGGTATATCTATTCTCTATTCTCTTTTGTTATTTTCTTGAATTTGTTTTTCCAATTATGAGCATGATATAAATCTATTTGTGGCTAAATAATTCTTGGATCCTGAACATAAACACAAAAACCGGCGATCCGGATATCGTCTATTCCGTGGCTACTCGTAGAATAGAGGTTGGTCGCTTGAACAACAAGTTTGTTCAAGTGACCTCTCTAAACGAATAGCACGACGATGATTTGATTGTTTGGGCAATCCCTTTTGTCTAGGATTAATTTTTTTTTAATCCGAGGACATCGATGGGATCGCCATGAACAAACAACCAAGGTGAAGTGGGAAGCGAAGTTTCCCCTCACGGACTTGATAAGCAAAACCCTTCAGATACCACTTGTTGGATTGATTTGAGCGATAGAGGAGGGAGGGGGGAGGGGGGTGAATTACGCAAAACAATTTTTCGAATTCGTTTGATTAAGAAAAGAGTGCGTAGCGAAAAATTAAATAGAACACTTTTGTTTTTACTTGGTTCACAGTCTTCGGCTGCTAATCCAAGGCCCTAACGGTCCTAGACCATGTACGGAGGGCAAATCACTAAAATACTCCTCCACGTTGGAGGTAGGAGTAAGCGAGTACAAGAAAAAGAAAAAACTCGAGGTAGAGGGACACTCCCCCTCTCCTCGTTATGATAAAAAGATTCGAGAAAAAAAGACTAATACAAGAATTTAAAATAGATGAAATAAATTAAGCTTATATCGATGAAAGGAGAATAAGAACTCAAGCTTTGATCATCGGAGTATTAGAACTTCATCGTCGTAGAGTGATCGAAGAGTTGCGGCGTTGCGGAAGCTTTTGGAGAGCTTTTTTGATGATGAAAATGGTGTGGAGAACCCCTTCTTTTATAGTCTTTAGAAGCCATAATCGTTGATATAAAGTTTCATGAGGTGATGCCACCTAGCCCTTGAAAAATAGTGATAAGCTTTAACTCTTCTCGAGGCTGATCCTTGACCATCAGTCGACTACTCAATCCTAGCAGTCGACTGATGGAGGAAGCAGTCGACTGCCAACAGTTGATGTTGGTGCAGTAGGCACCTAAGTCGAACCTGAGTTTTGATTATAGCAAATGATACAAAGTTAAACTTATGTCGTTATCTCACGAGCTGAATCGAGTGTACAGAAGATTGCTAAAGCTGGAGCTGAAGGCTAGCGACACTCGGAGGAAGCCGGGTGGTCGGGCGACACTCGAGTGACTTCGGAGGGAGCCGAAGGAATCGAGTGGAAGGCCGGAAGCAAAAGCGACATGGTAAGTATCGAGGTAAGCTCGTGTGTGTGAGCGTAAGTGAGGTCGTATCCTCCTTACGGGGATGGTCTTAAGCGTAGATCCGACCAAAGACATCCCATCGATGGTCTAGGTCGAGATCGGACGGTCGAAGGCCATCGAAATAATATTTTCTTTGAGCTAACTTTGCCTTGCAGCTAGCATCAGTCGACTGCCAGCTTGGAGGACTTGATCGCCTTCATCCGATCGTTTATCTGTCGAAGACTCGTGATGCTACCATCCGATCGATGATGGCCATCGATCGTGATGGTCAATGATCGCCGAGGAGTCAAGGCTTATCACCCCATTTCAAGGAGGTTTTGTGTCCATTTGTGATTGGTTGAAGACCCATTCGATGAGGGGCTCAAAGGCTATAAAAGGAGGGCTTGTCTTAGGGTTTTTCATCAATTAAAAAAGGCTTCCAAGTGCTTCCGATACGCTCTGACTCTCCGACATCCCTACGATGAAGCGCTACCGAGACGACGACTAGAGCTTCAACCTCCAACCTTTGAAGCCGTCGGTAACGAAAGTTTAAATTGTATTTCAGTTTATTTTTTAGTAAAGCTTTCATTATAACGAGGAGAGGGGGAGTGTCTCTCTACCTCGAGCTTTTGTCATTTTGTGTATCCGTCTAACTCCTACCTCCAACGAGGAGTTCTTTAGTAGTTTGCCCTCCGTACGTGGTCAAGGACCACTAGGGCCTTGGAGTAGTAGCCTTCGGCTACGAACCAAGTAAAACCCTTGTGTCTATTGTCTCGCTTGTTTTGTTTTTATCTTCCGCTGTGTCTACTCGCATTTTAACGAACGATTTTGAACGAAAAATTTCTATCGCTATTCACCCCCACCCTCTAGCGATCCGCTCGATCCAACAATTGGTATCAGAGCCGGGGGCGCTCAGATTCCGTGCAACCACCGGTCAAGCATTTTTTTTGTTTTCGTATTTATCATTTTAAGATTTCTCCCACACTACTAATCCAAGACCAAGTCTTGGTACATAGTTTTTTGTTGTATTTTTGCAAGTATTGATCGCCTTCGGAGTACCTCACGATCAAATGAGCATAACTTTTGTTACAAGTGGACTCACGAAACGATCTACCCACCAAATTGAAGCTCTCGCAGAGATCTACACTTCTTATGGGGGTTTACTCCCGTAACAAGCTGTTTTCATCCTCAAAAATCGACGTTTAGTAGCCTTTCGGGGACATCGAAGGTTGTGAGTACTTACTTTTTATTTGGTTTCTTATTTCTTTGCTTAACTTTCTATTTTTCGTTTGTTTCTTTTTATTTCCCGCACTACTAATCCAAGACGCAAGTCTTGGTACTTTCGTGTGTTTTTGTCGTTGCTAGGTTTTCTTTTTAGTCTCCTTGTTTTTTTGTTCTAATGGCCCATCTCGAGGGTTTTAGCACCGTCCGACCTCCGTTTTACAACGGAGATGATTTCCGTTACTGGAAAGGTCGGATGGAATGCTTTCTCAAAACCCAAATCGAGATGTGGATTATAATCCAAACGGGTTTCACACTTCCGACTAATGAAGTGGGTGACTCTATGGATTATGATCAATGGACCATTGCAACAAAACGACAAGTCGAAGCCGATGCCAAGGCAACACAAATCCTCCAATGCGGCTTGTCCAAGGAGGAGTTAAATCACGTCGGCCCCTTCATAAGCGCAAAGGACCTTTGGACAAAACTAGTGGAGCTACATGAAGGGACCGATGAAGCCAAGGTATGTAAGCTTGATCTTCTATTCAATAAACTATATAACTTAAAAATGCAGGAACACGAGTCCGCGATGCAACTCCATGCCCGTGTCCAAGACATAGTCAACAACCTACACGCAATCGGGCAAAAGGTCGAAAACTGCGACCTTATAAGGTATATACTAAACTCCTTTCCGAGGACTACCTTGTGGGCATCCATGGTCGATGCCTACAAGGTCTCCAAGGATCTTTCTAAACTTAGATTAGATGAACTTTTTTCTGATTTTGAACTTCATGAGCAGTCTAACTCAAAACCTGAGAAAGGTATAGCATTATTTGTAGGTTCAAAGAAGAAAATCGCTAGCAAGCCACCCCCGAAGGAAGAAGAGGATGAGTCTGATTCGGAGGTCGACTCGAAAATGGAGGCCGAACTAGTCAACCTAGTTCGGAGGATAGTCAAGGGCCGAAAATGAGCCATCACTCGACCCAACGAAGGTAAGCCTAAAAGTTCGAACATAAGATGTTATGAATGCAACAGGTTTGGACATATCAAGTCCGAATGCCCAAAACTCAAGAGCAAGGCACCAAAACACAAAAAGGCACTTAATGCCACTTGGGAAGAAGCTTCTGAGGAAGAAGATAACGATAGAGTCCTCATGGCTAAACTGGTGGAATCGGAGATGGAGTCGGAATCGGAAATTGAATCAGAAACCGAAGACGAGTCGGACTGCGAAGTACTATTCAAGACGAGCCACGGATACGCATCCGGTTCAAAAGATACACTCAAGGTAAGTCGGTCTCTTATTACTACACTTTATAGTGCAATTAAGTTTTTAAATAGAAAGTTAGATAATTCTGAGTCCAAGGTCGAGACCCTGGTTGAGGAAGTTAAACTCCTCAAACACGAGGTCTCCCTAACCTCTTCGACTAGTCGAGTTCAAGAGAAGGACTCAACTCGGGTTGAAAAACTCGAAGTTGAGAACTCACTCTTGAAGAGTCAAGTCGAAGATCTTAGGAATACTTTGGAAAGGTTTACTTTGGGATCCAAAGGACTTGACCTTCTACTTTGATCACAAAGGGTCGTGTACAACAAGGTCGGACTAGGGTTTAGCACAAACACGACCAATAAGTCGTATATGTCAATCGTAAGTCGACATAAAAAACATGTCCAAGCATGGGTCCCTAAGACCACCTTGATTTCAAACTTAGGATCAAACCAGTACTGGGTTCCCAAGGACCAAATCCACTATGTGGAGAGATCGAATCGATTCAACGGTCCAGGGGGAGCTAGCACGAAATTTGTTTGTGTTTTAACTTAGAAATTGCATGCTTAGGTTTTTATTTAGTTTGATTTTACTTCTTAGAATGGTTAGGTAGGACTATAACTCGTCAATACTTGATAACATAGTACCAGGACGCGGCGAGATGATAGTACGCTAGGAAAGTGGAGTCTTGTGTATTCGGGCTAGATAAGGCGTATCTAGTTCGGTGCACTTGACCGAGCGGAACTAGCTGAAGCTACCTCGCCGTATCCTAGACTAGTTAGACCAGGAAGTGGTCTTAGGTGAGTTAAGTCTCTATTTTCTTGAAAATGGCTTTGTCTAAGGAAGTGGTCGTTGTTTCGATCAAAGAAGGCCTCTGTGCCTCGCCACGACCTGGAAGCCATGATCTTGAAAAGGTGACTTGATGAGCCTAAGGTCAAATCCGAATCTAACGCAAGGTTGACAAGTGTTTAAGTCATTAAATTTAATTCAACTAAAATTGGAAGTCATCTCACAAGAACATATAGGATTAACATGTTTGATCATGTAGACATGGGTGAGATGATTTAGGTTAATAATTTTCAACCAATTTTTAATAAATCCAATATCCAATCCAACTACCTTGCGTGTAGGATCAATGGATGTTTGACAGTGGTTGCTCCCGACACATGACCGGGGATCAACTCAAGTTTTCGAAGCTTCTATTCAAACGACAAGGATCGGTAGCCTTCGGAAATAACGACAAGCTCAAAATCATCGGATCAGGTGATATTGAGCTTAACTCAAATTTTGTTATTCAAAACATTTTATTAGTAGAAAAATTTCAATATAATCTACTTAGTGTAAGCCAATTGTGTGATAATAACTATAAGGTCATTTTTCTAGAAAATGAATGCGTAATTAATACAAACGAAACCTCTAAAACAATTCTTAAAGGAACTAGAAATAACAACATTTACACTATTAACTTAACTAACTCCTCAACTAAGTGTCTTATGACACGGCAAGAGGAATCATGGTTGTGGCACCGATGACTCGGTCACTCACACCCAAGACTCATCCACAAGATGAGTCAGAGTGACTTAGTCAGAGGTTTGCCTAACCTCAATAACTTGGATAATAAAATATGTAATGCTTGTCAACAAGGTAAACAATCTAGGACACAACATCAACTAACTAATCAAGAACGAACCAAAAGTGTGCTTGAGCTCCTACACATGGATCTATTTGATTCACACGGAGCTAAGTCACTTAATGGAAGTAAATTCTGTTTAGTCATTATTGATGACTACTCTAGATTTACTTGGGTTAGGTTCATCAAACACAAAAGTGATACCCTAGATCAATTAACCAATCTATTTAAGTTAATAGAAAATCAACAAAGCATTAAAATCAAAATACTTAGGACTATTCATGGTGGTGAATTCGAAAACCATAGGTTTACAGAATTTTGTAACCTAAATGGATACCACCACGAGTTCTCTTGCCCTAGAACTCCACAACAAAATGGCCTAGTAGAACGCAAAAATAGAATCCTTATGGTAAAGAGGCACCTTAAGACCTCATACGAGATTTATCACGATAAAATACCTAACATCAAGTACTTTAGGGTATTTGGATGTAAGGTACATATCCTAAACACTAAGGATTACCTAGGGAAATTTACATCCAAAACCACGACCGGAATCTTTCTAGGATACTCGACTACAAGCAGAGCTTATAGAGTATATAACCACGACACCCTTAGAGTCGAGGAGACTATCAATGTAGTATTTGATGAAGGACACGAACCTACAAAACCCCCGGCAACCCCAATTAGCGAGCCGACTCATACTAGACCTAACTCTGATCCGGAGATCAGGTCTAGTGTTAATCCTAACCTAAGTCAACCAAGTCACTCTATCGACCAAGTGATAGATGACTCCAACCAAACTAGAACTCAAACAAGCCATCCTATGGATCAAGTTGTAGACTCAAACCCAAATCCAACTAGGACCCAAACGAATCATCCTATCGACCAAGTGATAGGTGATCCAAGTCTAGGAGTTCGAACTAGAGCCTCATACAGAAACCTTAGTCAAATATCTTTGATTTCTAAAATTGAACCCAAAACTATTGACCAAGCTCTTCTTGATCCCGATTGGATTATTGCAATGCAAGAAGAGTTGGCTCAATTCACTAGGAACGAAGTATGGGAATTAGTACCACCACCTAAAGATAAAACAATCATTGGAACAAGGTGGGTGTTTAGAAATAAAATTGATGATAAAGGTGAAGTAGTTAGAAATAAAGCTAGACTAGTTGCTAAAGGGTTTAGTCAAGTCGAAGGTTTAGATTACGACGAGACCTATGCCCCAGTAGCTAGATTAGAGTCCATTCGAATGCTATTAGCATATGCAACACATCGAGGATTTAAATTGTTTCAAATGGATGTGAAATCTACATTCTTAAATGGATACATTAAAGAAGAAGTTTACGTTAGTCAACCCCCCAGTTTCAAAAGTTTATACAAACCTGATCATGTCCTTAGGTTAAAGAAAGCTCTTTATGGACTTAAACAAGCTCCTCGAGCTTGGTACGAGAGACTTTCGATTTATCTTAAGTCCAAAGGTTTTAACCAAGGTGTAGTTGACCCAACTCTTTTCGTAAAAGCCTTAGGTAAAGACATATTCATAGCCCAAATCTACGTAGATGATATTATTTTCGGAACCACCAACTCAATCCTACTAAATGAGTTCATTTCACTTATGGAAAGTGAATTTGAAATGAATTTAGTCGGTGAGTTAAGCTTCTTTTTAGGTCTACAAATTAAACAAACTAAAGATGGAATATACCTACATCAACGCAAATATACTAGGGAATTAATTAAACACTTTGGAATGCAAGACGCTAAAATTATTAATACCCCAATGGCAACTAATGTGAATATAGAAGAAGATTTAATCGGAAACTCAATTGATTTAAAATACTATAGGAGCATAATAGGAGTCTCCTTTACTTAAGCGCAAGCCGACGATATCCTATTTGCGATAAGTATGTGCAGCAAGGTTCCAAACCGGTGCCAAGGAGTCTCACCTAACTCTAGTCAAGCGTATCCTTAGATATCTAAAGGGTACACTTAATGTTGGTATTTGGTACCCTAGATCTACCGAGTTCGAACTAACCGGCTACTCCGATTCGGACTATGCCGGTAGTAAGCTCAATAGAAAGAGCATGAGTGGTTGTTGTCAACTTCTCGGCTCGAGTCTAGTGAGTTGGTGCGAGGAAGCAACACGTATTGCCTTATCTACCACCGGCCGAATACATCGCGATGGGTGAGTGTGTCACTCAGCTTCTTTGGATGAAGCACACTCTCCGCGATTTCAAGTTAGACTTTATGAACACAAAACTTCACGTAGATAACATTAGTTCAATTAATCTTACTAAGAATCCAATATGTCACTCTAGGACCAAACATATAGAGGTCAAACACCATTTCATTCGAGAACATGTGGCCAACGGAGCCATACAACTCGAATACGTCGAATCAAAGTCTAACTTAGCAGACCTATTTACTAAACCCCTACCCGAAGCTGAATTTAGTCTATTAAGACGAAAATTGGGCATGTGCGTAGTAGAATAGGAACTTGCAAATTATATTTTCTTACTACTATTTCTTAAATTTTCATTTTTATGGAACTAGCATAGGACATACCTTAGATATCATGCACCTATAGATTTAAGGAGCCAATACATCTCACAACACATAGGACTAATGTGTTTGTGTACTTAGCCACGTAGATGGGCGTGAGATGTTAGGACCTTACTCCTAGTTCCAGATGTAGAGCTAGTGCATCGCTATGAACCACGGAGTATAATCATACATACTAACCGACTCTAACCAGGACTGGTTGATCTTTCATATCAATCAAGCCAAATATGAGTCGAACATTTTATAGATGAACTTATTTTCAGTATATTATTTTCAAAATAATGTGGAACATGCTTGGACTTTATATTTAACACTTATTTTTGTTTTCCACACACACCCTCACTCTTTTCAATATATGGCAAAAGGGGGAGAAAAAGGCCAAAGTTAAGGGGTCAAAAAATTTTTTATAACTTAACTCTTACTTTATATTTAAACCAAAAGTTAACTTTAAGTTTTGAAAACTTATTAAGACCAAGTTAAGATAATTCTTAACTTAAACTTATTTGTACCATCAACGTTTTACTCATTTTTAATGTTTTACTTAAGGGGGAGAAAGGGCCAAGTTAAGAAGAACTCTTAACTTAAACATTTTACTAAGGCCAACTTTAAATAATGTTAAGAAACCCTCAAAGGGGGAGGATTAAGGTCTTTCCTCAAGACTCACCCTCGGTCAAGGGGGAGGTTTCCTCAAGGGGGAATGCTTGAAAAAAATCCTTACTAGTCCAACTTAATCTTCTTTATTTTTTTGTTGTTTGTTTCTAATACACATTATTCTTCATGCTTGCTATTTACTTAACTTTGTATGTGGGTTTGCCATAAATCAAAAAGGGGGAGATTGTTGGTGCAGTAGGCACCTAAGTCGAACCTGAGTTTTGATTATAGCAAATGATACAAAGTTAAACTTATGTCATTATCTCATGAGCTGAATCGAGTGTGCAGAAGATTGCTAAAGCTAGAGTTGAAGGCTAGCAACACCCGGAGGAAGCCGAGTGGTCGGGCGACACTCGAGTGACTTCGGAGGGAGCCGATGGAATCGAGTGGAAGGCCAGAAGAAAAAGTGACATGGTAAGTATCGAGGTAAGCTCGTGTGTGCGAGCGTAAGTGAGGTCGTATCCTCCTTACAGGGATGGTCTTAAGTGTAGATCCGACCAAAGACATCCCATCGATGGTCTAGGTCGAGATCGGACAGTCGAAGGCCGTCGAAATAATGTTTTCTTTGAGCTAACTTTGCCTTGCAGCTAGCATCAGTCGACTGCCAGCTTGGAGGACTCGACTGCCCTTCATTAGTCGACTGTCTACTGTCAGCACTCGACTGATCCTACCATCAGTCGACTGATGATGGCCATCATTCGACTGATGGTCAATGATCAGCTTCGAGGAGTCAAGGCTTATCACCCCATTTCAAGGAGGTTTTGTGTCTATTTGTGATTGGTTGAAGAACCATTCGATGAGGAGCTCAAAGGCTATAAAAGGAGGGCTTGTCTTAGGGTTTTTCATCAATTAAAAAAGGCTTTCAAGTGCTTCCGATATGCTCCGACTCTCCGACATCCCTACGACGAAGCGCTGCCGAGACGACGACTAGAGCTTAAACCTCCAACCTTTGAAGTCGTCGGTAACGAAAGTTTAAATTGTATTTCAGTTTATTTTTTAGTAAAGCTTTCATTATAATGAGGAGAGGGGGAGTGTCCTTCTACCTCGAGCTTTTGTCATTTTGTGTATCCGTCTAACTCCTACCTCCAACGAGGAGGAGTTCTTTAGTAGTTTGCCCTCCGTACGTGGTCAAGGACCACTAGGGCCTTGGAGTAGTAGCCTTCGGCTACGAACCAAGTAAAACCCTTGTGTCTATTGTCTCGCTTGTTTTGTTTTTATCTTCCGCTGTGTCTACTCGCATTTTAACGAACGATTTTGAACGAAAAATTTCTATCGCTATTCACCCCCCCCCTCTAGCGATCCGCTCGATCCAACAGTTGACAGTCGACTATTGCTAGGATTTCTAGCTGCAATGAAGAGTTAGCTCGAAAATGCATTTAATATAAGTAAATTTGATGGTCATTTACCATTTAATCTCAACTTAGACCTTCCATGGGATGTCTTAGTTGGATCGCCGCCTAAGGACGTCCCCGTACGGAGGACACGATCTTACTTACACTCACTCACATAAGCTTACCTCAAGCTTTACCTTTGTTGTAGCTTTGCTTCTGGTCTCCACCTGAGTTCTTCGACTCCCTCCAAAGTCCTTCCGGTGTCTCCCAACCACCACAGTTTCTCAACACGAGACCCTCTGGGTGTCGCTTACCTTCAGCTTAGCTTAGCATTCCTACACACTTGATTTAGCTCATGAGATAACAATATGACCTTGACTTTGTGTCTTTGTCATAATCAAAACATAGATTCGATTATCTGGTGCCCCTGCACCAACACGACATAGATAATTGATTGTTGTGATGGAAGGATTCGAAGCTCATATGATCAAGAAGGGAAAAATTCTCAAGAAAAAGAAATTGATGGAGAAGCAACTTCAAAAATCTGAGACAAATGATAAGGTAACGGAAATGTTAGTTAGTTTAATACCTAAAGATATCTTGTGTAGATTAGGAAAATATAACGACACTAAGGAACTATGGAGCAATTTGGTCAAGCTCCATGATAATCCCTCACTAACACGAGTTGAAGAGGAATACAAGGAAGAAAACTCATCATTCCAAGAGCTTGAGGATTCGAAAGTTGAGAGGTGCTCAATATCCAAAGTGGAAGAGATGGTAGAAGTCTTGATGAGTGTTAATCATACACATATTTTAGGGCTTATTGATCATGTTTATATAGTATTTCATTCACATATCATGTATAAAACACAACATTTTACTTTCATATTGCACTTTTAGTTCAGATAACTATGGTTTTCATATTTTTATTCTCAGGACGACAAAAATCAATGTAAAAGAAGGAATAATGGAGTCATGGAGAAAAGCCTCATGAACACACGATGAAACAGAGAGCAAATGGAGCCACATTACCCTCTCCAACACCTGACACGGCCAGGCTATCGTTACGACAAAAATTCTAGAACACAACAATGAAAACTCTAGTCTATAACTCAAAAAAACCATAGTAAATCGACATCTTGAGAAAGCTATGGCGTTCAAAGGCAAATGTTAAAACCATTGTATTTTCCTTAAACGACAACCATTTTTATTGTTGTCTTTGAGCACCTTATCTTTCTCAACGCATCAATTAACCACGAATTTTTTTATCATAGACAATGGTTTGTCACCATTGTGTTTCAAGTGAAACTATAACAGATTATAACCGTTGTGTTGATGCAGTAAGCATCACTCCTTGGTTTTGATGTATGAACCGTAGTTAAAGTTAGGAATTACTTGTGTTCTAATATCAGTGTTAAGTGTGCAGACTTAATAGGAAGTCCTAGTAAGTTGTATTGATCGGATACTAGACAGTTGACTTGACATATCAGGAGGATCGGACACCAGACATGAAGTCCAGATGGGTTGTGTGGACTAGACATTTGGCATGAAGACCGGTTGGTCAGGAGATCGGACAATCGACAAAAAGTCTAGCTGGGTCAGGCAGGCTGGACAGTTGGTGAAAGCCCTGGTGGGTCAGATCGGATGTCAAGAGTGGTAAGTCTAATAGGTAGTCGACAGGCAAGCCTCAAGTGAAGAGGTGAGGCCGAGTCCTCTGTAGGGGGACAAAGCTAGGCATCGATTCGACGGAGAGTCCGCGTGAAACTTAGTAGTCGAGATCGAGTAATATTACGTCTTCTATCACATTTGATTTTATGTATTTGTGCAAATCTCATTTTCCATATATCAGTCGATTGAATGTACTCCAGTAGACTGAGGTCCAGTCGACTCTGTTTGGTTCAGTCGACTGGATACACACATGACAGGATTAGCTAGTGATCGGTCGAAGATCTAGAATTGTAGTTGGAAAGTGTTTTAGTCGACTGGGGAGGTTCAGTCGACTGAAGTGGAAAACTTCCCGATGCAAAGTGGATGACCTAGAGTCGACTAAAGAGGTTTCAATCGACTGGAAGACTAGAAGTTTTCCATATCGACGGGATGATGTGGAGTCGACTAGAAGGCATTTCATTTGACTAAAAAAGGTTTATAAAACAAGTGCTCGATCAGATCCGAGCAAGAGATAACAACTACGTCGAAGTGCTGTTGAAATTCTTGCTCGTCTACAAAAGCATGTATTCCATATCAAGGCGATCTTTCGACACTCCTCGACGACAACAACAATTCATTTAGTGTCGGTATAATGTTCTTGTATTGTTCATTTCATTTTTTTCTTGTGTACTTAAATTCAAGAGTGGATAGTGTGTTATCCATATCTAATCTTTATAAAAAGCGAAACCCTCCGAAGTTGAGAGTTCTCGAGTCGGAGGGCATCTAGTGATTATCCATCGAGGCAGCTCAAAGGAAGAGCTATGAGCCTTGGAGTAGTAGCCCAGTTAGAGTTTTGAACCAAGAAAAACAAGTTTGCTCATATTTATTTCCGCTGCATACTCATAATCGTTTTCAAACTATTCTAATTGTTTTAAAAATTATAATCTTCGAGATTCACCCCCTCTCTCGGAGGATCATGATCCTACAATTGGTATTAAAGCAGGGGCGCTCCGAGTTTAGTGCAACCACCATCAAGAACACTAGGATGGTTTTCTTTGTTTTTATAGTCGTAGATTAATTTTTAATATTTTTATGCATTAGAATAATTGTTAGAATATTTTTCTGCACTTTAGATTAATTAAAATTACTTTTTTTCACTTTAGATTAATTAATTTTTTTTGCACTTTAGATTAATTAAATTTAATTTTCTCCACTTTAGATTAATTAAAATTAATTTTTTGTACTTAAAAAATATTTAATATAACTTTTTATACTTAGAAAATAATAAATTAAATTTTCTTTCTTTAGAAAATATTTAATTTAATTTTCTTATTTTAGAAAATATTTAATTTAATTTTCTACACTTAAAAAATATTTAATTTATTTTTTTGCACTTAGAAAATATTTAATTCATTTTTTTACACATAGAAAATATTTAATTTATTTTTCTTGTTTTAGAAAATATTTAATTTATTTTTATACCTTTAGAAAATTTTTGATTTAATTTTCTGCACTTAGAAAATATTTAATTTATTTTTCTGCACTTAGAAAATATTTAATTTATTTTTCTTCACTTAGAAAATATTTGATTTAATTTTCTGAACTTAGAAAATATTTTGTTAATAATGTCGCACTTTGAAGGGTATAACACTGTTAACCCTCCTCTCTTCAATGGAGAGGACTTTTCCTATTGGAAAAGGCGAATGAAGTGCTATCTGAAAACCAATCTAGAGGTCTAGTTTTCCATTAGAAAAGGTTTCGTCTCTCCGGTAGATGACTCGGGTGAGTTGTTAGAACCAGAAAAATAGACCGTGGACGTTAGAAAACGAGTTCAAGTTGATTACAAGGAACTTAACACCTTGCAATGCGGACTTACCAAAGAAGAGCTCAATAGGATGGGTCCATTCAAAAATTCTAAGGAATTATGTAAGATATCAGAAAATAAAATAATAATAAAATATCCCTTGTTAATTAAGAAGTTATCTTAATGAAATTATTCAAGATTTTAAAATTTTTTTGGATTTAAATGGAATTTTTATGGCATATGGTGGGGAAAGATTTAATGGGCTTTATTAAAGCCTATTTCGATTATCATATATTTAAGAGTTAATAGGGTTAATTAATCTAAGTTATTAATAGAAAACCTAGGTTTCTATTTATATTTTTCACT
Organism: Wurfbainia villosa; assembly: GCA_025175895.1. Lineage (NCBI taxonomy): Eukaryota > Viridiplantae > Streptophyta > Magnoliopsida > Zingiberales > Zingiberaceae > Wurfbainia > Wurfbainia villosa. The sequence goes on from CM045988.1 coordinate 69,886,969, forward strand.
CATTTTTATTTTCATTCTTTTTCTCTTGATTCCCTCTCGCGTCGTAGCCCTTCTCCCGATTCTGCCACGCCGCTAGGCGCGCCTCCATCTTCCAGCCTGTCATCGCCACGTGCATCACGCGCACACGGCCAGTAGCTGCAGCCTCTGCACGCTCGTCGCCCCATCCATGACCATCCTTCGCCTGACTCCTCGGCCATCGATGTCGCAACCTTGCCCGATGCCTCCTTATCGCCACTACAGGAGCTCTCCATCACTGACCCTGTTGGAGTTGCTCGTCGTCGCCAGCTTCCTCGTTGGGGATTTCCAATAGGGAAGCCAACTAATCACCGCCTCTAGCCATTGCCTTCGGTGGCATCCCATGAACTAGGTCAGCGAGGTTGTCACGGCGTCTGATAGTCATTATCATCGACCTCCTCTTGATCCCGATCGAGAGCACCATGGTCTCCCCGCAAGCGACACTCATCAGTCGACGCCATAGCCACCACATACAACCTCGACAGTCGATCTGTCATCGCCCTTCCTCCATCATCGCCTTCAACCAATAATCTGCGAGCACCGTCTAACGGCCTTTCTTCTCTACTGTGTTTTTGGTTTGGATTGGAACCATCTCATTAGTCGGCGACTTCTCCTTTGGTGATCTGGGCGAGTGACCATCCACATCCAATCCTACTATGCCTTTGCGGACAGTTGAGAATTTCCACTTAGCCGTTTTCTGCAGTTGTTGTATCGAGTAGCTAATGAATCTTCATCAACCACATTGGTAATGATTCGATCTGATCGAAGAGGGAGAGGTAAGGATGTGGATGTTTTGTGTGTGACCTTTAGATATATGCTTGTTAACTGATTGAGGATTCTTAGATTTGAGTAGATCAGTGGGTGGAAATCCTATATTTCAAATGTTACAGCTGTCGAGATGTAGAGTTCGTCTTCAATTCATCTGGAGTGAGAAAATTAGACTCATCGAGGGGAATAGAGAAGCTATGCAAGTGTAGATAAGCTTGGTAAGTTCTGATTTGAATTGTTGTAGATGTGATACTAGATCTATAGCTAGCCCATTATTGGTTTACTGATTATGAGTTAATGGAGGAAGTTGTTCAGTCAGTTGATCGAGATATAAAGTTGATGTAGGGTTAGGATTTGATCCTAATATTAGAATGGATACAATGATTGGGTCATATATGTTTTGGGTTGTAGGATGTTGATTCGGGAAAGAGATTCGGATGTGAAGACAACTGGTGTCTACATATCAGGTGGGTAATATTTCTACCCTAGTCAGGTAGTTGATAACCTTAGTGCATGATATTTTATATTGATGACTTTATTACCTTGACTCCATTCATGTTAATCTGTGCTTGATATTTATTCTTTGCACTTTGAGATATGTAGGAGATTTGTGACCGCTAGAGGGCGGGTGAATAGCGTCGATTTGTTACGTCGATGAAAATCATTCACGTTCGCCTACAATTTTCATTAGCGCACAGTGGAATAATAATATAGCAATAACGAAACAAAACAAACACGCAAACACAAGTATTTAACATGGTTCAGAACTGAACGGTTCCTACTCCACGGATTGAGCTCTAAAGAGCTCCAGCAATGTCAATCACACACCACTATGCAATAGTTATTTTGATTTATGATTCTATCATATTTCTAAGTTGCAGCATAGGTTGCTTGTAGTGATTTGGTTGTGGATTGCGATCTATGAATTGGTCAGAATGGGAGGTAACTACAGGCTACTGTTATGGCTTTGAAACTAGGTAAGTTCCAATTTGGATTTGGCTAATTATACGTTGATTAGGTTAATGAATGGTGATATAGCAATATCTTTGTAGGATTGGTAGATCAAAGTTGGAATTGGTTTTCCAATTCGATTATGTGATTCAGATCTAATGAGGATCAAGAAGTGGTGGTTGATTGCAACAATTGTAAGGTAAGCTTTGATTTGGTATTGTTATGAAGTAGGATGTGTTACCTTTATAGTTGATGCTAGAGTTGACTCAAGAATGATATGGTGAATTTAATCTGATTAAGGTTGGAGAATGTTGAATTAGTTGGATATAATGATCGATGTAGGATTCGATTTAATCATTCGATGTAAAATAGAACTTAGTTATGTTCTATGTGTTCTTTTACAGGACCTTGATTGGTGATAGATGTTTGCATGCGTGGATATCTAGCATGAGCCATTTAACAGGTGGGTAATTTCCTACCCTGGTCAGGTAGTTGCAGTTACATTCAGATTTAGACATAGATGTGATCATATTATATATTCATATCATCTTGACCCTGCTCTTATTTATCCTTATGCTTGATACTTGTCCTTGGCTATACATGCTCAAATGTCGATATCACATTTTCCTTATTCATGATTGAGGAGTTACAGATGTGATGTAAGTAGATCTATAAATGTTTAGTATGGTGTAGATGTTGGAGTACGGATGATGACCTGATTTATAAATTGGGAAAAAAGTCATCCGTGGGTAGGTAATGCCCTAAATGTAGGATTTATTCCAATACCCATATGTTGCATACTTATTACCAACCATGTGTTGTGTAAATGGTCAGGTGAGTTATGAATAGTGTGTCGCTATGGACCAGTGGTCCAACTTGTTATGATCAGTTGAGTATGACTCTCTACAGGATAGAGTGTATTGATCAAATGGGTATGACTCTCTGTTGAACAGAGAGTCTGTGGTAGATGTCTGTATGTGTGATAGTACATTCATGTCATTTGCATGCATACTGACGACATATTCTCCCTTAGGGTTGAGAGAGTCGTCAGTCATCCTGCCTCCCTGGTTACTCCCAAAGGTGTAACTGGTGTAAGGGAAGAGCATTTGTTGTGCCGCACTCTACCACTATAGACGGTGGTAGTTGGAGTTGCATGCAGTTGTCCTAGGTGTGTGGCACTCGACCACTCATAGGTAGTGTCAGTCGAAGTGGCCAAAAGCAGGGACCCCCATTGTGTAGCGAGCTCTTTACGCTCATATGCTACTTGATCATACTGCCCATTCGACCACTCTAGAGCAGTGGTTGGTGTTGAGTTGGGACAGTTGTCATGTCGTGCCACCTAGGCCACATTGGGGTCGTGGTAGCGAGTAGAGGTGCGCAGGCATGACCATGCATGCTGTATTGCCGTATCATACGACATTTTGCATATTGCTATATATATACATATATGCATGTATATATATATACATGGATGATTGTGATTAGTATACATAAAGATGCAGTCTATATGTATACTCACTCTGATGATGCATTTATATGTACTATGCTTGTTGCATTTGTTTATACATATTCATACATGCTATTGCATTTTCTGTATGGTAGTAGGCCGGGTACCTGTTTACTTGTGGGTCGGTCACTATGATACCCTCGACCTGTGTCATGATGTAGTGTGAGTTAGTATTACTCTTCATACCTTATGTTGTGGATATATGCCCAGGTTGGATGAGTGTAGAGTAGCTGATTGTCAGGTATGTTAGCATCTTTTGTTGTTCAGTTTGTTTAGTGGTATGCATGTATGTATATTTATTATGCTGATGTATACTTATCATACCTATATATTATGGTGTTGAATTACATGTGATATTGATATATTTACATGTTCTATCGTATTACCTGCTGAGTTATACTCACCACCAAGGACCTTGGGTTTTTTTGTCGCCCAGGTAACAGGTAGAAGTCTTCATGACAGCTTGGAGCACCGCTGGCTGACATCATCTCATCTCAACTCCAAGGGTCTGAGCTTTTGGGATTTATCGTTGATGTTTCGATGTCTTTGATTTTTATGTAATGATTTGTTGTCTGTGACACTATTGTTGTTGTACCTTTCTTTTCTTGTTTTGTTATAGTGTCTCTTAGTTCTGGTGTTAGTCATATCGGTATGCATGGTGTGTGGGATTGTATTGTTGTTATGTTATTTCCGCTGTGTTTTGTTGTGTTATTATGGTTACATTTATGTATGTTATTGTTATTGTGGGCCCAAGGGCCTTGTATTAACACGATATGTTGCCACGTACAGGGGAGATGTCGTCCATTTGCTTTTCGGCACGGCATACTTTCGGGGCGTGACATTTCAATCGACTGAAAAAGGTTTATAAAATAAGTACTCGACAAAATCTGAACAAGAGTTAACAACTACGTCGAAGTGTTGTCGATATTCTTGCTCGTCTACAAAAGCTCATATTCCACATCAAGGCGATCTTCTGACACTCCTCAACAACAACAACAATCCATTTAGTGTCGGTATAACGTTCTTGTATTGTTCATTTCATTTTTCATTTGTGTACTTAAATTCAAGAGTGGATAGTGTGTTTTCCATCTCTAATATTTGTAAAAAGTTAAACCCTCCGAAGTCGAGAGTTCTCGAGTTGGAGGACATTTAGTGATTTCCCATTGAGGTAGCTCAAGGAAGAGTTATACGGGCCTTGGAGTAGCAACCCAGTTAGGGTTGTGAACTAAGTAAAACAAGTGTACTCATTTTTATTTCTGCTGCATACTCATAATCATTTTCAAACAATTCTATTTTTTTTTAAATTATAATTAAAATTATAATCTCCAAGATTCACCCCCCTCTCTCGAAGAATCACGATCCTACATGTTGTCTTTGTGCGCCCTATATTTCTCAACACATCGATTTACCATAAATTTTTTAGGTCATTGACAACATTTTTTCACCATTGTGTTTCAATACAAAAGACAATGGATTATACCAATTGTCTTTGGTCGTTGATTTTCCATGAGTTTTTGAGTCATAAACAATGGTTTTTAACCATTGTCGTTTGTATCCATTGTTATTTTAACCGTTGTCATTTCTCATAACAATAAACTGTTGTCGATTTATAGTATTGTATTTTTAATATACATCATACAACAATATCAAAAAAAATTCTTGAAAATATATATACAAGTATACTTGTAGCAATATGAAGGACAAGCACATATCATCTCATTTTAAATGATCACCTTTAAAAACACATATACATTAGTACTTGTAGCAAAATAACTACACATCATATGTTTAGTACACCACTAAAAGAGTTATGTATAACCAAAACACATATTACAACACCAAACTAAAAGAGTTATGAATACCTAAATATCCTACTCATCAGATATGTGATCTTGTATGCATTAAGCTCTCTCTGAACGTACTTCATCAATTTCCTTTGCACCAATCACAACTTTTGCGAACTGCAAGTGAATAAATGAATAAAAATGTAAACTACTGAACACTTTGAGTACTATGTGATAATTAATTACACAAATCATTTTAAAAATAAGTTTCAATAAGAAAATTTGAAAATATATCTAAAATTACTATTCGTCGCAAGGAAGGGTCAATGGATGCGCCGTCTTCAATTATATCTCTCATATATCGCAAAATAAAATAACCGCAGTGGACTCCATCCGATTGAAGAGGAGCCTTTGTTTAAAACAATGGTAATATAAAAGTAATAACTTAATTGGAATAACAATACAAATAAGAAGAAGATTATAGTCAACAATGAAAGTTTTTTGGAAGCATAAGAGCACTAGCTGCAACTTGCAACTAACATTGGTCCAAGTTAAATGGTTCTCTCTCAAAGAATACAAAATGGTTTTTAAACCCAACCAATTGTATTATGTCATGAAAAACTATAATAAGCATCAAAATACAACAAGTTTCTGAGCCAAAGAAATGCATAGTATCAAGATTTTTTAGTTACTAGAAAACATACCTTGACTATTACTCACAAAGGTTATTTCTTCCCATGCTTGCCAATTTTTACGTTGAACAGTTTCAAGGTCCTTCATATATGTTGGTGCAGTAGGCACCATATAATCGAACTTAAGTTTTGATTATGGTAAAGACCCAAAGCTAAGGTCATATTGTTGTCTAATGAGTTGAACTAAGTGTGCAGGAATGTTAAGCTAAGTAGAAGGTCAGCGACACCCGGAGAAGCTCGTGTTGAGAAACCATGGTGGTTGGACGACACCAGGAGGATTTTGGAGAGAGCCAAAGAACCCAGGTGGAGACCTGAAGCAAAGCTACAAGTCACAAGGATCTAAGGTAAGCTTGTATGTGTGAGTAAATGCAAGGTTGGGTCCTCCGTATGAGGATGTCCTTAGGTGGCGATCCGACTAAGACATTCCAAGGAAGGTCTAGGTTGAGATTAGATGGAAAGTGACCGTTGAATTCACTTATACTGTTGTTATTTCGAGCTAACTCTTTAGTGCAGTTGAGAACCCTAGCTAACAGTCGACTGATGGTTGTTAGCAGTCGACTGATGATGCATCAATCGACTGATTAAGGGTAAACAGTCGACTGTCATTCAAATTCCAGCTTCGAGGAGAGTCAAACTTCATCACTTTATCTTAGGGTGAGGTGGCCATTTTTGATGAAACTTGAGCTCAACGTCCACTAGGTTAGAAGGCTATAAAAGAAGGGGGCTTTCACCCCTTTAGGTCATCATTCAAGCTCTCCAAATGCCTCCACAACGCTACTCTTCTACGACGACTCTACGACGACGAAGCGTTGCCAAAATGCCGACAACACGAGCTCAACCTCCATTTCCCTAGCTGTCAGTATAACTTTAGTTTGTCATCTTCTTTAACATTGTACTTCATTTTGTTTATCGAGCTTTTATCGTAATGAGGAGAGGGGGTTTGTCTCTCTACCTCGAGCTTTTCAAGGTTTTGTAATCGTCGTCTCCTACCTCCAACGAGGAGGAGACATTTTAGTGAATTGCCCTCCGTATGTGGTATCGGACCGCTAGGGCCCTGGATTAGCAGTCGGTTGGCTCTGAACCAAGTAAAACCAATCTGTGTCTTTTATATTTCCGCTGCATTTTTACTCTTATAATTGTTTTATATCAAACGAACGAAAAGAATTCTCATGTGCTATTCATCTCCCCCTCTAGCGCTCTTTTTCAATCCAAAAATTGGTATCATAGTGGGGGCGCTACGATTTGGTGCAACCACCAATCTAGCACTCGATTTTAAAAGGTTTATTTTTGTTTTTGGTTTTGCAATTTGAAAGTTAAGTTTTTTTCATTTCAATTAAATTTCCTCCTCCCACACACTAATCCAAGACGAGAGTATTGGTACCTTCTTTTGGTTTTTGTGTTTACGAGGTTTTCTTTTTCTTCTAAATGACCCATCTAGAAAGGTTTAGCACCGCTCAACCCCCATTTTACAATGGAGAAGACTTCTATTACTGGAAGGGTCGGATGGAATGCTATTTAAAAACCCAAGTAGAGATGTGGATCGTAATCCAAACCGGGTTCACACATCCTACTAATGGAAATGGTTGGATTGTGATCAATGGACAAATGCCATGAAACGCCAAGTGGAAGCCGATGCCAAGGCTAGACAAATCTTATGGTGTGGCTTGTCCAAAGAAGAGTTCAATGGCGTCGGCCCATTAATAAGTGTGAAGGACTTGTGGAATAAGCTCATCGAACTTCTCGAAGGAACGACTGATACGAAGGTATGTAATCGTGACTTACTTTTAAATAATTGTTTAACTTAAAAATACAGAAACATGTGTCGGCCACCCAACTTCATGCCCAATTTCAAGATATTATGAATGGGCTACACACGATCGGAGAGAAGGTCGAAAACCAAGACATGATCAGGTACGTGCTTAATGCATTCCCTAGGACTATCTTGTAGGCATCCATGGTTGATGCCTATAAGGTTTCTAAGGACCATTCAAAAATTAGGTTAGATGAATTATTTTCCAAATTCGAATTACATGAGTAGTCTAATTTGACCCCCACCGAGAAAAGTATCACTTTATTTATAGGTAGAAAGAAGAAGCCCAAGAGCAAACCACCTCCGGAGGAAGAAGATGGCGAGGACGAGTCAGAGATAGACGATGAGATGGAGACCGAACTATTTAATCTAGTTTGAAAGATGATCAAAAGGCGAAAATGACACATCAATCAATCCAAGGAAGGTAAGTCTAAATCAAATTCCAACTATAGATGATATGAGTGTAACAGGTTGGGCCACATCAAGTCGGAATGTCCAAAGTACAAGAACAAGGCGCAAAAGTCCAAGAAAGCACTCAATGCTACGTGGGAGGAATTGTCAGAGGAGGAAGATGAGCTCAAAAACCTCATCTTCATGGCCAAGCTGACCGCACCCGAGGAGGAGTCCGAACTCGAGGAAGAGTCCAACTCCAGATTCGACGACGAGTCTCTATTCAAGACAAGCCACGGATCTATATCCAGTTCAAAAGGTTCACTCAAGGTAAGTCGGTCTTTAATTGATAGGTTATATAATGCAATTAAGTTTTTAACTAGAAAGTTAGCTAAGTCCGAGTCCAAGGTCGAGTCCTTAGTTGAGGAGGTTAAACTTCTTAAACACAAGGTCTCCCTAACCACTTCGACTAGTCATGTTCAATAGGAGGACTTAACTCGAGTTGAAAAACTCGAAGTTGAGAACTCACTCTTGAAAGGGCAAGTCTAAGATCTTAGGCAAACATTGGAAAGGTTTACTTTGGGATCCAAGGGACTTGACCTACTACTTGGATCACAAAGGGTCGTGTACAACAAGGTCGGACTAGGATTTAAATTAGGTACGACCAACAAATCGTATATGTCAATTGTAAATCGTAATAGAAAACAAGTCCAAGCATGGGTCCCTAAGACCACCTTAATTTCACAACTAGGAACTAATAAGTACTGGATTCCCAAGGACCAAATCCACTACATGGATAGATCGAATCGATTCAATGGTTCAGGGGGAGCTAGTATTAAATTTATTTGCTCTATTACATGAAATTAGACTTGCATGCTTATTTTTTGTTTTAATTTTTAGAACGACTAGATAGCGTCAATAACTCATCAATCTTGACAACATAGTACTAAGACACGGTGAGATGATAGTATATTAGGGAAACGAAGTCCTATGTGTCCAAGTTATATAAGGTGTATCTAACTCGGTGCACTCGACTGAGTTGAACTAGCTGAAGCTATCTCGTCGTATCCTTAACGAGTTAGACTAGGAAGTAATCTTAAGTGACTTAAGTAATCAATTTCTTGAATGGCTTTGTCTAAGGAAGTGGTCATTGTTCCGATCAAAGAAGGCCTCTATGCCTCGCCACGACCTAGAAGTCAATTTCTTGAAAAAGTTACTTGACGAGCTTAGGGTTAAATCTGAATCTAACCTAAGGTTGTTTAGTTTCAATTCACTAAATCCAAACAAGTAAAATTCAAGTCATCTCACAAAACACATATGGATAACATGCTTGATCATGTAGAAAGGGTGTGATGACTCCTAGGTTTAATAAACTTCAACCAACCTTTAAAATTCCAATATCCGATCCAACTACTATATGTGTAGGATCAATGGATGTTTGACAGTGGGTGCTCCCGACACATGACTGGAGACTAACTAAAATTTTCAAAGCTTAGATTCAAAAGTCAAGGATCAGTAGCTTTTGGAAACAACGACAAGCTCAAAATCATCAGATCAGGTGATATTGAGCTAAACTCTAACTTTACAATTCGAAATATTTTATTAGTCGAAAATTTTGAGTATAATTTACTTAGTTTAAGTCAATTGTGTGACAACAACTATAAGATTATATTCTTAGAAAATGAATGCTTAATTAAAACTAATGAAACCTCTAAAATAATACTTAAAGGAACTAGGGATAGCAAAATCTATACAATTAATTTACCCAACTCCTCAACTAAGTGTCTTATGAAACAGCAAGAGGAATCCCGATTGTGGCACAGACGACTCGGCCACTCACACCCAAGACTCATTCACAAGGTGAGTCATAGTGGTTTAGTCAGAGGCTTGCCTAACCTTAACAACTTGGATAATAAAATTTATAATGCGTGTCAACAAGGTAAACAAACTAGGGCACAACATCAACTAACTAACCATGAACAAACCAAAAGTGTGCTTGAGCTCCTACACTTAGATCTATTCAATTCTCATGGAGCCAAGTCACTAAATGGGAGTCAATTTTTCTTAGTCATAATTGACAACTACTCTAGGTTTACCTGGGTTAGGTTCCTTAAACACAAAAGTGATACCTTAGACCAACTTACCAACTTATGTAAATTAATAAAAAATGCAAAAAACCTTAAGATTAAAAGACTTAGTTGAGATCATGGTAGTGAATTCGAAAACCATAGGTTCACTGACTTCTGTAACCTAAATGAATACCACCATAAGTTCTCTTGTCCTAGAACCCCACAACAAAATGGTCTAGTCGAGCAAAAGAATAGAACCTTACATGAAGCCGCTAGAACCATATTAAATGAGTACACCCTACCCAATAGGTTTTGGGCAGAAGCCATTAGTATGGCTTGTTATGTCTAAAATAGAATCCTACTAGTCAAGAGGCACCTTAAGACCTCATACAAAATCTACCATGATAATGTACCTAACATTAAATACTTTAGGGTATTCGGATGTAGGGTACATATCCTAAATACTAAAGACTACCTAGGCAAATTCACCTATAAAAAAAATACCGAAATATTCCTAGGATACTCAACCACAAGTAGAGCCTATAGAGTCTACAATAATGAAATCCTAAAAATTTAAGAAACCATTAATGTAGTATTCAATGAAGGAGATAAAACCACAAAACCCATAGTAGAACCAATTGGTGAACCAATTCATACTAGACCCGAATCTAACCATGAAATCGAGTCTAGTGCAAATCCTAACCCGAGTAAGTCTAGGTTACAATCGAATCATCCTATTGATCAAGTGATAGGTGATCCCAACCTAGGGGTTCAAACTAGAGCATCATACAGAAACCTTAGTCAAATCTCTTTAATCTCGAAAATCAAACCCAAATCAATTGTACAAACTCTTATTGATCCCGATTGAATTATTGCTATGCAAGAAGTGCTAGCTCAATTCACTAGGAACAAAGTTTGGGAATTAGTACCACCACCTAAAGGTAAATCGATTATTGTAACAAGGTGGGTATTGCGGAACAAACTCGATGACAAAGGTGTAGTAGTTAGAAATAAAGCGAGATTGGTTGCAAAAGGATTTAGTCAAGTAGAGGGGTTAGATTATGATGAAACCTATGCCTCCGTAGTTAGACTAGAATCAATTAGAATGTTATTAGTATACGCTGCACATCAAGGATTTAAACTATTTCAAATGAATGTGAAATCAGCATTCTTAAATGGAATTATCAAGGAAGAACTCTATGTTAGCCAACCCCCAGGATTCGAAAGCTTAGACAAACCTAACCATGTTTTTAAACTTAAGAAAGCCTTATATGGAATAAAACAAGCTCCTAGAGCTTGGTATAAAAGGCTTTCTATTTATCTCAAGTCTAAAGGGTTTAGTCAAGGCTTAGTCGATCCAACCCTCTTCGTAAAATCCATAGGCAAAGAAATCTTTATTTCCCAAATTTACATAGACGACATAATTTTTGGAACAATCAACTCAATCCTACTAAACGAGTTAATTTCACTAATAGAAAGTGAATTTGAAATGTACTTAGTAGGTGAATTAACTTTTTTCCTAGGATTACAAATTAAACAAACTAAAGAGGTAATTTACTTACACCAACATAAATATGCTAAGGAATTGATTAATCGATTCGGAATGCAAAATGCTAAGGTAATAAATACACTGATGGCTACAAATATTAATATAGGAGAAGACTTAGAAGGCAAACCAGTAGACTTAAATACTATAGGAGTGCAATAGGTAGTCTCCTGTACTTAACTATGAGTCGATTTGATATATTATTCGTAGTAAGTATGTGCACAAGGTTCCAAACTTGTGCTAAGGAGTCACACCTAGCATTAGTTAAACGTATCCTTAGATACCTAAAGGGTACACTAAATGTAGAAATTTTGTACCCTAGATCTATCGAGTTCGAACTAATCGGCTACTCCAACTCGGATTATGTCAGTAGTAAACTCGATAGAGAGAGCACGAATGGTTGTTGTCAACATCTCGGCTCGAGTCTAGTGAGTTGGTACAGTAGAAAGCAACACTGTGTTGCCTTATCTACCACCGAAGCCGAATACATCGCGATGGATTAGTGTGTGGCTCAGCTTCTTTGGATGAAGCACACTCTCCAAGACTTTAACTTAAATTTTAACAGGACTAAAATTTACATCGATAACCTTAGTTCAATTAATTTAACCAAAAATCCTATATGTTCTAGGACGAAACATATAGGGGTCAAACACCACTTCATTCGAGAACATGTAGCTAACAGGACCATACAACTCGAATACGTGGAGTCCAAATCGAATCTAGTAGACTTGTTTACCAAACCTTTATCCGATGCAGTGTTTAGTCTGCTTAGATGTAAATTAGGTATGTGCGTAATAGAGTAGAACTTAAAAACTTATACTTTTCTTGTAAAATATCAGAGAAAAAAAATAATAAAAATAAAAATATTCCTCGGTAATTGATAAAACATCTTGTGGAATTTTTCAGAAATTTTTAGAAATATTTCTGGAATTAAACGGAGGTCTTATGGAAATTTTATGGGGATAAAGCGGATAGGCTTTTGTAAAGCCTGTTTAAACTATCTGCAAGGAATTAATGGTTTTAATTTAAACCCTTTATATTCTTTCCGTTTCCCTTATTTCCCAACCGCGCCGTTCCTCTTCTCCTCCCGAACCTTTCTTCCTCGCGATCCCTCTTTTCATCTCTGCTGTCGGCTTCTCCCTCGCGCGTCGGCCACGCCGTTGTCAACGCGAGCTGCTCGTCGATCGCCGATGCCCTAAGCTAACCAGCCACGTCGGTAGCCGTCGCCAAGTCGGTGTCGGCCGGCCTCCAGACAATGCAAACCTCAAGCCAGCCGCGAGCTCTCGTTGCTCTTCGATCGCCGGTGCCCTAAGCCAGCCGCGAGTTCTCCTTGCTCTTCGATCGCCGGTGACCAAAGCAAGTTCGCTGTTCCGGTCAGCTTGCCCTTCGCTCTGCCCCTTTTGCGGTCGCCCTCTGACCGTTGCAACAAGCTACCACCATGAGTTGGATTAGCTGCTGCCGCCGCCCAATCCAGCCGATCCCCGCTTGATCTTCGCCGGATCTAGCCTTCCCACTCGCCGCCACCTCTAACCGTCGCAACAAGCCGCCACTGTGAGTTGCATTCTGTTGTTGGCTTCCTCTTCCCCCGCGGGCATTCTCGTCGTCACTCGAGGTCAAATTTTTGCCATTTCTCGAGTACGGTCCAGTCGCCGCCCTTCGTTGATGCAAACAACAGCGATCCCAGTTTGATCTGCCATCGTCATCTCCTGCTTTATCCCGCCCACCGCGACCTTTGTTGAGGATTTGGGGCGAGATGTGATACAGCGTTTGTGATCTTGTGTTCTGCAGGCGTACTTCCCGAGCAGGGCAATTGGGAAATGCAAGCGGTGAAGTTTCAATTACAGGTAAGTGGGATCAATTTTTCCTATTGGCATATGTTAAGTTCGGTGTGTGAATCTTGGAAAAGCTTGCAGACTCGAGAAGAAGAGGATAGAGTCTAGTAAGACAATAGGAGTGGTTGTGGAGCTATTATGATGATCAAAATTAAATTGGAAAGCACACCAGCGATGCAGCTATTGGTGGTTCGAGCGTGTTTGTGAATCAACCCACCGTCGGTTTATGGTAAGCTTGTTTAGATTTCTTTCCTATGAATTGGGGATATAAATAGCTATTTTAGAGGGGATTGGTGATATAGCAGAATCTTTGTAGGATTGGCAGATCAGAGTTGGAATTGGTTTCCTAATTTGATTATGGGATTCAAATCTGATGAGGATCAAGAGATGGTGGTTGATTGCAACAATTGTAAGGTAAGCTTTGATTTTGGTATTGTTATGAAGTAGGATGTGATACCTTTATAGTTGATGTTAGAGTTGACTCATGAATGATACAGTGAATTTAAGCTGATTAAGGTTAGAGAATGTTGAACTAGTTGGATATAATGATTGATGTAAGATTCGATTCAATCATTCGATATAAAATAGAACTTATGTTCTATGTGTTCTTTTGCAGGACCTTGATTGGTGATAGATGTTTTCATGCGTGGATATCTAGCATGAGCTATCTAACAGGTGGGTAATTTCCTACCTGGTCCGGGTAGATGTATTACATTCAGATTTAGTCATAGATATGAGCATGTTAGGTGTTCATATTACCTTGACCCTGCTCTTATTATCGTATGCTTGAACTTATCATTTGATGTATTTATACTCAATTGTTGATATCACACATATACCCTTTCATGATTTAGGAGTTATAGATGTGATGTAAATTGGCCTAGATGTTTAGCAGGGTGTAAATGTTAATACGGAGGATGACCCAATTTATTAATTGGAAAAAAGGTCATCCGTGGGTAGGTAATGCCCTAAATGTAGGATTTACTTCCAATACTTGTATGTTGCATACTGTTACCAACCATGAGTTGTGTAATGGTTAAGTGAAGGGTGATTAGTGTGTCACTGCAGACCGATGGTCTCAGCTTGGTATGATTAGTCGAGTACGACTCTCTATCGGATAGAGAGTGCGTTGATCAGTAGAGTACGACTCTCTATTGGATAGAGAGTTCGTCGATCAGTCGAGTATGACTCTCTACATGATAGAGAGTTTGTCGATCAGTTGAGTATGACTCTCTATAGGATAGAGAGTGTATTGATCAGATAGGTATGATTCTCTGTAGAATAGAGAGTCTATGGTGGATGTCTGTATGTGAGACATTGCATTCATGTCATTTGCATGCACGCTGGCAACGAGGTCTCCCTTGTGGTTGAGAGTGTCACCAGTCATCCTGCCTCCACGGTTACTCATAGGAGGAGTAACCGGTGTGAGGGCAGAGCATTGTGGTGCCGCACTCTACCACTATAGACGGTGGTAGTTAGATTTGCGTGTCGTAGTCCTGCGTGTGTGGTACTCGACCACTCATGGGTAGTGACTGTCGGAGTGGCCAACAGCAGGGACCCCCATCGTATAGCTTGCTCTTTATGCTTATATGCTACTCGAACATACTGCCCACTCGGCCACTCGAGAGTAGTGGTTGGTGTTGAGTTGGGACAATTGTCATGCTCGAGCCACCGAGGCCACACTGGGGTCGTGGTAGCTTTAGGGTGAGCCGACATGACCATGCATGCTGCATTGCCGACTTATGGCATTTTTGCATATTGCCATATATATACATATATGCATGTATATATATATATGGATGATTGTGATTAGTATACATATATAGATGCAGTCTATATATATATGCTTATTGTGATGTTGCATTTGATTGTATTATGTTTGCTGCATTTGGGTGTACATCATATTCATGCATGTTTTTTTGCATTGGTTATACGATTGTGTCGGATACTGGTATGGGTTGGACAGACCATTAGATACCTTGACCTGTAGCTAGAGTATATTGTGAGTTGATCTACTCTTCCTGTTATATATATATATGTTTGATATATGTTCAGGTTGGATCAGAGTAGCGTAGCAGACTTCAGGTATGTCTGCATTTTTATGTTGTTTATTTGGTTAGACGGTATATGCTTGTATTTATATACTATGCTGATATACCTGTTGTACCTCTAGAGTATGTTGTTGAAAATACATGTGATATGGCATATATACATGTTTTTCTATTACCTGTTGAGTTTTACTCACCACCCCCCACGGACCCTGGGTTTTTCTGTCGCCCAGGTAACAGGTAGCCGACTTCTTGATGGACTTGGAGCATCGCTAGCTGACATCTCATCTCATCTCCTAGGCTCCCCTGTCTGTTTTGGATTTTCCGTATGTCTTGTTTTGCATTCGGAGTTTTCGTGATGTTATGTATTATGTGATGTACGCACATGTTGGTGCGGGTTTTGTCGAGGTTTTCTTTATGTTATGGTGTTAGTCATACCGGTTTGCATGTGTAGGATTGTATTGTTGTTGTATCGTTTCTGCTGTGTATAGTTGTTTTGATATATATATATACTGTTGTGGTTTGGTATATTTTTTATATATTGTTGTCATTGTGGTCCTACGAGCCTTGTATTAACCCGAAATGTTGTCACGTACAGGGGAGGTGTTGTCCGTTTGATTTTCGGCTCGGTATGCTCTCGGGGCGTGACATTTCTTTATACTTTTTTTTTCATGCTAGTGGAACTAGCCTAGGGCTTACCCTAGAAAGCATGCACCTATAGATTTAAGGAGCCAATACATCTCACAACTCATAGGACTAATGTGTTTGTGTACTTAGCCACGTAAATGGGTGTGAGATGTTAAGACCTCACTCCTGGTTCCAGATGTAGATTTAGTGTATCGACATAAACTATGGAGTATAATTATCTAAATTAATCAAATCTAATCAGGACTTATTGACCATTCTATATCAATCAAGTCAAATGGAATTGAACATACTTTTAGATGAGCTTATATTTAAACTATTACTTTCAAAATCTATTTGGAACATGCTTGGACTTAAACTTCACTTACAACAAAATTCTAAAAATATGTTTTCCAAAACCCCCCACTCTTTTTGATTTATGGCAAAAGGGGGAGAAAAGGCCAAAGTTAAGAGATCAATTTTTTTTTATAACTTAACTTGCATCTAACTTAAGAACATCAACCCAAGTTAAGTAAGCTTGAATTACTTAACTTAATCTTTTTTTATGGTTAACCTTTTAATGGCAAAAGGGGGAGGAAAAAGTCAAAGTTAAGAGATCAAAAGTTAACTTTTGACATCTTAACTTAAAACTTAATTTAAACTTGTAGGCCTATAGTTAACTTATTAAGTAGCAACCATTTAATGGGAGAACCAAGATCCTTTCTCAAGTACTCACCTAAGGTCAAGGGGGAGGTTACCTTAGGGGGGAGGACATGAAAAAGGATCTCACTCTTACTTCTACTGAAGCTAACTTACTAAGTTATTCACACTAACTTATTAAGTTATGTATATTCAATATTCTTTTGATTTATGCTTCATATTCATTTCATTTACTTAATGCTTTAAGTGTTACCCTTAACTTTGTGTTGGTTTGCCATAGATCAAAAAGGGAGAGATTGTTGGTGTAGTAGGCACTAGATAATCGAACCTAAGTTTTGATTATTGTAAAGACCCAAAGCTAAGGTCATATTGTTGTCCAACGAGCTGAACCAAGTGTGCAGGAATGTTAAGCTAAGCAAAAGGTAAGCGACACTCGGAGAATCTCGTGTTGAGAAACCATGGTGGTCTGGCGACACCAGGAGAAATTCAGAGGGAACCGAAGAACCCAGGTGGAGACCTGAAGCAAAGCTACAAGTCACAAGGACCTAAGGTAAACTCGAGGTAAGCTCATGTGTGTGAGTGAATGCAAGGTCGGGTCCTCCGTACGAGGACGTCCTTATGTGGCGATCTGACTAAGACTTCCCATGGAAGGTCTAGGTTGAGATCGGACGGTAAGTGACCGTCGAATTCACTTATATTGTTGTTATTTCGAGCTAACTCTTTAGTGCAGTTGAGAACCCTAGCTAATAGTCGACTGATGATGTATCAGTCGACTGATTAAGTGTAAACAGTCGACTGCCATTCAAATTCTAGCTTCGAGGAGAGTCAAACCTCATCCCTTATCTTAGGGTGAGGTGGCCATTTTGGATGAAACATGAGCTCAACGTCCACTAAGTTGGAAGGCTATAAAAGAAGGGGAGTTTCACCCCTTTAGGTCATCATTCAAGCTATCCAAATGCCTCCGTAACGCTACTCTTCTATGATGACTCTACGATGATGAAACACTGCCAAAATTCCGACGACACGAGCTCAACCTCCATTTCCCTAGTTGTCGGTATAACTTTAGTTTGTCATCTTCTTTAACATTGTACTTCATTTTGTTTATTGAGCTTTTTTCGTAACGAGGAGAGGGGGCTTGTCTCTCTACCTTGAGCTTTTCAAGGTTTTGTAATCATCGTCTCCTACCTCCAACGAGGAGGAGATATTTTAGTAAATTATCCTCCATATGGGTTTCGAACTGCTAGGGCCTTGGATTAGCAACCGTTAGGCTATGAACCAAGTAAAACCAATCCGTGTATTTTATATTTCCACTACATTTTTACTCTTATAATTGTTTTATATCGAACGAACGAAAAGAATTCTCATGCTCTATTCACCCCCTCTCTAGTGCTCTTTTTCGATCCAACAATATAATCATATGAGATTATACACTTTTAGTGCATCTAGTATACAAGGAAAAATTATAATAAACATTCACAATATTTTCCTAATAAAGCTAACATATTCATAACATTCTTCCAAGTCTCATCATAATTACGATGTAACACCCGTAAAATTCTAAACTATGCAAAGTAATTATAAGGGTTTTAACGCCATAAAAGGTTTAAAATAAAATAAAATAAAAGATGGTTATAGGTAGGATTTAAACCATGAACCTCCTAATAGGGAGGTAGCCTTGACACCACTAGACCCTAGGATAATTCATGGATAAGATATATAAAGAATGTACAAGACCATAGGATGATTCATGGATAAGATATATAAAGAATATACAAAAAATATAGATGGGAAGATGAGGAGTTGTTTCATCCCCCCCCCCCCCCCCCATGAAAGGATGAAGAGTGTTCATTCCCTAGGTATTAAAGTGGAGAATTAAGAGAAGAGAGGAAGTAAAACCCCACTTTCCTTCTTCATTCTCCTTCTTCTTCATCCATGGCCGAATTCCTCATTTCCCCTTCCTCCCTTTTTCATCCCAAGCTCTAGAAATTTTTTAAGAATTTTTGTATGATCAAAATGGGCTTTTATGTGGGCTCTTTCAAAAATAAAAGAAAATAGAGCAAAAAAGGATGCACGGCCCAGGGTTTGAACCTTAAACCTCCAAGTAGATAACTAAACCTTAGGATGCATCCGATAACCAGAAGCCTAGTATGGATGTGCTATTAGAAGGGTATGGGAAATGATAGATAAGGATAAGGGAGGCTAAGGGACACCTTCAAGTGAATAAATAGGAGTATGAGGAGACAAGAGAACCACAACTTGTCATTCTCCTCTTCTCTTCTTCTTCCCCACCGAAACCCAAGCTCTCCCTTCTTCCATTTTTGAAAACCTCAAGAAGCAAGGAAGAAAAGGGCTCTTGTCTTGACACTATCTAGGGTATATCCTATTACTAAACAAACGAAAGGATGTAAGTATCCCCTCACCTGCAGTACAAGTTGTTTCGGTTGATAGTTTCTTAAAAATCTCTTTTGAAACTCTCGGCCAAGACTCCTTCATGCTTCCAATGATTTTTCCATGCCATGTTTTGTATGAATATGATGATAATATGTTGATAGCTAGGTTTGGTTTGAGTGTTTGATCCCAAGGCCCTTGAAACTTTCGGCCAAGACCTATATATGCTCCTAATGGTCTTCCATGCTATAATCTATATGTTTACATGCCATGTTTTGTATGTAGATGAAGATGACATGATAATAGCTAGGTTTGGTTTGAGTGTTTGATCCCAAGGCCCTTGAAACTTTCGGCCAAGACCTATATATGCTCCTAATGGTCTTCCAAGCTATGATCTATATGTTTCCATGCCATGTTTTGTATGTAGATGAAGATGACATGATGATAGCTAGGTTTGGTTTGAGTATTTGATCCCAAGGCCCCTTGAAACTTTCGGCCAAGACCCAATATATGCTACTAATGGTCTTCCATGGTATGATCTATATGTTTCCATGCCATATTTTGTATGTAGATGAAGATGACATGATGATGGCTAGGTTTTGGTTTGAGTATTTGATCCCAAGGCCCCTTGAATCTTTCGGCCAAGACCCAATATATGCTCCTAATGGTCTTCCATGCTATGATCTATATGTTTCCATGCCATGTTTTGTATGTAGATGAAGATGACATGATGATAGCTAGGTTTGGTTTGAGTATTTGATCCCAAGGCCCCATGAATCTTTTGGCCAAGACCTTTATATGCTCCTAATGGTCTTCCATGCTATGATCTATATGTTTCCATGCCATGTTTTGTATGTAGATGAAGATAATATGTTGATAGCTAGGCTTGATTTGAGTGGTTGATCCCAAAACCGCCTTGAAACTTTCGACCAAGTCCTAGTTGTTCTCCTAATGGTCTTCCATGCCATGATCTATATGTAATGAATGTTAACATGTGGTTAGTTAAATCTTGTACAAGTTGTTTAGGGTTTACATTCTTAAGAACCCTCCCTTAGGGTTTCGGCCAACCCATGCTCATGCCCTCTAATAATCCTCCATGCCATGCTACATGTATATAAGATGTTAATATGATGTTAGTTTGACTTTATGATAGCATGTTTGGTTTAGGTCACTACCTTATGTCCATGTTAATTGTATGAATGTAAGATTATGTTATGCTCATTGCCATGTTAATTGTATGAATGTATGATTATGTTATGCTCATTGTCATGTTAATTGTATGAATGTATGATTATGTTATGCTCATTGTCATGTTAATTGTATGAATGTATGATTATGTTATGCTCATTGCATCATGATGAACAAGTATGTATGATGAAAATGCCTAAGAGATGCTTCCCTAAGAGCACTCTTTATGTTATGAAAAGAAATATGATATGTTATGAAGAAGGAACATGATATGCTATGATAAGGAACATGATATGTTATGAAAAGAAATATGATATGTTATGAAGAAGGAACATGATATGTTATTTTACTTTATGCATGTCTTGTACCGGACCCTAATAAGGTCCAAGGGATGGGCTCCTACGTGCCCCTAGGTCGAAGGTCATAGCACGAACCTAGTACGGGATGGGCTCCTAAGTTGCCCTAGGCCGACGGACATAGTACGCGCCTAGGATGGGCTTCTATGTTATGTTGCCCCTTGGTCGACGGGCATAGTATGAACCTAGTACCCTAGTAGGTTTGGGATTAGCTACCTCAGGTCTATTAGGGATGCGCACAATGATTATGATGTATGTGGTACAATGTCGGGCCAAATATATTGAGATTATGTTTAAGTACCTATAAAATATATGTTTTCAAAGAGCATCTTGCATATACCCCTTTCCATGTCTATGTGATTATGATGTTTATATGAATGCTATGCTTATATGTTCTTGTATGTTTATATGAATGATATGCTTATATGTTCTTGTATGTTTATATGAATGTTATGCTTATATGTTCTTGTATGTTTATATGAATGCTATGCTTATATGTTCTTGTATGTTTATATGAATGCTATGCTTATATGTTCTTGTATGATGATATGAATGATATGCTTATATGATCTTGTATGTTTATATGAATGCTATGCTTATATGTTCTTGAATGTTTATATGAATGTTATGCTTATATGTTCTTAAATGATCATGTCACTACTCTATGTCTAAGTCTTGATGTATGGCTTTTGTGAGTAGGAAAGGATCTTACTATGCCTATGTGCTTATAGTTTCATGTTCCCCTGTACTACAGATAAGGGTAAAGAATGGCTAAACTAAATGGAGCAGCAGGAGGGACAAAGTGTGTGTGGTAGTGGCATGGTGGAGGAGATCTGTTTATGTTCACAAACTTATGCATGTTTTCCTTTAAGTTTTGCATGCTAGTTGTTAAGAGTCGAACTCTACTTGATGTTGATGGTTGCTACTTGGTGTCCTTTAAGTTGATTATCATGAACTTGAACTAAGTACTTATGAAATGATGATGCATGCTCCATGTTTCATGTTCTATGTTTTAAAAAGAAAAAAAAAGAAATTTTAAGTTTTTCACTGTAAATGCATGTAGTCTTCCGCTGTAAATGCATGTATGTATGATCTCGTTAGACCACCTTTAAAAAGGGCGGGCGTGACAGGTTGGTATCAGAGCAGATCTGCCTTTCCACTACACACACATCAAGCTCATATCCTGCCGCTCTAAGTAAGAAATTCTATGCCTACTCTATTTCTTTCATGTATGATAAGAAATGCTTTTAGCTTAAATATGCATGAATATATGTATGATAATCTTATGCTTATGTATGATAAGGAATGTTTTTAGTTTAAATATGCATGAATATATGTATGATAATCTTATGCTAGCCTTATTATAATATATGAAGATAAGTGTATGATAAGGAAATATTTTTAGTTTAGATATGAATGAATATATGTATGATAATCTTATGCTAGCCTTATGATAATATATGAAGATAAGTGTATGATAAGGAATGTTTTTAGTTTAAATATGCATGAATATATATATGATAATCTTATGCTGGCCTTATTATAATATATGAAGATAAGCATGGCTGGAAGACGCAGTAATAGAGTCGATGAGACAATACCCCCACCTGATCTTATGCATGTGGTTACAGAACTCCAGGGACAGCTACAGGAGTTCTGTAGCCTATTCAAATCCCTGAATGGAAGTGGGAAGATATAGCTATGGATTTCATAGTAGAACTACCCAAAACAACTAATGGTTATGAAGCTATTTAGGTGATTGTTGAAAGATTGACAAAATCTGCCCATTTTCTGGCAATCAAGTATCGTACTCAATGGAACAACCAACCCAGTTGTATATTGAGGAGGTGATCAGATTGCATAGATTTCCTAAGACCATGTGATTGAGCCACAAACGATACAAGTTCAAGAAGATTTAAGTTATGAAAGTCGACCTATTCAGATAAAAGATTGAGAAATCAAGAAATAGAGAACCAAAGAAGTACCCTTAGTGAAAGGCATATGGCAAAATCAAAAGTTTGAAGAAGCAACTTAGGAACGCGAGGATGACATGAAACAAAAGTATCCGGAGTTATTCTAAGTTTCGAGAATGAAACTTTTATAGGTATGAAGGATTGTAATGTCTGTAAAATTCTAAAATATGCAAAGTAATTATATGAGTTTTAACACCATAAAAGGTTTAAAATAAAATAAAATAAAAGATGGTTATAGGTAGGATTTGAACCATGAACCTCCTAATAGGGAGGTAGCCTTGACACCACTAGACCCTAGGATAATTCATGGATAAGATATACAAAGAATGTACAAGACCATAGGATGATTCATGGATAAGATATATAAAGAATATACAAAGAATATAGATGGGAAGATGAGGAATTGGTTCATCCCCCCCCCCCCCCCCCATGAAAGGATGAAGAGTGTTCATTCCCTAGGTATTAAAGTGGAGAATTAAGAGAAGAGAGGAAGTAAAACCCCACTTTCCTTCTTCATTCTCCTTCTTCCTCATCCTTGGACGAATTCCTCATTTCCCCTTCCTCCCTTTTTCATCCCAAGCTCTAGAAATTTTATAAGATTTTTTGTATGATCAAAATGGGCTTTTAGGTGGGCTCTTTCAAAAATAAAAGAAAATAGAGCCAAAAAGGATGCACGGCCCAGGGTTTGAACCCTAAAACTCCAAGTATATAACTAAACTTTAGGATGCATCCGATAACTAGAATCCTAGCAGGGATGTGCTATTAGAAGGGTATGGGAAATGATAGATAAGGATAAGGGAGGCTTAGGGACACCTTCAAGTGAATAAATAGGAGTATGAGGAGACAAGAGAACCACAACTTGTCATTCTCCTCTTCTCTTCTTCTTCCCCCACCGAAACCCTAGCTCTCCCTTCTTCCATTTTCGAAAACCTCAAGAAACAAGGAAGAAAAGGGCTCTTGTCTTGACACTATCTAGGGTATATCCTATTACTAAACAAGCGAAAAAATGTAAGTATCCCCTCACCTGCAGTACAAGTTGTTTCGGTTGATAGTTTCTTAAAAATCTCTTTTGAAACTCTCGGCCAAGACTCCTTCATGCTTCCAATGATTTTTCCATGCCATGTTTTGTATGAATATGATGATAATATGTTGATAGCTAGGTTTGGTTTGAGTGTTTATCCCAAGGCCCTTGAAACTTTTGGCCAAGACCTATATATGCTCCTAATGGTCTTCCATGCTATGATCTATATGTTTACATGCCATGTTTTGTATGTAGATGAAGATGACATGATAATAGCTAGGTTTGGTTTGAGTGTTTGATCCCAAGGCCCTTGAAACTTTCGGCCAAGACCTATATATGCTCCTAATGGTCTTCCATGCTATGATCTATATGTTTCCATGCCATGTTTTGTATGTAGATGAAGATGACATGATGATAGCTAGGTTTGGTTTGAGTATTTGATCCCAAGGCCCCTTGAAACTTTCTCGGCCAAGACCCAATATATGCTCCTAATGGTCTTCCATGGTATGATCTATATGTTTCCATGCCATGTTTTGTATGTAGATGAAGATGACATGATGATAGCTAGGTTTGGTTTGAGTATTTTATCACAAGGCCCCTTGAAACTTTCGACCAAGACCCAATATATGCTCCTAATGGTCTTCCATGCTATGATCTATATGTTTCCATGCCATGTTTTGTATGTAGATGAAGATGACATGGTGATAGCTAGGTTTGGTTTGAGTATTTGATCCCAAGGCCCCTTGAATCTTTCGGCCAAGACCTATATATGCTCCTAATGGTCTTCCATGCTATGATCTATATGTTTCCATGCCATGTTTTGTATGTAGATGAAGATAATATGTTGATAGCTAGGCTTGATTTGAGTGGTTGATCCCAAAGCCGCCTTGAAACTTTCGGCCAAGTCCTAGTTGTGCTCCTAATGGTCTTCCATGCCATGATCTATATGTAATGGATGTTAACATGTGGTTAGTTAAATCTTGTACAAGTTGTTTAGGGTTTAAATTCTTTAGAATCCTCCCTTAGGGTTTCGGCCAACCCATGCTCATGCCCTCTAATAATCCTCCATGCCATGCTACATGTATATAAGATGTTAATATGATGTTAGTTAGACTTTATGATAGCATGATTGGTTTAGGTCACTACCTTATGTCCATGTTAATTGTTTGAATGTATGATTATGTTATGCTCATTGTCATGTTAATTGTATGAATGTATGATTATGTTATGCTCATTGCCATGTTAATTGTATGAATGTATGATTATGTTATGCTCATTGCATCATGATGAACAAGTATGTATGATGAAAATGCCTAAGAGATGCTTCCCTAAGAGCACTCTTTATGTTATGAAAAGAAATATGATATGTTATGAAGAAGGAACATGATATGCTATGAAAAGAAATATGATATGTTATGAAGAAGAAACATGATATGTTATTTTACTTTTTGCATGGCTTGTACCAGACCATAACAAGGTCCAAGGGATGGGCTCCTACGTGCCCCTAGGTCGACGATCATAGTACGGACCTAGTACGGGATGGGCTCCTAAGTTACCCTAGGCCAACGGACATAGTATGGGCCTAGGATGGACTTCTATGTTATGTTACCCCTAGGTCGACGGACATAGTATGGACCTAGTACCCTAGTAGGTTCGGGATTAGCTACCTCGGGTCTATTAGGGATGCGCGCAATGATGATGATGTATGTGGTACAATGTCGGGCCCAATATGTTGAGATTATGTTTAAGTACCTATAAAATATATGTTTTCACAGAGCATCTTGCATATACCCCTTTCCATGTCTATGTGATTATGATGTTTATATGAATGCTATGCTTATATGCTCTTGTATGTTTATATGAATGCTATGCTTATATGTTCTTGTATATTTATATGAATGTTATGCTTATATGTTCTTGTATATTTATATGAATGCTATGCTTATATGTTCTTGTATGATGATATGAATGCTATGCTTATATGATCTTGTATATTTATATGAATGCTATGCTTATATGTTCTTGAATGTTTATATGAATGTTATGCTTATATGTTCTTAAATGATCATGTCACTACTCTATGTCTAAGTCTTGATGTATGGCTTTTGTGAGTAGGAAAGGATTTTACTAAGCCTATGTGCTTATAGTTTCATGTTCCCTTGTACTGTAAATAAGGGTAAAGAATGGCTATACTTAAAGGACAGAGGCTTGTACGCATGGACAGCTAGCGGAGCAAATTAACAAGTGGGTAATTTCCTACCTGGTCCGGGTAGATGTATTGCATTCAGATTTAGTCATAGATATGAGCATGTTAGGTGTTCATATTACCTTGACCCTGCTCTCTTTATCGTATGCTTGAACTTATCGTTGGATATATTTATGCTCAATTGTTGATATCACATATACCCTATCATGATTTAGGAGTTATAGATGTGATGTAAATTGACCTAGATGTTTAGTAGAGTGTAAATGTTAGTACGGGGGATGACCCAATTTATAAATTGGAAAAAGGTCATTTATGGGTTAGTAATGCCCTAAATGTAAGATTTATTTCCAATACCCGTATGTTGCATACTGTTACTAACCATGAGTTGTGTAAAGGTTAAGTGACGGGTGATTAGTGTGTCGCTGCGGACCAGTGGTCCCAGCTTGGTATGATTAGTCGAGTACGACTCTCTATTGGATAGAGAGTGCGTCGATCAGTTGAGTATGACTCTCTATTGGAGAGAGAGTCATGATCAGTCGAGTACGACTCTCTACAGGATAGAGAGTCCGTCGATCTATTGTGTACGACTCTCTACAGGATAGAGAGTGTATTGATTAGATGGGTACAATTCTTTGCTGAACAGAGAGTCTGTGGTAGATGGTTGTACGTGTGACAGCATACACATGTCATTTGCATGCATTCTGATGACATAGTCTCCCTTAGAGTTGAGAGAGTCGTCAGTCATCTTGCCTCCCAGAGCACTCCCCGAGGAGTAACTGGTGTGAGGGCAGAGCATCTGTTGTGCCGCACTCTACCACTATAGACGGTGGTAGTTGGAGTTGCATGCAGTTGTCCTGGGTGCGTGGTACTTGACCACTCATTAGTAGTGTTAGTCAGAGTGGCCAACAGCCGGGACCCCCGTTGTGTAGCGAGCTCTTTACGCTCATATGCTACTTGATCATACTGCCCACTCGGCCACTCTATAGCAATGGTTGGTGTGAGTTGGGACAGTTGTCATGTCGTGCCACCTAGGTCACACTGGGGTCGTGGTAGCGAGTAGGGGTGAGCAGGCATGACCATGCATGCTGCATTGTCGTATCTTATGGCACTTTGCATATTACCATATATAGATACATATATGTATGTATATATATATGGATGGTTGAGATTAATATATATATAGATACATTCTATATATATGTGATTATTGTGATGTTGCATTTGATTGTACTATGCTTGTTGCATTTGGGTGTACATCATATTCATGCATGTCTCTTGCATTTGTTATACGATTGTATCGGATATTGGTATGTGTTGGAGAGACCATTAGATACCTTGACCTGTAGCTAGAGTATATTTTGAGTTGATCTACTCTTCCTGTTATATATATATATGTTGGATATATGTTCAGGTTGGATCAGAGTAGCGTGTGAACTTGTGTATGTCTGCATTTTTATGTTGTTTATTTGGTTAGACGGTATATGCTTGTATTTATATACTATGCTGATATACCTATTGTACCTCTAGAGTATGTTGTTGAAAATACATGTGATATGACATATATACATGTTTTCTATTACCTGCTGAGTTTTACTCACCACCCCCGCGGACCCTAGGTTTTCTGTCGCCCATGTAATAGGTAGAAGACTTCGTGATGGCATTGGAGTACCGCCGGCTGACATCGTCTCATCTCACCTCCGTGGCTCCCCTGTCTGTTTTGGATTTTTCCGTATGTCTTGTTTTGCATTCGGAGTTTTCATGATGTTATGTATTATGTGATGTATGCACATGTTGGTGCGGGTTTTGTCGAGGTTTTCTTTATGTTATGGTGTTAGTCATACCGGTATGCATGTGTAGGATGTGTTGTTGTTGTATCGTTTCCGCTGTGTGTAGTTGTTGTGTTGATATATATATATATATATATATCGTGGTGGTTTGGTATATTTTTATATGTGTTGTTATTGTGGGCCTACGGGCCTTGTATTAACCCGAAATGTTGCCACGTACAGGGGAGGTGTCGTTCGTTTGATTTTCGGCTCGGTATGCTCTCGGGGTGTGACAACTTTAGTGGTATCAGAGCCCAAGGTTCTGCGATGTCATACAATAATATTTTGTGTTGAGTCTTGGATTCTCAGGAGTCGATTTATTTGGTTTTGGTTTTTTGAGATGAAATGGACAGCTTCCTGAGCTCCAAGCAGCACGAGGTAAGAATCCCTGATTAACTTATGGTTTAGTTGATATTTATCTAAACTTGATTAGTAGGTATATACAATAGAGTTATGACACCTGTGCAGACTTGTAGTAGGGGTCGTCCACCGAGGCGACCAACCGGAGTGACCTTTAGGGTTTATACTCCCGGTTATGTTGGCTATGCATTTAGATGCTTATACCAGGGAATAACCTGTATTGTGTTGGTTATTATTCGGAATCGTGGTATGAGTTGACCATAGGAATGACCTGTTAAGTCTGTGAGTCTTGAACTTGTGTCGAAAAGGTGATTTACCTTTGAGAGCCAACTGATACTGAGTCGGAAAATAGGGGTTAAGTCGTCACATTTCTCTTAGAGATTTTGACTAATTAAGCTAGTCAGATCATTACCTATTGGGTAATGGACAAGACAAATTGTCTATTGTTGATGCAGATAGCGGAAGGCTAGGTTACGGTGTTTCATAGGGATTTTATCCCTGAGTTGTTCGTACTGAGATGTATAACTTTGAGAGTACTTTTGAGTACTTAACTCATGTTATACCGAGAAAGAAGAGTTGTTTGCATACCATTATCGGGATCAAGCCGGTATTTGGTGATAAATACAGAAAATAATCTTCGGGAAATAATATATCACTTGATCATGGTTTAGTGATGTTGAAAGAGAATATTTCCCCGTGTCACTGTTAGTGACATCGTAAGGAATTCTTGAGCTTCAAGAAAAGGGTGATCGGTTAGTAATAGTGTATTGTGCAGAGTGTTGGGTTTCCGGCACCGCGGCGTGTGTGTGTTCGATCACGTTTCGTAAACATGAACACAGCGGAAGCAATAAAAATAATAAATCTATATTTATTACAACACACACAACACACGCATGTATATTACAACAAGTGTAGACATAACCGTAAATTTAAATTTGCAATAAAAGGAAATTTAACTACGTTATACCTTTCGTATGACGTGTAGCGGGAACGGCATCAACCGGAACGATCCTCGCTAGAATCGTCTCTATCCGTATCCATGCCGAGTTCCTCGGGATGACTTCGCTAAGCCACGAGCTTCGTCTTCGTACGGGTTACTAGCCTCGTGTTGAAGACGACGTGATCGAGAGATGATCACGATCCGAATCCAAATTCGGATCCTAATACGAGTTCTCAAAACTCGCTTCTCCGGAGAGGTATTAGTCAACAAATTGACGAATCCTTCGTCCTCCACCTCAGAGGATTACCGGAGATCGAATCCTCGGCTCTAACTGTCAGCCCAAACGACCCTCCGACGAGAAGAAGCTGTCCAGAAAACTGGACAGCTTGGTGGAGGAGTAGGCGCCGGCCAAAACAAGGAAGCCAAGTGCTCACCTTTTCACCGAGGCCTAGGAAGATCACCGGAGGGTCGCCGTAGGATCACCGGCTGAAGCTTGGACGCCGGCAAAGAGCTGGTCGGCGGCTCAAGGGTTGGGTGGCAATGGAGTTGACGCCAACAAGAGGAAGAGGGGTTGGGCGGCCAAGCTAGGGTTTTTGGATTAGGGCTTAATTATCCATTAAGCCCTCTTTTATAGAGAACTAATTCTCTTAATGGTTATTGGATCATAACCATTAGGCCCGTTAACCCGCTCCATTAAGATAAGTTAAAATAAACCAAACCATGATGGTTTATTTTAAGTTAAAACGAACCGAACCAACTTTTGGTTCATTCGTTTAAAATAAACCAAACCCTTTGGTTTATTCTCCTCCATT
This sequence comes from Wurfbainia villosa, assembly GCA_025175895.1. Classification (NCBI taxonomy): domain Eukaryota; kingdom Viridiplantae; phylum Streptophyta; class Magnoliopsida; order Zingiberales; family Zingiberaceae; genus Wurfbainia; species Wurfbainia villosa. Next base: position 69,916,735 of record CM045988.1, read on the forward strand.
GGATTAGAACCAAACCATTTTGGTTCATCCATTATGTCTTCATAAGACACGGCCCATCCACGCTTCCATTGCGACTGAAACGATTTCATGCTCGCTTTATGTTTGGTCCAACCAAACCTAGTTTCTCTCGGTCTGAGAATCCCATTCTCAAGCTCGTTTTAAATCCTTTGGATTACGCTCGTTGTGCGTGTGACCAAATAGGTTCTCGGTTTATGTTGGCCATCTATAATTAACCATTAATTATAGAACGATCATGAGTGGCACCTAGTAGTACATCATGATCTTCAATTAACCGAAAAGATCAACGGTTGATCCAGAACTATTTCTGAAACCCTTCAGCAGCTCGAATGATTCGTGCCCCATTCCCTTCACTCATCTTATACCCACTTGGTTCAGGACATGGTCTATAGTGTCAGTACCCACTAGGCTGACTACGTCACACCTAGCCCAAGTATCATTTCCTCATCCTACGGATTCTAGTTACTCCACATGTATCGAAGAGTACCTTACTCTAAACATGTAATGCTTTGGCCAAAGACTTTAGTAACAATCCGACGAGAGGCCATGGGTATACATCTCCTCGTAAGGAGTGGTGAATCCTTTATAGGCTATTCAAACACCTTCGATCACTTCGACTTATACCCAATCATCCCGGGTCCACATCTCCTTAGAGATGTTTGCTTAAGATGTCAAAGCATAAGTCTCCATGATCAAGATGACTTGAATACCGCAAGTCAAAGGAACATCGCACTTAAGCCACAGTAAGAACTTCATTGACATATCTATATATGCAGAGAACCATATGAAGTCTTACGGCTGGTCACTCCAATGAACTAGTTACCATAACTAGAATCCACGATTAACTCCGGACATCACAATGTCTCCAACCAGTGAGAATCAGCTGCTTGGATACACCAAGGAGTATACCCCGTGCTAGTCTCGACAGAATTGATGGTGTCCAAATCCATCAATTCATCGACTAGGGATAATTCCGATACATCACAATTACACATGTAGAGATACTCACTAGTTGTGATCCAATCACAAATTCTCTCATGCTGTGAATCGCATCGTGGACATTCAGTAAATGAGTTTAAGATCCAATCAAATACATGAAACATGTATACTCAAATAGTGAATCTTCATTTATCATATAAATGGTTCATACATAAGGCGATTGCCTTAGGACATCTCTCATATATTACTAACACAGAGTCGTGAGACTTGCGAAGGTTACGACCACCTAATAGCTCAAGAAGGTGAATGGATGATTTAAGCCACCCGGGGTTATTGGCTTATAGTTGGATTAGGATGTCGGGATCTTCTACCAGATCCTACCGGAAGACGTTGGATTGAGACAGGAGTTTAAAAATGACTCCGTACAAGAGTTTAAGAGTTGGAGGCCGGTAAACAACTATTGCAGGTCAACTTATTAGAGTCAGAAGTTTCCGACTGTTGGATAGAAAGAGCAAGATCGGAGTCATAGCCTTTGAGCTATTTTCCGATTATAGAAGACCTATCGCAGATCATCAGAAGGTTCTTGTGGATATCAGCAAAAATCAGAACAAAGACTCTGAAGGGATTGTGGGTGTGCAGTGCAGATCACGAAGACACGCAAAGCTAGATTATCCGTTGGAGCAGTTCAGCTATTGCTATTGTGAGCAACCAGTATAGTGGAGGTGGTGTACTTTGAAGACTATCGATGGTGTTCCGGGAGGAAGATGCATCATCTCGACAGCAGAGATCAGCACAGAAGATGTGAGTTACCTTATCAGCATCAACCTACTACCTCAGGCATGGTTGGAGTTCCTTGATACTCCCCTTCAGCAGAGATCAACACAGAAGCAACATCAGCAGAAGACATCTTAGAAGATTCAGCAGACAATAACAGTTATCCCCAGATGTGATTTGCTTAGTACAGAGGAGAGAGTATACGACGAAGGTCGTATCTATTTGGTATTCTACAGTTGCAGCTCGTAGGATGAAGTGATTGGATCGGATGATCTAGGAAAAATCCTAGGAGAGAAATCGATCGCTTTGTCATGGCTGTTGGATCTGATCTGGTTCTCTTCGGAGAAAGGTCAAGACCTGCGGGGAGCCTTTGGATCGGATCGATAGATAATTGATGATTCAGGGTATTACTTTAGTTTACCCTCAATGTTAATATGTTGAGAGATGCTTGTAGTTACAGGTATCTGTATCTAGAACATTCTTAGTTTGGATTAGAAGAGTTCCTATACATCGACTTATGGGTCGGTGGTCTCTCTATCGTCAGGTGAGAAGTGGACCAACGATTAAGAAGTTAAGGGATGCCCTTAGACTTTGATAGACATATCTTTACTGTAGACATATCCTTATGGATGGTCAAGTTGTTGAGATTATAGTATGATTATGTTTCTCAGGTGTGCGTATAATCTGAGAGCATTCAGATGTAGTTTCGGATGAACTCCAAGGCTTGCCGTTGTATAGGCAAGTAGAGTAGGCGATCGAAATGATTGCGGAAAATAGTCCGGTATCGAAGATCACATATCGAGTGATAGTGTTGTTGGTATCAGTGTTGCTAAACACTATAGGAATTGGAAGAATGTAAGTTGCGACTATAGGAGATGTTGGAGGGGATATTTATCTATCCCAGTATTCCTCCTTGTGAAGATCCAGAACTCTTTGTTGAAAGAGAGATGGACATTTGAGATTATGCATCGATTATCGATGATGGAATACAGTAGTTGTAGTGAAGAATATCCTTCGTTGTGGATAGATGATCTATTTAGATCGGCCAAAGACACCTGTGTATACTCTAAGGTTGGTTTACGACTGAAGTACTGATATTGTAGTGACATGATGTCATACGATTATCATTGTCGTTGTGATGATTAATATATATCATCAGCGTAGAGTAAAGGGGATGCAGGTGTATGGAGACGATAATTTCATACTTGGTATGAATTGTATGGATTTTGATTTAAGTTGCTAAACTAATTAACGATTTAGTCATCACTGGATTTGAGAATCGTGTATCCGGAACACGATAGGATCCTTTTGTATTTGTTGGAGTTGCGTAACTTGGCCACTGTTGATTGTGGTAGTTGGAGTTGCGCACTCGACCACCGTGGATGGTGGTTTGCCTTGTATGTTTTGGGTTAATTTCGTAGATGTGGATAGAATGTTTGGCATTACTATACCACAGACTTGTTTGACAAAGGTGATGATGGAAATCATTTAGTCGGAAGTTGGTGAAACCAGTTACAAGACCTAGATGGCGGTTAACTTTTACACGAGTATTAGTTAATCCTTCCGGAGTGGATAAAAGGATGATGTACACAGATGCATCATTTCAAGGATCGGAATGATTATGATGCAGATGAATGAGGCATATCTTATGCCTATGACAGTTAAAAAACTACGAGATAGTCTGTCATGTACATGACGTGACTTTAGTAGTATTATCTGGATTTGTAGTTGTATGGAGCAGAAGTGCTCATTGAATTTAACAAGCTACCGATTAGCTACTATATACCTTGGAGGTACTTGGATGTACCGAGAGCTGAAACATTTATACTGGTGGAATGGTATAAAGGGAGTTATAGCAGATTTTGATGCTCGATGTTTAGTATGCTAGTAAGTGAAGGCTGAACATCAGAAACTCGCTGGATTGCTCTAGAAAATTCCGATTCTGGAATGGAAGTGGGAGCATATCACGATTGATTGCGTTACGGGATTGCCTAGAACCCGTAAAGGACGTGATGCGATTTGGGTGATTGTTGATCGACTAACCAAATCAACTCACTCTCTGCCTATGCGTGGAATGGACTTGTTGGATCGTCCGACAGAGTTGTATTGCGGAAATATTATCAGATGATAATACTTCGTTCAGTTACGTATTGCTATTCAGCTTCACTCCAGACTATTTGAGCTACCGGTTTTCCGAAATCTACACTTGTGAGAAGAAGTGCCAAATCGCCGTACCATAGAATAGTCAAGGAATAAATTTAGTCATTCCAATAGATGTTGGAGGATCTATTCAGATCTTGTGTCGTGGATTATGGAGGTGTAACTTATCGGTTGACTTTACCTCCGACACTTGCGGGTGTTCACAACGTATTTTCCTGTTTCTATACTGAGGAAATACGTGACGCTTGTTAATCATGTTCTGAAAGAGGTTCCGATTCTACCTCAGTCTAATGTGACTTACGAGGAGATTCCAATGCATATTCCTGGTCGCAACGAGCGCCAGTTGCAGAATAAAACCATCCAACTCGTAAAGGTTGGATGACAGCATCATACCGATGAGGAGGCTATGTGAGAGATGGAAGATACTATCCGAGCTCGATATCCTCATCTGTTCACTTGAGGAAGGTAAGTGGTCCTTTCGGAAACTTGTTTGAAGTAAATTTTTACATGTTAGTACGAAATTTGGGGACCAAATTTTTATAAGTGGAGGAGAATGTAAAATACCGGAGGAAAAAAAAAATATTCCTCGGTAATTGATAAAATATCTTGTGGAATTTTTCAGGAATTTTTTAGAAAATTTTTCTGGATTTAAACGGAAGTGTTATGGATATTCCACGAGGATAAAGTAGATAGGCTTTTGTAAAGCCTGTTTAGATTATCTGCTAAGAATTAATAGGTTTAATTAAAAACCTATTAATTCTCCTTCCGTTTTCCCTTATTTCCGGATCACGCCGAAACTTCCTCACCGCGACATTTCCCTTCTTTTTCCCCAATCGCGCGTGACTCCTCGCACAGCCGACCGCCGAATCGGGACGATGCTTCCTCGTCGTCGCCTTCTCCCTCGCGTGTCACCATGCCGCGGCTGATGCCACCGCGAGCTCCTCTTCGATCGTCGGTGACCCAAGCCAGCTGCCATGCCAGTTGCTGTCGCCGCGCCACTGCCGCCGCCACCGCGAGTTGTTGACGATCTCCGCCCAATCCAGTCGATCCTCGCTTGATTTTCGCCGGATCTGACCCATCCCCCTCGCCGTCGCCTCTTCTTCTCTGCTGATCCAACTGAAGCAGGTTGCCTCCTCGCCACCGGCGAGCTTGAAGGAATGCTTGGGTCCAATCCGCCCTGTCAAGGACTGCGTGCACTCACTCTTCCCTTACGGCCACCGAATATAGCGCCGTTGTCGCCGCGAGTGGAGCCATTGCCGCCCATCGCCGCTTGCCTCGTCGGCAAGACGATTCACCGACTCTTCTTCTCCAGCCGATCGTGCCTTCCTCCGCTCGGTCTATTTTCTTTTCGGTGTTTGTTTTTTTCTTTCTTCGCAAGATCTTGTTCTCTCAACCTTGCGCGTTTCTATTCTCGTGCCTAGCTACGAACCCCCTTGCACTTCCATCACTCTCCTCTGTTTCCTTTGAGTTAGGGTGATTGAGGTGGGTTTGACTATGATGTTGTGTAATTGGGAAGAATGGTGTTGCTCTATTCCTTGACGATTTAAGGGTTCAGATCTATAAATCACAGCTTATAGGTTTGATTCTGTTCAGGTACTAAAATACATTGGAGTTGAGATTGGATTTAAACACAATGCCAGTATTCTGTACAGATCAGATTTCTCTTGTATTAAAGAAGAAGCTATTGTCGATTGATCTAGTGAGAGGTAAGGTTTTGTACGTTGATTAAGTTAATGAATGGTGATATAACAGGACCTTTGTAGGGTTGGTGTATCAGAGTTGGAATTGGTTTCCAATTTGATTATGGGATTCAGATTTGATAAGGATCAAGAAGTGATGGTTGATTTCAACAATTGTAAGGTAAACTTTGATTTGGTATTGTTATGAAGTAGGATGTGTTATCTTTATAGTTAATGCTAAAGTTGACTTATGAACGATACGGTGATTTTAATCTGAGTAAGATTGGAGAATGTTGAATTAGTTGAATAAGAGATCGATGTAGGATTCGATTTGGTCATGTTAGAACTTAATCGTAGTTCATGTGGTCTTGCAGGACTTTGGTAAGTGATAGAGGCTTGTACGCATGGACAGCTAGCGGAGCTAATTAACAAGTGGGTAATTTCCTACCTGGTCTGGGTAGATGTATTGCATTCAGATTTAGTCATAGATATGAGCATGTTAGGTGTTCATATTACCTTGACCTTGCTCTCTTTATCGTATGCTTGAACTTATCATTGGATATATTTATGCTCAATTGTTGATATCAGATATACCCTATAATAATTTAGGAGTTATAGATGTGATGTAAATTGACCTAGATGTTTAGTAGAGTGTAAATGTTAGTACGGGGGATGACCAAATTTATAAATATGAAAAAGGTCATTTATGGGTAAGTAATGCCCTAAATGTAGGATTTATTTCCAATACCCGTATGTTGCATACTGTTACTATCCATGAGTTGTGTAATGGTTAAGTGAAGGGTGATTAGTGTGTCACTGTGGACCGATGGTCCCAGCTTGGTATGATTAGTCGAGTACGACTCTCTATTGGATAGAGAGTGAGTCGATCAGTTGAGTACGACTCTCTATTGGAGAGAGAGTCAGGATCAGTCGAGTACGACTCTCTATAGGATAGAGAGTCCGTCGATCGGTTGTGTATGACTCTCTGATAGAGTGTATTGATTAGATGGAGTCGACTCTTTCTTTGAGCAGAGTGTGGTAGATGGTTATGCGTGACATACACATGTCATTTGCATGCATTCTCATAGTCCCTTGGGGTTGAGAGAGTCGTCGTCATCTTGCCCCGAGCACTCCAGAGTAATGTGTGCATGCACTCTACCACTATAGACGGTGGTAGTTGGAGTTGCGTGCAGTTGTCCTGGGTGCGTGGTACTCGACCACTCATTAGTAGTGTTAGTCGGAGTGGCCAGCAGCAGGGACCCCCATTGTGTAGCGAGCTCTTTACGCTCATATGCTACTTGATCATACTGCCCACTCGGCCACTCTATGTTGGTGCAATTGGTCCAGGTCATGATTGACCAGGACTCGAGTTTGACTCGAGTGATGTTTTGATGTTTGACAAAGTAGCTTGACAAAGTGTTGACATTGATGTTTGACATTGATGTCGGTTAATATGTTTTGGAGAGATTGTTTATACAATCGACCCAGGTTATAATTGACCAGACTCGAGTTTGACTCGAGGGAGACTTTGATGGTTGACTAGGGTTGACCATGTGTTTATGGGAAAGTCCAAGTCATGGGTACTTGGCATGGAAAGTCCAAGTGGGACACTTAGCATTTGGGAAAGTCCAAGTCTTGAGTACTTGGCATGGGAAGTCCAAGTGGGAGTCTTGGCAAATGAGAAGTCCAAGCATGGGTCTTGGCAAATGGAAAGTCCAAGCATGGTCTTGGCATGGAAAGTCCAACATGGGTTGGCAAGGGAAAGTCCAAGCTTGTGTCTTGGCATTTGAGAAGTCCAAGGGTTTGATATTGGCAGCGTAAAGTCCAAGCGGGAGTCTTGGCAGCATAAGTCCAATGGTTGGCGGCGTAAAGTCCAAGCGGAGTCTTGGCGGCGTAAGTCCAATGTGCCTTGGCGGTGTAGACACCGTTAGCATGACATAGCCGAGGGAAGCACCTGGAGGCTAGCGCGATGGATGAACAAGTCATGGATGACTTGGAGGGATCCGAGAGGTGAGGTCGATGGAGGTGGCTAGAAGGCTTAGGTCTAGGCTAAGGGTGGTCTAGCAAGTATGGGGCACCATACTTGGGTTAAAACCTCATTCTTGAGGTTGGCGTCGGCCCGCATTATGGCGGTTCGATTGCCGTGAGTCGACTTGAGTTATTTGCCCAGGCTAAAAATGCTCGCGAGCTCGATGCGATCGTGCCAATTGAGTGTCGAGACGCTCCGGGCCGTAGGCGATCGACTACGAGCGTTAGCGATCGGCCGCCAATGTTGGCGATCGAGATCCGTTAGTTTTTCCAGCGTGGATCGATCCGTTGTCTCACGACAACGATGGCATCGATCGATTGGGGACTTATGGTAGTCGATCGATGGCGGAAATCCGCGACGCAGTTAAAGGAGTTGTTCGTGGGAGGATTGAAGCAAGTGTTCTCTTGGGAGATTTGAAGGGAATAGTTGGTGCTCTTCCGGTCCTTCAAGGCTAGTCCAAGGCAACCAAAAGCAAGCGATCTAAAGGCATTTGTAAAGTGATCTCTTTACTTGTATTGTATTGTATTTTATTGTAATTGCTTGTTGTACTTAGTTTATTATTGTAAACTGTTGTACGAGGTTTCTCCACCTCCGACTTGTGTCGAGAAGGAGTTATTTGATAGTGGTGTGTGTTTGGCATCGCTAGGGCTCGTTTGAGCCCGATCCGTGGAGTAGGAACCGTTATATCTTTGTGTTCGTGTGATTGTTGTATTTCGTTACTGCTATTATTTCTATTCCGCTGCGCATAACGAATCTTGTAGACAAACACGAACGATTTCCATCTACGTACGGGTCACCCGCTATTCACCTCCCCTCTAGCGGCGTCGAATTCCAACAAGTGGTAACAGAGCCTGGTGGCTCTTCAACGGATTAACAACCGGGAGCAAGACGCTAGAGGGTAAAGGATGGAAGTCCAAGATCAATTAGGATGGGACATCAACACACCGGTCCCTTATTCACTCTATGGACGAGAAGGTTTCAATTCTTGGAAGGCGAGAATTGAAGATTTTTTGATGATGAGAGACCTTGAGGAATGGTCCGCCTTGATGGAAGGATTTGAATATCCTAAGGGACCAAAGGGAGGGTTTCTCAAGAAGAAGAAATGGAGTGAGGAGCAACTCCGGAAATTCGAGAAAAACAAGAAGGTAATCAAATTCATTTTTGATTTAATTCCAAATGAATTCTTGTGTAGCCTAGGTGAATGCATGGATGCTAAGGAGCTATGGAGAGATTTGGCAAAGCTCCATGAAAGCCCATCAATGGTCCAAGAGGAAGAGACCGAAGAGGCTAATGCATCATCCTCACAAGGAAGTGAGGACTTGGAGGTTGAGAGATCATCAACATCCAAAGAGGAAGAGGAAGTAGAATCGGAAGTTGATAGAGTCAATTTCGGGTTGGTGGAGGAAGTGGAAGAAGCATCCACCTCAAGGATTGAGGAGGAGATAACTTTCACACGGAACATCAGAAGAAACCGACATCCGGTCAAGATGAAGAAGCCCAAAGTCCAATTCGGTCTCCATTACCTAGGTAACTCAAACACTCAAGGTTCAAATAAAATTCATATCATTTGTTTTGAGTGTAGGGAATCCGGACACTACAAGAGTAAGTGTCCAAAAAGGGTCAAGAAGGCTCAACCGGTTCCAAAGGTCAAGGATGCCGATTCCCCAACACCTAAAGGCAAGGAGCACATCATATGCTTCAAGTGCAATTCAAAAGGACATTATAGGAATCAATGTCCTAGGGGGAGCAAGAAGACTCAAAATGGAGCATCATATGTAGGGGGAGCTAAGGCAAACCCTAGGGTAACTTCTAATTTTGCTCTTTCTTCAATTTATAAGCAAAAGCATGCTAGGGATTTTAATTCTCTTGCAATTCACCATGAAAAGCATGCTAGAGATAAATATATTTGTTTAGGAGCTAAAAGCGTTAACTTTAAAAGTAAGGAGAAATTTGGGACTAATGTCCTAAAAACAATTTATCTAAGGACAAACCTAGGTCAAATAACTCTAAGAAAATTTTACCTAGGAGACCATTAGAAAGTGCAAGAGCACCTAGGTGTTAATCCTAAATGGACTAGGCATATGCCTAGAAAGTCTCATGCTCAAGAATTTAATCAAAAATCAATTGGGCAATTGGAATTAGAGAATCAAGTCTTGAGGTCAAGGCTTGAAAAACTTGAGAAGACCCTTAAAATTATACAAAATCAATTTAAAGGGTCAAATGATCAAAAGTCTAGGTCCAAATCTCAAAGTCAATACCAAGGACCTAAGAGTCAAAAGTCAACCAAGGGCAAGCAAGGTTTGGGTCACAAACCTAAGCCTAAGGTGGCTTATCATAGTGTTCCATTTGATTATGGAACCCAAATTAGGTCTAGGAAGACCAAGGTCAATAGGGAAGTCATCCCTAGAGTTGACCAAAGGGTGTACCTAGTGGCTAGGGTTTCTAGGAAACCTAGGGTGGCCACTAAGAAGGTTGCAAGGGGAGTTACCCCTAGAGTCAACTTAGGTAAGACCCAAATGACCAAGGCTAACAAGCCTAGGAAGGTCATTAGAAAGGTATCTAGGGAGGATATCCCTAAGGAATATCTAATTAACCCTAGGAGCTCAAATAGGTTTTGGGTTCCTAAGAGCGTGATTGATTCACGCTAGATGGGTTTAGGGTGTGGCAACCTTGATTGGATGGGTAGTTAACTCAACCATGGTAAAGGTGGCACTTTAGGATATTTTCAAGGTTATGGTTACCTTGGAAATAGATTTGAATTAATATCCTAAAAGATTTTAGGATGTGTCAGTATTAATTATGAGTATTGATAAAATGATCGAATTGGCACAATTTAGGTTTAGAGATTAGTGTGCCATTTTGGGTTTTTGGCACACTAGGGAGATTAGTGAGAATATGGCAAAATATATTTAATTATATCAAATGGCAATTAACATTAAAATTTAGGTATTATTATACCTATATATTTTATATGCCATGATTTGTTTGCCATATGCCATGACATGACATCATGTTTACTTTTATCATTTAAATGTCATGATCATGCTTAGAATTAAGTTTTAAATGTCATGTGTTTTTAGATTTTATCATATGCCATGACATCATGATCATTGGTCATGATTTATTTTGCTATCATTATGCCATAATCACTCATGCATTTAAGATAATTTGATTGAAATTGATTTAAGGACAATGGCATGACTTGGAGTCCCATTTATAAGGGAATCAAGTAGGGTTGCCTCAGAAAAATGCATGAAACCCTAGTTTAGGGAGAACAAAACTCACATCTCACATCCAATTGACATGTATGTGTATTTATACACCCTAGATACATGTGAGATGCTAGGATATGAGTTGAGTTCAAGGTGCATAGTTTTTGCATCTAGATGAACTAAAACTCATCTAATTCTATTTGTGGATCATTAGGAAAGCTTGTGTACAAGTCATGTACATAGAGCCCAAGGAATATGATCCAAAATAAGGTTTTGAAAACATTTTAAAATCATTTTGAAAAATCTTGGTGAAGTCTATCTTTTGATAGCAATCATCATTGATGAGATTGATACAAAGTGAGCTTAAACTTTAAAGTTTTTAGTCACTTTTGGATTTTGTATCAATTTCACTATTTTTATGGGTAAAATATTTTTCAAACATTTTTCACCCATTGTTTTGGTCATAAGTATTATACGTATGATTTTTCATGATTTTTCGATATACGTATAATTATTTATGAATTTCTAAAATTGCCACTTGGTGTCATGATCGATGTATGTGTAATCGACCGACTTCGGAGTCGATCGCAGTCTGATTTCGGGTTAACAAGTTTGTTTAGCCCGTGTTCAGCCATGGTAAAGGTCCCTAACAACTCCTAACCCTAGGATATGCTTTGGGAAGCATTATGAAGGGTGAAAATTTATTGGATATGAATTTGGAGAGGTGTTAGGTCAAAGTATCAATTTGAGGTGGTGGAAAGTTCAATGTTGAATTTCCAACCTTAATTTTGATGGTTTAGAGTTCCTATTGGCTTAGGGACTTCCCAAGGACATTGTTGGTGCAATGGTCAAGGGGGAGCAAGCCTTTAGGGGGAGGTATCCATCTTGGGATGATGGATGTATTTTTCTCCTTGAAAAGGAGAAGTTATTGGGAGAGTATCATCAATTGGGAAAATTGAGGGGTTTTTATACCCAATTTGGAAATTGGGAGAGAGTATAGGATTGCCTCTCTTGAGTGATATGTGACTTATCACTAGGAAGATGGTAGACATCCTAGGTATTTTTGAATCAAGGGGGAGATTGTAAGATCTCATTGGGACATGAGACATTGACCTCCTTGGAGAGATAACCTTTTGATGTTAGTCAAAAAGGGGGAGAATGTTTGGGGGAGAACATTTGGTTTACTTTTTCACTTGAATGTTTGGGGAAGAACATTTGGTGAGTGTTTACCAATTAGGGATAATTGGTAAGGGATTTGAGTTAGTGTTCTAATTCATGATTTGATTGGTTTTTGTCAAACATCAAAAAGGGGGAGATTGTTGGTGCAATCGGTCCAGGTCATGATTGACCAAGACTCGAGTTTGACTCGAGTGATGTTTTGATGTTTGACAAAGTAGCTTGACAAAGTGTTGACATTGATGTTTGACATTGATGTCGGTTAATATGTTTTGGAGAGATTGTTTATACAATCGACCCAGGTTATAATTGACCAGACTCGAGTTTGACTCGAGGGAGACTTTGATGGTTGACTAGGGTTGACCATGTGTTTATGGGAAAGTCCAAGTCATGGGTACTTGGCATGGAAAGTCCAAGTGGGACACTTGGCATTTGGGAAAGTCCAAGTCTTGAGTACTTGGCATGGGAAGTCCAAGCGGGAGTCTTGGCAAATGAGAAGTCCAAGCATGGGTCTTGGCAAATGGAAAGTCCAAGCATGGTCTTGGCATGGAAAGTCCAACATGGGTTGGCAAGGGAAAGTCCAAGCTTGAGTCTTGGCATTTGAGAAGTCCAAGGGTTTGATATTGGCGTAAAGTCCAAGGAGTCTTGGCGATAAGTCCAATGGTTGGCGGCGTAAAGTCCAAGCGGAGTCTTGGCGGCGTAAGTCCAATGTGCCTTGGCGGTGTAGACACCGTTAGCATGACATAGCCGAGGGAAGCACCTGGAGGCTAGCGCGATGGATGAACAAGTCATGGATGACTTGGAGGGATCCGAGAGGCGTGAGGCTGATGGAGGTGGCTAGAAGGCTTAGGTCTAGGCTAAGGGTGGTCTAGCAAGTATGGGGGCACCATACTTGGGTTAAAACCTCATTCTAGAGGTCGAAAATGGCCTCGGGCAATGATCGCCAAGGGATGGCAATGATCACAATGAAAGTGTCGAGCATGTAACGCCCCGTGAGCCGACCGGGCGGGGCCGAATGACTGGCGCTGGGCCGATCGCCAATGTTGGCAATCGATCGCCAAGAGATCCGCTGAGTTTTTCCAATGTGGATCGATCCGTTGTCTCACGACAAAGTGGCATCCGGGGACTTATGGCGATCGATCGGAATGATAGGCGGAAATCCAGCCCGACGCAGGTTAAAAGGAGCTGTTCGTGGGAGGATTGAAGCAAGTGTTCTCTTGGGCGATTTGAAGGGGAATAGTTGGTGCTCTTCCAGTCCTTCAAGGCTAGTCCAAGGCAACCAAAAGCAAGCGATCTAAAGGCATTTGTAAAGTGATCTCTTTACTTGTATTGCATTGTATTTCATTGTAATTGCTTGTTGTACTTAGTTTATTGTTGTAAACTGTTGTACGAGGTTTCTCCACCTCCGACTTGTGTCGAGAAGGAGTTATTTGATAGTGGTGTGTGTTTGGCATCGCTAGGGCTCGTTTGAGCCCGATCCGTGGAGTAGGAACCGTTACGGTTCCGAACCACGTTATATCTTTGTGTTCGTGTGATTGTTGTATTTCGTTACTGCTATTATTTCTATTCCGCTGCGCATAACGAATCTTGTAGACAAACACGAATGATTTCCATCTACGTACGGGTCACCCGCTATTCACCCCCCCTCTAGCGGCGTCGAATTCCAACACTCTATAGCAGTGGTTGGTGTGAGTTGGGACAGTTGTCATGTCGTGCCACCTAGGCCACACTGGGGTTGTGGTAGCGAGTAGGGGTGAGCAGGCATGACCATGCATGCTGCATTGTCGTATCTTATGACACTTTGCATATTACCATATATAGATACATATATGTATGTATATATATATATATGGATGGTTGAGATTAATATATATATAGATACATTCTATATATATGTGATTATTGTGATGTTGCATTTGATTGTACTATGCTTGTTGCATTTGGGTGTACATCATATTCATGCATGTCTCTTGCATTTGTTATACGATTGTATCGGATATTGGTATGTGTTGGAGAGACCATTAGATACCTTGACCTGTAGCTAGAGTATATTTTGAGTTGATCTACTCTTCCTGTTATATATATATATATGTTGGATATATGTTCAGGTTGGATCAGAGTAGCGTAGCAGACTTCAGGTATGTCTGCATTTTTATGTTGTTTATTTGGTTAGACGGTATATGCTTGTATTTATATACTATGCTGATATACATGTTGTACCTCTAGAGTATGTTGTTGAAAATACATGTGATATGACATATATACATGTTTTCTATTACCTGCTGAGTTTTACTCACCACCCCCGCGGACCCTGGGTTTTCTGTCGCCCAGGTAACAGGTAGAAGACTTCGTGATGGCATTGGAGTACCGCCGGCTGACATCGTCTCATCTCACCTCCGTGGCTCCCGTGTCTGTTTTGGATTTTTCCGTATGTCTTGTTTTGCATTCGGAGTTTTCATGATGTTATGTATTATGTGATGTAGTTGTTGTGTGTAGTTGTTGTGTTGATATATATATATATATATATATATATATATATATATATATATATCGTGGTGGTTTGGTATATTTTTATATGTGTTATTATTATGGGCCTACGGGCCTTGTATTAACCCAAAATGTTGCCACATACAGGGGAGGTGTCGTCCGTTTGATTTTCGGCTCGGTATGCTCTCAGGACGTGACAACTTTAGTGGTATCAGAGCCCAAGGTTCTGCGATGTCATACAATGATGTTTTGTGTTGAGTCTTGGATTCTCGGGAGTCGATTTATTCGGTTTTGGTTTTTTGAGATGAAATGGATAGCGGCCTGAGCACCAAGCAGCACGAGGTAAGAATCCCTGATTAACTTGTGGTTTAGTTGATATTTATCTAAACTTGATTAGTAGGTGTATACAATAGAGTTATGACACCTGTGCAGACTTGTAGTAGGGGTCGTCCACCGAGGCGACCAACCGGAGTGACTTTTAGGGTTTATACTCCCGGTTATGTTGGCTATGCATTTAGATGCTTATACCAGGGAATAACCTGTATTGTGTTGGTTATTATTCGGAACCGTGGTATGAGTTGACCATGGTAACTGTTAGGAATATTTGTAATGGCTAGAGGGGGGTGAATAGCGTTTTCCCGTACGTGGATGGAATTCGATCTCGTTCATGTCTACAATTTCGTTAGCGTAGCGGAATATAGATAATGCACATTGGACTTACGCTGCCAATACTCCGCTTGGACTTTATGCCGCCAACCATTGAACTTATACTGCCAAGACTCCCGCTTGGACTTTACGCCGCCAATATCAAACCCCTTGGACTTCTCAAATGCCAAGACTCAAGCTTGGACTTTCCCTTGCTAACACATGTTGGACTTTCCATGCCAAGACCCATGCTTGGACTTTCCCTTGCCAACCCATGTTGGACTTTTCATGCCAAGACCCATGCTTGGACTTTCCCTTGCCAACCCATGTTGGACTTTTCATGCCAAGTACACAAGACTTGGACTTTACCAAATGCCAAGTGTTCAACTTGGACTTTCCATGCCAAGTACCCATGACTTGGACTTTACCTTGACAATTTCATTTGTCATATATTTTTTTCGAACATCAAAACATCATTCGAGTCAAACTCGAGTCCTGGTCAATCGTGACCTAGGCCGATTGCACCAACAATCTCCCCCTTTTTGATGTTTGACAAAAACCAAAACATTTGAGTTAGACCGCTAACTCAAGTCTCTTACCAATTATTCCAAATTGGTGATCCCAAATATTTTCCCAAACATATTCTCCCCCTTTTTGACATACATCAAAAGGTTATCTCTCCAAGGAAGTCAATGTCTCATGGCCCATTGAGATCTTACAATCTCTCCCTTTGTCCAAAAATACCTAGGATGTCTACTATCTTCTTAGTGATAAGTCTCATATCACTCAAGAGAGGCAATCCTATACACTTTCTCAATTTCCAAACTAGGTTTCTAAAAATCCATCAATTTTCCAAATTGATAACATCCATCACTCCAAGATGGATACCTCCCCCTAAAGGCTTGCTCCCCCTTGACCATTGCACCAACAGGAATGACCTGTTAAGTCTGTGAGTCTTGAACCTGTGTCGAAAAGGTGATTTACCTTTGAGAGTTGACTGATACCGAGTCGGAAAACAAGGGTCAAGTCGTCACATTTCTCTTAGAGATTTGACTAATTAAGCTAGTCAGATCATTACCTATTGGGTAATGGACAAGACAAATTGTCTATTGTTGATGCAGATAGTGGAAGGCTAGGTTACGGTGTTTCATAGGGATTTTATCCCTGAGTTGTTCGTACTGAGATGTATAACTTTGAGAGTACTTTTAAGTACTTAACTCATGTTATACCGAGAAAGAAGAGTTGTTTGCATACCATTATTGAGATCAAGCCGGTATTTGGTGATAAATGCAGAAAATAATCTTCGGGAAATAATATATCACTTGATCATGGTTTAGTGATGTTGAAAGAGAATATTTCCCCGTGTCACTGTTAGTGACATTGTAAGGAATTCTTGAGCTTCAAGAAAAGGGTGATCGGTTAGTAATAGTGTATTGTGCAGAGTCGTGAGATTTGCAAAGGTTACGACCACCTAATAGCTCAAGAAGGTGAATGGATGATTTAAGCCACCCGGGGTTATTGGCTTATAGTTGGATTAGGATGTCGGGATCTTCTACCAGATCCTACCGAAAGATGTTGGATTGAGACAGGAGTTTAAAAATGACTCCGTACAAGAGTTTAAGAGTTGGAGGCCGGTAAACAACTATTGCAGGTCAACTTATTAGAGTCAGAAGTTTCCGACTGTTGGATAGATGGAGCAAGATCGGAGTCATAGCCTATGATCTATTTTCCAATTATAGAAGACCAATCGCAGATCATCAGAAGGTTCTTGTGGATATCAGAAAAAATCAGAACAAAGACTCCAAAGGGATTGTGGGTGTGCAGTGCAGATCACGAAGACACGCGAAGCCAGATTATACGTTGGAGCAGTTCAGCTGTTGCTATTGTGAGCAACCAGTATAGTGGAGGTGGTGTACTTTGAAGACTATCGATGGTGTTCCGGGAGGAAGATGCATCGTCTCGACAACAGAGATCAGCACAGAAGATGTGAGTTACCTTATCAGCATCAACCTACTACCTCAGGCGTGGTTGGAGTTCCTTGATACTCCCCTTTAGCAGAAGACATCTTAGAAGATTTAGCAGACAATAACAGTTATCCCCAGATGTGATTTGCATAGTACAGAGGAGAGAGTATATGACGAAGGGCGTATCTATTCGGTATTCTACAGTTGTAGCTCGTAGGATGAAGTGATGGGATCGGATGATCTAGGAAAAATCCTAGGATCATTCATCACAGAAATGCAACCGATTTGTCGCGAACTGTTGGATCTGATCTGGTTCTCTTCGGAGAAAGGTCGAGACCTGCGGGGAGCCTTTGGATCAGATCGATAGATAATTGATGATTCATGGTATTACTTTAGTTTACCCTCAATGTTAATATATTGAGAGATGCTTGTAGTTACAGGTATCTGTGTCTAGAACATTCTTAGTTTGGATTAGAAGAGTTCCTATACATCGACTTGTGGGTCGGTGGTCTCTCTAACGTCAGGTGAGAAGTGGACCAACGATTAAGAAGTTAAGGGATGCCCTTAGACTTTGATAGACATATCTTTATTGTAGACATATCCTTATGGATGGTCAAGTTGTTGAGATTATAGTATGATTATGTCTCTCAGGTGTGCGTATAATCCGAGAGCATTCAGATGTAGTTTCGGATGAACTCCAAGGCTTGCCGTTGTATAGGCAAGTGGAGTAGGCGATCGAAATGATTGCGGAAAATAGTCCGGTATCGAAGATCACATATCGAGTGATAGTGTTGTTGGTATCAGTGTTGCTAAACACTATAGGAATTGGAAGAATGTAAGTTGTGACTATAGGAGATGTTGGAGGGGATATTTATCTATCCCAGTATTCCTCCTTGTGAAGATCCAGAACTCTTTGTTGAAAGAGAGATGGACATTTGAGATCGGAATGATTCTGATGCAGATGAATGAGACATATCTTATGCCTACGACAGTTAAGAAACTACGAGATAGTCTGTCATGTACATGACGTGACTTTAGTAGTATTATCTGGATTTGTAGTTGTATGGAGCAGAAGTGCTCATTGAATTTAACAAGCTACCGGTTAGCTACTATATACCTTGGAGGTACTTGGATGTACCGAGAGATGAAACGTTTATACTGGTGGAATGGTATAAAGAGAGTTATAGTAGATTTTGCTGCTCGATGTTTAGTATGCTAGTAAGTAAAGGTTGAACATCAGAAACTGCTGGATTGCTCTAGAAAATTCCGATTCCGGAATGGAAGTGGGAGCATATCACGATTGATTACGTTACGGGATTGCCTAGAACCCGTAAAGGACGTGATGTGATTTGGGTGATTGTGGATCGACTAACCAAATCAGCTCACTCTCTGCCTATGCATGGAATGGACTTGTTGGATCGTCCGACAGAGTTGTATTGCGGAAAGATTATCAGATGACGTGGGGTACTTTTAAGTACCATATCGAATAGAGATTCGCGATTTACCTTGCGATTTTGGCAGAGTCTCCACCAGACTATGGGTACAGAGCTTCGACTTAGTGCAACGTTTCATCCGCAAATAGATTAGCAGTCTGAGTTTATCATTTAGATGTTGGAGGATCTATTCAGATCTTGTGTCGTGGATTATGGAGGCGTAACTTATCGGTTGACTTTACCTCCGACACTTGCGGGTGTTCACAACGTATTTTCCTGTTTCTATACTGAGGAAATACGTGACGCTTGTTAATCATGTTCTGAAAGAGGTTCCGATTCTACCTCAGTCTAATGCGACTTATGAGGAGATTCCAATGCATATTCCTGATCGTAACGAGCGTCAGTTGCAGAATAAAACCATCCGACTCGTAAAGGTTGGATGACAGGATCATACCGATTAGGAGGCTACGTGAGAGCTAGAAGATACTATCCGAGCTCGATATCCTCATCTGTTCACTTGAGGAAGGTAAGTGGTCCTTTCGGAAACTTGTTTGAAGTAAATTTTTGCATGTTAGTACGAAATTTGGGGACCAAATTTTCATAAGTGAAGGATAATGTAAAATATCGGAGGAAAAAAAAATATTCCTCGATAATTGATAAAATATCTTGTGGAATTTTTCAGGAATTTTTTAGAAAATTTTTCTGGATTTAAACGGAAGTGTTATAGATATTCCACGAGGATAAAGTAGATAGGCTTTTATAAAGTCTGTTTAGATTATCTACTAAGAATTAATAGGTTTAATTAAAAACCTATTAATTCTCCTTCCGTTTTCCCTTATTTCCGGATCACGCCGAATCTTCCTCACCGCGACATTTCCCTTCTTTTTCCCCAATCGCGCGTGACTCCTCACACAGCCAACCGCCGAATCGAGACGATGCTTCCTCGCCGCCGCCTTCTCCCTCGCGTGTCACCACGCCGCTGCCGATGCCACCGCGAGCTCCTCTTCGATCGTCGGTGACCCAAGCCAGCCGCCACGCCAGTTGCTGTCGCTGCGCCGCTGCCGCCGCCACCGCGAGTTGTTGTCGATCTCCGCCCAATCCAGTCGATCCTCGCTTGATTATCGCCGGATCTAACCCTTCCCCCTCGCCGTCGCCTCTTCTTCTCTGCTGATCCAACCGAAGCAGGTTGCCTCCTCGCCGCCGCCGAGCGTGAAGGAATGCTTGGGTCCGATATGCCCTGTCAAGGGTTGCGTGCACTCGCTCTTCCCTTACGACCACCGCATATAGCGCCGCTGTCGCCGCGAGTGGAGCCATTACCGCCCATCGCCGCTTGCCTCGTCGACAAGACGATTCACCGGCTCTTCTCCTCCAGCCAATCGTGCCTTCCTCCGCTCGGTCTGTTTTCTTTTTGGTGTTGATTTTTCTCCTTCCATTGTTGTTCTTCTCGCGATCTCTACAGCAACCATCCTTGTGATCGCCGAGAACTTGGCCTCGCCGGAGCTGCTGCCTTCTCGATGGAGCGTAGTACCGATCGCCTCTTTTCCTTCTTGCCGCAAGATCAGTTCTGTTGCTACCGTCACCATCTTCATCGCCAAAGCTAGGGAGGGCTAACCTTGTCGTCGCGAGAACGATAGCCAATTGCTATTCTCGTGCCTAGCTGCGAACCCCCTTGCACTGCCATCACTCTCCTCTGTTTCCTTTGAGTTAGGGTGATTGAGGTGGGTTCGACTGTGATGTTGTGTAATTGGGAAGAATGGTGTTGCTCTATTCCTTGACGATTTAAGGGTTCAGATCTATAAATCACAGCTTATAGGTTTGATTCTGTGTAGGTACTAAAATACATTGGAGTTGAGATTGGATTTAAACACAATGCCAGTATTCTATACAAATCAGATTTCTCTTGAATTAAAGAAGAATCTATGGTCAATTGATCTAGTGAGAGGTAAGGTTTTGTACGTTGATTAAGTTAATGAATGGTGATATAACAAGACCTTTGTAGGGTTGGTGGATCAGAGTTGGAATTTGTTCCCAATTTGATTATGGGATTCAGATCTGATAAGGATCAAGAAGTGATGGTTGATTTCAACAATTGTAAGGTAAACTTTGATTTGGTATTGTTATGAAGTAGGATGTGTTATCTTTATAGTTAATGCTAAAGTTGACTTATGAACGATACGGTGATTTTAATCTGAGTAAGATTGGAGAATATTGAATTAGTTGAATAAGAGATCGATGTAGGATTCGATTTGGTCATGTTAGAACTTAATCGTAGTTCATGTGGTCTTGCAGGACTTTGGTAAGTGACAGAGGCTTGTACGCATGGACAGCTAGCGGAGCTAATTAACAAGTGGGTAATTTCCTACCTAGTCCGAGTAGATGTATTGCATTCAGATTTAGTCATAGATATGAGCATGTTAAGTGTTCATATTACCTTGACCCTGCTCTCTTTATCATATGCTTGAACTTATCGTTGGATATATTTATGCTTAATTGTTGATATCACATATACCCTATCATGATTTAGGAGTTATAGATGTGATGTAAATTGACCTAAATGTTTAGTAGAGTGTAAATGTTAGTACGGGGGATGACCCAATTTATAAATTGGAAAAAGGTCATTTATGGGTAAGTAATGCCCTAAATGTAGGATTTATTTCCAATACCCGTATGTTGCATACTGTTACCAACCATGAGTTGTGTAATGGTTAAGTGACGGGTGATTAGTGTGTCGCTGCGGACCGGTGGTCCGAGCATGGTATGATTAGTCAAGTATGACTCTCTATTGGATAGAGAGTCGCCGATCGATTAGTCTGACTCTCATTGGAGAGAGTCGGGGATCGATCGAGTCTGACTCTCTGAGGATAGAGTCCGTCGATCTGTTGTGTACGACTCTCTACAGGATAGAGAGTGTATTGATTAGATGGATACGACTCTTTGCTGAACAGAGAGTCTGTGGTAGATGGTTGTACGTGTGACAGTATACACATGTCATTTGCATGCATTCTGACGACATAGTCTCCCTTAGAGTTGAGAGAGTCGTCAGTCATCTTGCCTCCCAGAGCACTCCCCGAGGAGTAACTGGTGTGAGGGCAGAGCATCTGTTGTGCCGCACTCTACCACTATAGACGGTGGTAGTTGGATTTGCGTGCAGTTGTCCTGGGTGCGTGGTACTCGACCACTCATTAGTATTGTTAGTCGGAGTGGCCAACAGCATGGACCCCTGTTGTGTAGCGAGCTCTTTACGCTCATATGCTACTTGATCATACTGCCCACTCGGCCACTCTATAGCAGTGGTTGGTGTGAGTTGGGACAGTTGTCATGTCATGCCACCTAGGCCACACTTGGGTCGTGGTAGCGAGTAGGGGTGAGCAGGCATGACCATGCATGTTGCATTGTCGTATCTTATGGCACTTTGCATATTACCATATATAGATACATATATGTATGTATATATATATATGGATGGTTGAGATTAATATATATATAGATACATTCTATATATATGTGATTATTGTGATGTTGCATTTGATTGTACTATGCTTGTTGCATTTGGGTGTACATCATATTCATGTATGTCTCTTGCATTTGTTATACGATTGTATTGGATATTGGTATGTGTTGGAGAGACCATTAGATACCTTGACCTATAGCTAGAGTATATTTTGAGTTGATCTACTCTTCCTGTTATATATATATATATATGTTGGATATATGTTCAGGTTGGATCAGAGTAGCGTAGCAGACTTCAGGTATGTCTGCATTTTTATGTTGTTTATTTGGTTAGACGGTATATGCTTGTATTTATATACTATGCTGATATACGTGTTGTACCTCTAGAGTATGTTGTTGAAAATACATGTGATATGACATATATACATGTTTTCTATTACCTGCTGAGTTTTACTCACCACCCCCGCGGACCCTGAGTTTTCTGTCGCCCAGGTAATAGGTAGAAGACTTCGGATGGCATTGGAGTACCGCCGGCTGACATCGTCTCATCTCACCTCCGTGGCTCCCGTGTCTGTTTTGGATTTTTTCATATGTCTTGTTTTGCATTCGGAGTTTTCGTGATGTTATTTATTATGTGATGTACGCACATGTTGGTGCGGGTTTTGTCGAGGTTTTCTTTATGTTATGGTGTCAGTCATACCGGTATGCATGTGTAGGATGTGTTGTTATTGTATCGTTTCCGCTGTGTGTAGTTGTTGTGTTGATATATATATATATATATCGTGGTGGTTTGGTATATTTTTATATGTGTTGTTATTGTGGGCCTACGGGCCTTGTATTAACCCGAAATGTTGCCACGTACAGGGGAGGTGTCGTCCGTTTGATTTTCGGCTCTGTATGCTCTCGGGGCGTGACATTATTTCTAATACATTTTTCTAGTTCTAAGAAATATTTGCCTCATCCGTTAAGTCTTTTTAATCTTAAGTAGAGGGAGCAGGAGACCGTTCGGCAATATTTGTAGAGATTCACTCAGTATGCATGGGAAATTCCTACTGTAGAGCCTAGTTTGATGATAGGAGCATTTACTTAAGGGCTAAGGGGAGGAGAATTTTCAAATATTTTTCTAAGAAACCTCCAACAGATTTCGATGTCTTATTATCCTGAGTAGAGAAATTTATTAATCTGGAGAATACTTAGAAATCTCGACAAAATTCTCGAGATTATCGGATGACAAAAGTTGCATAGAGACGGGCTAAATGGGTAAGACCCACTCGAGAGAGATCTATGTATGCTCCTTAGTTAAGGATTTCTAAGGAAAGGGCTATGAATATATGTGAGGAACATCAGTTACTGAGAAGGCCTTTTGGAGTTGCTAGAGGGCCTAAAAGATTCCCATCTGTTACTTTCTGTTTTTTATCATCAGGATTATGGGCATAGTACTCTGGATTGTCAACAATTAAATTCTGAGTTGCAAAGAATTATGGGATCTAATACCTGAGTTAGAAAATGGTGATGAATCTGGCTCCTTATCAGTAGAGGCCATGGGTCAGAAATTATGGTAGAGAGAATCAACTAAGGCCTCCTATTAATCCACCTTTACAACCTGTGTAGGCAAGAGAAGTGATTCCTAATAGAATAATGCCTGTAGGCCAGCCTCGTATAAGAGGTTCTATCAATATGATTTTTGGAGGTTCTACTAATGGAGATTCTAATAGGGCTCGAAAGAGACAAAGAAGAGAAGAATTTATAGTTGTGACAACTTTGCCTAGAACAAGAGGACCTATGTTGAGTTTTGATTCCAGTGACTTAGAGGGAGTAATGACTCCTTATATTGATGCCTTAGTCATTCGGGCCCTTATTGCTAATTTTGATGTAGAAAGAGTTTTTGTAGACCCGGGTAACTTAGTGGATATTCTATATTGGTCAGCTTTGGAACAAATGAGAGTTAATATAAATGACTTACAGTCGGTCGGTACCTCCTTATTTGGGTTTTCTGGTCATGAGGCGCAACCAATGGGTCAGATAAAGTTGCCTCTATCTTTAGGGGAAGAGCCAAGGAGAAGAACTATGCTTATTAATTTCACAGTAGTTGAAATGCCTTCTTCCCATAATGCTATCTTAGGTAAACCTGTTCTAGGCAATTTGTAGGTTGTGGCTTCTCCTTATCAGTAGAAAATTAAGTTTCCTATCGGAAATGAAGTAGGAGAAGTTAGGGGTGATCAACAACTCTCTCGAAGATGTTATGTGGATGCTATTCGAACGGGATAAAAGGGAAAATCTCTTAGTAAATCTTTTCAGAAATTTAGTCGATATAGAGATACAGTATGTGTTATTTAGAAAGGGGGTGTTGAAGAAATAGGGGAATATGATAAAGAGGCAATGGTACTAGATGATAAATGTGTTGAACATGTTACATTTATAGCTCGGGACCTTCCTCTACAGCTTAAGGTTGTTTTGATACAATGCCTTATTAAAAATATTGATATTTTTGCATGGTCACCACAGGACTTATTAGGAATTGATCCTACTATCATGGAGCATAAACTGTATATTCTGCCTACTGTATCTCCTGTAAAACTGAAATGTCGGCACTTTGGAGCTGGGAAGGATGCTATTATTATGGAAGAAGTATATAAGTTGTTGAAAGCAGGACATATCAGAGAAGTACAGTATCCAACCTAGTTCTCTAATGTAGTGTTGGTACCTAAACTTTCAGGAAAATATAGGATGTGTGTGGACTTTCAAGATCTTAACAAGGCTTGTCCTAAAGACTGTTATTCTTTGTCTCGCATTGATCAGTTAGTAGATTTCACTGTGGGGCATCAATTTATTTCAATGATGGATGATTATCAAGGGTACCATCAGATACCATTAGCTCTGGAGGATTAGAATAAAGTTAGTTTTATTACTGCAGAGGGGACTTTCTTATGTTGTTATGCCCTTTGGGTTAAAAAATACTAGAGCTACTTATCAAAGATTGATGGACAAAATTTTTGAGAAACAATTGGGGAAGAATATAGAGGTATATGTGGATGATAGATTGGTTAAAACTCTACATCCTGAGGAGTTAGTATCTGATTTGGAGGAAACTTTTAGTACCTTCTGCATGTATAGAATTAAGTCAAATCCAAAAAAGTGTGTATTTAGGGTTACTCAGGGTCAATTCTTGGGGTATATTGTCACTGAGTAGGGTATAAAAGCTAATCCTATTAAGATTGATGGTATTCAGCAAATGCAACCTCCAAAAAACTTGAGGAAAGGACAAGGTTATTGGCCAGAATTACTGCTTTCACTACAAGAATAATAGTCTATTATGACATTTTCTTAACGACACTTAATTTATAGTGTAGTTATAAACGATTTATCATGACATTTATCAAAATAAATTATAATTTTGAAACACAATGTCCAATTAGATCACTATTAATGACATATTTAATAAGTGTCATTATATTTAATAAAAATATTAACCTAATTTAATACTATTCTCTAGGTTTTATTTTTCTTCCATCCCTTTCACATCACCATCCTACTCACGCCATCCCTTTTATCTCCACCTCCGGACTTCTTTCGCTTCCATCGTCAACACCACCACCGTCGACGCCACTGCCAACGTCCATCTCCTCAACATCGGTGCCTTGTCGCGCTCATCTGCTCTACATTTCATGCGTGCGTCGTTGGTTTGTCGCGGCATCTCAATGATAGCGATCGCCGCCGTCGGTGTCCACCATGCTTGACCGACAACCTCCGACGATGAGCACAGTGCATGGTTTCAAATCATTGATAGATTTATTTTGATGACCTTCCTTTGTTACTGAGATGTAGGGTTAAAAGTTACCTTTTGGATTTCCTTTGGCCAATCAATTTTTATATAGTGTTTGTTTTTGCATAATAGTTGAAGCTGGTTTTAGTATTTTACCTACTCGATACATATTTTCAAATGCTTGAATGACTCTTAGACTAATCTCTATGAGATAATGCCTTGTTCATAAGTTCAAATCAAGGACAACTTTCTTAATTTTTGCATATAAAACATTATGTTTTGCACTATTTTTTTTCAATAACTGAAAGCGCTCAATCAATTGGTTCATATGAAAGGGTAATGGAAAAGGTTATTGTTTTCGACACCTCCTTTGGTGTATCCATAACCACTATTAGAAAAATCTATAATGTAAAAGCTAGCTACCATTTGGTTGCTTAGAAATCCATCCTTTTTTTTTAATAATCTTGGACTTTACCAATTTTCAAAGTCAAACCTTTAGTAATTTAAATTAAGATTTATAGCGAGCGGTATTTTAAGCAATTGTTTCATGTAAAAGGCTAATGGAAAACGTTATAGCTTGCGCCAACTCCTTTACTGTTTCCATATCCATTATTAGAAAAATCTGTATAGTAAAACTAGGTACCATTTGGTTGATTAGAAAACCATCCATTTATTTAATAATAAATTTCCAAACCAAACCTTTAGTAATTTAAACTAAGATTTATAGCAAGCTGCCTGAGGAAAGTCATTTTTGAATTGGAATGATAGTGACAAATGATGCTATAGGAGTTATAGATTATTATTTCATTCGTAGGATCATGACACACTTGTATTAGAAGTTTTCAGTATCTGTTCCAATATTGGTCATCAATTTTATAGAAATGTTTTTCCTGCTCTAGGACACTAGTTTTCTTGATAATTTTATATGTTTTACTCATTTTTTATGCATTCTTAATGGAATATGTTCCATCATTTGAGATATATATATGTAGAGGAAAACCTTGTTCAATTACTTGATCATCAATCTATAAGTTTTCCAATTTATTAGTTTCTTTCTTTCTTTCAATCTATGGTAATGATACTACTGGTACCTTCTCTGCATAATCCCCGATAGAGGGGTTAGCGGGTGATCTAAAATCTGATCCAAAATACACGGCTCAGCTAAGAAAGGAAAGGAAGATTGGCGCGGGCGAAACACAGAAGTCATTAGCGCGGCGAACCTCGGGCCATTGGCGTAGTAACACGAAGTCATTGCGCACGCGAACCTCGTGTCATTGCGCGGCGAACGCGAGTCATTGGCATGGGCGAACATCAGAAGCCATTGGCACGGGCGAACCTCAGAAGCCATTGGCGCGGGCGAAACGCAGAAGCCATTGGCACGGGCGAACATCAGAAGCCATTAGCACGGGCGAATATTGAAAGTCATTGGCACGGGCGAATATTGAAAGCCATTGGCACGGGCGAACATCAGAAGCCATCGGTACGGGAAAATATTGAAAGTCATTGGTACGGGAGAGTTAATGAAAGCAATTGATACGGCAAAGGAGAGGCGGAAGGCGCTTCGCCAAGAGGCCAGTCCAATCTGATCAATACAAGGGGAATTTGACATGGGGAAAAGAGGAGTTGGTTCGGGTTGATAAAAAACCTTAGGGCTAGGTCACCCGTGGGCTATAGACCTAAACTAGCTTCCCTCAACACGGAAGGTTGAGGGAGATAGTCTAGCCTAGTTTTCCAAAAAATAGAGGAAAGGGTGTTAGGCAACGGCCTGGGAGGCCCCACATAATATTCCAAGGAGTCTTCACTCCTGATATCTGTAACAGAATTATTCTCCAGGGAAAGGTGGTGGCCACGTGTACGATGGAGATAACCTACGACGTTACGATGAAGGAAGGAAAAAGAGATAAAAGGGGAGGAAGCAAGGAGGGAAGGAGGATCTGCAATCATTCCGACGCAGCAAGAGAGAGAAGAAGAGGCAAGAGGCGAAGGAAGAGAGGGAACAGCCATCTCGCCGGAGAAGAAGGACGGAGATCGGCCATTGCTACATCTCTTGTATCTTCCTTGTCTTGTAATATCATTGTAAGAGGTCTTTCTCCTCCACCTGTGGAAACTTGCTTTCTGTAAAGGAGGACCTTCATAGTGAAAGTGCTTAGGCACCGCATCTGGTGAGAAAACTCACCTCCGTGGAGTAGGAATCCTCATTCCGAACCACGTTACATCTTGTCTCTGAATCTCGATTGTTGGCGTCAGTTTCTTGCGTTTCATCTACTTCATCCTCTTATTCTTTGCGATTCGGTAGGGAGAATCCTCCGAGACCTCCTCGGTGCTTCTTGCATTGAAAACAGCGACAGATTTTTCCCATACCCGCATCGATTGCGCTGTGGGAACATTTGGGGGACGTTGAGATGCAACTGAAGAAATACAAGAACTGATACTGCGGCGGAGAGGCGCCCCATCACCCTTCTACCATCGCGGTGAGGCCCGATGGATAGCGCTATTCTGAAGCCCTCGCCAGAAAGGAGAAGGACCGGATATCTGCATCCGCACTCGGGAACCTTCTTCAGAGGCCCACCCGAAATGCCTCCTCCCTCTCGTCTGATGCGCCAATGGGGAAGTATTTCTTGGAGGCGGACTTGGGGAAGAACGCCTCGTAATACTATGCCCTTCACCCAAGCGCGAGAGAGGAACAGGTGAAAGTCAATCAACAGGACCTCCGGAAGTATACGAGCCTAGTCCCTTCACGATGGACATTCTCGAGCTCCTCCATCCTACTTCCGGAATCCTCGGTCAATAAGTATGATGGTTCGGATCTGAAAAGCACATATCTCAATTGACGGAGAGCGGCCTCGCTTCACTATTATTATCGACGCTCTCAAGTGCCGAGTCTTCCGAACCACCCTGACTGGCTCGGCGCAAAAGTGGTTTACTACTCTGCCCCCGGGGTCTATCACCTGTTTCGCTGACTTCCAGAGAATGTTCAGTCGAGAATTTGTCAATTGCAAGGCGTATAAACAAGACGCCTCTATGTTAATGCATATCACCCAGGGACCTTTGGAATCCCTTAGGGGGTATATTCATCGATTCACTTCTGTAGCCAGGGGAATCCCCGCCACCCGATCTGAATCTTTCACAGGCGCTATTCAGCATGTGCTGAGGGAGGGCCCCTTCCTCAGTTCCTTGTTAAGACAACCTACGGATAGTTACGAAGAGCTACTGAGCCGTGCGGAGCAGTTTATCTGCGAAGAAGAAGGATTAAAGGTACGAAGGGCTAAACGGACTACCACAGCAGTCCCAACTGAAAGAGTTCGTCCCGCTGCTCCTCAAGCACCCCCTCGGCGGGAGTATACAAGACCTTTTCGACAGGAGATTCCAAGGCCTCGTCCAATGCTGCAAGGTGTTCGCCCCACCCCGCCATTACAAATCATGGCCGCTGAAGCATTTCCTCCTGTGAGGACATGGAAAGAACATGAAATGGAATTTTACGACCAGCAGGGTCTGCTACAACAACCCTTGGGACACAGGGGGATCCCGCGTAACCCCCCAGCCCCGTTCTTTTACCAATATCATACAGAATACGGCCACAGTAGTGGTCGATGTTTCAAGTTACAAGAAGAATTGGATCGCCTCCATACTGCATATCCGCAAGTAAGGTTTCAGGCAGGAGGGCCGGTGCGGTGAAGCCCCCGACCTAATGTAACCCGTCCAGGGTCGTATAATCAACAACCCCGGGTCACTTTCCCCCAAACGCCATCCCAGGAGGTTGTCTCTCAAGAAGGTCCATCAGGTGAGGGCCCTTCATCCAATCTAGATGACATTCCCACACGGGGAGTTATTCATATTATAGCTGGAGGACCTACCGACGGGGCCCTTCATCCCAGGAGGTTGGAGTCCCCGTCGGTAGGTCCTCCAGCCGGGCACGGAAGTCGTATGCCTGTCTCATGGAGAGTTTGGCCATCGTCACCGACCAGACTATTCAAGTTGCACCGCCCATTTCGTTCGGGCGGAAGATGTAAAGGTGTCCTCGCCCTACACGACGCCTTGGTTATCCGGTATATCACGCCAATTATGAAGTGGCGGGTACTATTGACTCGGAAGCTCTGTAACATCCTTTTCAGAAGCCTTGGACAAATGCACTAGGAAATGCCCAATTAGAAGATGTGTCCACTCCCTCTTGGATTCGCAGGCACATGGTTCACCCGGCAGATATCATTGCCTTTAACTCTGGGTGTAAAACCCAACCAAAAAACCAGTATAATTCCTTTCCTTATTGTGGACGCTCCGTCCACTTATAACGCTATTCTTGGGCATCCTTTCCTCACCCTTTTTCAGGCAGTGGCTTCCCCATACCACCAGAAGCTGAAATTTCCAGTAGGTCAATCGGTGAGCGAAGTTCGTGGAGAACAGAAGGCCTCTAGGAGCTGCTACGTGCAAATGGTTCGGGACGATCAGAAGAAAGCCCGAACCGAGGACCTAAAGGGCAAAGCTGTCATCATCACTGATGTCTGCGTCCTGGAGGAATCCCCCCCAAAGTTGATAAAATAGAGGAGGGAGAACTGGTGGAAATCGCTTCAGGAAAGGCCACACGGATAGCACAACAGCTGGATGTCAAAGAAGAGCTGGTGGCTTGCCTGAAGGAGAATGAAGACATCTTTGCAAAAGATGTGCATGATCTCACGGGGATCCATCCTCAAGTGGCGGAACATCATCTCAATATCATTAAAGGAGCCCGACCCGTCCAACAGAAGAGGCGACATTTTGGACCAGAAAAGGACAAAGTCATAGCAGAAGAAGTGGACAAACTACTAAAAGCGGGTCATGTAAAGGAAATCCAGTTCCCCGAATGGGTTTCTAATGTAGTCTTGGTCCCCAAGCCTTCGGGGCAATGGAGGATGTGTATCGATTTCCGTGATTTGAATAAAGCATGCCCTAACAAAAGGGTTAGCTTTGTGACTGTGGGGGGGGGGGGTTATACGCTTATGTGGTAATGTCGTTCGGACTAAAGAACGCAGGAGCCACCTATCAGCGCCTTATGGACAAAATCTTCATGTTCACGGAGCAAAAAGGGAAGAATGTGGAGGTCTACGTGGATGACATCTTAGTCAAATTGAAAGCCACTCGGGATTTAGTCAAGGACTTACATGAAACCTTCGCTACATTAAGGCGGTTCAATATGAAGCTAAACCCTAACAAATGCCTGTTCGGGGTAAAGAGTGGCAAGTTCTTGGGGTACATAGTAACGGAGAAGGGGCTGCAAGCCAACCCTGAGAAAGTGCAAGCCCTATGCAACATGAAATCACCTGCTAATCTGCGAGAGACCCAAAGGTTGGTGGGCAGGATTGTTTCTTTATCCCGATTTATAGCCAGATCGGTGGACAAAGGGCTGCCTTTTTTCAAGATTTTGCGCAAGGCTGCTAAATTTCAGTGGGATGATCAATGTGAACAGGCTTTCCAGGAGTTGAAGAAATATTTGGCTGGACTCCCCCTGCTAGCCAAACCAATACCTGGAGAACCATTATGGATGTATCTGGTCATCTCGGAGGGAGTCGTTAGTTCGGTATTATTGAAACAAGAAGGTTCTCACCAGCAACCTATTTATTATACCAGCCATATCCTGAAGGGGGCAGAATTCCGTTATACGGAGCTAGAGAAGTTGGCATATATCCTAGTACTAACCGCCCGCAAATTAAGGCCGTACTTTTTGGCTCATCCCATCACCATTCTAACACACAACGAATTGGGTAAGGTCGTCACTAAGCCAAATTTCTCTGGAAGATTGGCCAAATGGGTGGTAGAACTAAGCGAGTATGATATTCACTACCAACCTCGAACGGTTATCAAGGCCCAAGCACTCGTTGATTTTCTGGCAGAGGTACCTTGCGGCGCGGAATATGGTTCGGCAACAAAGGAGGAGGGATCAGAGGCATGGAATATATTCGTAGACGGTTCTTCAGGATCTACAGGCAGCGGCGTTGGTATTTTATTAATTTCCCCGGAGGGTGAAGAAACTCGATTAGCAGTTCGCCTGGAATATCGGGCATCTAATAATGAAGCGGAATATGAAGCCATTCTAGCGGGACTGCAGGGGGGGGGGGTTATACGCTTATGTGGTAATGTCGTTCGGACTAAAGAACGCAGGAGCCACCTATCAGCGCCTTATGGACAAAATCTTCGCGGAGCAGAAAGGGAAGAATGTGGAGGTCTACGTGGATGACATCTTATTCAAATTGAAAGCCACTCGGGACTTAGTCAAGGACTTACATGAAACCTTCGCTACATTAAGGCGGTTCAATATGAAGCTAAACCCTAACAAATGCCTGTTCGGGATAAAGAGTGGCAAGTTCTTGGGGTACATAGTAACGGAGAAGGGGCTGCAAGCCAACCCTGAGAAAGTGCAAGCCCTATGCAACATGAAATCACCTGCTAATCTGCGAGAGACCCAAAGGTTGGTGGGCAGGATTGTTTCTTTATCCCGATTTATAGCCAGATCGGTGGACAAAGGGCTGCTTTTTTTCAAGATTTTGCGCAAGGCTGCTAAATTTCAGTGGGATGATCAATGTGAACAGGTTTTCCAGGAGTTGAAGAAATATTTGGCTGGACTCCCCCTGCTAGCCAAACCAATACCTGGAGAACCATTATGGATGTATCTGGTCATCTCGGAGGGAGCCGTTAGTTCGGTATTATTGAAACAAGAAGGTTCTCACCAGCAACCTATTTATTATACCAGTCATATCCTGAAGGGGGCAGAATTCCGTTATACGGAGCTAGAGAAGTTGGCATATATCCTAGTACTAACCGCCCACAAATTAAGGCCATACTTTTTGGCTCATCCCATCACCATTCTAACACACAACGAATTGGGTAAGGTCATCACTAAGCCAAATTTCTCTGGAAGATTGGCCAAATGGGTGGTAGAACTAAGCGAGTATGATATTCACTACCAACCTCGAACGGTTATCAAGGCCCAAGCACTCGTTGATTTTCTGGCAGAGGTACCTTGCGGCACGGAATATGGTTCGGCAACAAAGGAGGAGGGATCAGAGGCATGGAATATATTCGTAGACGGTTCTTCAGGATCTACAGGCAGCGGCGTTGGTATTTTATTAATTTCCCCAGAGGGTGAAGAAACTCGATTAGCAGTTCGCCTGGAATATCGGGCATCTAATAATGAAGCGGAATATGAAGCCATTCTAGCGGGACTGCAGGCTGCTAAAGCGGTGGAGGCTTCTTCCATTGTGATCCACTCGGATTCCCAGTTGGTAATATCACAACTTCAAGGTTCTTTTGCGGTTCGGGAGGAAAGGTTGCGTAAGTACTTGAAGACTTTTGATAAAGAAAAAGCTCAATTTCGTCGGGTCCTCTTGAAGCAAATCACACAACTGGGGAAGGCGAGATGAATTGGCTCGGATGGCTAGCGCTATGGGAGGAATAAAATCCTCAGGCGATCCATACGAGAATTCATACTTCCTTAGCAATATGCGCGTGGAGGAGGCGACAGATCAAGCCTAACTCTTGATTGGAGGACCGACATCATAGCTTATTTACGGCACGGGAAGATCCCTGAAGGGAAAATAGCGGCATCCACTTTAATAAACCGAGCCAAACGGTTCATCCTCTTAAATGAAGACCTATACAAGACCTCTTTTGGGCGACCCTTGTTAAAATGCCTGGGAAACGAGGATGCGGAATGGGTACTCCGGGAGATCCATGAAGGATGTTGTAGCAATCATTTAGGAGGGAGAGCTTTAGCAAGAAAGGCCTTATTGGCAGGATACTTTTGGCCTACTCTTCAGCAAGATGCTGCTCATATAGTGCAAACCTGCATCGCTTGTCAGAAGCATAGCAACTGTTCTGAACGGTCAGCTGAGTTAATGAAAGTCATAATCTCTTCTTGTCCTTTCGATCAATGGGGAATAGATATAGTAGGCCCGATGTCGGCGGCACCTTTACAGAGGAAGTTTTTATTGGTAGCAGTGGATTATTTTTCCAAATGGGTGGAGGCAGAGCCCTTAGCCAAAATTACTGAGAATGTCGTAATACAGTTCTTATGGAGAAATATCATTTGTCGGTATGGTATCCCTCGGAAAATAGTCAGTGACAATGGACGACAGTTCCAAGGAAAAAAGATCCAAGAATGGTGCCAAAGTCTCAACATTCAGCAGGCTTTCACTTCGGTAGCCCATCCTCAAGCGAATGGGCAGGTGGAGGTAACTAACAGGATCCTCATTCAAGGATTAAATACCAAGTTGGGTGCTCAGAGGCGGGTAGAAGAGTTACAGCATCTGTGGGCCTATCGACCACACCCAAGACAAAGAACAGAGAAACTCCTTTAGTTTGGTATATGGGGTGGAAGCCGTTATTCGATCGAGGTTTTGTTGAATAGCGTTGGATAAAGGCATACGAACCAAATCAGAACCAACTTATCAAAGCACAATTGACTTGTGGAGGAAAGGCGAGATGGCACTGAGGCGAGCGGAATTTTACAAGCAAAGAGTGCGAGCCTTTAATAAGAAAGTGATGCCTGAGATTTCAAGAAGGGGATTGGTTTTCATGAAGTCAATCCTACTGAGACCCCGGAAAGCCGCCCTAACTCGGGAAGGACCTTATGAAATAACGCACACAGTGAAAGGGTCAATAGATATTATCTGAAAGATGATCAAGGCAAAGAGCTTCCACGACCTTGGAATGCCCTTCATTTAAAACTCTTTCACACTGGATGAGAAACATGGAATAGAAGAAGGGAAATTATGAAACTCAAGGGGTGCTTCTTGAATTGATTACGTTAATTAGATGCCAAGTATTCTCCAAATTTCATTAAGGGGTTATTTATAAGGGCAATATGGTATTATCAATACATTTTGAAGAAGAAAAGAAAAATAGAAAGGAAATTCCGTGTCAAAATGGGATATTAAATTACTTAAACCTCGGGAGGATAACGTCAAAACCACCTCCCAATTTAAAGAAAATGAAGGATAAGTGGGAGGAGGTAATCCTTGGGCGATATCACAACCGCCATTAAATCCGGCCTTGATAGGTGGCGCGATTAAAATGATGAGCGCTCCTCGCGTTCTGACGGCAGTGGCTTCGCCTCGATGCACTCGCATGTTTCTTGTTGCTCTTGAAGATTTCGACGACGACGTCCACATAGCGCCGCGACACCTCCATAATAGCATCGCCAAGATGGAGACATCATCGCCTCGGAACTTTGGTCCCGCTGCACAAGGTGCGCTATCTCCACCATATTTTGACGCATGGAAGCCAAATCCTCCACCGCTTCGGAATACGATCCGTTCGCAAGTTCGGTGCTCATCCTCCGAGGGAAGTTTCTTCACTGCGTAGCGGGCATGAGCATGCGCCTCGAATTTATAAGGGATGAGTTTTCTTGTACCTCTTG